>JAOEGL010000003.1:43536134-44136134 GCA_034509955.1 Urosaurus nigricauda | reverse complement strand
CTCCCAGGGGAACGAGTTCCTGGGTAGGGAGCCTAACGTTGGCAGCCACCAACAAAGGGTCTTTGCAGCAGGGCGGCCGGAGTGGAGCAGGGTCAAGAGATGCACCCAGGTGAGAGACCCGCTTTACACCTGGGACCTTCCGTTTCCCTGCACCAATGTTCGGCGCCCCTTGGCAGGGCACTCCCTGGCAAAATGTCCAGAAAGCCCGCAATATAAGCAGAGGCCCTCTCTCCTCCTCCTCTCCTTTTCAGCCCCAGTGAGTCGTGGCCGGGCTCCTCCTAGCTGCATTGGTTCCTCTGCTTGTCCAAAGGAAGCAGCCTCAACGGAAACTGTAGGAGTCGCTGATACAGGCATTGGAGGGAGAGGCAAGTCTGATCGACGAGCCTGTCTGTGGGCTGAAAGGCGGCAATCAAGGTGGATCGCTTGGGCAATCAAGGCAGCCAATGTAGCAGGGGGCTCTGAGCAGGCCAGTTCATCCAGGATGGGGTCAGACAACCCCCAACGAAACTGGGCCTGCAGAGCACTGTCGTTCCAAGTCAAGTCCTGAGCGATGAGGCGGAAGGCAGTAGCATATTCTGCCACAGAGCCCTTGCCTTGCTGAAGTGTCTTAACTTGATGCTCAGCAGTCTCCATCTTAACAGGATCTCCCCAGGTAGCCCTCATCTCCTTCAAGAAGTCCTGCAAACTGTTGAGGACAGGGCTATCTCCATTAAGATAAGGAGTGGCCCATTTGCTTGCAGGCCCAGAAAGCAAACTGATAATGAAGGCCACCTTCCTTGCATCAGTAGTGAATTCTGTGTCTCTGATTTTAAAGTGCAACTTGCACTGAGCTAGGAAACCTTCAAATTCTTTTCTATCACCAGAATATTTCTCCGGCATTGCTATGAGAGATTTCCCTTGTGGGTGGGAATGTACGTGCTGGTGAAGCAAAACCATACTCTGTCTCATTTTTCCAATTCCCTCAGCGAGCTGTCTGTTTTGTTCTAAGAGTTCCTTTACTAATGAGCTCTCCTCCATCTTATCAGCCTGATTATGGTCAAAGCTTATTCTGTCCGGGAAAGCTGCCAACACGTGGCTGATAAGATAATGAGTCTTGGATATAACACAATTATAATAGAAACCAAAATACCAGTAATTGCTGGCCGTAGTAAAGTACAAAGTCCACAAGGCAAAAGGCAAATCCAATGGGTGTTTCGAGGTCTAGGGTTTTCGCAGGCAGAGATTCCAAAGCCGTTCCGAAGGTCACAGGTAATGAGAGGTCCAAAGTCAAGCCGAGAGTCAAAAGCTTTTGCCGGTAAACCAAGATAAGCTTTGACAAAAGTTTGTCTTCCCTGATCTCTTATATAGTCCCCCAGCTCCTCCCCTCACAGCTGTTTCAACTTGGCTTTCTCTAGCAATCTCAGAGAGCGTCTCAGCCCCGCCCGATCTGCTCTTCTTTGAGCAGAGGAAGGGATTTCTGTCTCTTGCTCCTGTGTCTCCTCCAGGCCTGCAACCTCTACTGGGGGAAGGATTTCTTCTGAGGAGACCCCAGGCTGCTGAGGTAGGGGCTGTGCCGCACTGTGTCCCATAGAACTAGGTCCAGGTTCACCCAAGTCTCCAGGATCTGGCAGCACCATGCTAGGACCTGACCCAGCATACTCTTCCTCAGATTCCTCCATGTCCTCCACCTGGCTGTCCCTGACAGTATGTTACACACGTGACACATCTGTGCCACCCCAAGCTGCTTACGACGGTCTGGATGTGGCACAGAAAGGATGGAAAGGAGTTCCCTTTCAGAGTTCCTTTTTGGAGCTCTGAAAGGGAGCTCCTTCTGGGGAGTTCTTTTTCGGAGCTCCTTCTGGGGAGATCTCCTTGGGAGCTCAGTTTCAGAGCTCCTTTGGGGAGCTCTCCTTCTGGGAGCTGCTGAGGAGAAAGGGACCGGCCCTGTCTCCTCATGGCTTCTGGGGTGCCTGGGGGCATAAAGCCCCATGGACACCCCTTTTCCAGCCCAAAGAGAAGCGGCATTTTCCTGCTTCTCTTTGGGCTGGAAAGAAACTGGATTGGGGTTGCTGGTGAGGCTGCCCTGGCTCCAATCTGGCGCAGAAAGGGAAGGAGCTGCTTTGAGTGCTCCTTTCTTGCTGTGCAGCAGTGCAGCATGATTTGGTTGCTGCAGCAATGCTCCACATCAAATAGGGATGGCTCCAGCCTGCCTCTTCCAGGCTTTCTGTCGAGCCCCTTTGTCTGGAATTACAGCAGCTGGAGAATCTTTTCCACAACATGCAAAACTTGGAGTGTTCTTGGTAAGTCTTCCAAAATATTACTCTCTTAATAATTAAGGCTTTACAAGTTAAAGGAGATGTTTCTTTACAAGATGCAATTGTTCAAAATTGTAGAATTTCAAAATAGGCAGAACTTCATGGAAGACAACTATAATACAAAAAAAGCAGATAAAGGATTTGAAAAAAAAAAGTCTTCAAAATAACTTCCTTTTCTCCCAAATCAAATAGAAACAATGGCCCAGTACAGACTGGCACTTTGTGCCAGTTTGGGGCCAATTCTAGAGTTTTGTAGGGCTGGGCATCCTCACACGCCCAGCCCTACAATTGTCATGTGGGCTGTCCATATGGAGTGTGCAATGACAACATCCATGTGACATGTCACCTAAACAGCATCACACAGATATCATTGTTGCATGTGAGCATGCCAATAGCGCCCCACGCACAGCAGAAAAATAGCGGGTTCTTTTTAAGCCTTGCAAAGGCCACAGCATTTGTCTGCTGCAGTCTCCATCCGGGGGGGGGGGGGTGGCTTCTGGCTGCCATTTCCCCCCAATCTGTTCAGCCTCTAAGTTAACAACTCAAAGACTAGAGCTGAACTGCAAAAGCTGCAAAGAATGCCCCCCCCCCAAAAAAAAAAGAAAAGAAAAGGAAAGGAAAGAAAAAAGGAATGCTACCATTCTTGGATGTCCTAGTCATTCGCAAACCAAACCAACACTTGGGCCACACAGCATACAGAAAACCTACACATACGGACAGATACCTGCACAAGAACTCCAACCATCATCCAGGACAAAAAAGAAGCACAATAAAACACTGGTAGACCGGGCAAAACGGATCTGTGAACCCCACTTCTTGGAAGGTGAACTGAAACACCTGGACTGGGCTCTACAGGCCAATGGTTACTCCAGTGCAGACATCAGAAGGGCTGCCAGGCCCAGAAAACCCAGAAGACTCAAGACAAGCAACCACCCAAAGGGAAGATATTTTTACTGTACATCAAAGGAGTCACAGATAGAATAGGGAAAGTGGTGAAGAAACACAACCTTCAAATGGTTTACAAACTGACGAAGAAAATCCAGCAAATGCTTTGCTCCACCAAGGACAAGAGAGACCCTCTCACAGCCGTAGGAGTCTATCGCATTCCATGCAGCTGTGGACAGGTCTACATAGGGACCACCAAATGCAGTGTGCAAACAAGAATCAAGGAACATGAGAGACACTGCAGACTGGGTCTACCGGAAAAATCAGCAGTAGCAGAGCATGCTATAAACCATCCTGGGCATAAAATGCTGTTTGAAAGCACTGAAATTCTGGACCATGCCAACAACTACCAAGTCAGAATGCACAGGGAAGCCATTGAAATCCATAAACACCTGGACAACTTCAACAGGAAAGAGGAAACCCTGAGGGTAAACAAGGCTTGGCTACCAGTCCTAGAGGAACAGCAAGGTCAAGACTCAACCTATGCAAATGAGAAACAGCCTAAGGCCAGGGGATTCCCAGCAGACAATGAGACCAATTAGCAGACATTAATCCTTGTTTGCATATCCTCCCACCCTGAGGACTGCCATTGGCAACAGAACAAGACATTTGCAAATTACCCCTTCCTTCCCAGGGTCACACAGATTATTTATCCATTCCTTTTCCAGGCTATCATTCTCTCAAGATGCCAGCCACAGATGCTGGTGAAAGCTCCACAAAAAACTATGGATGCCAGCCATGAAAGCCTTTGACTCCACAAATTTGGGAGACATCTCACACTATCTTGGATTGCAAAATACAAAGAGGCAGCACAGTGATGGAAGTTTCTTCCTGAATCAAAACCAGAAAATACTAGATCTGGATTGTCTTGGCCTGAAAGACACAAATGCTATGCCACTCCAATGGAAATAGGACTAATAAAGGGCTTTAAGAAATGTGAACCTTTGAAAAATGGAGACAAGTATAGTACTGCAGTTTGGGAAACTCCTATACATTGCCAGCTTCACTAGTCCTGACATCGCAAATGCTTCTTGGCAGCCTATGCAGAATGGTCAACTCTCCTACAGAAAGACACTTCATTGCAGTAAAGAGAGTTGCCAGATCTTTAGAAGGAACAGCAGATTACAAAGCTAATGCTGTAAGCATATCACCAACCACATCCGATCATCTATGCAGATGCAGACTGGGCTGCAAAACTACAAACTGCATGTTTATTTTTTGGAGTAAGTTCTTATTCTTTAGGAAGTCAGAATTAAGATAATAGTCTGACCCACACTTCCATTGTTCTGCTGATGAAAATTGAACTCTAACAAGTTTTAACTAGGTTCTTCAGTGTCACTTTTGGTTAAAGTTGACCATAGAGTTGCATCGGAGAACCTAAATATTTGTAGAGGGAACATATTAATAAAATCCATGAATAATCAAATCTGCAAAAGTCAAAGCTGCAAATGTGGAGGGACAAGTATAATGTGTTACAAATAATTATGTTACTATAGTTTTTTGTGGTTTTTTCAAACTATGTGGCCATGTTCTAGAAGAGTTTATTCCTGAAGTTTCACTGACATCTGTAGCCGGTATCTTCAGAGAATGCTGGTATGGAAGAGAGTGGAATGTGTGTGTGTGTGTGTGTGTGTGTGTGACCTGTGTGACCTTAGGCGACAAAAATTAAGACTCAGGAAAATGCAAATTAAACCCACCTAGGATTAGGGTTTTCCACAGCAGACAATGGATCACTAATTAAAACCTCCTTGAATATCCTCCTTGCCATTCAACAACAGAGAAATACAAAGATTAGCATGTAAATCACTTTTCCCAACCTAGGGTCACACGGTATATATATGTGTGTGTGTGTGTGTGTGTGAGTGTGTATATACACACGCACACATAACAAGGGTCATGAAGGGGGAAGATGGGCAAGCATGAGTACAAGCAGATACTCATGAAATGCTGTGGGTGGGGAGTCTATGAGGTAAAAACTTGACCTAGAGCTTTGTTTGTAAAAAAAAAAAATTAGAGAAGACCAGTAAGAGACAGATCCAGTTATGAAAAAGTGAATGGGGGAAATAAATAATAATAATAATAATAATAATAACTATTATTATTATTATTATCCTTTATTTATATAGCGCTGTACATTTACACAGTGCTGTACATACAATCTTATATTTAGTAAGTTCCCTGTCCTCAGGCTTACAGACTAAAAGAGACAACACAAAAGGAGAAGGGAAAGGTGGTGGGAAAGGGGATGAGGTCCAGTAGTTCTTCTCTCCCTCTGGGGCCTGGACTGGAGGGAGGGCTTGGCTTCTTTATAAATAGTTAAATGGAGGCATCCTGGGACAGACGGCACAATCCTGGGAATGCTTCTGAATAGAGTTTGGGTAGCTGAGAATGTGAAGAAAATTCTTTGGAACTGATGTACTACTTTGTAGTGTGTGTGGAACCAGCACAAGATATTTAATTTATTTGTTATAACAAGTTGACTTTCCATTATCCAAAATGTGTGGGACCAGAGGTGTTTTGGAATTTTTCTGTGGCAGGGGCACTCTGGTGAATCTAACATACAACCTTATTGTTCACACAGTTCACAATGGATCTGTATGTGATAATGGCGAAATGTGTTCATAAAAAAGGGTAAGGCATTTTCACAGAAACTGCTCAGGACATGAATTCTCTCATGAATACATTTTTATGGTATTCTAAGACCTTTAAATGTTTGAAATTGTGAATGCACTGATGCGGAACTGAGCATGTCATATTTTCCTTGTCTTAGTGTACACGTCCTCTAAAATATCTGGAAAGAAATTTACTCATGCAATTTTTTTGCCATTTTGGCAAATAGCTACTGGCACACTTTATTTTACACAAACTTTTAACTTCTGTTGAAAAGTCTACATTTTAACAAAGGTCACTTTGATGGGAAGTGTTTAAAGAGATACGGAAAGAGAAGGTTCTTTGAAATCTTCCATCAAAGTGGTGTGCAAACAGTAATGAACTAAACCTCAAGAGGTTGATAAACTTTATTATGAAGCTGGCTGCCTGCATTTGTGAATCATTTTAAAATGGGGAAAATAAAGCTTGGAAATTCCTAGAAATGCAGAATTATGTACTATAAAATACTGATCATATTTCTGCAAGATGCAAGTAAATTGGAAGGCTTAAAAAGACTGAAGACAAAGGAAAATGATACTTGTGATTTTTAACCCCTCTTGATCAATTTCATCCTAGAATCAAGTAAGCAGCAGGGCATATCATAACACAGTGTTATTGGAGGAGGGAGGTCCAGACCACATAATGTAGATTGTGATAAAGGTATGGGCACATGGCTATTTCTATTTTATAGACATTGAATTCCTCAAACTCCCTCTCACATTGACTTTTTCTGGCATTAAATATAAAAGTGGATTGCCTTTCCTGGACACCATCATGAGAGTCAATTCACCTTTTAAATAGTTCTCATGGTGCCACCCTTGCACTGTTAATGTCAATAAATGCCTGTTTTACTCAAAACAAGAGACACCTGGCTACTCCTGGTTTTGTTTTGTTTTTCACTGGAATGGCATTTGTGGTACCCCATACTTTTATTGGAGAGTTACAAGGGTAGAAAACTGGGTCTTATACCTCTTGAAGTTTTCACTCAAATCTAAAATAAATGCCAGGAATGTACCTGTGTGCAAAATCCTCTCACATTATTCTACCTTTCTACCACATGACAGAATAGAATAAATATTCAGGATATGCAGGATATCTTTCTGGATGTGACACCACACATATGATATCATATTAGTTTTCTGAGCAGTTTATCCAGCATCAAAGTCAAATGGTGAGAGAATGAAAGAGATGGAATGCCTTGTCAAGAGTTGCTGTTTCCTTTTCAGTTATATAGTAAGGTTTTTATGGAGCTGAACATCAACCCAGTGTGGGGACATGTGATCTCTAGGCCACACAAAGCTAGTTTTAAAGTTAATCCCCATGCACAGTGAATGATGTGCTCTCCAAATATGATGGTCAATAAGACTTATGAATATATTTGGTTCTTCTAAATGTTTTGTTTCAGTTTGCAGAGCACCTAAAATAACCTTTGGGACCTCATTTGACAAATGCCAGCTTCGTCTTTCAGTTTATTAATTCTTAAGCAATATATTGTATATAAAGGTTAATAATAATAATAATAATAATAATAATAATGTATCAAGCATTGGAAGGCTTTGCTCATAAGTACTGGAAGGCAAGCACTAGCTACATTTCTTCACTCACCATGCCACTGAAACAACTCATGAGAAAAGGAATGACAGATACTTCAAGCCAGAAGCCCAAAAATCTCTGGGAAGAAACTTTTTATGTAGTGGTTCAGGTGATAAAAAGAATCACCTATTTCTCAGTTCCATCTACAATCCAGGATTGGCTGATGCCTTTCATCCTAATAGGTCATCTATGAATAATTCCCAGTGGTTCACTGACAGTCATGCTACAGTGCCTACCCTTGCAAAATCCATTTAGCATGATGATATGTATTATTCTATTTGGCCCTCAATTACGGTGACCATGGCAATGAACATCTAACAGTCTAAGCCTTTGGTGCATTTCCTTCCTTCCTTCCTTCCTTCCTTCCTCCCTCCCTCCCTCCCTCCCTCCCTTCCTTTTGGTGTGGAATTTCTAGTTGGATTATTGCAGTAACATATGATTTGTTAGGACTAGTACGGGTAAATATAAATTGGTTGTATTTTCAAAGGGAAAATGGGTAGACTCTCCCATAAATTCTTATTAGTACACAATTTCACATACAACGGGCCCCTAGTATCCGAGGTTTGGTTTCAGGATCCCCATGGATACAAAAGTCCATTGGTACTCGAGTCTGATTAAATACAATGACATAGTAAATTGGTGCCCCGAATATAAAATGGCAAAATCAAGGTTTATTTTACTTACTTATTTGGAACACACACACACACACACACACACACACACACACTATTTTCAAGCTGTGGATGCTTTTATGGATACAGTGGGCTTTCTCTCTCTCTCTCTCTCTCTCTGTATAATATTTTCAAGCTGAATCCATGGATACAGAAGGCCAACTGTATTTTCACTTAGTACATGCAGGCATAAAAAAGACCCAATGAAGTTGAATCTCTTATCACTTCTGTCTTATTTATTCACCTGTATCAGGTGGGGATCCTCTACTTCTCTAGATCTTGCTGAATATTCCATTTCCTATCAAACTCTGCCAACATGACCATTAATAAGGAGAGTTACAGATTAATAAAGTCACTGTGGTCCACCACTCTTTCTCCTTCTCCTCCTCCTCCTCCTCCTCCTCCTTCTTTTTTAATATCCTGCCTTTTACCCAAAATTGGGACACAAGGCAGACACAAATAGTATCTTATAAAGATACTATTAAAAACATTCAAAAATCACATTAAAACTGTATTAAACTAAAGAGCATAATAAAAAATATGCACTCTAAAAGATTTTAAAACCAAACAATTTATAGAAATACAGCATTTACAGCCTTTTTTTCAATGCTTAAAGGCTTATCTGGATTTAAAAAAAAGATTTTGGCTTGACAATGGAAAAAACAGTCAGGAAGAGGACATTCTAGCTCTGCTAGGGAGGAAGTCCCCAAGTGTAGGGGAAATCCCTAAGACAGCCCTCTCTTGTGTTCCCATCAGCTGTACCTATGAAGGTAGCAGGATGGTGATAGGAGCCTCTCCCATTGAGAGGATAATATTGGGTGATATGGTCTGTCAGCAGGCCTGGACATAAGTTGTACAGAGCTTTATAGGTCATAACCAGCACTTTGAATACAACATTGTGTGCTAGGAACATATATGTGAAAGTTGAATTACAATAGAGAACATCTAAAAGTTAGAACTATTCACATGTGAATTTTTTTTTCTTCTGGTTTATACTTGCATGTCGTAAGCATTAGAAGTTTTTCTGTAATAGTAATTGCCATTTTCCCTTGAAAATAGCAATACATTCAGTTAACATTGTACTGAGATAAATGGGAATGCTTGTCACTTAAGCTTGTGTTTATATGGAGCGAATGGAAGCAAGTAGAATTACAATAGAGTTCTTAACAACTTAATTCTATCCATGTTTGCTCTGAAGCTCCCAAAAGTTTCTATTAGGTTTATCTCCAAGTAAGTATGCAGTTTGAATTTGGATAGCTATAGATTTTTGATAGATGTCATTTATATGAAGGGTGGTTACAATAAACCACTGTATTTTTACTCTCTTTTAAAAAAAACATTCAAATACATATCTTGGCACTCCAGACCTGAAGGGAGCTACCACTGCTGGCGGTTACAAGCAGCAAGGTCCCATCCATCAACCAAACAGCTTGCTTACCTCATGCCATACAGAAAAACAAACAAACAAGCAAACAAATAAAAAACACTCAGCTCAAATTGCAAATTTCCCTGGGATTCCATAGAATCATAGAATCATAGAGTTGGAAGAGACCACAAGGGCTGTCCAGTCCAACCCCTGCCATGCAGGAACTCCCAGTCAAAGCATCCCTGACTAATGACCATCCAGTCACTGTTTAAAGACCTCCAACGAAGGAGACCCAACCATACTTGGAGGGAATGTGTTCCATTGCTGAACAGCTCTTACTGTCAGAAAGATCCTCCTAATGTTGAGGCGGAATCTCTGTTCCTGGAACTTGCATCCATTGTTCCATGTTCTAGTGTCTGGAACAGCAAAAAACACATTTGTTCCATATTCAATATGACACCACTTCATATACTTGAACAGGGCTCTTCTCCAGGCATACAACATTATTTTTCTCTCCTCGTAGGGCATGGTTTAAAGACCCTTCACCATTTTAGTCACACTTCTCAACATCCTTTTTGAATTGTGGTGCCCAGAACTGGACACAGTATGCTAGGTGAAGCCTGACCAAGGCAGAATAGAGTGGTAATATTATTTCCCTTGACCTAGACACTATACTTCTATTGATGCAACCTAGAATCACTTTGGGCTTTTTTGCTTCTGCATCACACTGTTGACTCATGTTGAACTTGTAGTCTACTTGGACTCCTAGATCCCTTTCACTATAAGTCTCGTTCAGCCAGATGTCCCCCATCCTATATCTATGCATTTCATATTTTTGCTCTAAGTGCAATACCTTACATTTCTCTCTGTTGAAATTCATTTTTTTTTTTAGCTTTGGCCAAGCTTTCTAATCTATTAAGGTCATGTTGAATTTTGATCCTGTCCTCTGGGGTATTAGCTATTCCTCCTTATTTGGTGTCATCTACAAATTTGATAAGCATGGCCCCTATTCTTTCATATAAGTCATTGATAAAAATGGGCCCAGGACAGAACCCTGTGGCACCCCACTATTGACTTCTCTCCAAGATGAAGAGGAGCCATTGCTGAGCACCCTTTGGGTTCGACCAGTCAACCAATTACAAATCCATTTAACAGTTGCCTTGTATAACCCACATTTTACTAGCTTGTTTGCAAGAATGTCATGGGGGACGATGCCAAAGGCCTTATTGAAATCAAGGTATGGAATATCCACAGCATTCCCTTCATCTACCAAGCTGGTAATTTTGGAAAAAGAAAAAAAAAAGGAAAAGAAAAAGAAAAAAGAAAAAAACAATGAGAGAGAGAGAGAGAGAGAGAGAGATCAGATTAGTCTGGTATGACCTGTTTCCAAGAAACCCATGTTAACTTTTTGTGATTATGACATTCCCTTTCTAAATGTTCACAGACTCTCTGTTTAATGATCTGCTCTAGAATCTTCCCTGGTATTTTTCGCAAACTAAATGGACAATAATTTTTGGGAGCCTCTTTTTTTCTCCTTTTTGAAGATGGGGACAATGTTTGTCCTCCAGTTTGCTGGGGCTTTTCCTATTGTCCAGAAGTTCTCAAAGATTATTGCCAAGGGCTCTGAGATTACATTTGGCTGCTCTTTTAATATCCTTGAATGTAGTTCATCTGCTCCCTGAGATTTAAATTCATATAGATTAACAAGGTATTCCAGTTCTACCTCTTTACTTATTCTGTGCTGGATTCCCCTGTTGTGTCCCTTGCTCCATTTTCCTCAGGTTAAGCATCCTTTCTCTGCAGAGGAAGTAAAGCATATTCTAGTTTCTGTCATTGGCAAAGGGACCCAATTTAGATGCATGTGAATATATTACAGATATTTGTAAGCCAAATGCCATATCCTTTGACTAAATGATAGAAAATGCATCTTTTTTTCCCTTTTTTTGCTCAGTCTACTTTACCTTTGTTCATTATAGAGAAAGACAAGAACCTACCTAAGGAGACAAGTCCCTGGTCTCACATATCTGGAGATTAAAAAAAATCCTATTCAGTACAGTGGTCCCCCGGGTTACGAAAGTAATCCGTTCCGGATTACCTTTCGTAACCCGAAAATTTTCGTAACCCGGGGGAAAGAGGGCGGGGACCTCCTCAGAGAGAAAGGGACGGCCCGATCCGGCGGATCGGGCCGTCCCTTTCTCTCAGCCGGCATAGAGGAGGGCCTCCTCAGAGAGAAAGGGACAGCCCGATCCGGCGGATCGGGCCCTCCCTTTCTCTCAGCCGGCATAGAGGAGGGCCTCCTCAGAGAGAAAGGGACAGCCCGATCAGGCGGATCGGGCCATCCCTTTCTCGCAGCCGGCATAGAGGAGGGCCTCCTCAGAGAGAAAGGGACAGCCGATCCGGCGGATCAGGCCCTCCCTTTCTCTCAGCCGGCATAGAGGATCATAGAATCATAGAATCATAGAATCATAGAGTTGGAAGAGACCACAAGGGCCATCCAGTCCAACCCCCTGCCATGCAGGAACTCCAAGTCAAAGCATCCCTGACAGATGGCCATCCAGCCTCTGCTTAAAAACCTCCAAGGAAGGAGACTCCACCACCCTCCGAGGGAGTGTGTTCCACTGTCGAACAGCCCTTACTGTCAGGAAGTTCCTCCTAATGTTGAGGTGGAATCTCTTTTCCTGCAGTTTGCATCCATTGTTCCGCGTTCTAGTCTCTGCAGCAGCAGAAAACAAGCTTGCTCCCTCCTCAATATGACATCCCTTCAAATATTTAAACAGGGCTATCATATCACCTCTTAACCTTCTCTTCTCCAGGCTAAACATCCCCAGCTCCCTAAGGCGTTCTTCATAGGGCAAGGTTTCCAGACCCTTCACCATCTTAGTTGCCCTCCTTTGGACATGCTCCAGTTTCTCCACATCTTTTTTGAATTGTGGTGCCCAGAACTGGACACAGTATTCCAGGTGGGGCCTGACCAAAGCAGAATAGAGTGGCACTATAACTTCCCTTGATCTAGAAACTATACTTCTATTGATGCAGCCTAAAATTGCATTGGCTTTTTTAGCTGCCGCATCACACTGTTGACTCATGTTCAGCTTATGGTCTACTTGGACTCCTAGATCCCTTTCACATGTGGTCTCATTCAGCCAGGTGTCCCCCATCCTATATCTGTGCATTTCATTTTTCCGCCCTAAGTGCAGAACCTTACATTTCTCCGCATTGAATTTCATTTTGTTAGCACTGGCCCAGCTTTCTAGTCTATTCAGGTCATTTTGAATTTTGATCCTGTCCTCTGTGGTATTAGCTACTCCTCCCAGTTTAGTGTCATCTGCAAATTTGATAAGTATGCCCCCAATTCTGTCATCCAAATTGTTAATAAAGATGTTGAATAGCACTGGGCCCAGGACAGAACCCTGTGGGACCCCACTGGTCACTTGTCTCCAGGATGAAAAGGAGCCATTGTTGAGCACCCTTTGAGTTCGGCCAGTCAACCAATTACAAATCCATGTAACAGTTAACTTGTCTATCCCACATTTTGCCTCCTCAGAGAGGAGGGCCTCCTCAGAGAGAAAGGGACCGCCCGATCCGGCGGATCGGGCGGCCCCTTTCTCTTAGCCGGCGATCTTAGCCTCTTAAGATCTTAAGATCTCTGAGGAGGCCCTCCTCTTCTCTGGCTAAGAGAAAGGCGCAGCCCGATCCGCCAGGTCGGGCCGTCCCTTTCTCTCTGAGGAGGCCCTCCTCTATGCCGGCTGAGAGAAAGGGAGAGCCCGATCCGGTGGATCGGGCTGTCCCTTTCTCTCTGAGGAGGCCCTCCTCTATGCCGGCTGAGAGAAAGGGAGGGCCCGATCCGCCGGATTGGGCTGTCCCTTTCTCTCTGAGGAGGCCCTCCTCTATGCCGGCTAAGAGAAAGGGGCAGCCCGATCCGCCGGAACTGGCTGTCCCTTTCTCTCTGAGGAGGCCCTCCTCTATGCCGGCTGAGAGAAAGGGAGGGCCCGATCCGCCGGATCCGGCTGTCCCTTTCTCTCTGAGGAGGCCCTCCTCTATGCTGGCTGAGAGAAAGGGAGGGCCCGATCCGCCGGATCCGGCTGTCCCTTTCTCTCTGAGGAGGCCCTCCTCTATGCCGGCTAAGAGAATGGACGGCCCGATCCGCCGGATCGGGTTTTTTTCGGATCCCAGGGGATACAATCGCGGTCCCGCCGGTTTCGGATCCCGGGGTTTTCTTAACCCGGGGGATTCGTATCCCGGGGGACCACTGTATTCCCATCTCTACCACCTCCACCTTGAGTCCTACATTAAATCTTGTATTTTGAATTTGTCTGAAAGGCCAAAAGAAAAGAAAAATTGTAATTCCCAGGGTGATGGCTTTTGTAACATATATCCTTTTTTAAATACTTTAATCAATCAAGCAAATGCTGTACCCCGTCCCGATTGCTCAGGAAGAAGGGCGGGTAAGAAATAAATAAATAAATAAATAAATAAATCAAAACGACACACTTTCTCCTGTGACCCCCTGTTGATTTTTAGATCAGTACTGGCTTTTTACATAGTTCCAACAGCATCAGAGATATTTTTGGTGTTTTATTACATGCCTGAACTTCGTATCAAGGATACGAGGAGCCCTGGTGGCGCAGTGATTAAATGCCTGTACCGCAGCCACTCACTCAAAACCATAAGGTGGTGAGTTCAAGACCAGCAAAAGGGCTCAAGCTCGACTCAGGCTTGCATCCTTCTGAGGTCGCTAAAATGAGTACCCAGATTGTTGGGGGCAGGCAAGTAGCTTACAGTTTTAAACCACTTAAACACTCCTTAGGCGGTATGAAGTGGTATATAAATGAAGCTGTTTTGTTTTCAAGGATGGCTCAATTGGCTTCCTTTTTGGTCATTCATAGAGCAGCTAAAGAGAGTCAGGCAGATTTTTTGCACCCAAGGTCCATGGACAGGGCTGAGTCCAGAGTAGAAAGAGGAAGCACTCCCCATGGCATATAACCTAACTTGTTTAAGCTTTTTAAAAAACTTGGATGGATGCTTTCTTCTTTGGGAAGAAATTTCCCTCAAAATAAGTGTTCTGCCCCCACAAGTAAATTTTCACTTAGAGGCTAGATGGACAGACTTGAAGCACCAGCATGGGGGTAGTTTGGGGGCATGGCATTTTGACATCATGCTCCCTGATGCCAGTGTCACACTTGCATCACACGGCAAGCCTAATAATAATAATAATAATAATTTTTATTTCTAGCACGCCCCTCTGAACAAGCAATCGGGGCGGGTTACAACAAGGTTAAAAAACAATACAAGTTAAAATATCCCATCCCATTCCTCAGCTCCCTCCCTTAAAATAGGATTAAATCAGAGCAAAGTTAAAATAACTAATTTAAACAATTAAAAATAAGCTAAAATAGCAACAAAAAGTTCTGACTCGGTGATCTTAGCTATATAGGGTGGAAACGCTGGAGAGAAAGTGGAAATGCATAAGAACAGCATTTCGGAGTCAGGAGGTGTTAAACATCTTCTGGGTAGGCCTGCCGGAAGAGATGCATCTTTAGGGCTTTTTTCTCAAAAGAAGTTTCAAATACCCCGAGTCAAGAGGCATTTGCTCCAGATCTGTTGTGCAAGCCCCAGATCTGGGTGTGAAAGAACTGATGAACTTCCCACTTTTAATCTGGGTTGTAATTTGGTACAAAAGGTAGTCTGAATGGTCCCAAAGAATAGTTTGGCATTGAAACAGAACTGAGTATTTTGAAATACTTTTCAGGCTTCAGGTCTGGCTATGGGACAGAGACAGCTTTGATTGCCTTGTTAGATGACTTATGTAGGGTAGGCAGGATCACTCAATGGCTTTCAGTACTATCAGTCATGGTATCCTCCTGGGCTACCTCTCTGAGATGGGGCTTGGGAACGCTATTTTACAGAGGCACCAGTCTTTATTAGATGGATGGACTCAGAAGATGATGCTTTAACCCCCTCCCACTATCCTCAGGGTTTGATTCTGTCAGCCATGTTGTTTAATGTTCACATGAAACCACTGGAAGAGGCCAGCCAGAGTTTTGGGGTTCAGCATAATCAGCTATCTCTCTCCTTTACATACAATTCCAAGGAAGCTGTTTCTTTGCTAAACTAGTATCTGATGTCAGCAATGGGCTGGATGAGGGGAACAAACTGAATCTTGGGTGTTCTCCTGTACTCACATTTGAGCCTGGAGGCCCAGGGTTCAGCTATGTGCAGGAGTACATTTGCACAGATTAAACTAGTGCACCAGCTACACTCATTCCTTAAGAAGCCAGATCTGGCTTTTGTGATTCATGCCTTGATGATAACTTGCTTTGAATATGCTTCTGCATGGGGCTGCCTTTGGAAACTGTTTAGAAATTCCAGTGAGTTCAAAATGCTGCAGCCAGGTTGTTGACTGGGGCTGAATAACAGGAATCATGTGACCCACCAGTTGAAATAGCAACATTGGCTATGGGTCTTTTTGAATTCATAGTGCTGGTTTTGACCTTTAAAGCTTTACACAGCCTGACTCTGGATTGTTTGAAAGACCATATCTCATCATATAAACCAGCATGCACCTTTAGATTTGCTGGGGAGGGTTTGCTCTTAGTCCCACTACCATTGCAGGTGCAGCTGGTGAGGACTCAAAAAAGAGCCTTCTTTGTAACTGTTCCCAGGCTGTGGAACTCCCTATTGCAGGAGGTCTATTTGCCTCCCTCGTCCTTCTCTCTTTCCACAGCAAATAAATATGATTTCATTTATGAAATCATTTGGTGATGGGAGGTGGGGTATAGTGTTGTTTATTTTGCCATGTTTTAAAAACCTTTTTAATGATGTTATTAAGAGTTTTTTCAATTGTATTGTGTTTTAAGGTGTTTTGCACCACCTTGGATCTAGCACCAGGAGAAAGGCAGGATATGAATACAATGCAATGCAATGCAATGCAATTTAGATATGCAAAGAACAGGAGAAGGTGAACCCTGGTCTCCTGAGTCATAATTCAATGTTCAAACCACTACACCATGCTAGCACTCAAAACCTTGTATAGAAATCACAATTTCAATCCAGATTTTCTTCAATGCTCAGTTAATGGGTTGAAGTGTTAAAAATTCCTCCTGAACAGCTGTTGGTTGGATGACTGCAAAACTAACTTATTTTGGTTAGTATACAACAACAGTAGGACACTGTAGCAATTTTGCACCCATAAGGATTTGTAGATAGATGAATGGGAAAGCACTCTTCTAAGAGGCCTTGAAGATACTGATGGACTTTTTATTTTTATTTTTCTTAAAGTGCTTGTTCAAAAAAAATGTATTTAGTCAGTCCTCCAGTAAAGATCCTTGGAGTTTCCAGAAGATGTTTATTAAAACTGAAACTTTTTCTTGAATGATACTAAACTTGCTGATAAGTAATTCAGCAGACAGAAGAAAAATCTAATATAGCCCTTCACATAACAATCTGGCAGTTTTCATCAACACTTAAAAAGAGCAGGACTCCAGAACAAAGCTGAGATTCTATTGCCCTGGCAGTTTTCAAGTAGGCTTCAGTTTCACTACCAATTCCTAAAGAGGCATCTATGTTGTCAATTGGTTTGTGTTGTCTAACATACGAGTGGGTCCTCCAGATGTTGTTGAACTGCAGCTCCCAGTATTCCATCCCATTGGTATGCTGTTGGGAGTTGCAGTCAAACAATATATGTAATCCTATGAAGTTTCTACCTTGGTTCTATAAGATGATCCCACATGCACCCATATTCACATGTAAAAAACAAACAAACAAAAAAAAAATGTTAAGGTATTTTACAGGGGTTAGCCAGTGAATTACAAATGTGCAAGATTGTTGAGAACAATGTGCAGCCAAACTTATGAAATGTGTTTTGTTGTTGCTGCTGTTGTTAACTGCCCTTGAATGGATCCATCTCATGGCGACCCTGTGGATGCTATATCTCCTAGGCTCACTTTTTTTCCACTGCTCTGCTTAGGTCCTGTAAATTCATGCCTGTGACCTCTTTGATTGAGTCTATCCATCTGGCATATCATCTTCCTCTCTGTCTAATATCCTCTACCTTTCCTAGCATTATTGCTTCTCTAATGAGCTGTGACTTCTCGTGATGTGGAATTTCCATTCTGTACACATTCTGTTTCTGAAGCATTTAAGCATACAGTTTACCCATTCTTTACAAGTGTGTGTGGGTTTTGAGATCTGCTGAGGAGACCCTTCTTTCTAGATCGCTATCCTCACATTGGGTGAGAACACAGGAGAGGCCCTTCTCAGTAGCTGCCCACAGGTTCTGAATCTCTATAGAGGTTGGACTAGAGCACTCTCTGCTCTGATTTCCTAAACACAGTGGTGTAACTATGGGAGTGCAGTGTGTGTGGACTGCACTAGGTGACACCCCAGAGGGCAGGTGTCACCCAGTGGGGCAGTACACCTGGAAGACAATGTGCTGGCTTTTCTATCTGTTGTTTTGTTGCACTGTTTTGTGTGTGCTTTTGTCTTTTTTGTTTGCTTTTATGGATTTTTTAAAAAAAATGTTTTAATTTTTTAAATCGTTTGTCCACTTTTTAACTTTTGTATTTATAATCATGTTTGTTTATTTGTTTATTTATTTATTTATTTAATAAAAATC
Organism: Urosaurus nigricauda; assembly: GCA_034509955.1. Taxonomy (NCBI): domain Eukaryota; kingdom Metazoa; phylum Chordata; class Lepidosauria; order Squamata; family Phrynosomatidae; genus Urosaurus; species Urosaurus nigricauda. Next base: position 44,118,002 of record JAOEGL010000003.1, on the reverse strand, counting down.
TGTTTTAGCTCTTTTGAGTATGGAACCTGGGACAAATGGGGATAGAGATAATAATACTGATACTACTACTACTAATAGTAATAACAGCAATAATAATAATCTGGAGAATGAATTCATGTATTATTATTATTAAAATTAAATATAAACAATATAAAGTATGCAACATACTTTTAAATAAAATTGGCTGTGGTGAGGTCGGAATTCAGCAATTAGATTTCGGGGAACTATTCAGGAAAGGCCTGCCGGAAGAGATCTGTCTTTATAGCTTTTTAAAAGCTTTTTAGGGTGTGTTAGGAAGTCTCTCACTTAAGGGAAATTATAATCAGCTCAAAATGTGCAGAGAGGATGATCCTATTACACTGGAATCACGGTCCCAATATTGTCTACCAGAGGTCCACCGACAAACCCCAAGAGAGATGACACTAGTCCAAGTGAGCCCAATGAAAATACTCAGTTTATTTTTTGGGGGGGGGCATAAATACCACACACAAGAAAAGGGGGCACACACACACACACACTTACGTTGAATGTTAGTGAAAAGGGAGGGGTAAGATTGGGAGTTAGGTTTGAGAGAGAGAGACACCGCTAGAATACTACCTTAGAAGTCTTCTCCTGGAAGCCTGATAGATGTGAATGAGGATGATGGACACAACCGCCAGGATGAGGGGAAACGGGTCATGGGAGCTATGAGCAGAGGTCAAACTGGTGTTGACCAGCCTGCACTCTGAGCATAGCATCAACAGGGGATTCAAACTCAGGGTCTTTTATAGAGCTAAACATATCCAGGGCTATGTGGCAAGGCTTGAACAAAGGTGCTGATTGCCTGGGCTTTGTTAAACCAAGAGCAAATAATCTGTGTACAATGCACTTAGGTTTGGACACAATTCGGAGGGGCAGCCTACTTAATGGCTGAGTCGTTAAGTTAATCACTGGCTCATCAGATATGATGCCAAGGCTACTGTCTTGCCTGGGAGATGTAGAAATGTGTGTTTGCGACTCCCAAACTTCCTATAGAGAACTTCTACTAATCTCATCTCTACGGGCCCTGCTGGTCTTTCCAAGGCAATATACTGTCTTGCCCAGTGGTTTCTCACTCTTTGTGGGCCTTCTAGGAGGTCATCCAGGGATCATGACACAGACCACATGTTCCCAAAATTTTATTAAAAGCATATTTCATAACAGGTGGTAATATGATGGATCTTGTCTGGCAGGTTATTCCACAGTCTGGGTGCAACACCTAAGAAGGTCCTCTGGGAGGTTGTGGAAAGTCTTGTTTTATAAGGCTGTAAAAAATTCTTCCCCAAAAATCTAAGTATGTGGGGAGGGTTATATGGAAGGAGACGGTTCCGAAGATAGGTTGGACCCAACCTTAGGGCTTTAAAGGTGATAACCAATACCTTGTACTGGGCCCAGAAACTAATGGGCAGCCAGCGGATTGGTGTTATATGGTCTCTTCAGGATGTAACAGAGACCAGTCTGGTTGCCATGTTCTGAACCAGTTGAAGTTTCTGGACCAAGCATGAGGGTAGCCCTATGTAGAGTGCATTGCAGAAATCAAGGTGTGAGGTTACCAGCACATGTACTATGGTCTCAAGATCCTTGACTTCCAGGAAAGGGCACAGCTGACGTATCAGTCGAAGCTGATAACAGGCACTCCTGATCATTGCATTCACCTGATTTGTCTTGTCAGGGGACGGATCTAATAGCACTCCCAGACTGCGAACACAGTTCTTTGAGGGGAGTGTGACCCCTTCGAGGATGGGAGGTTGTATCCCAATATCTGGGTTTGGAGCTGATACTGTAAGTACCTCCATTTTGTCTGGATTCAGTTTCAGTTTGTTTTCCCTCATCCAATCCATTACTGCTTTAAAACAGTCATTGAGAGGAGAGATGCCATCTGAAGTCAAAGCTGATGACCGAGACATGGAGAAATATATCTGCATGTCATCAGCGTATTGATAACACTCAGCCTCATGCCTCTGAATTATCTCTCTCAGGGACTTCATGTATATTTTGAAAAGCATTGGGGACAGGATGGCGCCTTATGGGACTTGACAATTATACTCCTTTCTTGCTGAGCAACTGTCCCTGAGCACCACCCTCTGGAATCTGCCCAAAAGGAAAGAACGGAACCATTGGAGCGCAGTTCCTCCTATTCCTAATCTTCTCAGGCGACTCAAGAGGATGTCATGAGTCAAATGCCTCTGAGAGGTCCAGTAGCACCAACAGGTTCACATTACCCTTGTCAATGCTCAGACAAAGGTCGTCATCTAAGGTGACCATGGCAGTCTCAACTCCAAATCCTGTTCAAAAGCCAGTTTGAAATGGATCAAGATGGTAGCCAAAAGGATCATAGCAATTGCTCTTTCAGTCCCTGTTCATAACAAAGGCATATGCAGAACTGACCTCATCATAGCACTTAAGAGTCTTTTCAGCCAGTTTGGTGCCTACAGGTAGAGCAAGCCCTTTAGGACTTTTCATTGACCAGACTTACAGTATTTATTACCCAGTATGCAAGCACATTACACAACTGTGGTGCCATTATTCTATTTTAACTGTCATAGTTCTGACCTATGGAAGACTGGGATGGTATTTACAGAGGGTTTTTTATAATTCTAAGCCAGAGATCTCCAGTTCCTCACCAAACTATGAACCCCATAGAGGAACTGTGGCATTTAAACTGGAATAATTGTGCAACTGGGCCCAAGACCAGCACACCTTTCCACCAAACAATGTTGGTATCTTTATCATTGCTTCTCAGTTCAGGCCTGGTGCTCTGCAATGGGACATCTTAGCTATCCAGATTGGTTTCTGTGCTCATGATTTTTCCTCTTGATGATTTTACAATTGTTGGATTATTTTTAAATAGTCTAATTACAGAGATTCTCTAGCAAGCTGACAATGCCAGACCAAAAAAAAACCCCTAAAAAAAGCACACTTACAGTAAAATACAAAAGGCAAAAAGAAAGAAAGGAAGAAAGAAAGAAAGAAAGAAAATATCAAAATAGAGAGAAAGAAATAAATCCTGACATATACATTTATTTTATTTAAAGGGAAAATGCAGTGTGAAAAATGCCCCTCATATTTTGCTTTAGAATACAGGGTTTAATTTAGAACATGCAAAGAAGCTCTATTATGCAGAGTCAAAATGTTTATGTACATTTTTAGACCACACAGTCTTCTTTGGATGCCCATGCACAATGGTCCAAGTTGCCTGTATAATAAAGCTGTAATTTGTATGAATCTCTGCCTATAATGTATTCACACAAAGATAACTTTTTCTGTGGCCTCTCCTTGCATATAGTTCTGCAAAACCATTATTAAATAAGAAGTATTGAAATTCTTACAGAAGGAGAAAAATGGTACAGCCATGGCAACTGTGTGAATGAAAGTCCTTTGCAATGAAGGCAGATTTGAGAGCAAGATTTCAGCATGAAGTCTATGTGAAATTAAAATCCTGGGTCATACTAAAAGAAAACCTTGATTCTGAAAAAAAAATGCAATTACATATGCACATGATTTATATTGTTATATAAATACCAAATGTCACTGATGTAGTAGTTTAATGACAATCATATTCAATAAAGATATAATACTGGAACATGTTAAATGTTTTGTAATTAGGTCACAGCATGGAAGAAAAGAAAGATAAGACTTGTTCTGTTCCAGAAAAAACTGCTGATTTTATCTAATGAAAGAAGGGAGCTGCAGGCATGTAAGGCTGTAAGCTTCTAGATCTGCTACCACAGTAGCTGTATATATACAATGGTTTCTCATCTAAACCCCCAGCCTTGCCTGCCTGTCTACCTTAATTATATTCAATTTCCATGTGCCTTCCCACTGCCCACATATGCCACACTAATGAAAATGGGATCACATCATTTTCCAAGTTCTCATCTGTTGACTAAAGAGCTGTGGGGGAAGAACAATTTACCTCAAAACAACCGAGGGCCATCTGTCATTGGCATGACTTCATGGACGAAGCTGTCATTCCAGAGCAATATAGGAAGAAAGAGGAGCTGGGGGAAAAGTTACAGGATCTGTAGTGCCACACTAACCTGCTGGGTGGATAAAATAAGTTATGCTTAAAGAATATTTGGAATGAGAATGGTATAAAAACAGATAAATAAAATAAAATTAAAAGAACAATAGCTAAAAACATAAGAGATGGTAGTGTTATAAGATTACTCTCATTTGTGCATGGACAATCTCCAGAGGTCCATGAAGTTTCTTCCATCATAAGCACCTCTGAGTGTTGTACCAGATCCTCCATGTGAAACTGAAAAGGACTAAAATGTCACTTCCAGTTTTAAAATAATGTTTCAGGAATAAGGGTAGAATAAGATTTTCTCACAAAATTGAATGTGGTTTGTGAGAGACCTTTCTCTAGAAAAGAACTGCTGCTCCTGGAAGGTGCATGGAGCAGCAATTCTCACACTCAAGTATGTGATGGGTGGGAAATGGAAGGATTCTTTGTCCTATCAGCTGCAAAAACAACCTGGAGGCACATGTGTCCTTCAAAGCTGATGATGCTCAATTCTGTTCTAATGTTTTGTAGACAGTTTCCCTTGGTCTGGCAATAACAGCTGTTAGATAATATGGTAGCCATACTGCTAGCATGTTAACTTTACTGAAGTATTATGCTAGAACTGAATTGCTTCATACCAGTTGCCAAATTGCTTCTAAGCACAAATGGCCTGATCATGAAATATCTGAGGGACCACCTCCTCCTGAATAAATGTGCCCATTTGTTAGAATCAGAACCCCTTCCCTAGGCACCCCACCTGGTTGGCATTGTGCATATACTGCAATATACTGGTGGTATTGAGCTCTGCTACACTTATTATACCTCCAGACATTCACAGCTGATCTTCCTTGCTGACAGTGTGTTCCCTCCCCCCCTCCCATAGTCATTTAGTGGCCAGGAATGGCCAGACAGCATCCAACATTCTGCTAGACGAAAAAATATGACATCCTTCATCTGGATTTTGGAGGACCAACAGGAGATCCCCCCTTCCCCTCATCATGAAATGGCTGTGGGCTGTGATTACCAGTGACATAAGGTAAGTTGCATGAGGTAAGGGGTTATTGAACAAAGAAGGTTCTGGATACATATCTCTTCAAAGACCATATAATACATTAATAACTAATATGAAATAAAATATGGATCCTACATAGGTAAAAAAAGGGATAAAAACTGGGAAAATGAATAAAATAGCACTTTCATTTAAAACCACTAAGTGTAGTAGTCAGTTTTGCTTGTGCAGACCACAACAGACAACAAAGAGGGGGCCTCCCTTGAAAGTAAGTTCCATAATCTAAAAGTAGCCACCCAGAAGGTTTCCTCTTGTGTTCTCACCAAAATACCTCTGAAGGTGGAAGGACTGATATTCCTCTCCTACAGATCTCAAAGCCAGGTAAGTTTTTATGGATGCAGTTTTCCAAACAGCTGGTACCCAGATCCTGCAGGGGTTTCTAAGTCATAACCAGCCCTTTGCCTGAAAACAGACAGGTAACCAGCCCTGGTTGCAGGATTTGGGACCAAGTGCAGTATGTGAACACTCTTTAAAATCATACAGACAGGCACGAAGAGGCACAACTGGGGTTCTAGAATGGTGTGATTAGGGGGTTAGGGAGGGTGCAGCATTTACACCCTTCGTAACCCTAAAGTGTATGGACGCTGCCATTTTAAAATGGGCATGCCATGATGTTGTCATGGAGCGTGCAGCATTTAAACAACACTGCATGTTCCTGACAACATCGCACCATGGAAGGGCACCAATGGCGCCCTTTCCGTGGTGCAAAAAAGGGCTCCAAAATGGAGCTCTTTTTTTGTGCCTGGTCCTTGGCATGGTCTTTAGACAGCCGCACCAAGGAGTCCGGGGGCAAAGGGGCTGCGGCGGCGGCCCCTTTCTCCCCTCGACAGTGCCGGGAAGAGTGGGGTGCAGCAGGTGCCCAGGGCACCTGCTGCACCCTGCTTTCAGACCATGGGGAAGCGGCATTTTGCCTCTTCCCCATGGCCTTCAGAAGCACTGGGATGGGGCCTCTGGGGCTGCTGGTGAGGCAGCCCTGGCCCCATCTCACTGTTTCTTGGGGTGGCTGCAGACCACCCCTTTTGGGCGGACTGTACCACCCCAGTGAGTCCCACTTTCAATCAATCAATCAATCAATCAATCAATCAAATAAAGTGTTACAACCTTCAATTGGAAAGAGGTTGAAGAGATCATGGAGAAAGGTTTTCTTTCCTCTCTCTCTCTCTCTCTCTCTCTCTCTCTCTCACACACACACACACACACACAGATACATACACAGAGGAAAATCTTTTGTCATTTTGGTGATGAGACCTAGGTGTGATTAACAAAAATCTCCACATGTGCCTTCCTTGTTGAGTCATGTAGAGGAAAGGGTGTACTTTCCTTCAGATGCAGGACAAAAAGATGCCAGACCCTCCCCCAATAGGAAATTAAGTATCCTGCCAAACAAGCTAGCCCTTCTGAACTATAATGTGCTCAATGCACACTTTGGAACTCTGCATTTCTCTGAGCATTGAGACACAGAAGGGGAGACACAGAATAAGGCAGTAGAAAAATATCCCTCTTGTCTGGCTCTTCCAATGCTAACAGGAAAAAAAGCTGATTAAAGTGTGATGCATCTGGGACAAGAAAACCCACCCATAAGGGCAATAGTGATTCTTTCCATTGATTTTCTAAAGCAGCTAGTAATCAGAGGTATTATTACCTCAGCTTCACAGTCTACCAGGTGTTACGGCTTAGAGTTTTGGATAATCAATGATTTGGATCTTATCCAAGAAACGAGGAATCAGTGAGATATTGTTAGACACTACAGCATGTTCCATGCAGTGTCACTTTATATGACTTTGTTGTTCTGATCTTATCTATGGCAAATTTATTCAGACGTTTTATCAGGTAATTTGGAATTGTTCCCAGACCACGTATTACTACTGGGACCACAGTTTCCTTTATTACTCTTTTTCTCTATTATGTTGACATCATCATCACCACCACCACCACCACCACCACCTTCAGTTTCATGTTATACTAGATATAACTGACCATACTTTGAATTCTATCCAAGAACCTAGGAAAGTGTGAGATACCATCAGGTAATATAGCATATTCCAAATAGTGTCACTTTTTCTTATTTTGTGCACAGACAAATATCTGTAAAATTCTAATCAAGTTCAAAGTTGCAGTTACACTAACAGCTTTTCTCTCTGAGCAAAGAGAGGATTTTGTGCAGCTCTGTGTACAAATTGAGGTAAATTCTGCTTTAGAATCTTACAGAATTACTACTAGAGAAATTCTTGCAATGATACAGCACATTTGCCAGAGTGCTATGAAAGTGCATTTATTTTCAGCCTATTTGAAAGTAATATATGTTGCTTGTCTTTTACATAATCACTGATGAATCAACATGTTTATGTATGGCAGCAATGTTCTTTTTTTTAAACCTTGCTGATGCTTAGTGTCAATTTGTGTGGAATATGTTCCATATAGCATGCTGTGCAGAATGAAAAAGAATGATGCAAAGCAAATTACTAAGCATGTTGTTCAGTTCTGCTGTGTTCTAGGCCATCTTGCTTTGTAGTTCATTTTTAGAAAAAAAGAGGAAACAGGACTGAAATTTACCTGTAAGCCTTTTCTTCTATGCTTGCTTGTTATTCCACATCAGTGTTTGGAATTAGTTTATAAATAAAATTCTTGTAATTAATTATTTCCCTCCCCAACAATGATAATTATATTTCATTTCAATCTTAAATTAATGATGGATAACTAAACTCTGTTTGAAATGTAAGTATGATTTCTGCATTCTTTCATAGTTCAGGGCTGAAGTGTGGGTTCATGCTGTCTTGGGTGCTGCTGTGTTGTGCTGTGTTCTGGATGCTGAGGTGGTGATGGGGTACATGGGAGGCAAACATATTTTATACAGTTTTATAAACAGTATGCAGATTTATTTTTTAAAAAAAGTTTTTTAAAGGAACTTTTGGAAATATGAGCATAAAGAGTTGCTTTTCTCTCTCCCACTCTCTCTATTCAAATATCCCTTCTCTTCATCCTACAATACTCACAAATGGATCAGGTAGGAACACAGGAAGGACTGTGGCTGCTCCCAACTTTTGGAACTCTGTGGCTGCATCCACACTGTAGAAATAATCTGATTCAACACCACTTTAACTGCCATATCTCTATGCTATGGAATTCTGAGCTCTGTTCCAACAATTACAATTCCCAGAATTCCATAGCATTGAGCCATGGTGGTTGAAGTGGTGTCAAATCAGATTACTTATTCAGTGTGGGTGAACTCTCAGTGCTCAGTGACTGCTCCCATGCTCTTGAAATCTTTTTCTAAAAAGTCTAAACCAGCTTTTCATTGTTGCTGCTGTCCTTCTGAAAAGACATTTCTTTTTCGTTTGATAGGGTTTTGTATATTAACTGAGAAAAAGGCTTTTAATTATGTTTGACATTGTCCATGTTTTCTGCTTCTTAATGGGTATATTCGGGGAATGCTTTCAATTCTTTTAATTATATGTTTACTTTGTATGTTTTTTGTTAAATGTTATTATTTGTAAAATGCCAAAAATCCTGCTGTTGGTAAAAAGTGACGGGTACATAAATAAATATTTTAAATATTGCAAATGTAATAGAAATTAACTATTTTAAGGGTGTTAGAAACATTAATAATTCAGTTTGAAAAGAATCTCTCACCCAGATAGCATTGTTATTGTGTGAATTCAAGTCAAATTTGATTTATGCTGAGCCTATCCTTGGAAAGACTTTCTCGGCAAGATTTTCACATTTTCACATTTTATTGGCAAGGTTTATTCAGAGGAGACTTGGCATTACCTTCCACTTAGACTGAAAGAATGTGAGTTATCTCAGATTTCTTCCAGACTCCTTGTCTACCATTCAAATCACTATACCATGCTGGCAATATTCCAGTTACGTGGGTACCTATTTATCTGTATACATTTATATCCTGTTTTTAAGAATAAAGGAATTTGCAAAGTGATGGACAACAAGGACTGGAAGAGATAGCAGCAGCAATATTGGGAGGAAAAAACTCAATAGATAAAATCAATCAAATGGCAACAGAGCAGAATAATAAAAGCAATGTGAAGAAGTAAAATAATGAAACACCAGATAAATCATAAAATAAAATGATGTGTGTGAAAGAACTCAAAATCAATATTTTTGTGCATTAAATATTATATTCCATTCGCCATGCTGTTTGGGGGATGTTTGCAGTTGTAATCCAGAAAATGTATCCATAGAATCATAGAATCATAGAGTTGGAAGAGACCACAAGGGCCATCCAGTCCAACCCCCTGCCATGCAGGAACTTCCGATCAAAGCATCCCTGACAGATGGCCATCCAGCCTCTGCTAAAAGACCTCCGAGGAAGAAGACTCCACCCCACTCCGAAGGAGTGTGTTCCACCGTCGAACAGCCCTTACTGTCAGGAAGTCCCTCCTAATGCCTAGGTGGAATCTCTTTTCCTGGAGCTTGCATCTATTATTCTGTCCTAGGAGTTAATCGGACGGGAGGAATTTCTCTCAATTTCGAATGGAGCCAATTCGAATTCACGTAAATTCTCTAGTTTAGTGAATTTACGTGAATTCTAATTGCATTCAGAATGCATTCAGAATGGCTTCCCATTTCCCAAAAATGACCCCCCCCATTTCCTGAAATTGTGTGCGATACTCTAATACGCAATTATGTGAAACCCTATGATTGCGTTTGGAAAGACTTCCCGTTGCCTGAAATTGTGTGAGATACTTTAATACGCAATAACATGAAACCCCATGATGGCGTTCAGATTGCCATTGCATTATACCCCCAAATTCCATCATACAATCCCTAGTCTCTGGAGCGGCAGAAAATAAGGTTGATCCCTCCTCAATAGGACATCCCTTCAAATATTTAAACAGGGCTATCATATCACCTCTTAACTTTCTCTTCTTCAGGCTAAACATCTCCAGCTTCCTAAGTCCTTTAGCATAAGGCATGGTTTCCAGACCATTCACCATTTTAGTTGCCCTCCTTTGGACATACTTCAGTTTCTTCACATCCTTTTTGAATTGTAGTGCCCAGAACTAGACACAGCATTCCAGGTGGGGCCTGACCAAAGCAGAATATACAGGCACTATTACTTCCCTTGATCTAGACACTATACTTCTATTGATGCAACCTAAAATCGCATTGGCCTTTTTAGCTGCTGCATCGCACTGTTTCAACTTGTTGTCTACTTGGACTCCTAGATCCTTTTCACATGTGGTCTCATTCAGCCAGGTATCCCCCATCCTGTATCTGTGCATTTCATTTTTGTGCCCTAAGTGCAGAACTTTACATTTTTCCGTATTGAATTTCATTTTGTTAGCTTTGGCCCAGCTCTCTAGTCTATTCACATCATTTAAAATTTTTATCCTGTCCTCTGGCGTATTAGCTGCTCCTCCTAATTTGGTGTCATCTGCAAATTTGATAACTATGCCCCCAATACTGTCATCCAAGTCATTAATGAAGATATTAAATAGCACTGGGCCCAAGACAGAACCCTGTGGCACCTCACTGGTCACTTCTCTCCAGGATTAAAAGGAACCATTGTTGCTCCTTTTCCTTGTCTGAATGGTTTCATGGTAATGAGTATGTGGATGAGTGTGCAACAGTAATGTCCAACATTTCACAGATGAAAACTTGGATTCTAGTGGATTCCAAGCAATATCAGAAGAATTACTTAAGGGGCTGGCTGTGTTTAGCTTGGAGGAAAGATGGCTAGGAGGTGACATGATTACTATCTTTTAATATCTGAAGGGATGTCATGTAGAAGGTTTGAAGTGTAGAAGTTCTGCTTCTCCAGAGACTAAAGTTAATTAAACATAAATTACTTTTGCACTTTGAATTCGTTTTGCTTGCAATTGAAGTAAGCTGAGGACAAAGGGAAAACAAAGGGGAAACTTGGAAGTGGAGAAAGCAATTGGGACATTTAAAAAGTGTCTGAAAAGTAGAACTGCAGAATTCGAATTGGTAATGTTTTTGCCAAATGGGTTACAGGAAAAGAGATTTCACCTAAACATTAGAAAAATCTTTAGAGGAGGAGGAGGAGGAGGAGGAGGAGGAGGAGGAGGAGGAGGAGAAATATTCTGCCCCCTACTGTGCTCTCCTCTTTCCTCTGGTGAGTTAATTATGTATACAGTACATTACTTTTGTACTTTCAATTCATTTTGCTTGCAATTAAAGTAAACTGAGGACAAAGGGGGAAACTTGGAAGAGAAGAAAGAAACTGAGACATTTTAAAAGTGCCTGAATAGTCGAACTGCAGAAGTTGAATTGGTAATATCCTTGCAGAATCGGGACAGTTAGGAGTATGCAGTAGCAGTGAATGGCAGCCGCAGCAGCAGCAGCAGCAGCAGCTAGCTTAGTAAGAGATGTTAAAATCTCTCATTCTCAGATTCACAGAGTTTCTCCAAACTCTCCTTGCATTTGTTTCCTATTTCTTTTTCACAGAGAGTTTCTGGACTTTTTGTTCTCTTCCCTTTGTGAAATTTGTTCATTTTAATACAAATTATTTGTGAAATTTACCTAATGTAATCAATTTTACCACTTTCTCTTTGTGTTTTTATTCAGTTATGTACATTTTAGCCTTTTACCTTTTACGATATTGCTTTGTGCATGCTTCGTTTCTCAGCAATGTCCTGTAAGTTGTACAAAAGTGTGAACGCTTAAGGCAAACTGCACATTTTCTCACAAGAACCCATAAGGGAGGTACAAACATACTACTTCTGTCAAGACTGTCAAGTCTAATGACATTCCCCCATCCCCTATGTTTGCTTAGAAACTGGCTTTCTAAGTCTGACACAGAATGAGAGAAACATAAGAAAAGAAATAAGAAGTTAAGTTGGCCATAGTTCTCCCTCCCCCTCTGAGCATAATACAGAACTATTTCCACTGGTGGTGGTGTTTTTGTTATTGCTGATGTTGTTGCTGTGTGCCTTCAAGTTGTTTCTGACTTAAGGAAACCCTACAGTGAGCCAATTAGGGTTTTTCTTGGCATGTTTCTTCAGAGGAGGTTTGCCATTGCCATCCTCTGAGCCTGAGAACGTGTGACTTGCCCAAGGTCACCCAGTGGATTTACATGTCTGACATAGGATTTGAACCCTGGTATCTAGAGTCCTCGTCCAATGCTCAGACCATTACACCATGCTATTAAGGCAAATAAGGCAAATAAGTAGGTAGTTTAGGCTATCACACTGTGAAGAACCTCATGGAATCAATAAGCTAGATTCTTCCTGGTTAAGCTCAACTAGAGTAGTCCATTGAATCAGTAGTTGAACAGTGAGTCAACAGATGGTAAACCCAATAGATTTCACAAAACTACAAATCCCAGGATTCCACAGAATTCAGTCATGGCAGTTGAAGTGGTGTCAAGCTGCATTATTTCTGAAGTGCAGATGCAGTCCTAGTCACTCAGCCACATTTTATTCAACACAATCAAAACAAACGAATAGGTGCTTAGAAATTCATGTTTCTGCTGATACTGTTATTCCTATTTCTGGAGTTATGATTATTATTATTTTAAGTCTACAATATACATATTTTTTTTCAAAGTAATATAAAGATAAAGGCTTGAATGCAGTTGTTAGACTAAGGACTTTGTCGCACTGCCTCCAGTGCCCAACTTAGCTCTTTTGAATTTGAGCCAAATTTGGAAGTTAGGCTGATTTTATCACATAGAATTTTCCCTCAAAACAGCTTCCCATTGTCTCCAGTGTTGAGTTTGGGCCCCATAAGTCACTTTGGCTGCCATTTTTTCCCCAAACCAGAAACTTTGAGGGAAAAGTTCATGCTATAAAATCAGCCTAACTTCCGAATTTGGCTCAAATTTGGAAGAGGTAAATCAGGCACTGGAGGTGGTGCCATAAAATCCTCAATTAGAGAAAAAACCATTGAATGAATGAGAACCCGGGAATTCAGCAATTATAGTTTTAGTAGGGTTTTGGCTGCACTGGGGCTCTTAGTATGGCACTGCCTTGGCCACATTGAAAAACAAACTGGTTGCTGAAGAAAGGATATAGAAATAACCATGGATAATGTCATCAATGACTGCCTGTGTCTCAAATACCACCTGAAGTGTGACAATCAAGTTGTGGCAGATGAAACAGCAGCAGGGAGGTAGGAAAGACAGCAGGCTATTTAAGGAAGCAAGGAGAGATGGAAAGATGAGGGAGGACACAGTAAAACACCATAGCGTAAGAAGAAAGCAAGAAGCAGAAAGAAAGGAGAAGGAAGCTTGGGAGAAGACTAGAGCTGGGTGAAAACTGGGAAGGCTGACAACAGGTGGAAGGAGAGGCAAAGAACAGTACAAGGTCGAGGGCTATGGCAAAGAGACAGGGAGCATCCAAAGCAGAGGAACCACCAGAGAAAATAAGCTACAAGACTTTGGAGCCAGTGGCAGAAATTCATCCAATAAACATCTTTCCTTTTTAGCAGGCTCCCCAGGCATCACCTCTGGCTTTAATATCCTTAAGGAAGCAGCAACATTGATAGAAACCTTGTGTTTGGAAGCCAGGTGAGAGCTGCTACACCATGCCCAGATGGGGGTGCAGTCAAAGCTGGATAAAAAGAGTTTTATATTAAATATTTGAAACATGTTCTTTGTAATGCCTTATGATGGTTATAATGCTGATTTCACTACCACTAGAGAATGCTGATTTCATTGAAATTCCTCAGAAGTTCTGATTAAGTAAGAATCACTCCACTTCAGAAAAAAGTTGGTGATAATTCTAATGAAGATGTTCTGAGCCAAAGAACAGAAAGGAGAGCCCTCTTGGTTCACATCTAAGATCTACCTGTTTCCCTGAGTACACAACCAAATGCTAGGAAGCCCACATTCAAAGCATTGAGAACATTATTCCTTCTGGTCTGTTTGCCCCCAGAGATGACTATTGAAAGGGAAGACATCTGTCATCCAAACAATAGTACAGAGACATCACTGAAATCCTTATCAATGAAATGTTTTGCATTGTTCCATTGGTCTTTTACATGCCTTGAAACTACTGATTTTGTATGGATATCAATGACAGCTTTTCAGTAGGGTGATGGATTTTTATGAGGAACACTGAATCTTAAATACATTCAGCTTAATCCATTGTCCCTTTGGAGTATTGTTCTGCTGAGACTCCTGTTTTATTTGGCTGAAATCCAATTGAAATCCAGAGAAGCAAATCATCTCCTGGTATTACTCTATAGGATTGTAGAGAGGATGAAAGCATCCAGCTTAGTGAGGGTACAAGAAGGGCTTTACCTGACATCCTTATTGCATGGCAAAGGTAAGCCAACACATTATTAGGGAGAAGAGGCTTTCTGCTTACCTCTCCTCAGACACCGTAGCACTTCTATTCTCCTTCCAGAGGGAGCTGGTCATAAAAGCCTGCCTTTTGCCAAAATATACTTTTATTACCATCTTTCTTGGGAAGAGAACAGAAGTGCTTCAGGGCATGTGGAGAGATAAGCAGAAAGTTGTTTCTCTCTTGATGCATATTGGGCTATCTTTGTTGTGTGATAAGCCTCTAAGTGTCAAACCACAGCCTGTGGACTCAAGTCCATTAACAGTGCAGCTACTGGTGCAACAAGAATTTAGACTATTTTAGACTTCTTACAGTAATAATATCAAATGCTGGGCCAGTATGGTATGTTCATTGAGGTGAGAGCATGATGCAACACAGATAGACTAATGTCTTCATGCCCTCTTCAGAGGCTTTTAGAGGCATCTGTTTAACCTCTGTGGAGAAAAATATTGTGCAGAAGATGAAAAAGGCACTAAATGTATTTTCCCCCAGTACTGTGTGAGTGGGTGATCAGATGTCTCTTTTTAGATCACTTTAAAAACTGAATAAATGATTGGAAGGGGAACATGGTCAATGACATTTTTTTAGTTGAAAACAGATTGATTGATTGATTGATTGATTAGGCAATGAATTCAAAGCTACACAGATTTATGTTAATATTTTAATTTATGAACCAAACAAAATGTACTTTCCCAGAATTTCTTGATATGGTAGATCCTGGCATATCTGATTTCTTTAAGATTTTCTTTAAGATAACATGGCAAACAAGATGCTGAAGTGAATGGTGGAAAGTGATTTCCAACATTGCTCCAGAATTATAAACCTGGAAATTCATGGTTTCTAAGCATAAAATGTTCTGTCCTGGGATCAAATTGTGAAATTGGACTAAGAGCTTTAAATGAATTAGGAGACACACAACAGTAGTGAGCAGGCCGGGGAAATAGCCAATCACAGCACACCAGGAGTCCAACCAATGAGAAGCTGGCTGGGCAGGGCTATAAAAAAGCCTCGACAGGGAGCGAAAGGGTTTTTTTGTTTTTTTTTAGTTTTGAAAGGAAGGGACACCTCGGAGGGAGGGTGTGCTCTTAGGGTTCCTGAGGGAACATTTATAGGATAGTTATAGGTCAGGGAAGGGTCTGGAGAGTCCAGTAGGAACTAGATAGGCTTGAGGTAGTCTAGGGAAGAGAGGCTCAGAATAAGCCTGGAGGTTTAAGGGAGATTTTGACCTTAACACTGGTGATAGGATTGCCTGAGTGGCTTGTTTAAGGAACTTTTGTAACTAAGAAATAAAGCAAACAAAGTTTTAATTATAATTTATTTTATATTTTACAAATAAACTTTATTCATGTTTTGAAATACCACTTGGCCTCTGTTAAACTATTGAAATACGCTACCAAAAATATCAGTGCCTCTGAGGAGATAGGTGGTGGGCAAACAAGAGAGGGTTATCTTGTTCAGTTCGCACCACAACAACTTCTTATGTATTTTTGGTAGGAGCTGGCTGATAACTCAGCTATATCTAATATGTTCCTTTTATTTCAATGATGAGAGGTTATGGGCTTCCTCCCCCTGTGAAATGATAATCTTGAATGGATATTTTGTGCAAACCCAACCTTTCTAAATTAAAATCAGACCATCCGAAAACACTGAGATGACAGTGTTTGCTCTTAGTACTGGGACCCATTACTCAGTGGCACAGGGTCCATGTTTAAATTGCAGTCAAACATTTGAGAAAGATCCCTGTCAGGCCTTGGAAAGCCACCATATAAAATAATAAATAATGCTTGGATATATGGACAAATGATTTGGCAATATGAGGTGCTTTCATATCCCTCCTCAGTGAACCTACATAGAACATGCAGTATATAAACATAATTTTAAAACATATTTTAGAAGGCTAAATTGATTATTTTAAACTCTGCCTTTAAACCTACAATGAAAGATGTCTCAATGTAAGAAATTTTAAGAAATAATTTCAGTCACAGATTTTACAGGGTCCATGCTGTAATAAATGCACTACTCTTTAAGATGCCATAGAATACCTGGTTGTGTTTTGCTACAACAGAATAACATGTCTACCTCTTTGGGAATCAAATATCTATGTTATAAATTGATTAAAAGCTTGCCTACTCAACAGTAGAAGGATGTAACTGGGTTGCAAGAGAGACTATGCAGTCATAATAAATGCATGTACATGGAAGTCATGGACTAAAGCTTACCAAATTTTATGTTGAGCAGTACAGTATTAGCCTAATCACACCCTAAGGGAGCTAATAAAGTATGTGTCCTTTATGTTAAAAATGCTGTGATTAAATAATCAAATGTTTTAATCTTTTTGAATATTTTATTTTTAAAAATGCAACTGGATGAATATAGACTGGTGTTTTTGTACTTTGAATTTCATAACTCCACTGTGAAATAAGAAACACGCTTCTTATTCAGCCTAAAGGTCCATTTATTCCAACATCATGTCAAATAAACACAAAGGCAGCAGCTCCACCAAGTTGCATACAGCATGTGACTGTGGAGAACCCACTTCTCAAAATTGCCTTTACAAACTGATTTAACTTCCTTTTGAAGGCTGCAGATTTGGTGGCCTTCATCAAATCTTCTGAGAGTAAATTCCATAAATTATGGCCTAAATCCTATTCCTAGTCCTGACTACAGTAAATTTCTATCAGCTTTACCTATCAGAGTGCTCTGATGGTACAATGAACTACAAATCCCAAGATTCCATCATATTAAGACATGACAGTTAAAGCATTGTGAAACTGCAGATGCAGAGAAAATAATCTGATTCAGTTTTAGATTAACTGTTCAAAGTGATTTAAACAAAGCTCATATGCTGAAGTGAATGAAATCAAGTAGCATTCTTCATGTGACTCCAAAGATGCATATTTCAGTTTCTCCAAAGATACACATTTCAATATCAAAGTAAAGTATTACTGAAACGTACTTCATTAATTTAAAAATAGTTATTTCCTTCAGCTCTAATTTTTACTTAGAAAAATATTATTTTTCATTATGAAACAGCTCTAAACAGAATCATAACACCAGCTCCATGTTTATAATTTCCCCATTGCCCAAATTATGTTACTTAATAATTAAAAAAGGAGAAGGGTTCTTTTTAATAAACCAAATTCTTCATTAGCACATTTTCTAAAAGGTGCAAAACTCTTTTAAGTTCATGTTTCTGGATAATTAGGAGGATTTTATTGCTTCGTTGGTCCAATTCTTTGTAAAAGAATGCACTATGAAGTCTTCCAATTTGAAAACTTCTTTGACATATGCATCATTATTTCTAGTTTGTTTTTTTAAAAGTGATCAAAGACAAACATCTTTAAAAAATAGTGTTATATTTTTAGTAATATTTTTTACATTGCATATTTGGGGATGGAATATTGATGCTTTTGGAAAAGGTTTAAGCAGCTATAATTTAGATGTCTAACATGTCAATTGTACTTTTTGTTCTGGGTGTTGCAGTACAACTGTAGTCAGATGCAGATAGAATATATTGAAATAGCTTTAAAGCTCTTTTCACAATGGAGGGACATAGGAGGCTCATTCAGCTTCTAGGGCTGATTCATCCATCTGTCTGACTGTTCCAAAAAATAATAGTGGTAGTTGTGCCAATTAGTGTTGAACAAGGTACGGGCTTACTTGCCATTCAGGCCCTCTAAAAGACAATTTTCTGCAGATTTTATGGAGAAACTAGCAAAATAGGCATCATTAGGAAAGGTCAGAGAGAAGACAGGAAAATTATAAGAATTTTCAAGGGCATAGTGCATCTGTTTTTCAGTTTTTCTGGTCCTTATTTTTATGCAACAGAATCTAATTCACACTGTCTGGATTAATTTGAGGGTAAGGACACTTACTCTTGCTGATGGCTTCTATAACAGTTGAGCCATGGGTGACTTTCTTAGATATGGCTGTGGGGGGATGAAGGTACCTTCTGCCTATATTATATTCAGGCCTTTCATTCATTGTCATACTTTAGGTGTGACAAAGATCAATGTACACCAGGATTGGGAAAGTGAGGTCCATCAGCCAAACACAGCACCCCAAAGTGGTTTTCAAGTTCTGCCTACTCAGCAGCCCTTTCTAAAACATTAAAAAAAAACCCAAAAAACAGAATGGACTTGCCATCCTCCTACCCCCATTTGGGCCATTTACGGTCTAGTCCAGAGCTTTTTCCAGTCTTCTCAATCATTTCCTGGTCACTTTCGAATTGGAAAGATGCTATCCTGGGACTAAGATCACCCAAAATAGTTCAGAAATGTGGCAAAATTCCCCACCCATGTTTTTGGGCCAAAAAGGGTAAAGGTTTATTTAAAAATTCATGTACATCAGAACATAGGGGAGGCTTGTGTGTCCCTTCAAGATTTTATGGAAAGCCTATGTATTCCCTATCCCTGGAAGTTGTATTCCTCATCATAAATTATCTAGATACTTATGCCAGTGTCTCTCAACAGCTCATAGTGGCAGCTGTGGTTTGAATCCTAAGTTAATTAAGGATGAAACCCTATGCACAAGAATTTTCCCAAATTAACCTAAAAGTGAGGTTCTCAATGGATCTGAGTAGACATACATAGCATTCTTCTCTTAAATAAACTCCATATGACCAGAAGCTGTGAACACATAATTCCATTCACTATCTGAAAGACTATGGACAGGAAGACAGATGGGTAGGAAGCGGCGTGGTGCCGCCAATTCTAGGATTCTGGAGTGCATAGCAACCGCACACTCCTGAACCCTAGTCCGTACGGATGGCGTCATCATGGTGGTCTCCCATACACACAGGAGCTGCCATGATGATGCTGTCGCCACACAGCATCTGGACGTCTCTGGCAGGAAGTGGCATCATGGCAGTGGCCCTTCCTGTTTGTTACATTGCAGAAAAGAAGCTGCTTTAGGCAGCTTCTCTTCGGCAGTGCATCTGTGCTGCAGCATGCGGATGCAGCAACACAGACACGGGGCAAAAATGGGCAGCATGGAGCCGCCCCTTTGTACAGCCCCTATATCTCCATTTTTTGAGCTTGCTTGACTTATAGGATCGATACTGGAGGTCTTTCTTTTGATCCTGCCATCGATGCCGGTACTTTTGGGAGGAAATGTCAGAACTAGTGAGAGGTACCCTTAGACTCAGCCATTATCATAAATCTTTACTGAGTAGTCAGGAAGAACCAGATTATTAAGGCTTTTTTACACAGAACTAAAGAAACAAGAGAACACACACAGATCTCACCCCATAGGCATATTACACATTCTCATCATTAGATGAAAGCCACAGCTAAACCCTTCTGAACAAATTCTTTCCTAGGAAAGCTTAGCTTAGTTGTGCTAACTGTCATTATTAGTGATAACTGAGTCCTTCACCCTTCAGAAACTGCAAAGGAAACAAAATGAAACAAATAACAGTCCCACACATTCCTTTACCAGGCATTCAGCAAGCCAAATTAATACAAGTTCTCTCTGAAGCTGTCTTAACCTATGTAGGTAACATATTTTAAAACATAAAATACCATATATTTTGCTATCTATATAACTATCAATCTAATTAGCCCTCTACATATCTGTTTGTTAAACCTTTTTAACCACTTATATATATTCTCTAAATTATCACAACACAATTATACACCATACTAATTAGTAGGAATAACATATCATATCCTTTCAGTTAACACACCTGTGGTAAACCCTCCCTTCCTATATTCTTGATTCCCCAGCACAACATCATGGCAGGATTAGCCCATTCCTGACAGGAATTGACACTGCTGTATTCTCAGAGCTCCATATTACCTAGGTCCAGTAGGTAAAGCAAGGACCTCCCTCCAACCCACTTGTCACTGCTGTGGCCCCAAGGAAGAGAAGAATGAGCAGGCACAGCTCCACAGCCCAGGCTCAGAAACAGTTGAAAGGTTCTCCCTCCATCTGAACTGACACTCTTTTGGCCTTGAAGGGAGAGAAGAACAGGCAGGCATAGCTGGGTCACTACTGTGACCCCCGAGGGAGAAAACAATAGCCAGCATCTTAATCCCCTTGTCCACTGCCATCACCTTTTCCTTGTTGCGCTTGACTTTTTTTGATTGTAAGCCAAATGCCAGGGAACTGTCAAATTAACAATTATAAACTACTCATGTAAAGCACCATGTGCATTGATGGCACTATATACATTGATAATGATGATTATGATGATGACGATGACAACAACAACAACAACAACAACAACAAAAACATGGAATAAAGCCTTAGTGGCTGCTCTGAATTTGTGGGACTACATCCCCTCAGAGACTCAGTTGGCATCCCGTCTCTTTCCACTGCCAGGCAAAGTCATTTTGATTTAGGTAGGCCTTTGACTTTTAATTTACTGTTACAGAAAGGTATTTGAATAGGGTCTGTTTTGCTTTTGCATTTTTTACTCAGTTTTAATGTATTGTAAACTAGTTTAATTTAATGTTTTTAATAGAATTATTTTAGTGATTTGTAAATTTCTTTATCACACAGGTTTTGAGAAAGCCAGCATGGTGACTGGTTTGGATGTTGGACTAGGACTCTGGAAACCATGCTTCAAATCCATTCAGATCCCACCCCTTGGGCATGTCACACACTCTTATCCTCAGAGAAAAGCCAGAGCTAACCCCCTCTGCACAAATCTTTCCAAGCCCAAGATAGGTTCAACTTACAATCATCATATTTTAGAAATGATTTAAAGGCACACAACAAGAACAAACCAAATAAGTGTTTTCTGTACATTGTTTTAACTTGTTTTAAGCTGCCTGAGATCTTGTCTGCTCTGGCCACAAATCTGGTGCCATTTAGGATTGGTAAAGATGGTTGCAGTATGCACAATGGTACAGGTTATTTGCATGGGTCAGCCAGGCCAACACCACATCAGTACAGCTGGCCTGTACTGTGCCCTAAAAGCAACCACAACTGCTTTTGGGCCTACAGCAGCTTCATGGGCAGGCTGCCTGATGTGTCGCCATTTCTCTGGAGAGTGGGCTTACCCATGAAACCAATGAAAAAAGATGGTAGAGGGACCACCCAGTCACTTGGTGGAGGCCTCCAGAAGCCCCCACCATGTGAACAGAAGGTCCCTCTACTCTTTTTTCTTAAAGGGTGAACCCATTCTAAGGAGAAGTAGTGGTGTGTCAAACACCCTGTCCATGGAGGTCCTGCAGGTCTGGAAGCAGCAGTGCTGGTGGCTTCACAGACAGACCATCCCCTTTCCCTCTGCTGCTTAGCGGGGATGACCTGGTATCTGGTGTGTGAACTGGCCTGATTCGAGACTGATCCAGCTGTTAAAATGCCACAAAACCCTGCACTAACCTCAGGGTTTCAAGAAAACACCAGGGATTCTCATCACTTTGCCAAATCCAGGGTTAACAGAGAAGACCCACAGTATTCTGTTGGAAGTTGTCATGCGTTTTGCAAATAAGCCGCACTGGTCTTGTGGTAAGAATGAGGTATTTTGCCCATGCAGAAAAGACCTGAGTTTCATAATGATTTAATTAAATCCATCAATTGGTTAGTCAGTCAGAGGCAAGTTATTGCTGCCTGCATCCGTGCAGCAACATCCTATGGAATTCTGGGATCTGCAGTTTATTGGAGGGATATTCAGAACTCTTAGCCAAACAGCTCTAGTGCTATCTACAAACAACAAACCTTATAAGATGTTTCCATGGCAGGCAAACTGTATAGTCTAGTGGTTCTCAAATGTTTTACCCTTACATTTCCACACAGATATTGCACTCCCATTTTGCTTGACATAGTATATAAATAAAAATATTTTGTATTTTCATTCACACATTAATGTATGTTAATATTTTAACATTTTATAAGGAAATAGCTCTCTTCCTACTACTTCTCCTCTCCCTGCTAAAACAGAGGGGTCAAGCACGCTATTTGCCTTTCTCTTCTCCTCTAGGACAGAAAAGGTGTGGGAAGAGGAGGGGGTATCTTAGCCTTCAAGTTTGCATCTCCCCCTTCAGGAATTCTTGTGCCCCCTTGGGTCCCTCCCCCAACAGTGTGAGAACCACTGATGTAGTGTAAAAAGGCCCACATGTTATGGGCATGGAAGAGGGATTTCCTGATCCACCTACACTATGTACTCAATCAGTCCAAGGTTCATCTTCTCAGACAGTAGAGCTTCAGATCTACCCATTTTGCAACTAATTATGCTGCCCCAGAGACTCCGGGACTGTGCTATAAGTTACATTATCTGAGGATTCAAGAAAATGTGTAACTTCCAAGCCAATTTGAGTATTTTACCTTCATTTTAGAATATTAGCAGTACCTATTCTATTATCTCCCTTTATTGCTTTACAATCTAAACTTTTATATACAGTCTGTTGCAGAATTAAAAAATACCAGCAAGCATTCCTTTTTGTGTTAAGTTTAAATTATATGCTCTTTTTGTAAGATATATTTTGCATAATTAAAAAATCACTTAGAATGTAGTACATGAACCTGGGGGGCTTTAATAAAATGTGGAAAAATACATACTGTGCAACAGTAACTCGGGTTGTTCATTTTAGGCTACCATACAGCTATAGTTTTCCGTCTAAATTTAAAATATAGAAGACATTGTCAGCTGTGTGGGAAGTGTCAGTATCAAGTGACAAAGCTGCAAGCGTACAAGGTCTGTACTCACCCTCAGCTTCCTGTTAACAGGACTGCATTTTTTCCCCTTCTGTCTAGTGTGTGGCATTATTCATTTACATAAAAACAGAGTGTTGGCATGATACCTTTAACTAACACTGAATCAAAGGGAAATTGTTTGCTATTAAACATGGAGAAAAGGCTCTTTTGTGCAGTTGTGAGTCAACAAGGCTTAATGGTCAGTTGGGAAGCAGCTGGAATTTGGTCACACTCACATGTAGAGGGAACAAAATTGGGGTTTAAATTCTTTGCATTCATGTTATTCCATGCTTCTCTGAATGCATTAGACATGAGGTGTGATATAAATATTTTAATAACAACATGAAATGACCACACCATAGGTCATTCTACATAATGATCATTCCAGAGGTCATTCTACATAATTTGCTGTGTTTTCTCATTTAAAGAGAAGAACAAAAGAGGCAGGCAAATAGCAACCTCTACCCTGTTAAGGCTACAATCCCAGACCCACTGAAATATTCACTGTGTTCAGTCAGGATTTATTTTGAGTAGACATGTGTAAGTACAAATTAATATTCTTTTGTTTCAAAAAATAAAATAAAAGGTCAGTAGAAACTTTGTGCAGCCTTTTCTTATTATACTGAGATATATTTGATTCATAGAAAAGGTCAACTTCAAGTTTTCTGTCATTTAGAGACAAGAATGCAAGAATATAATCAAAATGTTCCCTGCTAATGTCCTGTAGCTGAAATTATAGACTGGATAGTCATCATGTATGGAGAAACAGCACTATAATTAATTTCCTTAGAACAATTTCATTTTGGCAGATGATGAAGAGAGAATAAACAAATATTACGGTAATAGTAAGTTTTGTCAACTGAGAGAGGTACCCAAGATTGTATTAGTTGGTCCTAGGCCATTGATTTGGCTTACATTTGTAAAGTGGTGGTAAATATGTGTTTTTGTCTTCTTTAATTAAAATTGAGCCATTTTCATGGTTTAAGATGCATTTTATAAGGTATATGAATTTGGCAGGTAAAACACAAGGATATGGTTTTACCTGTTGCGTAAATAGTAAGAATGGAAGAGAAATACAAAAAAAAAAAAAATTAAAATAGATTGGCAGCTGATTCAAGGTTAAATGTGTGTAAAATCCTAATATTAACCTTTAACAAAATTGTTTTGATGGGAACAGAGACATCCTGACATTGACACATTAACATGATAAAGACATTTGTGATGTCACTAAGATCTTCTATTTAAGCTTTGTGGCATGTCCAAGGGCTTCTGTAGATACTTACTTTCCACCACTGAAATCAAGAAGGGTAAATCTATTGTTTCAGTTATAGCTCCCTGGATTTTGACCATCTCATTGTCAATTAGGTTCAGGTAGATTTATTTGCATATTCTATTCTGAACATGAATGGATAAGTATTTCTAAGGTTCAAAGTTTGTTACTACTTAGCAAACTGAGATGATGAAACTGGGATGAGGAAGAATAAAATGGCACATTATGGTTAACCCACATATAGTAGAAGACAACCTCACTCCACAGATAAGTTTCTACTCTGCTGATCCTGACAATCACATTAGTATGGGAAGCATGGCAGGGATGAAGGATACAAACGTCAGCAATGTCCCCTTCATACCACAGTATCATTTTTTTTCTGACAGAAAAAAGAGAGAGAGAATTGGAGTGGAATTATGTGAAAGGACTGGCTAGCTGGCATTAGGAGAGTAATATGTCCTCCTGGGAGACGTGGAACGAAATTTCGCATACATAGACTGAACAAAGGGAACTTCTTTGCAGTGCTGTAGTACCTTTGTGATGAAAATATAACCAATATGAACTTGTCTCTTCCTGAGCAGAGAGAGACTATTTCAGTGTGGGGCCTCAGATACACACACACATAGGGATATATTAGTATTTCCTTGTTGCTGGTAACTTCCATGGTTTACATAAAACTGTTGGGATAAAGAGTCCCAAGGAAAATGTACAATGTGTGATGGCCAAAGACCATTGAAGAACATCAGCCAATCAGATGCTGGCTGGGGAATTTGAACATTCCATTGACAGTTGGTCTTGGCAGTTAGGTTTTGACAGTTGGGCTGAAGATTCCGTTAAAGTCAGTTGACTCTGTGGCTGCTTCTGTGGATAGATGGTGGACTGTATCGATGTTTATAAATAGTTCTGTACATATTGTAACTTATTCTAAGAATAAAAGCCTCATTGTAGAGACCTTTGTCTAGAGTGTCTCTTCAGTTATTCTGGAAGAGGAGAGGTGCTTCTCCAACTCACAAGCTGCTCCCTACACTACAATCGTGAAGGTGATCCTGGCGCCAAATGTAGCCGTGGTACCTCGTCATGGACTTCGCTACTCCAATGCTAACAAGTCTCTTCCTGAGCAGAGAGAGACTATTTCAGTGTGGGGCCTCAGATACACACACATAGGGCTATATTAGTATTTCCTTGTTGCTGGTAACTTCCATAGTTTACATAAAACAACTATAAATGTTTTCATGAGTTACAATACAAAGCTGTTACAATCAGAACATCACACTGAAAAGCACCATGGCAATTTATTAGCAAGTATATCTCAAATACCTTTTTTGATGCATGTACATGTAATTAAGCAATATCTAAATTCACACAAAGCGAGTGAGTTCATCATGAACAGTAGTACAAAGTAAGCCTGCAACAGCAAGGTACTTGTAAGCCAGAAGAGAAAAAGACCTGCTATTTATTCCTAGAAGATCCCACACAAATGCATGAAAATTGTACTAGGAAGATCACCACCCTAAAGTGTCTCTGTTGTCAGATCACCCCCAGAAGAAAGTTTGGGAGAAGCATAAATGTCACGTCTTTCAAAGCTCCAAATGAATAGCTCTTGCAGCTACAACCGAGGAGAGAGTAGGCCTGAGACACTGGCATTTGGCAGCAAATGACTTGCAACAGAGCTATTACTTTCCAGCGACGGCAGGCTTCTCCTGGCGGGTGATGGGAACACTCCATTCCTGAGTGATTGCAGCTTGGGCAGTGGGTGCCGTGATGGACAGCACTCCATCTGGAGAGAGGGCTGAGGTGATTGCTGCTGGATCAACCCCTTTGGGGATCATGTAGCAGTGGTGAAACTCCCATGAGATGTAACCATGTTCATCTGGATGCTCCTCATGCTTAGCATGGACCTCAATGTAGTCACCCACCACCTTCACGTTCAACTCCTCCGGGGAGGAGTGCTTCACATCCAGCAATGCAGAGAACTTGTTTTTGTCCATTTTCACCTCCGAGAGCCCCATTTCCAGCATCTGGAAGTCCGGGCTCCGCATGTAGTACGGCGAGAGGGTGGCCAGGAAGAGGTTGCTCTCCAGAAGCCCTTTGAAAAGCGCTGGTCGAAGAGCCACGGAGGGAAGAGCTTGGACGGGAAGCCCAGTGGATAACGGAGCCATGGGTGGCTGTTGGCGATGTCCATCGTGTGAGAGAGAAGTCCTGCCTTCCTTCCTTCTGCTCCAGACACTGATGCTGCTCCGAATCACACCATGATACCTGGGAATCTCATTGTAAAAATTTTTATTCAGATTCTGTTTTCATATGCATTCTGTGTGTCCACATGAAGGAAGGAAAATAACAAAAATGTTTTAATTCCTAGATTACAATTTTGCAAAGCCTTATGCAGTAGGCTTTCTGATATTTGTTTTAGACTACCTGCCAAACCTCACTTAACTAACAAAGTAGAGAGATTAAAATATCTGTAGATTGTATCACTAATGTTAATTAAAATAAATAGGAAGAAATTGTTTGATTTGTGTTCAGAAGAGACAGTGCTCAGCCAGACTGAGCTATTATGCACATTTGTTCTGTATTGCCATTAATGTTCTCCTGATCCTCCTCAGAAGGGCTGCCAGACCCAGAAAAACTCAGAGAGGAGGGAAGACAAACTACCACCCAAAGGGAAAGTATTTTTACTATACATCAAAGGAGTCACAGACAGAATAGGGAAACTGGTGAGGAAACACAACCTCCAGATGGTTTACAAACCAACCAAGAAAATCCAGCAAATGCTTCGTTCAGCCAAGGAAAAGAGAGACCCTCTCACAGCCACAGGAGTTTACTGCATACCATTCAGCTGCGGATAAGTCTACATAGGTACCAGCAAACACAGTGTACAAACAAGAATCAAGGAACATGAGAGACACTGCAGACTGGGTCAGCCAGAAAAATCACCCGTGTCAAAACATGTTATAAACCATCCTGGGCATAAACTGCTGTTTGAAAACATTGGATGCCCTCCTGTATGATTGACCTCACAGTTGCATGTGCAAAGCAAAGTACAATGCATTGGTGCATTGGTGTGCCAAGTGATACATTGGCAAAGTACAATAATGGAGACTCTGTGATGAGCATACAGAGGAGTTGTTTTGGGGCTGTACTGACTGGCTCGAAGCACCAGCATGGGGATGGCATGGGGGGGTATGGTGTTTGGACAACACACACCCCAACTCTGCCCCCATAATGACATCATGCTGCCTGCTTGACTGCACAGCAGGCAGCATCATGCTGCTTCTTTGGCATGGTGTTTATCACCGTCTCATGATGTGATCAACAGCTTAATGTCATCATCTTGGCTTCCAGGAAGTGTTCAGGCGCGATCTGCTGATGGAACTATTTGTTTATCCTTTTGGCTTCCATGGTACAGGTATCCTGAAATAGGTTGATTTACTTTCTGTCCACTTTCTTCATTGTCCAATTTTCACATCCATACATGGTGATGGGGAATACAATGGCCTGGCCAATTCTAACTTTAGTGTTTGTTTGTATATTTTTACTCTTTAGGATCTTGTCTGGATCTTTCATAGATGTCATTCCCATTACTAATCTTTTTCTGATTTCTAGACTGAAGTAACTATTCTGATCAATGTTTGACCCTCATACATAGATTTTTTTACTATATTGATTTCCTCCTTGTCTGTAGAATGTATGCATTTCTTTTGCTGTCATTATTTCTGTTTTCTTTATGTCCAGCATCAAATCTGCCTTTACATTTTGATCTTTGATGTTCTTTAGTAATTGTTTCAAGTCCTTGATGCTTTCTGCTAAAAGTATCATGTTCTCTGCATATCTTAGATTGTTGATGTTCTTTCTCCCTATCTTCACTCCTCCTTCTTCTGTGTTTAACATTATTCTTATTATGATATTTTATGCATACAAGTTGAATACATAGGAGGAGTGTTCTCTTCCATTAGACCATGTATTTGATTTAGAACAAGTTAGGTAGAGCTATTTTTATAAGTTTTACAATAAGGATTAAACTTTTTGTAAAACTTATAAACTTATAAGGTTTTTCCCTTTGATAGTCTCTCTCTCTCTGTGTGTGTGTGTGTGTGTACAGGGGTGTTGGTCATTGTTCAGCTTCTGCCTTGCCAATCACTTTCTCTGCTTGAGAAATCCAATAATATGGTTTGTCTATGTGCCAAATACAACAGCCTTCCCTTGTTTTCTCAATGAAGAGACCAGACAGTACACAGCCCAAATTCGAGTTCTGGTGCAAGCAGACCAAATAATGCTGGCACACAACTGGGTTTTACCTCTCTTGCCTTGTGTTTTTAAAAGTCCCTGTGTTCTCCAGATTTTCCTGGAAGATCCACATTCCTCAGTTTTTATGCCAGCTCCTACTGAGCTGCTGGGCATGTCCATTGCTGCCACCAGTCATTCACTATGAGTCAGGAAAAAAAAAAAAGTCTTTCCAGTAATGAAGTATCAATCTTTTAGCTGTGAGAGGGGCATAAAAATCCACTTCCATTTGCCATTTGTTAAATTCCAAGAAAGAGACAAATACTTCAAAAGGACATGCATGTACCTGAATATCAAATAACTTTTGAATAATAAATTTATTCATGTGTTTATTTCTTCCCAAAATGTAGTTGCTATAGGACTATAGTTGCTGAGAAACCCCCTCACCCTGGGTGGTTTTCATTTGTATGGGCTGGGTCTTAATTCTTTTTTTTTTTTGGAGGACTTTTTTTACTTTAAGGGTTGTTTCTTTCCTGCTTAAGTTGTCCAGGTGTTTATGGCTTTCAATGGCTTTCCTGTGCATTCTGACCTGATAGTTGTTGGCATGGTCCAGAATTGCCATGTTTTCAAACAGCATTTTATTCCCAGGATGGTTTATATGTGTTTTGCTACTGTTCATTTTTCTAGCTGACCCAGTCTGTAGTGTCTCTCATGTTCCTTGTCTCTCATGTTCCTGGATTTGTAATTGGTTGACTGGCTGAACTCAAAGGGTGCTCAACAATGGCTCCTTTTCATCCTGGAGAGAAGTGACCAGTGGGGTGCCACAGGGTTCTGTCCTGGGCCCAGTGCTATTCAATGTCTTTATTAATGATTTGGATGACAGAATTGGGGGCATACTTATCAAATTTGCAGATGACACTAAACTGGGAGGAGTAGCTAATACCCCAGAGGACAGGATCAAAATTCAAAATGACCTGAATAGACTAGAAAGCTGGGCCAGTGCTAACAAAATGAAATTCAATGCGGAGAAATGCAAGGTTCTGCACTTAGGGCGGAAAAATGAAATGCACAGATATAGGATGGGGGACACCTGGCTGAATGAGACCACATGTGAAAGGGATCTAGGAGTCCAAGTAGACCATAAGCTGAACATGAGTCAACAGTATGATGCGGCAGCTAAAAAAGCCAATGCAATTTTAGGCTGTGTGAAAATCCGCAGTTTGCCAGAGGAGAAAAATGAAAACTTAGCAGAAAAATTAATCCCGAGAATTGCAAATTTCCTTGGAAAGGAACTGGACTTTATGGAACAAGAAATAGACAATTTGTTTCGAATTAACTCAGTAATAGCTAAACAAAAAGGCTTTCCAAGAGACGTAGCAGTCTATTTTGTGAGGAAAAGAATTCGGGATCAATTTCTAAATAGACATAACGAATCTCCTTTTCATTACGAAGATGCAGACCTGAAGGTTCTGAAAGATATTCCCGGAAGGATTTTGCGGAAAAGAAAAGATTATGTGCAATTAACTTCCCTACTGCGTAAGGAGAAAATTTCATATAGATGGGATCTCCCAGAAGGTCTTACTTTCTGGTGGAATAGAAAAAGAATCAAAATTGCCACCCTTGAACAGGCAAAAGCCTTTTTAAGGCAAAATACTGGAAGACCCCAGGAGGGATATAAAGGAAATGGAAAGGAGTTTTTAGAAAATGAACCACAGGGCACTACTTCTGTGAACTCTCTACTCTCACAAAGGGAAGAGGAAGAGGATTTGGAAGGAGAAGGAAGACTAAATCAAGACTCAGAAGAACTTCCTATATCGGAGTTAGACTCCAGGGAATTGCTCCAGGAAGAAGACAGACTAAGGCGAGAGGAACAAGAAGGAGAACAAGAGGAAGAAGGAGAAGCTGGGAAAGGTGGTCTAGAGAGTCTCACGAAGAATTTTTATTAACTCTTTTGTAACCTTAAGTGCAACGCTTTTTCTTCTCTCTTTTTTTTTATTCTTCTCTTTTTTTATTTTTCTCCTCTTCAACATTATTGGAAAATAAAGATATAATTTTGGTCTCTTTACTAACCTGATTGTCATTTGTGGACAGAAGGTACATTGAAAAATGGCAGAGTGTTTAAAATTTGTCTCCTGGAATGTACAGGGTATGAATACTCCTCAGAAAAGGAATTTTTTTTTTCATTATTTGCAAAAACTAAAATTAGATGTTATATGTTTGCAAGAAACGAGAATAAGAAATAAGGATAAAAGACATCTGAGGTGTACGAAACTAGGACAAGAATTCATCTCAACAGCGAAAACAAAGAAGAAAGGTGTGGTACTATATATAAACTCAAAATTTGAAGTAAGAGAAATCTACTCAGACAGGGAAGGGCAATTTATAATGGTAGAAATGAGGTATAAAGATCAAAGAATTTTAATAGTTGGAGTATATGGCCCCTTAGAGAATAAAAGTAAATTTTACAAGAAGCTAAAGGATAAAGTTATTTCAATTGAAGCTGATTCTACTATAATGTTAGGTGATTGGAATGGGGTTTTAAATCCCAAACTGGATAGATATTCAGAGTGTAGGAAACAAAGAAACCAAGGGAAGTTACCACAAGAGTTTTTTAATTTAATGGATTCTTTAGTATTAGGAGATGCATGGAGACTGAAGTACGGGGACCGTAAGGATTTTACTTTTTTTTCCAATCCACATAAATCTTGGTCCAGGATTGATATGATCCTGATTTCATTACACTTAGGTGTTAAAATACAGGATGTGAAGATCTTAACAAAGGTTTGGTCAGACCATAACCCGGTTCAGTTAGATCTCAAAGTAGGAACTAAGGAATGGCATTGGAAACTAAACCCAAATATTTTAAAAGATGAAAAGGTCGTAGAGGAATTAAAGATTAATATAGATAATTATTTTAAAGAAAATCTGAATGAAGAAACTCCAACACATATTGTATGGGATGCCTCAAAAGCAGTTATAAGGGGATGGTTGATCAAGAAGGCATCAGAGATAAGAAAGAAGAAAAATGAAAAGATGGATAAATTAAGGGCTGAATTAGAAATAAAAGAGAATTTGTTAAAGAAAAATCCCAAAAATAAAGAAATATTGTATGAGACAAAATATTTAAGAAAACAGATGTCGACTTTATTAGTGGAGGAAATGGAAAAAAAGTTGAAGTATACGAAACAGAAATTCTTTGAAGGGGCGAATAGAACTGGGAAAATGTTAGCATATAAACTGAAAAAAGAGAGATCTAAATCTCTAATATCTGTAATAAAGGTAGGCGAAAAAAGAATTACAAATCAAAATAAAATTAAAAAGGTTTTCCTGGATTACTATTCTGAGTTGTATAAGGGCCCTGAAATAAGGAAGGAGAAGATTTCAAAATATTTAGATAAACAGAAGATAGAGAAGTTTACAAAAGAGCAGACAGAACAGCTTAACCAACCCATAACAATACAGGAGCTATCGGAGGCTATACGGAAAAGTAAGACAGGAAAATCTCCAGGTCCGGATGGTTTTATAAATGAATATTATAAAGCCTGTGAAAAAAATTTAAGGGAACCTTTAGTACACACTATGAATGAAATCTTTAAAGGTCAAATACCGCAAACATGGACACAAGCAAATATTGTTTTGATTCCTAAGGAGGGAAAAGATCCCGAAGAAATAAAAAATTATAGTCCAATTCCATTGCTTAATTCGGACTACAAGTTATTTGCAGCCATATTAGCGGAAAGATTAAAACAAATATTAAAAAATTGGATCCATTCAGACCAAAGTGGTTTTTTGCCAAATAGAATGATTAAGAACAATATTAGAAATATACTAAATTTGATAGAGATTCATGAAAAGAGAATCGATAAAAAATTGGCATTGATTTTTATAGATGCGGAGAAAGCATTTGACAATATTAGCTGGGAGTTCATGTTTGCGGTACTGGAAAAAATAGAGGTAGGAGAAAGATTTCAAAAATGGATTGAGAAGATTTATAATGAACAGATAGCCAACATAATGATAAACGGAGATAAAACTGGCCCCTGTACTATTTATAAAGGAGTGAGACAAGGATGTCCTGTCTCTCCTTTGTTGTTCATATTATCGTTGGAGATTTTATTAAATGAAATTAGAGACAGCTCTAATGTTGAAGGATTTAGAATAAAAGGAGAGCATTATAAATTGAGGGCATATGCAGACGACCTGGTTCTAACTATAACTAATCCACTGGAGAATTGTGAACACATACTGCAAATTTTAAAGAGATATGGTAGGGTGGCAGGGTATTGCATTAACAAGGAAAAGACATCTGTGTTAACTATGAATATGAGTAAAAAGGAAGTGGGAGTGTTAAAGGAGAAAACTGGCTTTCAGGTAGTAAAGAAGGTGAATTATTTAGGAATCACTATTTCCACAAAGAATACGGAACTTTTTATTAACAATTATGAAAAAACATGGAAAAAGATAAAAGGTGATCTGGCAAGATGGCAAAATTTAAACATCTCATGGATGGGAAGAATCGCCACAATTAAGATGTCAGTTCTGCCAAAGATGATTTTCCTTTTCCAAAACCTCCCTATAATATTAAATGATCTAACATTTAAAAAATGGGAAAAAGATATCAGGGGATTTATTTGGAATAAAAAAAAGCCGAGAATAAAGATGGGGATTCTGCAGGATGAAATAGATAGGGGGGGGGGGGTAGCGCTGCCAAATTTAAAATGGTATTATTATGCATGTGGGTTAGATTGGCTGTTAGAGTGGGTTAGATTAGAGAACAAAAGAATCTTAAGTTTAGAAAGAATAGATCTTAAATTCGGATTTCATGGATATTTGTTATATGAAAAAATAAAATTAGATGCAAACTTTAATAATCATTTTATTAGGAAGTCTCTGCTTAGGATATGGAGAATTTATAAAGCCAAATGGTACTCTAAGTTTCCCTTATGGGCTTCTACGAACGAAGCAATGCTAGCTAGAGAAGTTTATAAAGAAGAAGGCTGGGTTACATATGAAGATATTACAAAACTATATCAAGGCAAGAGACTATTGAAAACACAAGAAGAATTGTTAAAGGAAGGGTTTTCATGTAATTGGTTTTCATATAGACAGCTAAGAGAAAGATTCCTGATGGACGAGAAATTGAAAGGAATTGGATTATCAGAAACAGAATTTGAAGATATTATAAAATCCCAGAAAAAACAAATATCTAAGTTATATAAGTTAATACTTAAAACAGAGCTAGTGGGAGAAACGGTTAAAGAATTCATGATAAAATGGGCAAAGGATCTAAATCAAATAATTTATTTGGAACAATGGGAGAGGACGTGGAAAAGGAGAATAAAAAATTCTTTGTGCGTAGATTTAAGAGAAAATGTGTATAAATCCCAATATAGGTGGTATATGACACCATATAAATTATCCAGAATGTTTAAAAATTAAAAAAAATACTTGCTGGAAATGCCAGAATGAAGTAGGATCATATCTTCACTGCTGGTGGAACTGCGTAAAAGTAAAGACTTTTTGGAAGAGAATACATATAGAAATGAAGAAAATATGCAGATTTAAAGAACGGGCTGATCCTAAAATGTACCTTCTGAATATAATTGACAACGCGGGTTTGGAAGAGAGAAATGGTAAACTATTATACCATTTAATAGTGGCGGCTAGAATGGTCCTAGCAAAACATTGGAAAAAAGACACAATTCCAGAAATAGAAGAATGGAGATTGAAAGTTATGGATCTATATGAAATGGATAAGCTAACCATATTATTGAAGGATAAATCGTTAACAGACTTTAAGAAAGATTGGGCTCCTTGGATAGAATATATACAGTTAGAAAAAGAAGGAGAAATACAAATAATTATTGATGATATTTGATAATTTGATGATATGTAGAATTAGAATATGGATCAGAATGGCATAACAACATATGAGTATTGTAAGAGAAATTAAGATCTATGGGTGATATATGGATATAGGGATAAGGTAATAAGAGCATGTTTATAAGTTAGATTGTGAATATTGGAAGATGACATGGAAGCTATAAGGAAGTAGTAGGGTAGGGTAGGAAAACAAGTGAAGTGTAAATATTGTTTAGCTATTGATATAAGCTATCTAGGGGTTTTTTTTGTTTTTTTCTTGCTTTTAGATGATCGTTTATATTGATTCTGACATGGTATTGATATGATATGTTGATTGTAATTAAGTTTAATAAAAATTTTTAAAAAAAGCCAATGCAATTTTAGGCTGCATCAATAGAAGTATAGTTTCTAGATCAAGGGAAGTTATAGTGCCACTCTATTCTGCTTTGGTCAGGTCCCACCTGGAATACTGTGTCCAGTTCTGGGCACCACAATTCAAAAAAGATGTGGAGAAACTGGAGCATGTCCAAAGGAGGGCAACTAAGATGGTGAAGGGTCTGGAAACCTTGCCCTATGAAGAACGCCTTAGGGAGCTGAGGATGTTTAGCCTGGAGAAGAGAAGGTTAAGAGGTGATATGATAGCCCTGTTTAAATATTTGAAGGGATGTCATATTGAGGAGGGAGCAAGCTTGTTTTCTGCTGCTGCAGAGACTAGAACGCGAAACAATGGATGCAAACTGCAGGAAAAGAGATTCCACCTCAACATTAGGAGGAACTTCCTGACAGTAAGGGCTGTTCGACAGTGGAACACACTCCCTCGGAGTGTAGTGGAGTCTCCTTCCTTAGGGGTCTTTAAGCAGAGGCTGGATGGCCATCTGTCAGGGATGCTTTGACTTGGAGTTCCTGCATGGCAGGGGGTTGGACTGGATGGCCCTTGTGGTCTCTTCCAACTCTATGATTCTATGATTCTATGATTCTTTGATTGGAATCTTCATCTTTTTCATTGAAATTCTAGGAGTATATGAGCCCCCTCCCCATCTCCTGAACAATGCCTTTCGTTCTTGAAAATACTTGCAAGGTGTTAGTAGAAGAATTCCACAAAAACAAAACAAAATCCATTAACAATTCTAGATATAACACTTTAATCATTTTACCTTACTCCACAGGCATCTTTAAGCCCACTCATCTCTCTAATTCTTGTGCCGTATCTTTTATCAGTTTACTTCTATTAAAATTATGTAACTGAAATAAGTCTCTGGGGATAATTATACAAAGTAAGTAATAGAATTTGGGCAATATTGAAACTAGGTAAGATGTATAGGTTCCCCTGTTGACATGATTGTTTAGTCATATCCAACTGTAGGGAGTGGTGCTCATCTCCATTACTAAGCTAAGGAGCCAGCATTGTCAAAGACAACTCTATGGTCATGTGGCCAGCATGACTAAATACTGAGGTGCACAGAATACTGTTACCTTCCCACTGAAACAGTGCCTTTTTTTGTCTACTTGCACTCTTGCATGTTTTGAACTGCTAGGTTCACAGAAGCTGGTACTAGTGATGTGAGCTCACTCCGTGATCTGGCACTTGGGTCTTGAACTGCCAAGCTGCAAACTTTGCAGTCATTAAGTCAGTATTTCAACTGATATCCCACCACGCCCCAAATGTATCAAAACTAACATGCTTTAAAATTGCTAGAGTCTGTCTTGTCTTCCTGTGGCAGCATTTCATACTTGGACCAGCTCATTGACTTCCCAACTATTTACCAAAATTATTAATTGCCTCAAAATAGGGATCAATTGCTAGGGCTTTGAAATGAACAACAAAACATCGTCTGCAAAAACAATGTTTCAAACATGCACAAATCAATTGATCCAGTAATTTTGTCTAACAACATATAGTAAAGTTTCCACACATGTGAATATTATAGGAGACAATGGACAATGGACATATCCCAATTGGCCTATAATCAAGTCATAAACATTAAGGGTGAGATTTTGTCACTGCTAAGTCCAGGAAACAGATGTGGAAAGTGAGAGGGGCAGTAGGAGACAATCAAAGCTGTACAATATACTCATCTTCCTGGGAACTCAATGGAATTTACTTCTCTATAGATATGCATAGAATAGTCCTGCAAACATTATCAAGAAATGATGTAAAAGATCCAAGTAAAATTCCCTAATTGGTTTCAGAAAACTGGATGGACAGAGTAATATATGTAATGTGGTATAAAGGAAAAAAGAAAACTCTCTGTGGAGCACATACAAGAAATCCAGATGACTGGTTAGGTAATTTCATGAAGTGGGTGTGTGTATTGGTGAGGAATAAAAGATCTCACACTGAGAAATTTTATTGTTACAAATAATTGATTGCCTATAGATGAAACCATTTAGTTTTATTTCACATGTTCATCACCATATCCTTCATCAGTGAATTAGTTAATGTTTCCAAGATGCTCATATATTATATTACAACTACTCCATTTCACACTAAGAGTAATACAGCTTAATTCATCACTGTCACTTCAGGCAATGTTCTGTAGCAATTTTGACCAGCAAAGTGAGAGGCAATAAAGATGTACAGGAATGTGGTTACTTGAAATTTAAAGTATTACAGAAACATTCTTCCATATAATATTCTTTCATGAAGTGCCAGAGGATAGTGATTCTTCTCTACAATGTCAATTCCAGATTGAGCAGATTCTGCTACACTTAAGTCTGGGGGCAAAAAGGGCTTCAACTTTTAGCTTTTGGTTACAACTTACCATTGCGTGGGTGGGTGGGTAGGACTGAAAGGTGTCTGTGTGTTTGTGCATTGAAGTTGCTTATTGACGTGTGGTGACGCCATAAATTTCACAGGGTTTTCTTGGGCAAAGAATCCTCAGAGGTAGTTTTACCAGCTCCTTCCTCTGAAATATATCCTAGAGCACCTAATATTCATTAGTGGTCTCCCATCGAAGTACTAACCAGTGCTGACCCTACTTAGCTTCTAAGATAAGATGGGATATGGTGCCCTTGGGGTATTTAGGCATGAGGCTGAAGGAAGGTGCATCTTCCATAATTTTGCCCCTCTAAATGTTTTGAGAGACTGAGCAGAGGTATACCCAAAACATTTGGAGAGACAAATCTTTTCTGCCATAGTCGAACTGTACATTAGGAAAGGAAGAAGAAAAGTTCAATCAAATAGATTTCTCAAAGCACGTAAATAATAATGTAGACCAAGGATCCCCCAACCCCAACATGTTCTTTTAGATTTTTATACCTTGTCCAGCAGCTCTTACTTAATACTTGTGCTTACAGTGCTGCAGTACAACCAAATTTGGAGATCCTTCTTATAAGGCAAGAGGTCATGGTGGGATGACTTCTTCATTATTTATCTTGGGGAATTTTAGGCTCTCAAGGTTTAGGCCTGCAATGTGCTTGACAAGATTTACATATACATGCACAAGCAATGTTGTCTGGTTTGTAATTGTATCAGATGTGATGGCAAACTCATCACATTTCTTGGACTGGAATGCTTAGTCCAGATAAGACTAAGCATAGTTAGTGCAAGATGCGTTTGGCAAACTGAATGCTTTCTTCTTTTGTGTGGAACATTCATGCAAAGGCTCTCTCTCTTGCAAACATCTAAGGACGAATAATATAGAAGTGAGTAGCAGATAGGGAATTCGTTGGGGTGCAGAGGGCAATTCTAGAAATGAAGGTCCAGTCAGAGGGATACCATGAAGTAATGTTGTTTAACAAGCTGCTTGGGGATTGTGGCATGGCCAGCAAGATGAGGAGTCAATAGAGATACAGACAAATAGGGTGTCTGTTCTCAAGCAAGATCAAATTGGTTGTCTCTATGCAGGCATATTTATAGTGGAAAACTTATCCCAGGGCAGAATTCTGGAGCAGACTGGATTTTGTAAGAGATAAGAATGCGAAGGGAAGTTGGGAATGGCTGGACAATTTGTGCCAATCTCCCTGGACAAAAGAATATTGCACCCAGAGGAAAGTGTTCTTGGACTTCTGTTCACGTGTAAACACACACCCACAATCTTTCCTATTGGCAAAGGGATTATGGACATTCCAATCTTGATCAATCTTTGGCTACATGCACTTTGCCCTCCCCATGCTAAGCCTCCCAAATACAGTCCAGATCTCCCCACATTGGGGGCACCGTCAGCTACATGCCTTAAACATCCCTTTCAATATCAATATCAGAAAAGGGGGGGGGGTTGAAAAGAGACTGGAGGCAACACTATACTGTTTCCCGAAAATAAGACATCCTCAGAAAATAAGACCTAGTAAAGGTTTTGCTGAATTGCTGAATATAAGGCCTGCCCCGAAAATAAGACCTAGCAAAATTTTTGTATATAAATATATATACAATATATATATTGTTCAACAATAAATGTGAATTCTTCTTCATGGAAAAATAAGACATCCCCTGAAAATAAGACCTAGCACATCTTTGGGAGCAAAAAATAATATAAGACACTGTCTTATTTTCGGGGAAACACAGTAGCTCTGGTGTAATGTAATTTTTGTTTCAAGGAAATATTTTTAATATTAATTATATTCCCAAATGTATATTTTCCTTATCCTTTATTGTATTTTCCACAATGTTTTCTCATTTGCCCCTCCCCATCTTTAGAGTTCTAAACATATTTTGCATGGGATGACAAACCCAATGTTAAAGGGAAAGAGAAAATCAGGGTAACATCCAGATATCAGATTTCCTGAATCATTTGATCCTGATCTAGCAATGAGCAGGAAAAATAATAATTTATTATTCCAGGTTCAGAAATCTTACACAAGAAACTCTAAAGGAGACCAGTATAAAAGCAAATTTATCTTTGTTACAATTTAGCTCATGATTATGGCTCTAATTGCCTTATTTGAAGCTGACTGAACACCCATTTATGTGACACAGTATTGCTGCTTTAGCTATATCCATCAAGAAGAAGATAAGTGAAGCAAGAAGAAGGAGTTTCATACTGTCTTTTTCATTCAGATTTGCCAATCCAGGGAGCAGAATGGAGAAGTGAAGAATATTAAGAAGACTGGAAATAGCCCTGATAGAAATTATATATCTCCTTTTCCTGCCTGGTTAGTGTGCTTTCATTCATTTTCACACACAGTTTGACAAAAACATTTTGATGTCTGAGGCAAAGAATAAGACTGCATATCGTCCATTCCAGCATCTTAACAAGTCAACAAGATAGGCAGTTGAAACTTTTTTTTAACCACTGCCAATGAAACACAATCCTCCAACTCACCTGAAGCCAATTTTCTAGTTTGAGAGGAATGGCTAGGTTGTGTGGCACACACAAACTGACTTTTTTTCTGACATATGTGGGTGCAAGTTGTATTACATGCATGTAGCAAATTATTTGCCATAGTGCAAGAGACATATTCTGATGACAGCATCAGAAGTGAAGTTGTACATACAGCATATTGTGGTTGTCATTGTCATATGTTTTATAATGTTGCTATTCTGCATGGATGTTCTATAGTGATGATGTAGCACACCACTGCATGCATATATTTATGCTTATGTTGAGGGGATGTTGCACTGCAACCACAGTTTTGTCTTCTTAGAGATAGTCCAGAAGGCTCAGGAAGAACGTTGGTGAGGGGGCTGCCATTGCTGTTTGTTAGAATCAAACAAAGCAATTGGAGCCAGCACAAAGTAGAAGAGGAGAGAACAACAGGCCACCCCAGGAAAGAGATGTGTAGTACCTTCTGCTGCTGTGTGGACTTGCTGCTTGCTACCTGCATCCATCTCACCTGGTGGACTGCTGGCTCCAGACTGCTTCCTGCCAGGACCAGGCCCCAGCTGCATTCTCTTTCAACTTTCCCACCAGTCCCTCGCTCACAGAGGAGGAGGAGGGGAGAGGAGGCAGCTGTGTCGGCTCTTGAGGTGTTGGCCTGGCAGGCAGTTGTGGAAACTATTTTACTTCCTTTGAACGTTTATCTTTTATAATTGTTTTTATTAACTGTGATAAACTGTAGTTTTTGATGTTTATTATGATATATGGATTATGTTTGCTTTTTGACATACTGTAATTGATATTTTTATGTTTTTTCTGTCAGGTATTATGTTATGTTTATATTCAATTTGCTTAATATTATTTTGCTGTGGACTTGTGCCAAGGGGTTGAGGAAAGGATTTTCCATGTACCTTGTTTGATTTGTAATATTCTTATGTTTTCCTTGATTGCCACTGTATTAATATTGCTTATTGTTTTGTCTGCTTTATATGGCTGGAGGGCTGGGAAGGGATTAATTTCTTTTTTACTATATTTTTTATTGTACTTCCACTGTTGTTAGCCGCCTGGATTCCTCGTTGATTGGGCGGGATACAAATAAATTATTGTTGTTGTTGTTAATTGCTTCACTCTGCCTAATCAAAAAGCCAGTCCTCATGAATTTATTTCATTTTGTCTTTTATGAGGAAAAGTATGAAAGGAATCAGTGTAGAGTCAAAAGGAATCAGTGTTTCTGCTTGCTTTTTCACTAGTTCAGTGGTTCCCAAACTTTGGTCCTCCTGGTGTTTTGGACTTCAACTCCCAGAAGTCGCACACATTTTGGCCAACAATCAGGAATTCTGAAGACCCAAACTCCTGAAGGACAAAAGTTTGGGAACTACTGCCCTAATAGCTAGAAAGACCAGAGAGTGGCTGTGTTTGCACAGCACTTTTGAAAGTATCCTACAAGACTGCCCCTACCACCAGCCTTACTCAGCCAAAGAGCCACTGGAACCTGCACAAAGCAGAGTGGAGGTGTCCTAATTGATTTTTATTTTATTTTATTTTATTGCAATGGACCATTCTTCCAATAGCATTTTTTTGTGATGGACTATTCTTCCAATAGCATTTCCATCAACAAAGACCACTGATGTGTGTGTGTTGCATGACACTGTAGAGATGTTGGTTTACTCAATCTTGTGCCCTACCTTCTGTTGGTAAAGGATTGTGTGTGTATGCATGTCAGTGTCATTTAGAGTTACATTACCATTCCCAGACCAGACATCCCTTTCCCTATTGGGGAAACAGGATTATTGGTGAAGTCAAAGGCTTTCATGACCAGCATCCATAGTTTTTTGTGTTTTTTTTTTCAGGCTATGAGGCCATCTTCTAGAAGAGTTTATTCCTGACATTTATCCAGCAGCTGTGGTTGGCATCTTCAGAGAATGCTAGTATGTAGGAAAGTAGGGTATATATGTGATTGGTTGAGGAAAAGCAATTTGCACATTAATCTGTGTATTGTTCTGTTGTTGAATGGTAAGGCCTCAGGGTGTTTATTTAATTAATGATCCATTGTCTGCTGAGAAACCCCCTCACCCTGGGTGGTTTTCATTTGTATGGGCTGGGTCTTAATTCTTTTTTCTTTCTTTCTTTCTTTCTTTCTTTTTTTTTTTTTGGAGTACTTTTTTACTTTAAGGGTTTTTTCTTTCCTGCTTAAGTTGTTCAGGTGTTTATGGCTTTCCTGTGCATTCTGACCTGATAGTTGTTGGCATGGTCCAGAATTGCCATGTTTTCAAACAGCATTTTATTCCCAGGATGGTTTATATGTGTTTTGCTACTGTTCATTTTTCTAGCTGACCCAGTCTGTAGTGTCTCTCATGTTCCTTGTCTCTCATGTTCCTGGATTTGTAATTGGTTGACTGGCCGAACTCAAAGGGTGCTCAACAATGGCTCCTTTTCATCCTGGAGAGAAGTGACCAGTGGGGTGCCACAGGGTTCTGTCCTGGGCCCAGTGCTATTCAATGTCTTTATTAATGATTTGGATGACAGAATTGGGGGCATACTTATCAAATTTGCAGATGACACTAAACTGGGAGGAGTAGCTAATACCCCAGAGGACAGGATCAAAATTCAAAATGACCTGAATAAACCAGATAGCTGGGCTGATGCTAACAAGATGAAATTCAATGCGGAGAAATGTAAGGTTCTGCACTTAGGGCGGAAAAATGAAATGCACAGATATAGGATGGGGGACACCTGGCTGAATGAGACCACATGTGAAAGGGATCTAGAAGTCCAAGTAGACCATAAGCTGAACATGAGTCAACAGTGCAATGCAGCAGCTAAAAAAGCTAATGCAATTTTAGGCTGCATCAATAGAAGTATAGTTTCTAGATCAAGGGAAGTTATAGTTGTTAGGCATTGAGGCTCAACTATGAAATGTACAGATGTGCACAAAAGGAAACCAGGAAGCATGGGCATAATTGTCTGCAGCTGAAGGCTGGAACAGCAGACAGTGTTCAAGGTCAGACATGTGCTTGATTGCACGTAAGCCTGGGTAACATCAAAAGTCTTCCTGAGTGAAGGGACAACATTGTTGGTGGCACAAGGAAAAAGAGTCACCAGAAGAGGATGGGTTTGTGACCGCATGGCATAAATCTATAAATAGCCTGCACACCGCAGTGTGGGTTGTTGGGTAGTCGGAGTGGATAGATGGTTGGAGAGTTTTGTTGGACGGGCGTGTATATACTTGTAAATATAGCAACTTTAAGAATAAACACCTCTGAGGAGAGAGATTTGGCTCCAGTCTGTTTCATCAGCAGTGGGCAGGAGGAATTCCTGATAAAGCCGAACAGCTCCAAGGTCGCCGGTAGTTCCAAAGGCATCGGAGATTGCTTTACCTGTGCATCTGCTTGTTTACACCAACAAGGGTTATGGGCCCAGATCGTTATCTGATAAGGCATCTCCGTTTGTGCTGAAGAGTTCAACTGGCTGTGTGAGAGAGGTACTTAGTTGCTGTGATGTGCTGTCAGTGCCGGAAGGCTGGATGGTAAGATTTTTGGACTGTTGTCTGTGTCTTATCACAATTGACAGTAGAAGCTGGGAAAACTGCCAGGACTCTATCTTTACACTGCTTAATGATGGAGGCAGCTAAATTTCCCAAACTAGACGAAACTAATTATGCAGCTTGGAGTTCCTATTGTGAGGCTTTGCTGGTCAGAGAAGGACTGTGGGATGTTGTTGAGAGAGGACCCACAGCAGATACTCTTGACCGAGATAAGAGAGCAAGAGCTACAATTTTGCTTACAATCACGCCGTCGCAGATCAACCATGTCCGGGAGAAAAGAACCTCAAAGGCAGTTTGGGATGCTTTGAGGGAGATTCACCAATCTAAAACAGCTCTGTCAAGAATGATTTGGTGTAGGAGACTGTATGCCTGCAAAATGCAGAAAGGACAATCGCCAGAGAAGCATCTGGAGATCATGGCTGATTTGTTCAGCCAGGTGCAGATGAGAGGTGTCGTCCTTGCATCTGAGCAGAAAGCATACATCCTGCTTGGGAGTCTTTCTGATGATTTTGAGAATATTCTGTGGAGTCTTCAGTGTTTTGATGAATCACAGATTACTGCGGAGCTGGTGGCTGCACGTGTCTTGGAAGAGAGCCAACGTCGGCAGTACGAGGCAGGGCTCCAGA
The DNA here is from genome assembly GCA_034509955.1 of Urosaurus nigricauda. Lineage (NCBI taxonomy): Eukaryota > Metazoa > Chordata > Lepidosauria > Squamata > Phrynosomatidae > Urosaurus > Urosaurus nigricauda. The sequence continues at coordinate 44,074,222 of JAOEGL010000003.1, read as the reverse complement.
GGCAGCATGCAGTACCAAGACAAACACACCCAACCAAGGCTTTCAAGGAGCTGCAACCGGAGAAGGCAGCTGTGTCCAGGGAGAGAAAGTGTTTCCACTGTGGGAAGCCAGGCCATCTCAAGAAGGACTGTAGAAAGCTGGCAGCAGCAAGGAAACAACAGCCTAAAGATCCTGTGAGCAGGAAAGGTGTTGTTGCTGTGGTAAAGAACAATGACTATAAAGCCCTTCAGGCTGTAGACCCCATTTGGTTATTAGATTCCGGAGCATCGTCGCATATGATTAATTGTGATAGGCTCCTGAAAGATAAGGTGCCATCTAATGTACATTCAGTTGCTTTGGCTGATGGTGCATCAAGGGAGGCAAAAGTGATGGGAACTGTGTTCATCCCAAGTTTTGGAAAGGACTTTTCAAATGTTTTGTGTGTTCCTAAGTTGCAAAACTGTTTGGTTAGTGTGTCTGAATTAACCACCAGTGGGTATGCATTGAGTTTCAAAGGGGATGATTGTACTATTAGCATAAATGACCAAGTTTGTGCTAAAGCAATCAAAAGAGACAAAATGTACTATATGGTTGACAAGGCAGAATGTTCAGTAGTCAACAATGTGCCTTTGCATTTAGACTGTGCTCATTACTACCATAGAGTCATGGGACATACAAGCTTCACAAGTTTGGGGAAGCTGGGGGAAGTGTGTCCAGAATTTAAAATGTCCACTTGTTCAAACCACCTGGATTGTTCAGTTTGCAGCAGGATAAAGCTGAAGGCTTTTCCTGTGGCCAAATGCAGCAAATGCACCACACAAAGACCTTTTCAGGTTGTGCATGCTGATTTGGCTGGTCCTTTGGCCAAAACCATGGGCAAAAATCAGTACTTCATGGTCATTGTAGATCGTCACACACGGTTTTCGTATGTGATGCTCATGAAGGAAAAGAGTGAAGCTGCTGAACACATCAAAAATTGGGTCAATATGATTGAAAGGGAGTTTGAATACAAAGTAGGATCTTTGGTTACAGATAGAGGTGGAGAATTCCTATCTAATAACCTGAAAAATTGGTTGAGGAGGAAAGGGATCCGCCACAACACGACGAACGCGGCCGTTCCCCAGGAGAATGGCTTAGCGGAGAGACACATTGGAGTCTTAAAGCAAATAAAAGATTGTATGATGCTCGATGCAGAAGCACCAGAGCAGCTTTGGGGGGAAGCAATTTTGACAGCAAACCATGTTGCCAATCGCACTTGGAATTCTTTTGTAAAGAAAACTCCATATCACATGCTGTATGGGAGACCACCAAATCTCAAATATCTGAGAGTTTTTGGGCAGTATGCAAATGTGTATGTGCCTGCAAACTTCAGGAAAAAGGGGGATCCTAAATGGAGAAGGTTGATGTTTGTGGGGTATTCTGGGAACAGCTATAGATTTTATGTAGGTCATGGGGAAATCTTGCTGTCCAGAAGTGCCAACTTTGAAAAACATTCAGGTTGGGAAAAGCTCCATGCCAACAAAGAGGTTTTTCTCAAGCTGGGACAGAGTGACATAGGTACTGGAAATGGAGGGGTGCTAAAACAAGAAGCATCTACTGAAAGTGAACCCAGTACTTCTGCACACCATCACACACAAACACATCCAAATTTGCACTCACCAGTCACTACACAAAAGTTTGAAAAGGTGTCCATGAAAGACACAGAGGTGCAAACTAGTTCTGAGAGTGAGGATGAAAAAGGCAGAACAAAGGTGATTGTGCCAAGGAGAACTCAGAGGGTGAGGAGACCTCCAGATAGATTCGTAGTGCAGGGTGCAAGAGCTTGTTCAGTGATGGCAGATGAGCCAGAGAGTTTTGAGGAATTGCAGTCATATCCTAAGGAGGAGCAGGAGAAATGGTTTTCTGCCATGGATCAGGAGTACTTGTCTTTACTAGAAAAGGAAGTGTTTGAGATTGTGGAGAGGCCTAAGAACCACAAGGTTGTAGGTTGCAAATGGGTTTTCAAGAGGAAGGAAATGCCGGATGGAACCCATAGATACAAGGCAAGACTGGTTGCAAAAGGTTTTTCGCAGCAGAGGTTTGAAAATTTTGACAAAACTTTTTCACCTACTGCAAAGCCAGAAAGTTTAAGGCTGGTATTAGCTTTAGCAGCTAGGAAGAATCAAGTAGTGAGACACTTTGATTTTGAAATTGCATATTTGAATGCTCATCTTAATGAGGAGGTTTTTATGGAACAACCTTTAGGTTTTGACAAGGACAGAGATAGAAAGGTTTACAAGTTGAAAAAGGCATTGTATGGTTTGAAACAGAGTGCACGTTGTTGGAACCTTTGCATTCATGAAGAGTTGGTAAAATTGGGATACAAACGCAGCATTGCGGATGCGTGCGTGTATACAAAAGGTGATGTGACCGTAGTGATTTACGTTGATGACTTGTGTGTCGCAGCAAAGTCAGAGAGGGAAATTACATCAGTTCAGAAAGAGTTGTCTAAGAGGTTTAAGCTCAAGGATTTGGGAAATCTCAAGACTTACTTAGGGATTGAAGTTCAGTGGACTGAGGATGGCAGGTGTTTGTTGAGCCAACAGAAAAAGATTGAAAGGCTGATTGAAAAATGTGGCTTGCAGAATGCAAAAGTTGTAAAGAGTCCAATGACTTCTGGAACTTCTAGTGCAGAATCATCAAAGGATTTTGAGAATCCAGAATTGTTCAGAAGTGTAGTAGGTAGCTTGATGTTCATTGCAAACAACACTAGGCCAGACATTTCGTTTGCTGTTGGAGTACTTAGCAGAAAAGTAAGTGTTCCAAAAGTAGAAGACTGGACTAGAGTGAAACATGTGCTGAGATACTTGAAAGGAACCAAAGAAAGAAAGTTGGTGATACAGGGCAGTGAACAACAGCTGGATTGTTATGTGGACAGTTCATTCGCATCAGAATTGCACGACAGAAAGTCAGTGTCAGGTTTGCTTGTAAGATTTGCTGGTAGTCCAATAATTTGGCGCAGCAGGAAGCAAAACTGTGTGGCTTTAAGTACTACAGAAGCAGAATTTGCAGCATTGTCTGAAATTGCAGGAGAGATCCAGTGGATAAGGCAATTGCTTGTGGATTTGGGAGAAAAGTGTGAAGAGCCTACTGTAGTCCATGAGGATTCACAATCATGTATTGCAATGTCTGAAGCTGAGAACTTGAAGTGTAGGACAAAGTACATTGGTGTGAGGTATCAGAATGTGAGAGAGATGGTTCAAAACAGAATCATAAATCTGGAGTACATTGACACCAGGGACAACATTGCTGATGTTCTCACAAAAGCTTTGCCAATTGAAAGGCATGAACATCTATCATGTTTGATAGGCATGGCACAATAAACACAGAGTTTGGCTGTTCAACGAATGTAAACATCGGAAGATGGCAAACACATATGTGGCAAAATGATACACATCTGTACATTTTGGAGGGGCATGTTAGGCATTGAGGCTCAACTATGAAATGTACAGATGTGCACAAAAGGAAACCAGGAAGCATGGGCATAATTGTCTGCAGCTGAAGGCTGGAACAGCAGACAGTGTTCAAGGTCAGACATGTGCTTGATTGCACGTAAGCCTGGGTAACATCAAAAGTCTTCCTGAGTGAAGGGACAACATTGTTGGTGGCACAAGGAAAAAGAGTCACCAGAAGAGGATGGGTTTGTGACCGCATGGCATAAATCTATAAATAGCCTGCACACCGCAGTGTGGGTTGTTGGGTAGTCGGAGTGGATAGATGGTTGGAGAGTTTTGTTGGACGGGCGTGTATATACTTGTAAATATAGCAACTTTAAGAATAAACACCTCTGAGGAGAGAGATTTGGCTCCAGTCTGTTTCATCAGCAGTGGGCAGGAGGAATTCCTGATAAAGCCGAACAGCTCCAAGGTCGCCGGTAGTTCCAAAGGCATCGGAGATTGCTTTACCTGTGCATCTGCTTGTTTACACCAACAATAGTGCCACTCTATTCTGCTTTGGTCAGGCCCCACCTGGAATACTGTGTCCAGTTCTGGGCACCACAATTCGAAAAGGATGTGGAGAAACTGGAGCATGTCCAAAGGAGGGCAACTAAGATGGTGAAGGGTCTGGAAATCAGGCCCTATGAGGAACGCCTCAGGGAACTGGGGATGTTTAGCCTGGAGAAGAGAAGGTTAAGAGGTGATATGATAGCCCTGTTTAAATATTTGAAGGGATGTCATATTGAGGAGGGAGCAAGCTTGTTTTCTGCTGCTGCAGAGACTAGAACGCAGAACAATGGATGCAAGCTGCAGGAAAAGAGATTCCACCTCAACATTAGGAGGAACTTCCTGACAGTAAGGGCTGTTCGACAGTGGAACACACTCCCTCGGAGTGTGGTGGAGTCTCCTTCCTTAGGGGTCTTTAAGCAGAGGCTGGATGGCCATCTGTCAGGGATGCTTTGATTTGGAGTTCCTGCATGGCAGGGGGTTGGACTGTATGGCCCTTGTGGTCTCTTCCAACTCTATGATTCTATGATTCTATGATTCGTGTTTGAACACTGTGTTTGGTGGTCCCTATGTAGATTTGTCTGCAGATGCACAGTATGCAATAAACTCCTATGGCTGTGAGAGGTTTTCTCCTGTACTTTGCTGAGTGCAGCATTTGTTGGATTTTTTGGCTGGTTTGTAGACCATTTGGATGTATGGTGAAAATACCTTCCCTTTGAGTGGTTGTTTGTCTTCACTCCTTTGGGGTTTTCTGGTCTGGCAGTCCTTCTCATGTCTGAGTTTGAGTAACCATTAGCCTGTAGAGCATTCTCTGAAGATGCCAGCCACAGCTGTTGGAGAAAAAAACTCTTCTTGAACATAGCCTGAAAAACCCACAAAAAACTATGGATCATTGATGCTGTGTGGATGCACTTGGATGGAATAAGTCTCAGCTACTCTCAGAGATGCAGTTTTTCTTGTGTAGAAATCAACTGAGACATATTTATCCCAACAGACCTGCTTATAGGTAAAAGAAAAAAAATACACTTCCCCAAACAGCTGCTGGTAGAGATTTTGCTCCCTGTCAGGAGTCTGTAGGTCAATAGAGTCCTAGCTGGAGGTTTGCATTTTAAGGAGTTAGCTATAATAGCAAGAGAAGAAATGAAAAAAAACAGGGGTTTAGAAGGAATTTTTTAAAAAGTGATTTCCTTTGCTTTATCATGTTGACATTTTTACATGGAATAGAAAATGGTTTTTTTGTTGTTGTTCCACAAAAAGTATTAATTTAAAGACGTTTGAGCAGAGCCTTAGATGCACACAGCAGCTATGAAACATTGAAAGTGAAGTATTCGCAAGAGAGCTGAGTTCTGAGGATTTTTTGGGGTGGGGGGTGAGGATGGCAATGGGCATCATGAGTACTGGAAATAACAGAGGACAAAAGAAGAACATGAACAAGCTAGAAACATTTCAAAGTTAACTCTTTTTCCCTCTATAATTTCAGAGTTCTTATGGTCAAGTTATGACTATAAATCTGGTCATGACTATAGGGCAGATAAGACAAAACATCTTCATATGCCAGCTTTCAGGCTAGGGTCACTGTTGAATGAGTAGGTTTCAAAGAACAATTTCCACATGTGGTCTACCCATGCAGAATGCCACTGTATCAAAAGCACAAGAAAGGGTACTAAATTCAAGGGCTTTTATATGGGACTGGAGCTTCATAATCTGATGCAGTTCAAGACTGATCAAGACTGGTTGATCATACAGCTTGGCCACATAAAATATTTGGCAACCCAGGTGCATATAAACGTACCTTAATTTAAACACTGAGTTTCTGTCTTTGTAGTTGTTGTTGTTGCTGCTGCTGCTGTTGTTGCTGTTGTTCTGTGTCTTCAAGTCATTTCTGACTTATGGCAACCCTAAGGGTAACCTTTCTTCAGAGGGGATTTGCCATTGCCATCCTCTGAGGCTGAGAAAATATAACTTGCCCAAGATCACCCAGTGGGTTTCCATGGCCAAGATGGGATTCAAACTCTGATCTCCAGAATAATAATCCAACATTGAAACCACTACACCACAGTGGTTCTCCAAACAATTGAGTTAGATCAAGAAAAAAAAATTGAGTTGATCTAAAACATTTCCTTTCTTGATTGTGTTGTTGTACTGTACTGATTATGATAGCTTCCCCTAAACTATTTTTCTTTATAGGCATTGCTGATTACCCTGATCTTGGCAAAATCTTTTTTTTTTCCCGGGGGGGGGGGGAGGCGGGCGCTAAGCTGACTATATGGGGAGACAAAGACAATGGAACTAAGGTTACCTGATCTCCAGAAATATTTTCATATCCTTAATCATTCATATATAGAAATGGGAAAATTGTGGATGTCTGTAAGTAGAATCAGATTCTACCTGCCCTGCATGACAATTGTGTTCATATTTATTTTCTCTATATCAAACTATTTGTTTTAAAAAACAATGATAATGGCATGGAAGAAGTGGCACAAATTTCTTGTTTACTCAGTCTCAACACTTGTTCTGACTTTCTAATCAATTCTTTGCCCGCTTACCTTCTGGGGAACAAAAATAAAGTTTTATTTGTGTAGTATGGCAGGATGACAACAACAATAACAAAACTCTGAGAGTTGAAAGTTGACCCTAGAGTCGTGCTAGAGGACCTAGAGATTGCTAAAGAAACACTTCTCTGGGTATTTTAGGTCCTCCATCACAACGCTATGGTCTACTTCCACCAGAGGTTGAGTTGGAGAATTTAGAGATTACTAGAGAGGTGCTCTCTGAGGTAAAAAAGTTTTTTTTTTCAGCTTTTCCACTTTTACAGGAGTCTTGCACCCCTAACCCCAGTGAATATGGAGGGCCCACATGAAAACACATAAAGTAAAACACATAAACATAGGATTAAGATGACCAATTACACATTAAATCACCCATACATAAAACTGAAAATATATTAATTTAAAATTTATAGTTTAAAGTTGATTGGGTAGGCCTGCCAGAAGAGATAGGTCTTAAACATTTTTAAAATTCAGATAGCATGTTTTGTTGTCAAATCTTTCTGAGTATGTCATTCCACAATTTAGAGGCGATTGACAAAAAGGTCCTCTGGGTGACAGTTGCTAGTCTAGTCCTGGCTCGTTGAAATAGATGTTCCCCTGAGGACCTGAATGTAAAGGGCGAATTGTACAGAGGAAGCAATCTCATAGGTAACCAGAACCATGTAGGGCTTTAAAGGTAATAACCAACAATTTGTAATTAGCCCAGAAACCAATAGGCAGCTAATGATGATGATGATGGTGGTGATGATGATGATGATGATGATAGTAATAATAATAATTATTTATTTCTAGCCCACCCCTCTGAACGAGCAATCGGGGCGGGTTACAACAAGGTTAAAAAACAATACAATTAAATACAATTATAGTAGTGACATACAATCTAATCTTTTTGTAATGCTGACAGTACAGCATACTGGAAAACTGAGAAAATATATGATTCTTTTATAGGATTCTTATCACAACAGTTAGTATGGAAGAAAGATCTGGAAACAATCTTCAGAGATGCTGAATGGTCGTCACTATGGAGTTTATCACAATGGGGCTAATTTCAGCATTAAAGAGAGATTAAAACACATTTAAAGCATCCTGCAAATAAATGGTGAGTAATTGTGTGAATGATTATCACACACAATCACACAAATAAATCTATATTAGTAATGCATTGTCACTGAAATCCCAGAGTAAAAAGATGCACAATAATGCTTTGTAACCACTTTAATAGTAGGTTTTGTGTGATGTCAGGTGAAATTGTTTTGCATAAATACGTGATTTTCCAGAGATATTCACAGGATAAGCTCCCAATCTCCTTTATGTGATCAATTAGTATGTAGAAAACAACAATGAAATTAGGCTTTGCCAGAATTCAGGAAATCATGATGATCAAACTGTTCCCTAAGTGGCACTTGACACTGATTCATGCTCTCCTGACTGCTCGATCAGATATGGAGGTCTGTATATCTTTTTTCATATGGTGTGGTCATGTTCTGTGATGGTCAAGATCTACTTCAGTTGCAACTAAAAATAAGGTAATTACAAACCAGTTGCTTATCTTGAACCCTGAACTGACATTATTGAACATCTATATTGGTGATTTAAAAGACAGCCATCATAAAGATCTACTTGCATCAATATCACAGATGACAAGGCTTAGAGATGATGCTCAAAAAACCCAAAACATGAAATATCCAGGAATTATGCAAGCAGATATCTGGTTTAAAAATGTCTGAGGCATTGTCTTGACTGAAAAAGAAAATTTCCTCCCAAGTCCAAAGAGTAAAGATTATCCATATATAGGGAAAAAAAACTGGTACCACTTGGCACTGCTTTATGATATATATCCTGTATAACAGACAGCAGATTTAGTCATTGTGGCTCAACCATTCTTAATAGGACAGAGTGAATAAAATCCTGTTCATATAGTTTTCCAGTTGTTTCACTTTTTCTAGGGTTGTAGAACAGTGGCAAAGGAAAACAGATAAATTAGCTTGCTCCAAGCAGTCTGTTTTGTCATTACCTTACTTTCTACATGGTTGCTGGACCCACAGCCTTTTTCTTTTCACTGTCTCTGCCTAGGTTGTCTTGCAACACTAGTGTAGTGCACCCATAGGATTTTGGCCTGTATTTCCTTTTGTACATTGCTAGTACATTTACTGCATGCAAACCTCTTGCTGCTACTGTGTCATTATTTGGTATGCTTGTGTGGTCTCTCCTCTTACTGTTTTGGCACCATTATTGTGAATCTCACAGATAAAAAAAAACACACAAAGGGATACTGCTGTCATACAGATCTTGATGCTTGGATGCATATGCTCCATGTGGAGGTGTCATTTTGTGCATTTGGTGCTTCCACACAATCCCCGCCAGCTGCCATGCCTAGCAAAAGTCCAGAATACTGCCTTGGTTCAAAATAGAAAGTGCTGACTGATATTAAACAAAGAATTGCCTGCACATATAATTTCATATTACTTTGTTATTTTTCAGGAAAAAAAAATATCTGAATGAGTGCTTCTATTTTTGAAAAAGCTACAGTTATTTCAAGCAAGAATAGGGAATGTGTGGCCCTCCATATGTTGACACAGTACAACTCCAATCTGCCCTAGTAAGCATAACCAATGGAGACAGATCATGGGAACTGCAATCTAGCAACAACTGGAAGGCCACATGATTCCCATTCATGTTTCATGATATTTTTAACCGATTCAAAAAATGTCTGGTAATTTAGGTTTCTTAAGGCTTTAGTCTTTGTCAAGGAAACAAAAATATTAAATATAAAAAATGTCAAAGCCAAGCCTGTTAGGGTCTAGCTTAAAAAACACCAGAGTAGCAGAAATATGCCTTTCTCTAACTAAGGACTAAACAGACAGGCAAAAAGAGGTGCTTTCAGACTGGCTTGAAGGCATGGTGTTTAAATGACACGTGCCTTGAAGCAAGCAGAAAAGTGTCCTTAAACAGAGAGAAGCCATTTCAAAAAGAAGCAGCTTTTTTCCACTTCTTTCTGGCTTGAAGCCATGTCATGTAGTCATGACATGAGCACTCCAGCTGCCTTGGGAGCCAGTGGTGCGGTTGGTGGGATTTCAATGTGGCTTCAGGAAAGGCAGCTTCAAGCCACTTTTTCCTGCCCCTCTGTTTCGCCCCATTGCTTCACAAAGAACTGAGACTGACTCAAAAACAACAAACACATTGCTTGTACAGTGGGCCCTCCCCTTATGTGGAGGATCCATTCCAGACCTCTCCACATAAGGGAAATCCTGTGCATGCTCAAGCCCCATAGGAAGTAATGGGGATTGTGCACACTGCGTGCTGCGTACATGCGTACCATGCCACATGCTCCATTACTTCCTATGGACACCACGCGGCCACTTCCGGGGTCGGGCTTCCAGCGTATGCTGGAAGCTGCATATGCCATGCCCATTTATAAAGCAGGCACACTGTAGTTTAAAACAAAAGTTTACTAATGGCTTTAATCTATATACACATAAAAGCTATATCCTAATCTAGCTGGTGTGTAGTTCAGGTAGAGAAGAAATATTTATCTTTCTAAAGAAAGTTGAAAGAGGAGGAAGATGGAAAACCAAACAGTTCATGATAAAATCTTTAAGAGAGAATAGTGTCTGTTAGGGAGTGACCTAAATCACATGGTTAGTTTGAATGAGAGAGAGAGGGGATAGAGATTGCATGCCAGAAATCCCTATCTATCTAAGGAGGTGGAAAGAGAATGCAAAAATCTTCCAACCAAAATTGCCTAAGCTAAAATCACTCATCAAATTCTTTGGCAACAAAGTCCATAAATGAACTGTTTGGAGCTAGGTGGAAATTTCTGTTGACTCTGGTCACAATTTTCATCTCCTGGCAGTCTATATGTCCCCTGAAGCTGAACATTGGCTGAAAAGTGTAACTGAAAGTACCTTCTGGTGGCAATCCAACTTTTTCAGTGTTTTGGAGAGTCTGGGGAGAGCTGTGAGGCATTTGGTCATGTTTAAAAGGCTATTTCTAGTAACATTGGGGGAATATTTAATGAAACACTCAATTTTTGCAGGGGAAGTGGTACTGTAGGAGCTTTTGGAGATCTAGGCATGCCTGGAAGGTATTTTAAATGACTTGAGGTGGTCACATGTGGCATGTGGGCTGCAGTGTTCTCACTCTTGGGTCCCTTTCACAATACATAATTATAGTACTGTGATTCTACTTTGCCTGCCATGGGACATCATATTGAATTCTGGGGTTTCTAATTTGGTGAGGCACTAGAGCTCTCTGACAGTGAATTTTAAATACCCCTTCCTAAACTGCAAATCCCAGGATTTCATAGGAGGTAGACAATGCAGTTCAAGTGGAATCATAATAGTATAACTGTGTAGTATGTAAAACTGGAAAACTAGAAGCCTAAATGCATCTTTATTCTATCTTATTTTATCTCCGTCTGGGCATTGACAGGGGTAGCGTGTCCCTGTTGGTGCTCTTGGACATCTCAGCGGCTTTCGATACCATAGACCATGGTATCCTTCTGGAGCGCCTGGCAGAGATGGGGATCGGAGGCACTGCGCTCCAGTGGTTCCGGTCCTATCTCTCTGGGAGGTTCCAGATGGTGCAGCTGGGGGACGTGTGCTCCGATAAGAGGGCCCTCATCTCTGGGGTCCCTCAAGGAGTCATTCTGTCCCCCATGCTTTTTAACATTTACATGAAACCGCTGGGAGAGATCATCCGGAGGTATGGGGCACGGGGTTATCAGTACGCTGATGACACCCAAATAGTCTTCTCTATGCCTCCGACTGCTGCAGTGACCAGGGATGGCGTCGCTCCTCTCGTGGCCTGTCTGGAATCGGTAATGGACTGGATGAGGGAAAACAGACTCAGCCTGAATCCAGAGAAAACGGAAGTACTCGTGATAGGTTCCCCTGGCCCAGGGATGGAGGTGATTCCACCTGTCCTGAACGGGGTCACACTTCCCGTGAAGGACACTGTACGCAGTCTGGGGGTGCTCCTTGATTCGTCACTCCATCTTACTTCTCAGGTGGATGCGACGGTCAGGAGCACCTGTTTTCAGCTTCGGCTGATACGCCAGCTGCGTCCCTACCTGGACCGGAGGGACCTTGAAACAGTAGTACATGCTCTGGTAACCTCTCGGTTGGATTTCTGCAATGCGCTCTACATGGGGCAGCCTTTGTATCACTCTCGGAAGCTACAATTAGTGCAGAATATGGCAGCACGGTTGGTCACTGCTGCCCCCAGGGCTGCCCATATAACACCTATATTAAAAGATCTCCACTGGCTGCCTGTTCACTTCCGGGCTCAGTACAAAGTGCTGGTTATCACCTATAAAGCCCTAAATGGCTTGGGCCCAGAGTACCTAAAGGACCGCCTCTCCCCATATAATCCGCCCCGCACACTTAGATCTACCGGGCAACAACTATTACGAGTTCCAGAGGCTAAACTATCAACGACTATGAAGAGAACATTCTCTATCTCGGCCCCTAGCCTCTGGAACTCGTTGCCCGCTGAGCTCCGCCTTGCCACCTCTCTCAATCTGTTCAAAAAGGGCCTAAAAACACATCTGTTTGAACAGGCATATCCCTGATATCTTCCCCTTGTATGACTCCCCCCCCCATACGACCAGACCTGAAAATTGCTATTTTAATATGATTTCCTTATTGTAATGTTATTTAATCTTAATACTTGTTCACTTTTATATGTTTTTATCTTGTTATGCTGTGCACTGCCCTGATCGCAGGAAGGGCGGTATACAAATAAAGCTTATTATTTATTATTATTATTATTATTATTATTATTATTATTAGATCTACTGCTACATCATACATACTTTTTTTGAAATGGTATTTAAAGCTATTTCTGCAATTCTTCCACAGCTCAGAATCTGCCCTCTTCTTTAATGCCTTGTTTTCAACAAAATCAATATACCATTAATTTTTTTCCTATGCAGATTGTTCCCCATTGTACTCTTTACAAAAGCACCATGCCAGTGCTGCGAATGTTGAAGGGGACTGAAATGTAGAACTGGCCAATTACATATACATTAAGTTTCAAAAGTCATGATGGACCCACGTTCTTTGCCACAAACAACTCACACCCCCCATCAAGAGCCCACAAGGTTAATAATGCAGAAAAGGTAAAAGGGAACAGCAAATGCCTAATTCCTATATTCAAAAAGATGGCATCAGATGATTCTTTTCAAAATAAAACTCCACTCAAATCATTACATTAAATTATTAAAAAGGAGAACCAACGAGTCTATTCCTTTAGAAATAAAACCCTGCAATTTCAGAACTACTTGGAAAGACAAATTCAGAATGTAAATAGCCAGAGCTTAAATTATCTAATGGCATTAAATGGTTTCACCTTTTACAACAAATTAGCATTTGGAGTTAAAGAAGTGTTGTCTGTAAGAACAGTTTTCCCTCTTCTAATGTATTTCTCATGCAAAAATACACCACAAGAACTGCTTGGAACAGACCCACAGCTACTAGGGCTGAAATGAGGGATGCTTCTACACTGATGAAAATAATCAGCTTCACATTGCTTTTTTTTTTTCTGGTCCGCAGGGACCCCACAGCAGCCCATTAACTCCACACACACAACACATTTCAAAATGGCACAGGCACAACCAGACATACATTTTTTCCTGGTGAATTCATTTTCCCCCTTACCAGAAAGTACTTAACAACCATCGTGCATTGTGATTGGATCCCCATCCAATCTTCTTTTCCCCCCTTCCACCACAGGGATGGAATTGTAAACACACACACATACACACACACAATGGAGAAAGAAAACAATAAAAGTGCATTTTGTTTATCTTTCATTTACTGTTTCCATGATGTTCAGATTTGCCCTGAATGCATCTGGCACTGTTTGTGGGGTGGAGAGTGAGGGACGCAGTCAAACCCACTTAACCTGGTGCATTTTACACCAGGTTTGTTACCATGTCTTTGTTTGTTTGTTTGTTTGTTTGCCAAAGCAGTCCACATTTTTGGTAGTGTGAGTTAGCTGTCAAATCCATTTGGATCACACTGCATAATTCCCAGAAATGGAGGCACCTCCATTTCAAACCAAAATGGTGGCAAGTGTTTATGGCAGGAGGGTAGAAATGGCAGAGAGAGATTTGAAAAGGGAAAACATAGTGGGAACACCGATCTGGTATTGCATCAATGCAGAGATCTGGATCTCCTCAGGACAAAAAAGTAAGTGTAATTGCCCTCTATTTAGCCATAAGATCATCAGGGATTAGATTGGGCTACCCTTCCCTCTTCCTCCAAATTACCTCCAAATCCAGAAGCCAGTCAAAACAGGAACTCACCACCCAGGTCCTAGTCAACCTAGATCATGAAGTCCAGCAACAGCCCATATATGAATAAAAACCCACTTTTTCCTAAATGGCTTGAGACTAAATTATGTATCTCACTCCCAGGGAAGGGAATTGGCCAGAATGTGGAAAACATGAGGGGCAAAAAACAGGAAATTTTAAACAAGAATAGAGACACAGCCCCATTTACTTGGCCTTGTGTTGCAAGGTGGGCCTAAGAGGACCTCCAAGTGAATAGTCTGTTTGCACTGATGTCTTTCTGCAAATGGTCAAACAGGAAGCCAACAGACATATATATAAGGATTACTGTTTAGTTAGATCCCACCCAAGTATGTAATTTGGTACAAGATCTCAACAGGGAGATTTCATGGCACACATAAATGGCAGCTATTATGAGAGCTCCCTGTTCCTAGCCCATTAGCATTCCTCCTGACTAAAAATTAGCATGGAGAACCATGGGTGTTTGAACACCTGCTGAAAAAAGTGGGAGAGCAGATGAGGAAGTGCGGTCATCCCACTGAATTGGAAAAGCTGCAGGCTAAGTGATTCACATTCCTCATTCCACCTCATGGCAGAGTGTGCCTTCTCTCTGTACATCAGATGCCCAGACCAGGATCCCTCTGTCTATGGTTGCTGTTAATTGTTCTCCTTCAAAAGTACCATCATCAATTTCCCATGTTATTCCTAATTTAAAAGCACACGTCTAACTTTATTACGAATTTCTAAATGCAAATGGATTTAGTTGGCGTTCTTTTTTTTTCCTTCTTCAAAAATAAGGGGGAAATATTTGCAGACTGATTGCCTGGTATCAGTGGTACTGTTTTGTTTTGAATTTTTTGGTAGACTTCTGCAATAATCAGATCCTTTATGCAGGTATTCCTAATTGGTTTAATGGGACATTCATCTGACTAAACATGTTTAGGATTAACTTGTATGTATGTATATCCAAACACAAGTGAAAACTCAGAGCTTGGTATGGTTTCCTCTCTGATAAATTATTACTTATACACATTTCCTATGCCATCTCTGTCAAGACCATGAAGCAACCCATCCTTTCTCTCTTAATAAAGATATTAGGGGCAAAATAAATAAATAAAAATAAATAAATAAACATTGACACAGAGGTTTGCCAGAAAGAAGTTTTCAAATATTTCTTCTCTACAATCTTTTTATGGTAAAAGTAAGTATGGATAATTATTTTTCAAAGAAGCAGCAATGTTAGTCTCTTGCAGTATATAAAAGAGGAAGCTCAGGGAAGGAAAAGGAAGAGAAAGTAGCAACACCTTTTAAGACAAAACAAAACAAAACCTGTTTCTTGAAATTACTGCACAAGGTGCTAATGATGGAATTGAAATAGTATTACAACCTATGATACCTCTCCTTTTCATACAACATTATCATTCATTCATTGCTGATCCATTGTTATATTGTTATTATTACACAATTTTGCATTGACAGGTATCTCTTGTTAATGTGAAACTGTGCAATATTAATGGTATAATGATGAATCATCAATGGATCAGCAACAAATGAATGATGACGTTGTGCAAAAAGGAGAGGAATCATACACTCTAATTCCATTTCAATTCCATCTCTAGTGCCTTGTACAATAATCTCCTAAAAGTTGCTGCTACTATTCTTCCCCTCCTTTCTCCTTTTAATGGATGGTGATGTCTCTGTTGATTTAGTTTCCAAAAACAAATCTCAGCTCAGGGGACCTTTATTTTATTTTTATATTTTACCTTCAGCAACTTCATTCCCTTCTTCCCACAGCAACGATGTAGAAGTCTCAGCAATCAATATAAAGAGCTGCATCTCTAAAGGCTCTGTGCTGAGTTGTTTAAATGCAAAACTTCAAGGGCTGCCCTCACATGTTCTCTCTCAAATGCCCCAATCACTTCTAAAAAAACCTAAATACAAATTCATAACATTATTTTTAGTTTTCAAATATATATATATATATATATATATATATATATTCAAACAGAGAAAAGGAACAAGTTACACTGCCTTTGGTCATTCAGACTGGGTAGTATACAGTGCTGCATTTCTTCCAGTTGAAGTATGGAATCTATCAGACATGGGATCAATATATCCTCCTCCCTAGGGCAGCCTCCCATATATCCTGTACCCTGTAGCTGGCTATGGCAACAAACATCCTGTTTGGACTACTATAATGCACTCTTCAAGGAGCTGCCTTTGGAAACTGTTCATAAACTTCAGCAGGTTCAAAACAGGCAGAATGCTGACTGGAGCCAGTTATAGGTTATATAACCCTTGTTGAAACAGTTTCACTGTCTAATGCTTCATTTTGGGGCACAATTCAAAGTGCTTGCCCTGACCTGTAAAGCCCTATGTGGTTTAGGTCCAGACTATTTAAAAAGCCATATCTCCCTGCCAGAGCTCATCACAGGAAGACTTTCTCTCGGTCCCACCATCATCACAGACTTGATTGGTGAGGACAGGGGAGAAAGCCTTCTAGGTGGTTGCTCCCACCCTCTGGAATGGCCTTCTGCAGGAGGCTAGTCTTTTTTCCTTTGCCAACAAGCAAAATCATTTTTATTTAAGCAAGTTTTCAATGGTTAGGCTTTTAACTTTTAGCTGTACCTGTTTTTAATTTTGTGTGATTTTTAATCACTTTTATAATGTTTTATATGGTGATTTTCAATTGGTTTAAAAACATTTTGCAAATATTTTTAATTTATTGTCCTGGAAGCTACCATAGGTCCCTTCCTGGGAGAAAAGTGGCATATAAATAAAGTAAATAATAAATAAATAAATAAATAATATCCATGATGTTGGCTCTAAAATGTGAGCACACACTGATACTGTAGTACAACTGCAATACTGGATGAAGCCACTCAATGAAAATAGAATAAGATTAATAAGTAAAATATCTAATTTTCAATAACTGTTACTATTATCCAAAGCAATGTCTTGATGTGCCCATCTATTCCCTATGATCAACCCATGTTTCCCCTGGGTGAGTATGAAACCAGTTTTCTTGAGCATGTGCTTCCTGCATGCTCTCAGGTTGAAAATTTGTCAGACCAGAAAATCACTATGGCTAGTATCCAAAGAAAGCTATTTTCTGCATGCTATGGAATCATACAGCATTTTCATTTTTTAAAATTTATTTATGATGCACTGAAATAAAACACTGTTTTAAAAACAATTCCATATTTAAAACAATGAAATAATTTAAACAATATAAAAACATATTTAACAGTCACAAGTGGGAGGAGCTAGGAGACTAGCTATACAGAACTGCTCAGAGAGCCAGCTGCAGAGAGTTGGAGTGAGAGAGAGAGAAGAAGGAAGAGCAACTTTTTGGCAGCCATTTTAAGTGGTAAGTGTGTGGATTTTTAAAATCTCTTTGGGGAGTGTGTCTGTTGCAAAGGAGGAGGAGGAGCTTCTGTGAGTCACATCTGTGAGTCACAAGTGGGAGGAGCTAGGAGACTAGCTATACAGAACTGCTCAGAGAGCCAGCTGCAGAGAGTTGGAGTGAGAGAGAGAGGAAGGAAGAGCAACTTTTTGGCAGCCATTTTAAGTGGTAAGTGTGTGGATTTTTAAAATCTCTTTGGGGAGTGTGTCTGTTGCAAAGGAGGAGGAGGAGCTTCTGTGAGTCACATCTGTGAGTCACAAGTGGGAGGAGCTAGGAGACTAGCTATACAGAACTGCTCAGAGAGCCAGCTGCAGAGAGTTGGAGTGAGAGAGAGAGAAGAAGGAAGAGCAACTTTTTGGCAGCCATTTTAAGTGGTAAGTGTGTGGATTTTTAAAATCTCTTTGGGGAGTGTGTCTGTTGCAAAGGAGGAGGAGGAGCTTCTGTAAGTCACATCTGTGAGTCACAAGTGGGAGGAGCTAGGAGACTAGCTATACAGAACTGCTCAGAGAGCCGCGCGCCTAACGGCACGCGAATCCCCCCCCCCAAACAGGGTAAAAGCACAACATTAGGAGCAGAGGAGCTGTAAACTTTGTTTTAGAGGTTCTCCTTTAGATCTTCCCCTTTTTAAAAGTGCTTTTGAGGGATTCCCCTCCACCTCAGAGGAAGTGAATACAAGTTAGAAACCAGAGCATCTGTATAAAGTAACATTCCCAGTAGGTTGAAATCACTGATAGAGATTGGTGAAATAAGACAGGACATCAGGGGCTTTGACATTAGTGTTTACCGGGGAATATTCTTTGAGGAGGAAGCCCACAGTCTTCTTTTAGTGATTCCTTAATAGTTCTCGGTATGGGCACCGAGGGAGCGGCTGCAGTCACTTGCAACACTTGTGGGATGTTTGTCTTCTTGCCTACAGATGTGGCGAACTTCACATGCCCCAAGTGCAAGTTGGTAGCCCTCTTGGAGGAGAAAGTACAGCAGCTGGAATCCAGGGTAGCAACACCTCAGCATGTCAGGGAGCAAGAGGTTTTCCTCGACACAACGGAAGGAACGATCTTGGAAGGGGACCACACAGAGAAAGTCGCTGGGGGTGAGAAGGTCACTTCATCTACACAGGAGGCAAACAGCTGGAGGAATGTCACACAGAGAAGCAGAGAAATCAGGGATAGCTGTAGGAGCTTGCAGCTACAGAATCGTTTCGAAGCCCTTTCACTTATCAAGGAGGATCAGGAAGAGCAGCACGGACAGACTTCAGGGACACAGCAGGAGAGCCTGGGAGTTCCATCGCAGGGAAGAGTTGCTGCTAAGCCTCAGAGGAGGCGCGTGGTTGTGGTGGGGGACTCCTTGCTGAGGGGTACAGAAGCAGTGATTTGTGGGCCCGACAAGATGTCTCGTGAGGTGTGTTGTCTCCCTGGGGCAAAGATCCGTGATGTTACGGAGAGGCTGACAAGACTGGTCAAATCTACTGACAAATACCCCTTCCTTTTGGTCCACGTGGGAACGAATGACACAGCAAGACACAGCCTTCAGAATATCAGAAGGGATTACGAGGCTCTGGGGAAGAAGCTGAAGGAAATGGACGCACAGATTGTCATCTCGTCTCTTCTACCAGTAGAAGGGCATGGTCCAGGAAGAGAGAGGAAAATAGCAGATATCAACAACTGGCTCCGCAGATGGTGTCGCCGAGAACAATTTGGATTCTTGGATCATGGGCTGCGGTTCCATGAGGAGGGACTTCTAGCAAGGGATGGGCTACATCTCACGCCAGTTGGAAGAAACGTTTTTGCCAACAGTCTGAAGAATCTGATCAGGAGGGCTTTAAACTGAGTGATCTGGGGAAGGGAGACAGCAGTCTGGAAGGCAAAACGGCTAGAAAAAATAGTCAACCTGACATAGAGGGAAGAAGACAAACAGTGCAAGGACTCAACAAAAGGAGCCAAAAAAACATGCACAGGCATCAAGTAAAGGGGACACATGGTCTTAGATGTCTCTACACTAATGCACAGAGCATGGGAAATAAGCAAGATGAACTTGCACTCCTAGCACAACAAGGGAAATATGATATAATAGGCATCACTGAAACCTGGTGGGATGAGTCTCACGATTGGAATATAGAAATAGAGGGGTATAACCTTTTTAAGAGAAACAGGACAAACAAGAAAGGAGGAGGAATAGCATTATATGTCAAGGATATTTACACCAGTGAAGAGATCCAGGACATCAATACTGGAAGCCCAGTGGAGAGCATCTGGATAAAAATTAAAGGAGAGAGAAACAACAGGGATGTTACTGTGGGAGTCTACTACAGACCCCCAAGTCAGACAGAGGAAATGGATGATGCCTTTCTAGAACAGATGACCACACAATCAGGAAGGAGAGATGTAGTAGTGATGGGGGACTTCAACTACCCGGATATTTGCTGGAAGTCAAACTCAGCGCCATCCTCAAGATCTAGAAAATTCCTCACTTGCCTTGAAGACAATTTCATTGTCCAAAAGGTGGAAGAGGCAACAAGGGGATCAGCTATTTTGGATCTGATCTTAACCAACAGGGAAGACCTAGTTGATGGGGTGCAAGTGGTGGGATCCTTAGGTGGGAGTGACCATGTCCTCCTGGAGTTTGTTATACAGTGGAAAGGTGAAGCTAAGCATAGTCAGACACGCATTCTAGACTTTAGGAAAGCCAATTTCAATAAACTTAGAGAAATACTGGGGGTGATCCCATGGTCAAGAATACTAAAAGAGAAGGGAGTTCAAGATGGATGGGAGTTCCTCAAAAGGGAGATACTAAAGGGACAATTTCAGACAGTTCCAATGAGGAAGAAAAATGGGAGATGTCTCAAGAAACCAGTATGGATGACTAAGGAACTTACAACTGAGCTAAGTTTTAAACGGAACATGTATAAAAAATGGAAAAATGGGGAAATCACCAAAGAGGAATTCAAACAAATAGCCAGCGCATGTAGGGATAAAGTGAGAAAAGCTAAAGCGCAAAATGAACTCAGGCTTGCTAGAGACGTTAAGAATAATAAAAAGGGCTTTTTTGGGTATGTCCGCAGCAAAAGGAAGAAGAAGGAAACAGTTGGGCCACTGCGTGGAGAAGATGGCAAAATGCTCACAGGAGACAGAGAAAAGGCAGAATTGCTCAACACCTTCTTTGCTTCAGTCTTCTCAGGAAAGGCAAAGGGTGCCCAACCTAAGGATGATGGGGCAGAGGACAGAATAGGGGAATTTCAGCACAGAATAAGTAAAGAAACAGTACAGGAATACCTGGTTAATCTAAATGAATATAAGTCTCCAGGACCAGATGAACTACATCCTAGGGTATTAAAAGAACTGGCAAATGTAATATCGGAACCAATGGCAATCATCTTTGAGAACTCCTGGAGAACAGGAGAGATCCCAGCAGACTGGAGGAGGGCAAATGTTGTCCCAATCTTCAAAAAGGGGAAAAAAGAGGATCCCAACAATTATCGTCCGGTTAGTCTGACATCAATACCAGGAAAGATTCTAGAGCAGATCATTAAGCAGAGAGTCTGTGAATATCTGGAAGATAATTCCATAATCACAAAAAGCCAACATGGGTTTCAGAGAAACAAGTCATGCCAGACAAATCTGATCTCTTTTTTTGATAAAATTACCAGTTTGGTAGATGAAGGGAATGCTGTGGATATAGTATATCTTGACTTCAGTAAGGCCTTTGACAAGGTTCCCCATGACATCCTTGCAAACAAGCTTGTAAAATGTGGACTAGACAAGGTAACCGTTACATGGATTTGTAACTGGTTGACTGACCGAACCCAAAGGGTGCTCAACAATGGTTCCTTTTCATCCTGGAAAGAAGTGACAAGTGGGGTCCCACAGGGTTCTGTCCTGGGCCCAGTGCTATTCAACATCTTTATTAATGACTTGGATGACAGTATTGAGAGCCTAGTTATCAAATTTGCAGATGACACCAAATTGGGAGGAGTAGCTAATACCCCAAAGGACAGGATCAAAATTCAAAATGACCTGAATAGAATAGAAAGCTGGGCCAAAGCTAACAAAATGAAATTTAACACAGAGAAATGTAAGGTCCTACACGTAGGGCGGAAAAATGAAATGCACAAATATAGGATGGGGGACACCTGGCTGAATGAGACAACATGTGAAAGGGATCTAGGAGTCCAAGTAGACCACAAGTTGAACATGAGTCAACAGTGTGATGCGGCAGCTAAAAAGGCCAATGCAATTTTAGGTTGCATCAATAGAAGTATAGTGTCTAGATCAAGGGAAGTAATAGTGCCACTCTATTCTGCTTTGGTCAGGCCCCACCTGGAATACTGTGTCCAGTTCTGGGCACCACAATTCAAAAAGGATGTGGAGAAACTGGAGCGGGTCCAAAGGAGGGCGACTAAAATGGTGAAGGGTCTGGAGATCTTGCCCTATGAAGAACGCCTTAGGGAGCTGGGAATGTTTAGCCTGGAGAAGAGAAGGTTAAGAGGTGATATGATTGCCCTGTTTAAATACTTGAAGGGATGTCACATTGAGGAGGGAGCAAGCTTGTTTTCTGCTGCTCCAGAGAACAGAACTCGGAACAATGGATGCAAACTGCAGGAAAAAAGATTCCACCTCAACATTAGGAGGAACTTCCTGACAGTAAGAGCTGTTCAACAGTGGAACACACTCCCTCGGAGGGTGGTGGAGTCTCCTTCCTTGGAGGTTTTTAAGCAGAGGCTGGATGGCCATCTGTCGGGTATGCTTTGATTGGGAGTTCCTGCACGGCAGGGGGTTGGACTGGATGGCCCTTGTGGTCTCTTCCAACTCTACATTTCTATGATTCTATGATTCTATGAAATCAACAACTTGCAATCGTTTTAAACGTTAAAACAATTAAAACCATGTACATGTACATTTAAAAAGTAAATTATATCCCAATGGATTTAATTAAAAAGACATGTTTTGATGATGGAAATAAACTGACATTGACCCCAATAACACATACATGGGAGGGGAGGCATTCCAGAAAAAGTATGCTACTGCAAAGAAAGCCCTCTTCCATGTCCTTCTACATTGTATTGTCCCCACATTTCATTTTTTAAAAAATAAATTTGTCCTGTTTGTGATCTTTAGAATTATTAACAAAATAATACATATATCTTTTGGTTTACTGAGATCAGGAGGAAACTGCCAGCATCAGAATGTTTCTTTCTCCTTTGAATCATACAAAAGTAAATGTGGACACTTGCATAGGCACCCTAAAGACACCAGATCCTTTCTGATCTTGGAAGCTAAGCAGGGTCAACTCTGGTTAGTACTTGGGTAGGAGATGGCAATAAATATCAGGTGCTTTGGGCTATATTTCAGATAATGGAAATGGAAAAACAACCTCTGAGTATTCCTAGTCTAAGAAAATCTTATGAAA
Organism: Urosaurus nigricauda; assembly: GCA_034509955.1. Lineage (NCBI taxonomy): Eukaryota > Metazoa > Chordata > Lepidosauria > Squamata > Phrynosomatidae > Urosaurus > Urosaurus nigricauda. Next base: position 44,051,608 of record JAOEGL010000003.1, on the reverse strand, counting down.
TTCATAGGGTGCCACAAGTCGATAGTTGACTTGAAGGCATATACACACAAAAATGTGTTAAAATATAAGCAGCCCTGGTGGCGCAGCAGCCCTGGTGGCGCAGTGGTTAAATGCCTGTACTGCAGCCACTCACTCAAAACCAGAAGGTGGCGAGTTCAAGACCAGCAAAGGGCTGAAGCTTGACTCAGGCTTGCATCCTTCCGAGGTCGCTAAAATGAGTACCCAGATTGTTGGGGGGCAAATAGCTTACAGTTGTAAACCGCTTAGACACTCCTTAAGGGTATGAAGCGGTATATAAATGAAGCTGTTTGTTTTTTTGTTTTTTAAGTGTGAGGCAAAGGGCATAATAAATTATGCACAATTTTTTGTGTGGAAAAAAGTACCCCCCAAACTCATACAGATAAACATTCACATCCCCTTTGCCTTATCTCACAGTTTTTCCCAACTTATTGCCACCAGATATATCATCATTTTAGGACATTGGGACATTGAACTTTCTGGTTGGGGTGATACAGATGTAGTGCAAGACCTGCTGGAGGGCACCAGATTGTGAAACTCTGTCTACCGTGTTTTAGCTGGGGATATGCATAACCAATGATTTAAGTGGCCAATGCTCTACCTGCTTCATGAATGCAACGTCATGAAAGAAACATAGGCCCATTTTAGATTGGCAAAAAGAGGTGTGATGAAGGCTGCATGAAAGCCCAGCCTTTAGATGAGAAAAAGGGAAAGTGTGCCATGAAAACGCTATTTTGGCTCTTTAAGGGAGAAGAAGCGCCTTTAAAAAGGTGCTGGTTTTCCCCACTCCTTTTTTTAAAAAGAGTGCGATAGCGCTAGTGCATCTAAAGACTAAGGTGTAGTTGCGCAGTTAAATGGGGCTCTGTCTCTTTAAGGTGCCCATTTAAAGGCAGCAATAGAGGTGTGGATTATAATGGATCGTGGGTTGGGAGCATGCGTGGTGTGGACTTCACTTCTAATTAAAACGCTCAATGCCCTGCAGGTGTAAAAGCTGGGGTTTAACCGCGCAGTTTTTTAAAGCTCCCAAACCCTAGCTCCAGCCCTAATCCGAACCCTAGACATGTGCAGTAGGGACTCTGGGATGCCGTTACTGTTATTCTACTGTGGATAACATGTCAATTAATTCACAAAATAAGGGGGTTCATTCATGATGCACCAGTGCAACGGCACAGTTTTAAAAGGCAGAGGAACCGCAGTGATAAACCGCTGAACGTTTAATTTTTTTTTCCTTGCCGGCTGCGAATTGCGCAATTGTGCAGTTCCCAGCAGGCAATGATAATGTCACTGTATTGTGTACCTGCGCAATTCGCAGCCGGCAAGGAAAAAATATTTTAAAGCGCGGCTAAAAGCCGCGTTCATTGCCGCCCATGTAGCTGCTCCGCCTGTGTTTGTAGCGTTTTGACAGCTTCCCATGTAGCTGCTGAGCCACAGAAAAGACCTCAGATAAGTTGTTCCCAAACCCCTCAGTCTAGCAGCCCTGTACCTTTTAAATGCACACCCGGGGCTTGCAGTCTAGCTGCTAAGCATTAAGGAAAAGGCAACTTCATGTCACACTTTCCTGCCAATCTAAAAAGCCCCATACTCTCATTTCTGCACCTTTCACACACTATTAATGTTAAAAAAAAAAAAAACTTGTTGCAGAAGAATGAGAACCCCTTGGGAGGATCTGAAGAACACTTTTAAAGAAAGATTGACCATGTTACTGTTAGAAACAGGTAATTTACTAACATGCACTTATTTTTATCTTGAAGTTTTGCTTTTTGCTTTTTTTTTTTTTGCTTCAAGTGTAAACACATGACATATTGTTTCTTTACTGCTTTGTACATTTAGATGTGAATAATAGTTCACTATCCTTTCCAGCATTAATTCTTAGTCTATTCTTTCCCTATACAAAAATATTTCCTAGTTCCAAACAAAAAAACACAAAACAGCTAAATGCCGTTCATTGATAAAATCATCCAGTTTAACACATAAGCAGTATTTTTTTTCAAGAACCTGAAACAACAAGGATGTGTCAGACATGAATAATTTTTTCTTCCTATAACTCAGGATGTACCTGAGTACCAAAGATCTTTACACTTCACAAGGTCTCCAACAAATCTTGTGTTTGTAAAGGTTTGATGATTATTATTATTTTTGACAAAATTGGTTTCCTGAAGTTTTGAACTCTGAAAATGACATAGTTGATTAGGTTTCATTTTATGTTTGTATGTCCACTCACTAGATCATCTTTCTAATCTTATTGTCTGGATCTAAACAGTTAATTTGACTGTGCTGGTGGTGATAGGTATGTGCAAAACCAAAACAAAAAAACAAAAAAAACAAACAGCTTCATTTATATATCACTTCATACCACCTAAGCAGTGTCTAAGCAGTTTACAACTGTAAGCTACTTGCCCCCAACAATCTGGGTACCCATTTTAGTGACCTCGGAAGGATGCAAGCCTGAGTCGAGCTTGAGCCCTTTTGCTGGTATTGAACTCGCCACCTTGTGGTTTTGAGTTCAGTACAGGCATTTAACCACTGTGCCACCCTGAAAAAATCTGCATAGCTTGAAATTAGCTACTTTTGGTCACAATGGGATATAGAAAAAGTAATACAGTGTAAAAAATGCCTGACATGTAGCTAGTAGTAGTACTATATTTAATGAACTTGTTTGTGATGTTCGATAAAAAGACTATTACCCATTAAAATGTAAAATTCATGTCAACTAACTGTTATTATGCAGCCCAACATTTAGAAAGGCTGTCAGACATTTATAGAATACTTTATCTTGAGCACAATTCCCTGAAATCCTTTCAAAGTAATATAAAGGTAGTGACCAAAGCTTTTAAATGCACAACCTGAAGAATTAGAGGCTGTCTTTTTCTCCTATATCAAATGACTACACATTTAAAACAAAAGTTAATTTGTACATCAAGAGATGGGGCTTATAATAAGGGATGTATGGCATGCAGATTTTTTTTTGTGGGTTTTTTGGGCTATGAGGCCATGTTCTAGAAGACTTTGATGTTTTGCCAGCAGCTGTGGCTGGCATCTTCAGAGATTTCTATGGAGATGCCAGCCACAGCTGATGGCAAATGCCAACTCTTTTAGAACACAGCCTCGTAGCCTGAAAAACCCACAAAAAACTATGGATGCCAGCCATGAAAGCCTATGACTTCACATTGTATGTAATGTCATACGACAGTCCTCTGTTTAAAGGAGAATCCAGTCAATATCTGCCTGACACAGATGCTTTGAGAGTTTGTCCATATTAGCAAAAGTGCTCCATGAATAGAATTTTACTCAGAGCAATTTAGTCTGTGGTTGAATGGTGGATTCTCCACTCTCACTTCATACATAAGCTTTCTGGAAAATATTTTGAGGGACATAGAGTAGGAATGGAATTAATATTCATAAAATGGTTGAGCAAAAAGGATTTCTCAAGTGTTGGGAAACTCTGATTAAAAGAATTCCAGGCAGATGAGAATCTTTGCAGTTCAGACTTATTTTGCTTGAAAAAAAGCAAGTTGATTTTTTATACAACATTTCTGCATGTTAAATAACATAAAAAGCATTGCCTACAAAGAAATATTATTTTTAATGTGGAAAATGTTGTGTAGTGACCTAGTTTTTTGTACCCAAAAATGTGTTTTCCTTGCAAAAATACCAACTTTTTTGCACAGAAAAATTGTTAAACTGAGAATAGTCTTTGCAAATTGCAGTTTTATATAGTTTCTTGCACCAAGGAGAAAAACTGATATATCTGTGTATATGTCTCTTCCAGAAGCACAAGTGCACATACACACACACACACACACACCTGAAAGAGCAAAATTTACAAAGAGGAGAACTGGTGAAAACAGCATCTTGCAAGGGGTAGTCAACTAGAAATGTTGAATCAGAAACTTTCTGTTGGTGGAAGGAGCTCTTCTTATTCCATCAGACAAAATTCTGTACCTAGATTAATGAAGCATGAAAGGGAGATCAATGATCTTGGAGTTGCCCAGCAACAGCACATGTAAAGCAGACTATGGGCCAAAACAGATGGCCATGAAGGGGCCACTTAAAGCCACCCCTGCCAAAGATGCATTGGGACCATGGCAAACACACGCCATGTCCCCAATCCACCCTGAACCTGACCTAAGTAGGAGAGGAAAAGATCCACTAATATTTAGGCTGGGAAAGAGCCACCTTAGGTGGCTCCACCACAGCCCCTGGGCAGCTTTTGGATGATCTGATGGTGTGCGGCATGGAAAACCCACACCACAGGAGCATCTGGAAAATGCCCATGTCTAGGCAGCTGTCTGGATTCCAGGCAGCTTTCAGGCATCTTGAGAGCATGCAGCATATAAACACTGCACTCCCAAGATGTTCAGAAGGCAGCTTTAATGGGCTTTCTGTTCCAGCTGTAAGTCATCTGGTTTCAGTGTTCCTCATGTTAGTACTTCCTTTCTAATGCTTATTTGTTTGACATCTAAGCCCAAACTGGGACTCAAGGAAATATTTAAAAGGGATTATAATATTAAAATATAATGAAATAAATCATACTATTCAAGCAAAATTGAATTTAAATCAATTTAAAATGAAATCAATGAAAGATACAGCATCCAATTACACTTCTCTGCTGGGAGATTAAATGCCAAAAGTCCATCTGATTAAAACACCTTTGTTTGTGAATTTGAGGCCAATAGAGAATGGAATTAGCCTATCTAATTTTGGGGCCCATTCACACTACAAAATTATAGTTCTATTATCCCACTTTAACTGCCATAGTTCCATTCCATGGCATCCCAATTCTCTTAGTCTGGTGAAGCATTACAGTGCTCTGGCTGACAGTTCTGAGGGACCCACTCTAAACTGAAAATCCCAGGATCTTTGGGATGGAACAATGGCAGTGAAAGTGGAATAACAGAACTATAATTGTACAGTGTGAATGAGCCACAGGACTGCATTTCCACAAGCTAAGAACAGCTACTAAGACGGTCCTTTGTTGCATCCCCTCTTAATGTGCCACTGAAACAATGGGCTTTTCCTCTGAGATTTAATAGCCCAGACATGCATGTGATTTGCCACTTATATGTGCATATTGTTATATGCAAAAGCTCAGATCAGTTTTGCCCTCTTTTTTGGTAGTGCACTTCATTACAATGAATTCTGCTCAAGTGTAACTGGACGGAAGGCAAAATCCTGGTAAGAATATTCTATTTGAGAGTGGAACATGGAGGAAGTAGAAGTTACGTTTGGTCAGTTTCATTTGGCTCTAGATTGGGTTTGAGGTGAGGTCTATGTCTATAAGAGGTTTAGAAGATAAGATCTGATCCTGGCTTTCTGTTGATACTCAAGCTCAACTTGACAGCTTTAATGGTTAGATAACCAAAGCAGAAGCTGTAACCTGCTAATGGGTCCCTCCCATGACCCATTATCTCCCAAGAATTTGGGAGTCCAGGTGAAGAACAAGAATTCCTCACTATGGCCCAAAACAGATAGGAAGACGGGGGCAGCTACTGTCTGCAAGGGGGGAGGGGGCATGGTATTTAGACGGCGCATACCCCCCAAGGAATGCTGAAGCCATCCAGGGACTGCCTTGGGCACAATTTAGAAAACCTCCCCCCCAAAAATATGCATTGTGTAAAACATAGGTTGAAGGGAAAACTGCATTTCATGCAACATATACTCTTTTGTTGTGTACAAAACTTTCAAAGAGAAGTGCAAAAAATAGTTTTAAGAAATACAAAAAAACCTTTTGAAATTTTGTCCACCAGACAGAAAATCTTTGCAATTATTTCTTCTCCTCTGTGACACATAAGAAACCTATATAAACATGAACAGAGCAATCTCAGGCTATATAGACCCCTCTAATGCAGATACCTCATGCAGAGTTTTGGGTTTTAACTCATATCTTATTTTTGGTTACAGATTATGCTATTTCTTCCCAACAACAGTAAAGTAATTAATCATTTAGTAGTTATGCTCAATAATACTAATTATATATCAAGGTGGTCCATGTGCTTGGGGAACAAACCCTATAACAGATATGCTAACATAGCATAGCATTTTTAATAGCATAGAATAGATGTGCTAGGATGGCTATTTTGTCTTTCCCAGGTGTGCAGGTTTTAAGCAGAGTAAGCTTATCCACTTTTATGGATCAAATGAGTAAGAGATGAAATGCCCATGCAGCAGAATATTTTATTTATTTATTTATTTATTTATTTATTTAATTTTTTATTCAGCAAAAACAATATTCTTCCTGATACAGTGACAGGAGAGAGACAGGATGACACTAAGATGTTTTGCTACTTGAGGCAAAGGATAACATGACAATTTCCTCTATTTTATTACAGAATCCAACCAAATCTTGCTTTAACACCATAAAAGGGACAGGGTCATCCAGCACAGCTGTGAGCAGCAGGGTATTTCAGATTATGCCAAGCAAGCTGTGTGGAATACACAAGTTTGCCCTCCAAAAACAAACCAGGGAATGAAGAAGTCTTACTCAGCCAAGTAGGAGAGATCTCCTTGAAATTAGAAAGCACTGTGTAGCTTTTTTGACTAGAAAATATTTGCTGTACTATAATTTAAAAGATGTCTACTAGGTTACATGAATCCATATGCAAGATCATAGAATCATCAGATTTGAATGTAAATCTTATTGTTAGTCTTAACTAGAACAGATCCATTGAATCAATTCTAACTTTAAAAGTCAACACTTGTCCTTTGTTGACCAGAACAAAGACTGTACTAAAGTTTGGACCTCATCCATCAACTACTTTAGAGACCTGCTGAACAAACACTCAATTTCTGTATCCTTTTCCTCTCTAGAATGCAAATTTAGAAATCAGTTCCAATGACACTTCACGTCTGAACTTGGGCTGATATCCTGAATGTTTTTGTGAAAGCTTAGGAACAATCAGCAAACATCATGGAACTTTATGTGTTACAGTGGGCCCTTGTTATCCGTTGGGGTTTGGTTCCAGGACCCTCCATGGGTAACAAATTCTGTGCTCAAATCTCATCAAATATAATGGCACAACAAAATGCTCTCCCCTATATAAAATGGAAAATCAAGGTTTTATTGGGGGAAATAGAAGTTAGGTTTGGTCAGTTACATTTGGCTCTAGATTGGGTTTGAGCTGAGGTCTGTCTAAAATATGTTTAGGAAATAAGACAAGGCTTAGGAGATAAAAATCTGTGCTCAAGTCCCATTAAATATAATGGCACAATAAAACAATGTCCCCTATATAAAAATCAAATGAAACTGACCAAACCTAACACCTGGTGGCGCAGTGGTTAAATGCCTGTACTGCAGCCACTCACTCAAAACCATAAGGTGGTGAGTTCAAGACCAGCAAAAGGGCTCAAGCTCGACTCAGGCTTGCATCCTTCTGAGGTCGCTAAAATGAGTACCCAGATTGTTGGGGGCAAGTAGCATACAGTTGTAAACTGCTTAGACGCTGCTTAGGCGGTATGAAGTGGTTTTGTTTTTGTTTTTCTGTGCCATTATACTTATACTTTTGGGGAATATTTTCAAGCTGTGTATGCTCAAATCCGTGGATAAAAAAATATGTGTATAAGGAAGGCCAATTGTACAAATTTCAAGGATTCTAGGTGATACCACTCAATATTTTGTTTCCCTCAAATCTTAAGAGGAACCATCAGTAACAATTCAGACAATGTTAAATAAATTTACTAGTCCTGTATTGAAAAGCATATGTACTGCACAGTGGAGACATGTGTAAACATGAGTGTATGTACAAACTACATAAATTCTCCCTAAAATGCAGAAGAAATAGAAGGAGGAGTTAAAAAAAAAATAACCTTGCCATCTGAAATGAGGAAAATATGAGGATGTAGTTGAGGTTTGGTCAAATGTAATTTCAAAACTTTGGTCTTCAGTAGATACTATATTAAGTATTTAAAATGGATGGGTTATTTAGATCCCACATACTATTTATATGTACTGTATCTGTGTACCTAACTTTGTGAAGTATTGTTGATCATAGATTTTAGTGAAAAGGAGGAGATCATAATATCATGGTTGGTTACTTGAAAACAGTGTCATGTGTAATAAATTGCACTAGGTATTTATTATACAGTATTTCACTTTAATATAAGAATGATTCTGCCTATTTTTCTGTTGACGGAGGGTTAATGACATATTGCCTCTTTGATTACGTTTTGAATGGCTTCTGCTGTTTTAGATTTCCAGATCATTCTTTTGCATTTCTGTTAAGAATTTATGCTGCATTCACTAGACATCATACCTCTAGATAACCATAGGATTGCAGCTCTAGCATTGTTTTTGTTTATCAAGCTTTTTTATTTTGAAACTGTGAGCTCCATTGAGTACAGCCTGTGAAGACAATGGCATCTAAATTATTACAATAAATAAAATAAGAATCAATGGGAGATTTTTAATTGATTCCAAAAGAGACTGGGTGGCATGCATATTATTAACACACACACACACACTCATAGTGACACATTACAGCTTGCATTCATTATTCACAAGGATATTTTCTCCCATTTTCAGATGCTCTTCAGATTTGAAGGCTGATAGGTTGACTGGGCACAATTATTGATGCTCTTGCAGCTTAATCTTAATTTTCATTCTTTGGTCAAAATTGTCAGAACTGTCACATTTATATTTATGTTTTTTTCCAGTGCTTAATTTCATTTGTTTAATTGTATTATGATTTCTACTGACAAGGTTTCATTCATTTATTTTGACATTCCTATTGACGTTCACCAAAATTGTTTTACCATCTCAATACATATCATAATGGAATCTCAGCAGGAGATCCCCTTGGTAATCTCACTTTATAATTAAGGATGCCTTTCCCGACCTTCTATTCAAGCTGGCACAACTACCTCAGAGCTACTTGGCATGCATCAGCAGAAGCATGCTTTTGAGCTTGAAGTGTTTTAAGCAAAGCTTCAAAAATAGCTGAGAAGCAATTTCTGCTTACTGGCTATCATTGATGACCACCACTAGAATATGTTAAACAGTGATTTTGCCCCCATGTCTCAATGAAATGGGACGGTTGAGTGAGAGGGATGGTATATCTATATAACATCATATCTGTTTATTTACTATTTACAGTTATATTCTAGTTCACTTCCCATGTACAAAAGGTTATATGTACAACTCCCTTAATGTATTGTTGTTATTTACCACTACAAAGGCTTCATTTTTGATGACCTTATGACTAATAGACCTCCAAGAGCCCCAATCATGAATTGTCCTCTTCAGGTCCTGCAAACTTGGAGCAGTGGCTTCCTTTAGTCAATCCATTTCTAACATGGTCTTCCTGGTAGCCTACTGCCTTCTACTTTTCCCATAATTATTATCTTTTCCAGTGAATCATATCATCTCATCATATTTTCAAAGAATGATCACTTTAGTTATTTTGGGGCTTGTTTTCTATTAGATCTCAAATATATGTTTTTGATGCTCAATGGTATCCATAGAACACTGTAACATTTTAACATTTTAAATGAGTTTATTCTTTTCAGTTCTAAGCTCTCTCTTTACAACCATACATAGAAAGTGGCATGGATTGTGCTGACTCTGATTTTTATTTTTATTTTATTTTTCGCATTTGGGGGATCTTATCTAGTTCCATCATAGCCTCCATTCCAAGTCTTAATCTTATTCTGATTCCTTGAATACAGTCACCATTTTGCTAAATTAATCAAGCAAGGGAAGGAGAATCTCAAACTATTTCTATTTCTTCATCACCCACTGTACAGTTAGGTAACTCACCTATTTAATATTCAATTGTAGTGCTTTTGTACTTTTTACCTTAGCTTTAATCATTAGTAATTCCAAGTCTTTCCTATTTTCAGCAAGCAACATGCAATATCTGCATGGCTTAAGTTTTTGATATTCCTTCCCCCAGTTTTCCTGCCTCCTTTTTCTGAGTCTAATCCTACTTTCTGTATGATATCTTTTATTCATAAATTAAATAGGTAAGGTGATGATATGCAGACTTGCCTGATCCCTTTACCAACCAGAAACCATTTCTCTATAATGTGCACTGACAATGGCCTCTTGTCCAGAGTATAGTTATGCATCAGGACTATCAGATGTTGTGGCACAACCATTTCTGTCCGGAAAAAAAGCATAGTTTTTCATTATCTACAGGAGAGGTGAAAAAACTGCAGCCCATTAGGCCTCATAAGCCCCTCAGGGCCCTCAGGAGTCAAAACATTTTTCAATAAAAATATGAATTTACAAAAAAGATAGAGATTAATTTTGTTCCAGAATATCTCCAAATGCATTCTAAAGTGCAGCCCATTAGGCCTCATACAGCCCCTCAGGGCCTCCCAGTGCCAAAAACAATTTTTGAAAAATGTTCCCCAAATGCTCCAAAATGTATATTAGGGAATGAGGGGCACTTTCCAACCACATTTTGAAGTATTTCTGCCAGTTCTTTTAATACGCTTGGGCCCTGGACACTTGAATTCATTTAGATTTGCCAGGCCTTCCTGTACTATTTCTACTTATTCTGTGCAGCATTTCCCCTACTGCATAATCTGCTCCATTGTCCTCAGGCTGAGCACCCTTTACCTTTTGTGAGAAGACTGAGGTAAAGATGTTGAGTAATTCTGTCTATTCTTTGTCCCCTGTTAGCATTTCATCATGTTCTCTATGCAATGGCCCTAGCATTTTAATCTTTCTTTTTCTATGGACATAGCCAAAAAAGCCCTTTAAATGTTCTTAACCTCTCTAGCAAGCCTGAGCTCATATCATCCCTCCTACCTCTTCCTTTTCTGACTCCAGTATTTCTTCTTCCATTTTCAGTCAAAATTATTTTTAAAAATCCTTAAAAACATTACTTTGCTGGTGTAGGGTATTAATGCAATTGTCTGATGTTCACTTCAATCTTCAATGTACACATTTGGGGGGAGGGATTAGAATATTTACTGAGAATTTATGGCTTGTGTACCATTGTTTTATTTCCCATATTTCTTGACAGATTTTTTTGTTAGAATCTGGTTGAATTTCATCTCTGTAGCTTGAAATGACTCTGGTGATTTATTTCTCCCAAGTTCTTTGAGGGACAATTCCATGTCATTTTTCTAAAGTTATGGGTTTACGTTGAAAAGTACATCCTTCCATGACTCTATCATCTTTTAATTTCTTTCATATAGTTCTTCAGTATATTACTTGCCTCATCTTTTAATTTTATCATGATAACATAATGTAGTCCCCTGTTGGTCACATCCACATTCTTGCTTTGAGTTTCCTTTTGATTTCTCAGATTTATGGAAGAAGTCTGCTTTTCTACCTTTCTATTTCTTGTCTTTTACTTCTTTGCATTGATTATTATGTTGTTGTTATCTACCTTTGAGTCTATTTCGACTAATGGAGACCCTGTGGATGAGACACCTGCAAGAGCCCCTGTCTTCCACTTCTCTACTTAGTTCCTGCAAGCCCATGTCCATGTCCACCCTGATTGAGTCCATCCATCTGACATGCGGTTTTCCTCTCCCTCTTTTACCAACTCCTTTTCTTAGTATTACTGTCTTTTTGAGACAATGCCTTCTCATTATATGGCTAAAGTTCATGAGCCTTAAATTAATTATCTTGGCGTCATCTTGGCTTTTAACCCTTGTGATACCACTGCTGCTAAGATATACCTCTTATAACCAGCCCTGTTAAGCAGGTCCAAAATGCTATGGCTAGACTATTGACTGAGGCTGATTATAGGGAACACATAACTTCCTTGCTGAAACAACTTCACTGTCTATTTCTGGGCACAATTCAAAGTGCTGGTTATGACCTATAAAGCCCTATACAGCTTAGGCCCAGGGTATCCAAAAGACCATATCTCCCTCTAAGAACCTATCCAAGCATTAAGATTTTCAGGAGAGTGCTTTTTCTCAGTCCCACATATCACAGGTATGGTTGGTCAGGACTCAGGAAAGAGACTTCTTGGTATCTGCTCACTGGCTATGGAACTGTCTGCCACGTGAGGCTCAGGTTGCATCTGCACTCCAGAAATAAACCAGGTTGACACCACTTTGGCTGCCATGGCTTACTGCCATGGAATTGTGGTATTTTTAGTTTTGTGAGGTATGTAGCCTTCCTGGTCAGAGACCTCTTGTGCTAAACAAAGTACAAACCCAAAGATTCCACAGCACTGAGCCATGGCAGTTAAAAGTATCAACCTGGATCATTTCTGCAATGCAGATGCAGACTCAGTTGGCCTTGGCCTTGATCTTTTGCTGGCTAGCAAAGTTTTTGTATTTAAACAGGACTTCAGTTTTTACAAGGTTGTGGTAAAGGTGTGATTGTTTTTAATGTGTAAACAATTTAAATGTTATATTAATTGTTTTAAATGAGTGTTTTAAAGTGGAATGCGTTTAATGCTTTTTAATTTTTTGTACTTCTGATGGTTTTAACTGCCCTGTTTAATTTATAGTGTTAGCTGCTTTGGGTCCCACATAGGTGGGAAAGTGGGCTATTAATTAGTGATTGCTACCCCTCCGTTTCACAGTCATCTCTGACTTGGGTTAGGCTAACACATAGTAATTGATTCAGTGTCATTCCATTGCTTCCTTCTCATACTCCAACCTTAGATGCTTCTAGCCTGGCTGAATCAATCATGGTTTTCCATGAATGCTGCAGCAAGGAGGAAGGAAAACTTTCACATTAAGTGAGAACAAAACAAGCTCATTTTACCTAAGTACCATCTGTGATATCTTATTTCCTGCACTATTCTTTACTTATGGCTATTTTGTAAATCAATGATAACAAATTATTTTTATGAAGCTATTACTATGCATTTGCCAGATGCTAGCATTGTTATCTGTTGCATCATTGCAGATTCCCAATATGCACAGCTAAGTTGAGAACAAAGAAGAAGGAGTGCCTCCCATGAGGATTTCAAGGAGAGAAACTCCTTCCTAATAGACACACAACTTGGCACTATAGCAGGGGTTCCCAGCCTGAGGTGTCTGCACATCCAGGGGTGCAACATGGAATTTTCGGGGGGGGGGGGGGGAATGGAGAGATGCATCACAAGACATCACTTGTGGTTCAATTTGTGGAACAAAATTTAGAAATTAGACCTCTTCATCTTCAAATGTGATGATACTTTTGTAGGGGGTATTTCTTACCCACCCCTCTGAGCGAGCAATCGGGGCGGGGTACAACATATTAAAAACACATACAGTTAAAATCATCCAAACATACCCACCTCCCTCCCATTAAAACAGTATTAAACTAATCATAATTAAAAGAATCAAGATTTAAAATACATTCATTCAAAGTCCCCCATAGGCAGCTGGATGTGGGGCATAGAAAGTGTTGGGAACCATAGCACTATAACCATATATTCTGATTTACACCAAGATGGAATAATTGCAGTAGATCCCTTCAGACCTTGCAAATAAACAGCTTCTGGTTACATTGTTTTCTTCCCTCCTTTTCTGTGCTGTAAACAGGAATACAAAACAGGTTCTTGCAGAATTTAATAATTTAATTTAATAATTAACAAAGATATTATTGTAGTGAGCAGGCCGAGGAAACAGCCAATCACAGAGCTCCAGGAGTCCAGCCAATGAGAAGCTGGCTGGGCAGGGAATTTTGGAGGGAAGAAACACCACAGAGGGAGGGTGTGCTCTTAGGCTCCTGAGGGAACATTTGTAGGTTCATTTATAGACCAGGGAAGGGTCTGAAGAGTCCATTAAGGGACTAGATAGGCTTGAGGAGTGGAAGAGAGACTCATAGCAAGCTGTTAGGTTGAAGAAAGATATTGAATGTAGTACTAGTAATAAGGTTGCCTGAGTGGCTGTAGTATTTGTGTTGTAAGGAACTTCTGTAACTAAGGAAAGACAAACAACGTTTTAAAAATACTTTATTCGTTATTTCTTTATTTTGTAAATAAACTATATTCACATTTTGACAAATCACCAGACAGCCAAAAAGTAAACTGAGCATCCTATTCTAAATCTATTGAAGACTAGAACTAGATTTTTTGAATGGATCCTAAATTGAGTCTGGTGAATATTTTTTTGACACTGATCATTTAAAAAAACTAAAGCTCTGTTCATGCATTTTTCATGTGGATACAGTGAAAAAGCATTTTAGCATATCCTAACTATACTCCTATAGCAGTTTAATAGCCCTGTCTGTCAGGCTTCAATTCAAAGGCAGGGAAGTGCACTAGAACTTTTCAGCAGAGACAACTACATGCTGCCTCAAATCATAACTCTCATATCTGGCTGCCAGTCTCTCTGTTCAGTCTCTGTATTTGGAATGGGAGACATCATTTCATATTTGTCTCAGGCAGGAAAGCCAAAGATATCACTATTAAGTGTGTGCTGTCTAGCATTCCCAGGCTCGGCAGATTGGACTCTATTGAAGGTCAAATAGTCTATGGCCCTGTACAGATTGGTGCTCTGCTCTAGTCTGGGGCCAAAATTAGGGCTTGGTAGTTCGCACACACTCAGCCCTACTATCAGTGCATGGGCACCATGATTGTGTGCACTCATCCATATGGGGTGTGCAACTATGATGTCTGCACGGTGCAGTGTCCAAACAGTGCCATGCCACACAGATGTCATTGTTGCATGCGAGTGCACCAATGGCGCCCCATACGCAGCACAAAAAGAACCCACTGGGAGTGGGTTCTTTTTAGGCCTTGTGGAGACCACAGCATTTGTCTGCTGTGGCCTCCATCCAGTGGAGAAAGGGGTGGCCTCTGGATGCCCTCTTCTCCCAATCTGTGCAGCCCCCTGTGTCTCTGCTGACAGTGTTTCATTCAGTTGGCTGAGAGCAGTAAATATCAGGTACAGCCATGAATGAATATAACCATGGAGAATAGTCAAATCATAGTGACCTTCTACAGACTTAAAGCTGCATGAGAGTAATTGTGATCATGCCCTCAACTGCAAGTAAATGGCTCCCCCTCCACATTCCATTATTTGCTATTTTAGCCTTTATCTTAGCTTTCACTTACAGGTGTTATAGTTAACATTTTCTCATGTAACCCAGTGAGGCACATCATAACCTGTCACAGCCTAATATAACTCAATATTAACTACTATATTTTTATTTTGTATTTTTAGAGAAAGAGTTGATTGTGGATCTTATTTTGGAAGCTTTATTGCAAAGGTGTAAGCAAAGTATGGTTTAATGAAGGTAGACCAGATTCTGCCAAATCTCTTTTGCTTACCAAAGTTATTTCAGGGTGCCTCATTTCAATACCTGTATTATTCCTGCATTAATTTGCATACATTTTGTCCTCTCATTTGGCTCACTTGCTCTCTATCTATTGCCAGTCCTTCCAAGAAGAGTTGCAAGACTATATAAACAAATCAGTGATATGCCATCCTACACCAATATCATTTACGTTTTTATATGTTTTCTCAACACATGCATATTTGCTGAGATGTAGTAAATTCTAAAACTGCAGTCAATTCTAAGTGACAGTTATATCATAATAAAGCAACTGGCAGAATACAAAAGCAGTCAGTCTCCATTTGGGTACTTCAAAGAACTATCCAGATAAAGTTATTCAATAAGTATACCAGACAGTGGAGGATATACAAAGTGAAGATAAGAAGTTGTTATGTACTATTTTTATTTGTCCATCAAGTCCAGTATATTTGTTCAGAAAGTCAGGAGCTCTCCAGTGTCTAAATATTTTCTTTTAAATGAAGATGCCAATAACTGAAGATGCACCCTAAAAGCTTATGCCAAATAAAACTTTCTAGTCTTTAAGGTGCTGATACCTTTTTTTTCCTTCACATGAAGGAGGCTATTGGAAGCAACTGTTGTTTTTGTGTACCTTCAAGTCATTTAGAACTTTGGCAAACCTAAGGTGAGTATATTCCATGGTTTTCTTGGCAAGAGTTATTATTATCTGAGGCTGAGAACATATGACTTGCCCAACCATCCAGTGAGTTTCATGACAGAGCTGGGAATTGAACCCTAGTCTCCACATTTGTAGTCCAATGTTCAAACCACTACACTAAGCTGGTTGTGAGCAACAGCAACAGCAATAGCAAGTACATTACTATACCGTTTATCAGTGCACTTAAGCACTCCCTAAGTGGTTTACAAAGTGTAAACTAATTGCCCCCAACAATCTGGGTACTCATAAGGATGCAAGCCTGAGTTGAGCTTGAGCCCTTTTGCTGGTATCAAACTCGCAACCTTATGGTTTGTGAGTGAGTGGCTGCAGTACAGGCATTTAACCACTGTGCCACCAGGGCTCCAGTGTATGCAGGGAAAATATAACTGAAATGAATTTTCAGATTAGAAGATGATGCTACATGAAAATTAAATGTGCTAAAAACAGCAATCCTTTGGATTTCTGAAGATAAGACCAGGTAACAACTTAATCTACATACAATGTTGACAATAATGTTGTCTCTAAAACTTACAAGGTGGGAACTAGGGTTGTCCTGAGTGTTCACAGATGAGCATTTTCAGGGAGATTTTGAAAAGTCTAAAATAATTCTGAAATGCTTGTTTGTTTGAAATGCTTGTTTCAGTTCTGAAATACTGAAATTCTTGTTTTGTCTTTTTGTTGCATACTATTCTCCCAAGGATTGAAGAGCTAGTGTGATATATTTTCCAGCTTTTGGTTGGCCTGATAGATATATCACCAAAATGTGCATTTTATATCCATTCAAAATCTATAGAACTGTAGAATGACCATGTTACTTGTATCATATCGAAGACACTATTCAGGCACTATTGAAACTTCCAGCTTGAATATGTAAACAGGACTAGGGCTATGCTTAGTACTCTCTCCCCTTCACACAACTAATGGAGCTACACACACACACACACACACACACACACACACTGGTATTTGTATGTGAAGCATAAAGGTATGTGGGAGACTATTGCTCATACATCTATACATGCAGAGGGTTCCAGCTCGCATATACACATACAGCTATATACATAAAATCTTCAAGGCTGCCACAGGCATCAATGCATGCTACAACCTGAGGAAAGATGGGGGTTCAACAAAGAACAATACCCAAATGAGCAAAATGAACACAGTCTCTCCATGTATGTGAGAATGGGGAGGCATTTTATGTACAATGGAGGAAACTGCCCAGTTACTACATAGTCAAATCATTACATAGTAATAGTATTTTAATGTGGTCTGTACAATATCATTGTATCATTCCATTATTTTTGTGTTTTAAGATCAGAATGGTACTAATGCATTATGTCCCCCAGTTTTCTTTTATAGGATCATTTCCTTTCTGAGAGTAAGGTGCTGGAACTTTGTAATATCTGGTTATCTGAGAAGACTATACAGAGAGGGATTTTTGGCCCCAAAGCTTATACAGGATCATGCCTCAAGGGTGCTTTGCACTAGTTAGCTGGGGGAAAAAACATTAAAAACTTTACCTTTTACTAGTGACATTCAAGCCACCCAACTGTTTTCTTTCCAGTGCAAGAAGCTGTACTGTTCAGAAATTAGTAGCCAACAGAAACTATAAATGCTTACGAGAAGCATCTTAAGCTTCTGGCTAAACAAATACAGGTAATCACTTCATTTGACACAAACTACACCATTGCAAATACAGCTGATACTTTCTAGTGGCCTAGAATTACTAACCATCAGCCTAGCAAAGATCATTTGAAGTTAGGTTTCCTGCCAAAATCTCACAGATGGACAAACAAGCTGTCCTAACAAAACAAAGTCACTGGAGAGGCTATCTGTAACATGACAGTGTGTAACACTGGAAAGAAATGACAGTATAATTTATAGGGAATGAAAAGCTGTTTCACTGACACTTGGCACAGTGGCCTTTTACTGCATCCACACATTTTGGAAATAGAGGGAAAGTAGTGATGGAAATACTAATCAGCATGCTACAGAATTGCCAAAAATCCAGGTAAACTGAGATTTAAGCCTACATCCTATCATCAGTCCCTACTGGAGTAGATACATTAAGTCAGTGTTTACATGACTGTTGACTCATCATTCAACCATTCTGCTACCTAAAGAACAGATGGGAAGGACTGCGGTCCCCTCCACCTGTCAGTGATACTTCAAAAGTTAGGGAAATTAACTTCGTTAAAGGTTTGAGTAACCTTTAGATTTGGGAGCACCAATATATACCGGTCCTAACTGGGAAGACTCCAGGTTTTTGGTAAATTGAGCAATCTTTATTTACAAGAGATGCAGAGCGCAACCATACAAACAGAAGAAGCAATTCCAACATACGCACATGGAAATGTAAAAGTGAAAGTGGATAGTGGGGTTTTAGGGGTTGCTATGGGGGTTTTGAGGGGTTCTGAGGGTGTGTATGTGAGCTCAGCTATGTGGACAGTAGCTAAAATTTGAGGACATGTTTATATCTTAAAAATAGCCCAATGCCAGGTAGCCAGGTAACAAAGGCTTGTCCCACAAATCTACAAAGGGATTCCAGATTGGCTAATGGCTTTACCGAGTTTCCCAGAAAATAAGACAGTGTCTTATATTAATTTTTGCTCCCAAATATGTGCTAGGTCTTATTTTCAGGGGATGTCTTATTTTTCCATGAAGAAAAATTCACATTTATTGTTGAACAAAAAACCCGAACATTTATTATATATTGTATATATATTTATATACAAAAACCTTGCTAGGTCTTACTTTCGGGGGAAGTTTTATATTTAGCAATTCAGCAAAACCTCTATAAGGTCTTATTTTCAGAGGTGTCTTATTTTCAGAGGTGTCCTATTTTTCAGGAAAACAGGTTACCAAAAGCAACAATGATATCAGGATGGGGTTGGCAAACACACTGGCTTACTGCATTAGGTATGCAGATCTCATTGGGCTCATGTTTTGAGAGGAAATGAAGACTATTTAGGGAAAGGATTAAGCACTTTAAATTTGATAGTTATGTTTACTTACATGTCCACATGCCTGAAGTGACCATTTTTCCCCTTGATCTGTTCTAGGACCCATTTGTTTGTCTTCTTGGCCATCCACAATATTCTCAGCACTCTTTTCTAGCATCACATCTCACATGAGTTGATGTTCTTTCCGTTCACTTTCTTCACTGTCCAGCTCTCACATCTGTACATGGCAATGGAGTATACAAGGGCTGGGATGATCCTCACTTAAGTGTTCATAGTTATCTTTACACTTTGCTCCAAAAGACACTGCAGAAATAATTCAGTTTCAGAATGCTTTAACTGCCCTGTCTCACTGCTAGGGAATCCTGGAAACTGTAGTTTATTGTGGCAGCAGAGCTCTCTGACAGTGAAGGTTAAATGCCTCATAAAACAACAGTTCTCATAATTCCCTAGCATTTAACCAGGGCAGTTTAAAGTGGTCTCAAAATGGATTATTTCTGAAGTGTGTTTTGAACCTCTGTGAACTCATACAGTTCTTTCATAGCTGTACTTCCCAATCCTCATCTTCTTTTCATTTCTTGACTGCAGTCTCCATTCTGGTCAAAAACAAAATGAAGATTTGTAAGATTTTGGACCTGATCCACCCATAATTTCAAGTGCCTCCCAAACAGCAAAATCTTAAGTAAAAAATAATCAGGATCAATCATCAGTAAAATAATCAACATCATTCTAGGAAATGTCAAGCAAATTTCCTGATCCTGAATTCAATTTGGTAATCCCCACTGAGCAGACCCACTGAATAAATGGGCAATTGGCAACTCAACACTTATTTAAATTCCATTGATTTTATATGTCTAATCTAGTTAGGATTAAAAAATGGATCGAGACCAGTGTATATTATTAAAAAGAGTTTTATTATGTTGGAGCACTGCTACATTACTCTCTGTATCTAGGGATGAAAATGCAATTACAAAAATCTTTAAACAATCCTATCAGTAAGGAACACTCCAAACATTAGCAATTGTTGAATCTTCTTTTCATCTGGAATGTTACACGAAGTAAAAAAGAAGAAGAAGAAGAATAGTATCACCAAAGGCAACAGGATTAATGTTTGGCTCACAACTAATGTGATCATTGCAATTCTCCTCGGCAAAACCTAGGTAATAAAAAAGAGGGGGGGGGGACTAACAAATTTTAAAAAAATCACAGTTTACAGATCAAGTTGCAGGTGATTTTTTCCCCTCTTTGCAGCATAGTGCAACTTCATTCTGGTGCCACATTTTTAGAGCTTCAGTTAGGACTATAAAGCAGGGAATAAAGGGAAGAGAAAGGATGACCTTTGCAGTAATAACAGGTGTGTTTGTTTTACTGATTTATATCCCATCCTTCTCCCCAGAACTTAAGGCAGCTAATAATACCACCAAATAAAACAATTAAAACAAAACCCAAATTAATTAAAATGCAACATATGTGGAGTTGAAGACTTTCATGGCCAGAATCCATAGTTGTTGTTTTTTTGGGGTTTTTTGTTTGTTTGTTTGTTTTTTGGAGCTTTCAGGCTATGTGACCATGTTCTAGAAGAGTTCCTTTCTGATGTTTCACTGGCATCTACAGAGAATGATAGCCTGGAAAAGGATTGGAGATATATCTCCAATCCTTTTCCAGGCTATCATTCTTGGAAGATGCCAGCCACAGATGCTGGTGTAACGTCAGAAAGGAACTCTTCTAGGACATAGCCACATAGCCCGAAAGCTCCACAAAAAACTATAAAAATGCAACATAGATTGAAAAGTAATTAAAACTCATCAGTAAGGGGAGTGGACCTAAGATGTGCCCATGCTGTACAAGTAAAGCAATTTGAAACTTTAACAGGTATTGCTTTATTCTATTGAACCCTTGGATCTGAGATACCTATAATTATTTAATAAACTACAGTATTAGAGGTCTCTTCCAAGTCTCTCTATTAAAGTTTTTAATAGATTAAAGTTTTACCAAAGATCTAATAGAGTAATTTAATTTAATTTAATAGATTAAAGTTTTATCAAAGTGCAATAATTGTGTAGGATGGGTACACCCTGGTAGTTAGCTGGATAAACAGATTGTTCTGAGGCAATCAAGCTTTGGGGTTTATCAGATGGCAGAAAATAGGGAAGCAAAAAAGCACAATAAACTTTGCTGTCAGCTTTTGCTGATAAGACAGCTGCGTCCTTACCTGGAGCCAGGGGACCTGGAAACTGTAGTGCACGCACAGGTAACCTCACAATTCAACTTCTGTAATGCGCTCTACATGGGGCTACCCTTGTTCCTAGTCTGGAAACTTCAACTAATTCAAAATATGGCAGCCAGATTGGTCACCGGAACAGCCAGGAGTTAATATAACACATGTCTTAAAATCCCTGGCTGTTCATTAGTTTCCGGGCATAGTGCAAGGTATTGGTGTTCACGCTTAAGGCCCTTCATGGCCTGGGTCCAGCTTACCTGTGGGATCGCCTTCTTCCATATGATTCACCCTGCACACTTAGGGCCTCTGGAAAACACTTTCTGCAGCCAAAGAAGACTTGGCTGGCTGCGGTTACCTGGGGGGGCCTTTTCATCTGCCGCTCCGAAACTATGAAACAGCCTGTCAGAGGAGATCCAACACATTACAGTGGTCCCCCGGTTTACGAAATTAATTCGTTCCAGCACCCCTTTCTTAAACCGAAAAGTTCGTAAACCGGGGCCCCTTAAACCAGCCCCCACAGCATTTGAATTTCCCGCCGCTTTCTTTTCGTAAACCGGGGTTTTCTCCATAAACCGGGGCCGTTTTTCCGGCCCCGGCTCTTTCGTAGACTGGGGTTTTCGTAGGCCGGGGTATTCGTAAACCGGGGGACCACTGTACTACACTTGATGCCTTTAAAAAGGTAATCAAGATAGATCTCTCCCAACAGCCCTTCCCTGACTTGGTCACTCCTCTGATATTTGACCATCATTTTGATCACTCCCTTCTGGTTATCTAACTTCTCAGCTTCTTTCTGTCTCTGTTGTTTTAACTAATGCTTTTAATTATTTATTTTATATTTATTTTATATCATTGCTATATTTAGATATGTTGTTATATATTTAAGGAGGGGAGAGGATAATTATTTGTATTGTATTGTATTGTATTATAATTGTATTGTATTTTATGTGTGTATTGGGTTTTTTAAATTGTATTATTGTATTGTATTTTTATTGTGTTTGTAAGCCACCTTGATCCTATGGGAAGAGGTGGGATATAAATAGAAATTTTATTATTATTATTATTATTATTATTATCCTGGCTGAATTGCATGATTTCACAGAAGATTTTCTAATGATATCAATCTCATCCACTTATCCCAGGAAGAACCAGGAATGCTCTGGCAAGAAACTATTCACAGGGAAATCCTGTGAATGACTTCTCAATAGCATGCTTGAAGCATGATTGCCAGGGTGAGAAAACTAATCACGTTTCATCCACGCTGTTGGGGAAGCAACCAGGGACCTTTAAAGTTTAAAGGGTTTGCATTTCAGAACAGGCCATTTGTTCCATTGCCAGGATTAGGTGTGCAGTGGTTTTCAGTATTGTTTGAGGTGTAGGGCATGATTTTGTTTACACTGGGTTACAATATTATGATGAAGTAATAAATTTTATTTTATTGTTTTTTACTCTGTTTAGGGCAGATACATGATTTGAAAACATGTGCCAAAATGGCACATGCACAAAATGATCAATTGCAATGTACTAATGATTCATTCACTGATATGTGCAAAAAGCAATCACACTATTCTTTGGGTTTCATCTGGCCGCATTGCATGATTGCACAAGTGTGCAAAAATAATGATGAATATAGTATTACTGCTACTTTTTGTTTTCACTACTGCAATTTTTGCTGGATTGGCCCTGGTGTGATAATCTCCTTTGTTAGTAAAGGCCTACATATATTTATCTTGTGACTTCAACAGAAAAAAATCTGAGGACATTTGCTAGGGAAATAATAGAGGCATGCATTTTCTCAAATATCCACATAAAGCATGATTTTCAGTTTTAATTAATCTTCAAGGAAGTTGTGGGGGATTTGATTAAGTGTTCTGTAGTTCTCAGGATTTGGAATGTGTTTAGAAGCAATATGTGTTTTCCTTAGGGATGGAAAGATTATTAGAAAGTATCTTAAAAATGGCCAAAACACTTTTATTTAGTGTTGAGAAACCGGAATAAGAAGAATCCTGGTTTGATGAGAACTTTTGCATTTTTCAACTTATTTTGTGCAAATTTTGTATGTGATTGTTTTGTGTAGAAAACAGCATTTTCTGCACATGAACAATTATATTATTATATTATTATATTATTATTAACCTTTATTTATATAGCGCTGTAAATTTACACAGTGCTGTACATACAATCTTGTAAATTAGACGGTTACCTGTCCCCAGGCTTACAATCTAAGAGAGACAACAAAAAAGAGAAGGGAAAGGTGGTGGGAAAAGGGGCCTGGACCAAGGCAGATGGCTGCAGGGAGGGCTAAGGTTCTTGATACATAGTTAGAAGGAGGCATCCTGGGGCAGACAGCACAATTCTGGGAATGCTTCCCTAAACAATATAGTCTTTAACTCAGTTTTGAAACTGGTTAGAGAAGTGATGAGGCGTTCATGTGGGGGAAGAAGGTTCCAGGAGTGCAGAGCAGCAATTGAGAAGGGATGAATCCAGGACAGGGCAGTGGAAATCCTCAGCTGGGACAGGAGATCTTGACTACCAGAGTGGAGGGTATGAGAAGGAGTGTAAGGAGAAAGAAGTTCAGACAAGTAAGGAGGGGCCAATCCATGGAGGGCTTTGAAAGTCAACAAGAAAAGCTTGTACTGGATGCAGAGGGGAAGGGGAGCCAGTGAAGGGAGGATAAAAGAGGAGAAACATGGTCAAAGTGGCGAGCGGATGTGATAATACATGCAGCTGAGTTCTGGACAGAGATTAGAGGATGGAGGTGAGAGAGAGGAAGCCCTGTCAGAAGAATGTTACAGCAATCTAGTCATGATACCACTAGGGCACGGACCAGAGTCTTGGCAGTGGAGGCTGAGAGGAAATAGTATTTAAATACATAACTATGAAATCTGCATAGAATAATTCTGCATACAAAATAATATTTAAATACTGCCTAGAATACTATTCTATTCTACTGCATAGAATAATTCTGCATAGAAAATAGTATTTAAATACATTATTAATTCCTGTACATAAAATGTTGATTTCTATACATAAATTGGGAATTTGTCCTGCATAAAATTTGTACATAGTTGATTTGTATGGAAAACAACATTTACAGCACAGGAGTTAATGTTGCTGCCTTGTAATATGGAAAAACAACTGAATGTGAATTTTGTGCAGAATAAGTCCCAAATTATGAAAAGCCTTTGAAAACTGAGTGATTTTTGTGGAGTTTCTCACAGCAGAAAGAAAATTGTTGAAATTACTCATTGCTAGCTTCAAGATGAAACTTAGTGTAGAAGTGAAACAACAAAAGGAAGATAAAATAAAATCAACACATTTCCTTTGTTCTAAATTCAGAGCTATGTCTTTCAAGCAGTAGGCAATTCAGGGCTTTGCTCTCTGAAGAGAGTTCTTTCTAACCAGAATCTTTACTAGCAAGAAAATCTGCTAATAAAGCTATGAATCTGATGGGGTATTCCTCGTGACAGCTCCACTACCTTTAAAAGTGATGATTACCTCTGCTATTGTAACTTTATAGCATAACATTCAAATGACTTGATGCTTCCTATCAATACCTCTTTCTGCAGCCCCAGATTGACTCCAGTCTCAGTATGATGCAGGCATAACAAGTTGAAATTTGAGTCCTTTTTCAATGTGTTTCCCTGTTTATCTCAAGCCATACTTAGTGGGGCTGGGGAATGTCATTAAGCTTGCCTGGTCTCATCATGGAAATAATATACTGTGGATTTGCACCGTAGTCTTCAACACTCTTAACTATTCCATTGAGAACTTTAAAGTTTACCATGGAAACAGTCCTTCTTAAAATGCTGAAATGTGAGAAGTGAAAGAAGAAGTGTGTCTTTTTTATTCCAAGTGGTTGAGATTTCTTTGCTATTTGTGAGCTGATTTATATTTATCAGGAGTTACCTGTATTCATCTTCTGGTTACCTGGGTTTCCAATTTGTGAAAAATAATATATTGCCCAGATATGCAAATTAAAATCAACATTCCCTTTAAGTATCCTTTCAGGAAATTTTTAATAAGAGAAATTAAATTTGGCTTTAGGTCTTTCCATTGTGCTCTACAGTCTGCCCTAAAGAGGTGGGCTGCAGCTGCCCCTTCTCACACTAGATTGGGGATGGGTCATAATTTCTTAACCATTGTACAGCTATTTTCATATTAACACTGTTTCATTTCCGATTTCAGGTCATGAAACTGGAAGATATATACAAACTATAACCTCCAATCTCTAACTATGCTCCATTGGATTTCAGATGGAACAAATCTGCCTTCTCTTTTTCTCTTTTGGAAAGCAATATTTTAGTCATTAATCATCTGGCACATCCGATCTTGGCATGCTAGTTCTTGGTTGGGTTAAGGAATCAAAATATCTGTGGGATGAAAAATAGGGCATTTTCTGGAATCCATAGAGAGGAGGGGAGGAACTGCATCAGACACCTATCTTTGGCTTTGTATGATCTTTTTTTTCCAGACTCCTCCTCCTCCCCCATCTCTTTTTCATTTATTATTGTATTCTGGCTTTCCCCAAAGTAGCATATATGGCAGTCCTCTTCTTCATTTTTATCTTCACAAAAAGTCTGCAAGGTAGATTAGGCTGTGATAGAATGAATGGTCCAAAGTCATCCTGTGAGTTTTATGGGCTAGCAAGGTCTAGGACCTTATAGGTTTCAATCTAACATTTTAACTACTATGCCATTCCTTTGCTTCATCTCCAAAATATTCTCTCTCTCTCTCTCTCTCTCTCTCTCTCTCTCCTTCTTCTTTTTTTTCTTGACCATCATAGCAATCTATGAACTAAGGAACATTTCTTGACAGATTGTAAATTTAGCCAAAGTAATCCTGGACAGGAGGCCTTGTAATAAAAGCTTTTCCTTTTCTTGGGTTAATTTGTTCTATAAAATTTTCCTGTATGGTGGCCTGCACAGAATCCCACCTACACAAATGGAGATACATAGGTGCTGAGGAACATACATGCTTATACATTTTGTATACTCCTTATTACACCTTAGGCAAGTGGTGGGCTTGAAGAATGGACTGAATGGGCAGGCCACTACAGAGTAAGAAAAATCATTTGGGGAGTTGTCTGGTCATACCATCCCATCTTCTTACACCAGTAACATAAAGAACATCAGGAAATCAAAACTCTGTTTCCTCCACTCCCAGGAAGGTTTTAACCATTTATAACAACTGCATCAGCCTTTCCTACTTTAGCCTTTTCATTCTGGTCATTATTTCTGTTATCTGCACTGGTCAAAAAAAAGGTAGATATAGCTTTCAGAAATGAAAACATTAGCAACTTTGAAGAACAGCATCTCACCCCAGGATCCTGCCTCAGACCTCTTAGACAAGTTACTAGAGAATCTAATTGCCATAGACAACTTATGACTGGAAGAGGAAGATACTCAGCCCTCAAATGCTGTGTGAGATGTTTCCCAACTCAACCACAAGTAATAAGTAGTGGCAGCTAGGTTGTACATTTAGTTATTTTGTTGCAGATGAGCCTTCAGTAAGAAAGATAGAAAATGTAGATGTCCAGTTAAGACTGGCTTTTTTTTCTTTGTCAGGGAACAGATAAGGATAAAGAATTTCTAAGAAAATCAAGAATAGGTCACAGCAGATCTGTTTCCTTCCCATACAGAAGAAAATGAATCACCCCCTTATTTCCCTTGAATGATTTTTTCCCCCCTGATATGATGTGTAAACAACCACAAAACACTACAGGTAGATTTGTGGCTATCAATAGCAATGTGTAAATTAAGGAACAAATCTTGACAGATTGTAAATTTGGCCAAAATAATCCAAGCTGAGGGAAGCTTCAAAAAGTATAATAATTATCACTAGTACATAAATAGGAGTCTTGGATTGAAGGAGTAAAGAAGTATTGACTTGCTTTGCACTTGTATGTAATAAAATGTTGAATGTCTGTGATGAATTGATTCTAAAATATTTGGGCCACTGATCTCAATTCTGGTTTATGAGCTTGAAAATGAAGAAGGAATACAAAAAACAAACAAACAACATATTCTAGGATTAGTTGTTTCCCATTACCATATATTCCAAGTTGTCATATACTGGGGAGGCAGCCAGATGTAACATTATTTGTCAGTGTTTTCAACTGCAGCTGTAGTCTGTATTGTGGTACACACATAGCTTAACTGACCATTCACCTAGCCCAAATAATGTAATGTGTTGAGGCAAAGCATTTGGAAAGTTCTTTAAATTCTAAGACAGTCATTGAAGGTTTTCAATGAATAGTGGGTAACAATATTTAAATCCACAGAAATCAAAGCTCATTCATTTATAATTTACAAACAGAAGAAAGAGCCAAATTTATAATTAATATTTTTGTCTAAAAGAACATTTCAATCAGCTTCCATAAGTGTTGTTTTTATCATAATGAACAAAGGCAATCTGATTTGTTTACTAAGGGCCTGTCTGCATGATCATGAAAAGTGTGCCACAAATATATTATAACAATTCATAATGCTCTCTCAAGTGGCTTTTCAATGTCAGTCTAACAATCAAGGGAGGGAAACTTTCAGTAATGAAGACAGAACTATCATCTTTAGATTTTCTGCCTTCAGTATGGAAGTAAAACTCGAAGGCTCTGGTTTGGGACCATCACCATCAGATGCATTGCACGTAGTCCAGAGACACATCACGTTTTTTTTTCACCCTCTGTGTAGCACTGAAAATTTTGAATGCCTTCCCAAGAGAAGTTTGCTTGGTCCTATTTCCTTTGCCCTTTGGCAAGCTACTGAAACTCTCTTTTTCTTTTCAGCTGGTATTTCTACATACTACTTAAAATATGGCCTGAATCTTATTAGTCACAGCTTCCCACTGAATCAATGCAATTTACCTATATGTTGACTCTCTGAGTCGAGCTTCAGCCCTTTGCTGGTCTTGAACTCGCCACCTTATGGTTTTGAGTGAGTGGCTGCAGTACAGGCATTTAACCACTGCGCCACCAGGGCGCATGTATTTAAAATATATTTTAAATACATGAGGATGTAACTGGGGAGGGTGGTGTGGAAGAAGTGCCACTGCAAAACAAGAAAGTTAAAGATGTGCTAAAGGTAGGGAAGGACAGATCAAATCATTTTTGCTTCCAATCAATTTCCCACATGTTCATTCTTGAATCTGTTTCTATCACGTGCCCACATAAATCTAGTTGTTTTTGGTTGCTGTTTTCAAAAAGAAGTATGACTGGAGGATTATGTACTTTTACATTCATTTTCATAGAATTTAAGCTAAAAATTATATCTGCAACTAAATGACGAAAAGGACATTGAAAGTAAATTACGTCTTCACTGCATATAGTGTGAAACAGATTCCCATGCAGGAACTGATACTTTTCAAAAGCATATTTGAAATTTAGCCAAGTCAGTAACAGAAGGTGAAGCTGTAGATGTTACGGACAAATTAAGAATGAACAAATCACCAAGCGCAGATGGAATCTACTGGAAAGTCCTTAAAGAGCTCCAATGTGAAATTGCTGGTTTTGTGGGAAAATTTCTCCATTTTGTATGTGTTTTTAAAAGGCGAAAGATTTATATGATCTGAGAAACCAGAGTATGTGTTTTTAATGTATTTATGTGATTTCATATCTCAAGAATTGAACAAGAAAACTTAACACATATTTCCAGGCTTGTGATGCAATCCTCCAAAGGGAAAAAAATGAAACAAGCAGATATTAACATAATATCCCATACATACACTTTGCATTTGAACAATTGCATTCCACCCTAAAAAATGCAATAACATAATTTCTCTATGTACCACATATAACATTTTAAATGCTGAGAAGACAAATACCATCACAATAGGAGTATTGCCTTCATGATAGATGTTCAGACTATTAAAATTATGGGCATTCTTTGGGTTGAATACATATAGAGACAGGGCTATCATATCACCTCTTAACCATCTCCTCTCTAGGCTAAACATATACAGTTCCCTAAGTCCTTCCTCATAGGACATGGTTTCCAGAACCTTCATTTTTGTCACATTGCAGAATGGGAAAAATAAACTGATGCATTTCCACAGACAGTGCTATTGCCCTATTCTAGATTTGACATAATCTCAACCCAACCTATGATACATGGAAATGGTTATGCAAAAAAGTCATTAGTAGTTTCAAACTCAAAGTATTAGACTTGAAGATTTCATTTGGAAACAGCAACATATCAATTGTACTTTTCTGAGACAAAGACATGTTTTTTATATAAAACAAGTTGCCTAAAATCAAGGGGCTTTCTTCCCACATTGTTCTTTTATGTGGCATGATTTCTAAGTACATTTCACTTCTGAAACTCCAACTATATGCTTAACTTATTTATAAAAAGTAGAAACCAGCTGTCAAAGCACTTGTGGTAGTTGAATAGATTTTTCTTTAGAAAGAGAATCTTTGCTTATAGGTGATTAAATGGAAGAAACCCACACAAATGTTTACATCACCCTGAATTCAAATAAAGAGGTGCTTATTTGCTATTGCTTTTTGATGTATGAATTATGGTGGGCATCTGCCATGTGCTGCAGATAGATCAACATGTGCAAAAGGAAAAAAATGTGAATACTGTGAGAGAAGCAAAGAGGAAATAAAAAAATAGACATCTGGCTGTGCAACTGAAAAGTCACAGTCAAATTTCAAAATGTCACTTTTTGTGGGACTACAAGTGCTAGAATTCCTTGGCTAGCATTGCAAAGAAGATTTTATTTGAAGTATGAAGGGACATCATGTAGAACATAAAGTAAGCATGCCTTCTGATGCTCTAGAGACCAGAATATGAACCAATGCATTCAAGTTACCAGAAGAGAGGTTCCACCCCCAAAAAAATAAGAAAAAAAAATCATTTTTAGTTTAAGAGCTGTTCAATAGTGGAATAGACTGACTCAACGTATGGTGGATTCTCCATCCTTATAAGTCTTTAAACAGAGGTTGGATTACCATCTTTCAAGAGTGTTAGAGTTTTGCATTCCTGTCTGGCAGGGGGTTGGAAAAGATAGCATTTGTGGTCGCTTTCAACTCTGTTTCTATGCTTCTGTGGAAGATTTGGGCTCTGGCCATACCATTTTTTCTTCCAATCTCCTCATTTTGATGAGGGTGTGGCAACATTTAGCTCTATGAAACAGAGAGCGTCAATGACCAAAAATGGAATATGACTCATGAAATTCCTACTGTTATGGAGCAGTGGAAGTGTATTCAGACGAATGTGCTTGCATGGAATGGAGGAAACAGGTCTAAACTGCTTGTACCCATATTACACATACACCATTTCTCTTGATTGTCTCTTACAATCAGCTAAGAAGGTTAATATTATTGCAAGAACAAAAATGCAGTAATTGAGGCCCCAAACAGGTTTTGATGTAGGTGCCACCCTTTTAGAACATTAACTCAGGGGGGCTCACAGTAATTTAATCACATTAAAACATAGATTAACAGAAGAAATAGTTTTTTAAAAAACTACTGAAAAAAATTAAAGCACATCAGAAAAAAAGCCAATTAGTTGTGAAGAGCCAAAGGTGTTTCCTTTCCAGTCAAAAGGCAACAAAGATGTGGCCAGTCTACACTGGAATGAAAGAAAATTCCATAATGGCCTGCTAATGGCCACCAAAAATGCCCCTCATCACATCCTTATCAAATGTCTCTGAGAGGGTGATGAAATTAGAAGAACATGTGACATGAATTTCATTTTTGTGCTGCTTCCACATTAAATATACAGATTTGTTAAAAATCTATTTCCACTGAACATCCAGATAATTATTGCAATTATAGAAAGCATGGATGGAAAAACACACACACACACACATCTTCTAGGGTTCTTGTTAGTGGTGAACCTTTGAAACTGGTATGTACAATGGGAGGAGATCCCACATGGAGTCAAAGAGATGATGATTGCAAGAACAGATGAAAGGGTTACACTGCCCTTAACACCTGCCGTTTTTGAAATAATTATCTTTGTATTGCTACCTTTCATGTTCATTGCACTTAAAAATACTTGCACACTTAAGGCCATGTTTAGTTTGGCCTTGAACTACTATTTTTCTTATATTGAAAGGATTTCTTAATTTACAATATCAAGGATTCACCTGAGCTGCAGATGAATTCCATTATGCAAGTGAGGATTTGCAGTTGGTAACAGTTCCTTAGAAGTCTTCAATTAACAGCTGTCAGAATTAGTAATGCAATCATCATTACCGTCAGCATCATCACCATAATCTGCTTTTAACTTCACAACCCATTTTTCTCTTTTGCCTTCACGTTTAATCTCTGACCTCACTGGGGTTTTTTTGTTTTGTTTTGTTTCAATCTGTGAAATTCAAAGTTGTTTTTTTTTAAAAAAAAAAATCATTAATCAAAACTGATCAAAATATAACCAAAATCAAAATATAACCAAATACATAAATCAGAGGCACCTTGAGGTAGTGTTAAAAATAAATATTCAAAAATATTTGAAAAAATTGTCAAAAACCTCAGTTTCTTTGAGTAACGGGAAACTCTAATGAGAAGAATCCCAGACTGAGAAGATTATTTGAAGTTTGGAATGTATCCTGTGAAAAATTCCTCATGTGGCTTTTTTTCTCAGAAAATAGCATTTTCTGCAGCAAAAACTATATTTTCTGTGCAGGAATTAATATTTCTGCACGGAAATATTATTTTCCAAGCAGATAATGCTGTGCTGCACAGAAAATGCTGTTTCCTACACAAAATAACCATGTGAAAATTTTGCACAGATGAGTCTTGAATTGTGAATAGCCTTCAAAAGGAGTGTGGCTTTTGAAGACTTTCTTGCAGCGGAGGAAAAACAATGCTGAAATTACTCATTGCTGCCTTTGAGAAGAAACATGATGAAGCATTACATCCCTACCATGAGTGAGATTAAAGCTAGCATGAAATTTCACAAGAATATTAGACTCAAGCCAAAAGAGCAAAAATTTGAGAGTGCAATGACTGATTGCCAGCAGAGTTCTTTCTGGTAATCTGAAGCTGATATATATAATTTTTATTCTTCCAGACATTTCCATCAGAGTGGAACTATGTAGCATAGCTATGAGTCTAGGAAAATGCTTCTGAGCTTTTGCCCACCAAATATTTTAGACTTCATCTTCCAGAATCCCTGGGCATTAGCCATGTTGAGTATTGCCTCTTAGATTTGAAAACCCAGGCATCAATAAGGCCAAGGATATTTTGGTTTTAACCAAAGGCTTGGCACTAGTATGCAATTCCTTTTGCAGTCATTAGAAGAATCTCAGCACTGAAACTTGTTTTCATAAATACATCTCTCTTGCTAGATCAGACTGATGGTCTTTGAAGAAAACAGAGTTATTTTTCTCTTTCACATGGGATTAGAATCTGATAAGAATGCAGTGAGTGCATCCAGTTCTGTAAATGAATATTTCAAAAACCAGTTTTAGTATCTCATGCACACAGCTCTTAGCTTCTTTCTCGTATACATCCAAAACTTCACTGTGTAATTTAGCACAACTCCCTTTGATCATAGCATTCAGAAACTACTGCTGAAAATTATGTTGTTGCTAAGTCTTTCTCAAAGTGGCCTGTTTTCAAGAGTTCTATCTGCTTCTTCTGAAGCAGATTAGCAGACTTCATTTTAGTAACATCTGATGATAGAACAATCATAGATAATGGGTACAATGTATTAAATATCAATACAGAAATGGGGGGAAATGACTTTCTCTACCATCAGAGATTGCTCTTTGTATCTCCACTGTGGTATGTGTTCTCTTCATCTGCTTCAGATGACAATCATTATGGGCATTTGAATACTACTTAGGGGATGATTGTGCTTTTGCTTCTAAATTGCAAACTTTTCCTGGATTGTTGAACTCTCAACACTTTGACATCTGTCTATACAAATTATGTCTTGTTCCTTTTAAAATAAGAAGAAACATTTTGTCATATGTTTCTTATTCATTTTTCATATTTTCAGGAATATGAAATCAGAATACATCATTATGCTTCTCACTTTTATCCCCACAATAACTCCACAAGGCAGTTTAGAATGAAAGATATGCATAATTGGCCTTAAATCATCTAGGCTGAATCTGCACTTCAGAAATAATCCAGGCTGACAAAGCTTTAACAACCCTAACTGAATGCGAGCAACTTTGGGAAAGTTGTTGTGGCACCAGAGCTCTCTGAGAGAGAAGGCTAAATGTCTCTCAAAAGGACAAATCCCAGAATTCCATATCACCGAACCATAGCAATTAAAGTGTTGTCAAACTGGATTATTTCTGCAGTGTGCATACAGCCCTAATGAACTTCTGAGTGGAGAATATGAGCCTATACCCAAGGTACTCAATATCTGAAAGCATGTATCCCCCTAAACAAACTCACTGGGGCCTTATTCTTGAGGAGAACTTTTTCCAGGGCTGCTCCCAGCCTGTGAAATTCTTTTGCACAGGAGGCCAAACTGGTGCTCTCTCAGCCATCCTTGGATGGCAGACAAAGACCTTTTTATTTAAAGATTCTTTTAACAGTTATTTGGTCACAGGAAGCATTTTACAGGATGTGTGGCCTGTTTTTTTTATTGTTATTGTTACATTTTGTTTAAAAAATAGTTTTAATCTTGTTTTTAGCCTTTGTAAACTACCTTTGGTCCCATACTGGTCATATGAAACAAAGAAGTAAATAAACAAGTCTTAGGGGCTTTCTAGATTGCCAAAAAGAAGTGTGTTCATGGCTGCATGAAACTCTAGCCTTTAGATGAGAAAAAGGGAAAGTGTGCCATGAAAAAGCTTTTTTTTTTTTTTTTTTTTTTTTTTTTTTTTTTTTTTTTTTTTGCATTTTAGGGGAGAAGAAGTGCCTTTAAAAAGGTGCTGGTTTTCCCAGCTTCTTTTTTAAAAACTGCAGAGCAGCGCAGCTCCATCTAAAGGCTGTGGTGCAGCTGCTAAGCATTAAGGAAAAGGCAACTTCGGGGCTTTTTACATTGGCAAGAAAGTGTGATCTGAACTCGCCTTTATGTTAATGCTTAGCAGCTACATAGCAAGCCTCAGGTTTGCATTAAAAAAGTGTAGAGCTGCTACACTGAGGGGTGTGGGAACGACTTATCTGAGTGGTCTTTTTTGTGGCTCAGCAGTTACATGGGAAGCTGTCAGAACGCTACAAACACAGGCGGAGCTGATACATGGGCAGCAAGAAACGCAGCTTTAAACTGCGATTTTAATTTTTTTTCCTTGCCGGCTGCGAACTGCGCTCTTGCGCGGTTCGTACCGCCGCGAACAGCGCTATTCCGATGGTCGAGTCTTGAACTGCGCTATTGCGAGGGTCGAGGCTTGAACTGCGCTATTGATAGGGTCGAGGCTACGAATTGCGCAGTTTTAAATGATTTAAAGGGGGCTCCTAAGTGTTTTTGACAGCAGCCACAGACCGAGCATCTGCAAGAAGACAAAGGAGGAGGAGTGCTGGCCATTGACCCAGTGACGTTGGCATTCGTCAGCACAGGGTCACTGTGGGCATCATCACCAACATGGATGCCTCCTCTCCTTTGTGGTCGGCACTTGTCATCAATGTTCAAAGCACAGCCAAAGCTGCCACCTTTGCCTCCGCTAGTGCTGCCAGGATCGTCGAAGTGACCACTGAAATGACTGCTGTGACCACTGAAATGACTGCTGTGACCACTGAAATGACTGCTGTGACCACTGAAATGACTGATGTGACCACTGAAATGACTGCTGTTTTCGCTGAAATGACTGATGTGACCACTGAAATGATAGCTGATGATGATAGTGATGATACAGAAGAGAGAATAGCTGCAGTTGGTGTCTCACTGCTTGAGCAGTGTGAATTAGCCGGTGGCATTGCTATGTTCGAGAAAAGGAAGACCCGGCTTTATTGGACGCTGGAGAGAAGTGATCACTGGTGGTCTGTCATAGTCACTCGCACCTGGTCTGAAAGCCGATGGAGGCGTTACTTCCGAATGCCCCGTGCCCTCTTTCACCGGCTGGTGGACATCCTCCGTCCAGAACTGGAGAGGTCTGATTCAGTGATGAGGAAAGCCATCCCGGTGGAGGAGAGAGTGGCCATTGCCATCTTCATGCTGGCCCATAAAATGACCTACTTGGTGACTTCAGAGCTCTTTGGGGTTGGCATTTGCACTGCAGGGCAAATGATGCTGGAGTTCGCCTTGGCCATGGAGAAGCTCCTGCTGTCCCGGACTGTGTACTTGGGAGATGCCCGGAAGGTAAGGCACTGTCCAAAATATATTTCCACTTGTCAAACTATCCTATCCTGTATGTGGCATATTTCATGTGTGGGTTGTTTTGTGGTGTAATTGCATGGATGTAATGAATTTGTCATTTATTCACCTGTTTCCCCCCCTTTCCTTTCTACAGATCATGGAAGGTTTCGCTGAGCTTGGATTCCCACAAGTAGTGGGCGCTGTGGATGGGTGCCACTGTCTCATTGTGCCACCCCTGGGGCAGAGGAAGAGTTATCAAAACAGAAAGGGGTCCTATTCTGTTATCCTGCAAGGGACATGTGATCACACTGGTCGCTTTGTGGATGTGGAGCTTGGATGGCAAGGATCAGCTCATGATGCCAGGGTGGTCAGAAATTCTGTCATTTTTGAAACTATGGAAGCTGGCATCTTTGTGCCAGGCAACCCCACCATTACCATCCAGGGTCAGCAAATTGGACCCCTCCTGCTGGGAGATAAAGCTTATCCTCTCAGAAAATGGTTAATGTCGCCCTACAAGAAACCTACCACTGCCAAGCGGAAGCTTTTCAATAGGAGGTTGAACAGGTGCAGAGTGAAGGTGGAACATGCGTTCGGGCGTCTCAAGGCCAGGTGGAGATGTCTGACAGGACCACTTGTTGTGGCAGAAGAGAACGTGGTGCCCATCATCGCCGCTTGTGTCATCCTACACAACATCTGCGAGACCAAGGGAAAGGTTTTGGATGAGGGGCTGCAGTACAGGCGACGTTTTGTGTTGCCTACCCTGGGGGCACCTATTCTGGAAAATGACCCTGGCACACAAGAAGGGCACAAAGTGAGGAATGCATTGGCAGAGTTCTTCCAGACAGGGAGAATTTGAACTTGGACTTCTCCTCCATTTGTGATACCACAGCATAATTGTTTTGTATAATCATATCAGTAGTTGAATAAATGTATCCCATCAGCCACAGTCTGTGTGTGCCCATCATTCATGGTCTGCTGTGTGGGCAGTCTCTGCCATATGCTTGTTGGCTTGACACACACAAACACACTCACAGAAGGTCATGCATAGGTGTGCCTGGCGCCAGATTTCCTGGAAGATAAAGATACAAGCCCATAACTGCCAACCATTTACTCTGACAATGTATCCATACCCCTTGA
This sequence comes from Urosaurus nigricauda, assembly GCA_034509955.1. Taxonomy (NCBI): domain Eukaryota; kingdom Metazoa; phylum Chordata; class Lepidosauria; order Squamata; family Phrynosomatidae; genus Urosaurus; species Urosaurus nigricauda. The sequence goes on along the minus strand of JAOEGL010000003.1, from coordinate 44,015,220 downwards.
AATTCAGGCTTCCCTAATGGCCCATTCAATTGTAACAATATGAAGCCCAGAGGCATCTATTGGGGGAAAGATTCAAAATTCAGCTCTGAGGGGACTTCATTGGCCTGAAGCCATCGCTGCCCACCTTGCCCTCACCCACAAATTTCTATAAAGTCCAAAGCCCCTGTCTTTTTCCTCAGGACGGCGACCATGGCTCCCAGGGTGAGACCTCCAGTTCGCAGGGCCTACTGGCAGGCTGAAGAGCTGGAGATCCTCCTGGAGGCCCTCATGCCAGAGCAAGCTGCTCGGATTGTGATGGCCTCTAGCAGCAAGCCGAACAAGGCCTTTTTTATGGATGCCGCCAGAGCCCTCCGGCGACGAGGGTTTCAAAGGACCTTCCTACAGTGTCGGAGCAAGTTCAAGGACCTGAAGGGAAGGTTCTTTGAAACCCTGGAGGACTATGGTCCGCATCCGCCTGTTCGGAAGAGGCCACCATATTTCGAACAGCTTCGGGCCCTCTGGCAGAGGGGCGGAGAGCCTCGGTGGCAAGATCGCCGTCCTCAAGGTATGTCTGGGCCCCTTTCATTGTGCCTGTGTCCCTGTCACTGACCCTTCCCTCCTGTTTGCCAATGTCCTCCATGGGTCCTCATGCCTGTCCTCCACTTTGCTTTTGCAGGCATGCAGCCCAGGCGAGGACGGAGGGTGCCTGAGCAGGCCCAACAGCCCGGCAGGGGATCCCCCGCTGCTGCACCTCAGGGTGAGGCTCGGGATCTCCCTGAGGATGCAGCACAGCCAGGGCCCTCTGATGCCGCCCCTCCGCCCAGAGAACAGGCTCCTCTGGCAGCAGGTTAGTGTCCAAGGGGTTGGGGGGGTGGACGTTGCAAGCCTGCAGCCTCCACAACACTCCTGTCCTGTCCCTTCCCTTCATGTCACTGTATTAACTTCTCCCCTTTCTTCCCTTTTTCCAGTAGCTCCTCCGTCGCCGGATGCTGCTGCTGCCCATGAGGACCAGCCTGGGCCAAGCCGCCACCGCCGCCGCCTGCAGAGGGGACCCGAGGCCCAGGGTCCCCAACCCAGGGAGATGCCTGAGGCACAGCGCCACAGGGGAGGAGGTGAGTACAGGCACCCAAAGAACCGGAGAAGGGAGTGGGGATGCCCATACACCCTGCCTGTGGGAGTGGGTGTGTGGCTCCATTGTCCCCTCCTAATCATTCTCTCTTTTTCTCTCTTTTTTCTTTTGTCCTCTACAGAACGCCTGCTGCATAGAAGGGTGGCAGCGCTGGAGGCAGGCCAGGAAAGGATCTTGCAGCTCCTCAATAACATCTTGCAAGTCCTTCCTGGAGCTGCACCTCCAGCTGCCCAGTAAAGCTGCTTCCCCCCCCCTTTCCCTTTCCTTCCCTTTCCCTTGTTTGCTGTTCCCCTTCCTTCCCCTTCCCTTCCCCTGTAAATAATTTGTAAATAGTTTGTATAAATAAAAAAGTTTATTTTTTTAAAAAAATTTGTCTGTCTTGAACTGCGCAACAGCGGTAGTACACCATTGACCCATTTGTATGAATGAAATTCTTTTTTTATGAATGAATGGGGGTGTTGCGGTAGTGCGCTGTTTCACCATTTGTTAGTGTTAAGATTTGAAGTAGGACAGTGGTGTTCAAAATGTGCTTTTGAAGAGATGTTGAACTTCAGCTCCCAGAAGCCTAAGTCCTACATCTCATCAACAGCGCAGTTTGAACATCACTGCCATAGGGAGTTAGTGAGTTAGCTATAGCTATAGTGTAGTGTCTGGTGGAAAAGGAAGTGCAGGAAAGGAAGGAGACCCTTGGGAAGAGAGATAAGTGCAGTAGAGGACACCACAGTGCTTAATGGGAACTCAGTGCTTGTCACAACACTTCCCTCCTCTTCCTCCCCTGCGCCTGGGATGGCGACGAGTCGCCATAGGAACCGCCACTTGGCTGCTGAAGAGGCCAGAAGACTCCTGTCTAGGTTCTTCCTGAATGACCTCCAGATCCAGAATGACTTCGCCAGGAGTGACATCACGACCCCTTTCCCCACCCTGATGCCCAGATGGCCCCTCTACAGCCATGGGAATGGCCCTATGGGTAACACTCTCCTCCTCACCACCCACTCTGCCACTCTGAGCTGATCTTAAGATCCCTACTATCTGTTCCAGCAGGCCACTCTGCCCTTCAAGAACAGAAGTGAGTCGCCTCTGCTCCTGGATGGATTCTGCCTGCTGCTGAAGTGCCCTATCCTGATTTTGGACTGCCCTCTCCTGCAGCTGAAGTGCCGTCTCCTGATTCTTGAGGGCCCTCTCCTGATTCTGGAGGGCCAGCTCCTGCTGCTGAAGTGCCCTCTCCTGATTCTGATGGGCTCTCACCTGCACCTGAACTGCCCTCTCCTGATTCTCGACTGCTCTTTCTTGAAATTCTACGCTCCTCAACCTCAGCTGATAGAAACGCTCTCCCTGTTATGTGAGTGCTGTCATGTGTTCTGAGGTGGCACCAACGAGACGATCAATAGCCCTGGCGGATGTTGCTGCTGCTGAGCGACGCACCCGTCTGTGTCTCATGGCAGCGAGCCGCTCCTCCGGTGGCATTGCAGCTGTGGGATTGGCGGGTGCTTCTTCTTCTTCTGAAGGTGGTCTTGCTGCACCTTCTGCACCTTCTACAGGACGAAGCACCAGAGATACACAAAAGCATAGAGTTAGCACATACTCCAGAGGGCATCCAATCCATCCCTATTATGCCATGCAGGAACTCTCGCTCAAAGCACCCTCAATATGTCACACAGGCCCTTGGACAAATGTAAGGAAGAGGAAGAGTTGAGGAGAAGCACAACACACACACACACACACACCACAGTCATACAAAGGAGATCTTACAGCATACACTGACATAAACGTTGTAGCCCCTACCCAAAACATGCCATCATGCCAACAAAAACCTTCGCCAGCGCCTGTGTTCCTCTGCTGTAACTGGCCCACTATACAATCCCCCCCCCTTCCCATGCCACACACATGTCTTACCCTGCAAAGCTTCCTGACCGTCACTATCATCGCTGTCTCTCACAGTCCTCTGTCCTACAGGCGACCGATCACGGTGGCTACTGACGTTGGCAGAGACAGTGCTTGTACGGGAGGATGGCCTGCTTGAGGAAGCTGTAGATGCCAACTTTATGGCACGGGCTTTTTTTCTGAGAGCCTCGATGTCCACAGCTTGCTGACTGTAGGATGTCTCATCAGAGTCTGGGGACTGCTCCCGTTCCTCTGCATGACAAAGGGACATAGTGACTTCTCCCCTATGCCCACCCTGATCCCACATCTTCCCTATGTCCCCTAGTTCCCTTTCCCTCAGAAGCCGAGGCACATCTTACCTTGAGAAGGCAGCAGAAGATGTTGGGCACATTCCATGCTTGTCTGTGGGCTTGGATCAGGCTCTGGCTCTGATTCTGGCTCTACCTGTGGTTCCGGGGTGTCCTCCATAGGTTCAGCCCTAGCAGGCTGGCCCACTGGGACCCTCACAACCTGTCCGCTGGTGGACAGTCTGTTGGGTCTGATCCTCCCATCCTTGCTAATGAACTCATGAAGCTCCTTGTAGAAAGGAGGATGGGGGCCTGCCTGGGTACCTTTGGCCAAATTGTCTCGATATTTTTTATATTGTGCCTTTAAGGCTTTGCACTTTCGCCGGCACTCTTCCCAAGTCCGCCGGTGTCCCTTCCCTCTCATGGCTTGGGCCACCTCATGATAGGTATCCGCATTGAGGTAGGTGGACTCCAGTTTCTCTAAAATATTGGGCCTTGACCAGATGGAAATGAGGTCTGAGGTCTCTGCATGAGACCAAGACATCCCTCTCCCCCTTTTTGGGCCACTTGTAGAAGTCTCTGCCATTGTGCAAAGTGCCACAGCAAAGCCTCGGCAAGAGTGTCCCTAGGAGCGGCTGACTTGGACAAATGCAAGTGGGAAATGGCGCTGGAATGTGTGTGGGGGTTCGTGTGAAAATTGAAAGTTTCCTCTTATCATTGCACCTGTTAAAACATCCGCCACCAAAACTGTCAATATCCCAAAGGCGCTACTGCGCATGTCTAGGGTTAGGATTAAGGGCGGAGCTAGGGTTTGGGAGCTTTAAAAAACTGCGCAGTTAAACCCCAGCTTTTACACCTGGAGGGCATAGAACGTTTTAATTAGGAGTGGAGTCCACACCACGCATGCTCCCAACTACGATCCATTCTGATCCGCACCAACAGCGCAGCCTTTAAATGGGCGCCTTAAGGAAACGGAGCCCCATTTAACTGCGCAAGTACACCTTAGCCTTTACATGCACTAGCGCTGTAACGCACTTATTAAAAAAGTAGTGGGTCAACCGAACTACTTTTTAAAAGCGCGTTTTTTCCCTTAAAACGCCAAAATGGCGTTTTCATGTCACACTTTCCCATTTTATAATGTAAAAGCTGGGTTTTCAACCAGCCTTCAAAACACCTTTTTTTGCCAATGTAAAACGCACCTTCATGTCACACTTTCCTGCCAATCTAGAAAGCCCCTTAGTCCACAGGAATAGTACAAAGTTGTAATGACTACGCAAGCTTGATTTTCATCTGACAAATGATGAACTACAAAATAACTGTTTACCTGCCTCAGTCTTAAAAGGTTTTCATCTACTGTATCTCTCCAAGTCTCTATCCAGTAGTGTTAATGGGGTGGCTCAAAAAAGGGTCATATTGGTTGGATGTGTAGTGAGAAACCTCAGTTAAACCTGACATTTAATCTATATCTCACATGATTCTTCAACACATCAGCATGATCTAGAAAATCCATGTAAATTCTCCAACTGCTTTTTTATTTTTTCAATATACTATACGTAGTGGTCCTGTGAAAAGGCCAAAATGTATTGGGTTCAGATTCATGAACTGATAGAAGAAATTTTGAAAGTTAAAATACAAATGAAGCCAGAACTTTTTTTGTTGGCCATGATGGTAGGACATCTAGGGGAAAAAAACACAGAAAAATTCTACAATACATGGTGACTGCAGTTAGAATTCTGTATGCATAGAATTGGAAAGAGACTACAGTTTCAACACAAGAGGACTGATTGATGAAACTTGGAAGAAATGGACAAGTTGACAAAATTGATTGAAAAGGCAACTCTGGTAAATTTCAAGAAAGAGTTTGAGAAACTTATGGGGGAAATTACCAGGTTTGAAGGAGTAAAAGAATTTCATGTGTAATAGAAGAATGTTTATAACCAGCAACTGGGATGTAGAAAGTCAATGTTTGTATATGTTTAATTTGTATTTATGTTTATTGTTCCATTTTGTTATATCCCCTTTTTCTTTGATATTTTATTACTGTGAAGAAGAAGAAGAAGAAGAAGGAGGAGGAGGAGGAGGAGGAGGTGGTGGTAGAATTCAAAGAAATGATTAATGTAAGAAAAAATCAGTTCTTGGCTGAAGAGAGAAATGAGGAACAAAAATGAGTGATACAATCTGGAATGAAATAAGCCTTCTAGCTGTCTGATCCACCAAATAAATAGTATCTTTGAGGTGACTGAAGGTGTTAGAAATATAATAAAACTTCGAGGTGTATAAAAAGTGGGGCCGATAAGAACGTACAACCCATTAAAGCTGCTCAGTCAGTGCTCAAAATGAAAATGAAAGGGGCATGCTCATAAACTGTACATATGCCACTTCTTTTCAAGGAGTGCAAAGGTACATGCAGAAAGAAAGGGATCAGCAAATCATTCCAAAATCAAAACTTGGGTAGATCTACCATGAGCAAACAGCACATGAAGAAGAGATGCCAGTGCAGAATTTGCTTAACCAGCAAGACCAGTCATTTAAAGAATATTTGTCAAAATTCGATAAACAGAAGAAATTTCTGTTATTCGAACATTTCGAAAGCTTTTTAAAGAGAAGAAATTAGGAGCATTTCTTGATTAACGAGTAAGAATTTTGGTTTTTAATTCAATGGGCAGGATTTGAGTATTTTGCATAAGCAAAGCTACCATTCATATTGAGTTTTTCTAGCCGAGGAATGTTCTTTAAACCTCTGCCAAACTTCCTTTTGACATGTTAATTGAGTTTGAAATGCCAGGCAATTAGTGTAAATGTTTGCCTCCCTTTTATTTTCATTTGAGAAATCTGTGAAAAATAGTTCTTGACGGGGGGGGGGGGGGCCTTTTGAAAATGGGACTTTTGAAAAGAATCTAGTTCTTGATGGAATCTAGTCCTTGATGGACATCTAGTTCTTGATGGACAAGAAAAAAAAATGGTTTGTCACAACACTAAGCAAGCCTGAGCATACCATTTGAAATTTCAGGTGCCCAGTCCTCAAGCTGCATTAGAGAGAATGTTAAGCATCACTCTCTATTTAGCTATCTTGAAAATCCATAGCTCACTTCTGGATCCACTCTAACTTTTTAAAAGCTTGATACTTATTAGAAACATGAGTGGCAATTGCATCTCCCAAATCAGAGGGAGTCAAATTTTGGAAGAATCTGAATTAGAAACATTTGGCAGAAGCAAAATGTGTTTGACCTCATTTGGTTGAACTCCCTCATCCCTCCCTTAAGGAGACATGCTGAGAGATGCTGGAAGCTTTTGTTTCAGGAGCTAGGCAATGCTATGATGTTAGGCATGAAGACAAGCAAAAAGAAAAAGAAAAAGAAAACCCTTAGGAACTGGGATATAATAGCTAATAGATAGAATATCATAATGTATTACTAAAAACCACAGGGATTCTTAAAGAAATTAATTAGTTTACAATTTCTATAAAATATGTCCTTGAGTGGCAGGTGTCATGTGAACAATATGCGTAACTTACTGCCCCAACACAATTGCTTAGCCACCCACCAGGAAAAAGAAAGCAATGTTTTTCTACAGAGAAAATAGAAACCTTGAATAGACACATTTTTAATTTCCTCTCTTCAGAGGGATAGTCCAGAGAGAGTATTAACCCTACAGTATCTGTGTAATTAACATCAAATTACACCTCTAAGAGGTGGAAATAGTGTAGTCTAGTATTCCTTGCCTAAGAAATTCATGGGGTGGCATAGGTTGATAAGCAATTTCAAGGTGCGCTCACACACACATGGGCCACATGTAGTCCTTGAACCCATCTACGAGACCCCTGAAGCCCCCCCCCCCCAACACCTGCACTCCTTATTTCTTATTCAACAGCATTGTTTTTAGCTCCTCAAACACTATTCAGAGTGCCCATTCCCTCTTAATGCTTTCTTTCCTCTCAATTTTACCATCACAGTGATGATAGGCAGCAATGTGATGTCACTTTGGCTCGCTGTTTTATGGGACAACAAGGTATTCTGGTATGCTTAAAGAGGATGCAGCCCATAAATAGTTGGGGGTGATTACCCCCTAACCCTTATATTTGTCCATTCTTCCTCTAAGACTACAATTCCATGCATGCTTGATCAGGTGTAAGTGCCATGAAACCTAGTGAACTTACTTGCATGTAAACATGTTTTATTTATTTATTTGGAGTTTTTATACCCAGCTCTTCAGCCACAAAGGCTCTCAGAGCAGCTTACAAATAGTTAATTAGATGATTCCCTGCCTTCACGCTTACAATCTAAAAAGACATATTACAATCTAAAAAGACAAAAGGAGAAGAGTATGGCAGTAGGGAAGGGGATCAGGTCCAGAAGTTCTTTTCTCTCTCTGAGTCTAGATCACAGCAAATGGACTGGAGGAAGGGCTCTCTTTCTTTTTCTTTTTTTTTCTTTTTTTTATTAATTTTCTTCATATATATATATATATATATATATGAAATACATAGTGAAGGAAAAATAAAAATTAGTACAATTCTAGAAAATGTCCATATACAACATCACACAGAAAAAGTGTGTGTGGGGGGGGGGGGGGGAGATAAATGGGAATTCCCCATGTAGGGAGTTGTTTTCCCATATACCAAAGTTATAGAAGGAGAGGAAAAGGAGGGGGGGGAGGTGAAGGGAAATGTGAAGGGACAGAAGGAATAGAAAGAAAATTCAAAAAGAAAAGAAAAAAATCCAATATTATATCAGATTATTTAATCAAATTATACCTAGGCTTGACCATAGCTAGATTAATTAGTATTTACAGAGAGGAGATCCATTTGATTAAAATAACATTGTGTACAAAAACATATTATCCTGCACTTAATCTCGGCTAGACCTGATGGAGCTGGCCTGCCTCTTTCTCTCTGAGGCTGAGGAGGTAATGCAGGTAACAGACCCTTGACTCTATCCAGCAAAGGACAAATCTTTGCCCTCTATAACCAGTGGAAGAATAAAGTCATGTGTAGAGCAGTGCCTATTTAATCAGGGCTTCAGTCCTGCAAAGAGCTAGACCACTGAAGGAAGTTGATGTCCAAGGCATTAGCAAACACAGCAGTCTCTTCCTTCCTATAGCTCCCTGATGGTCTCTGTGGTCCCCAGTCTCTCTGCTGGGTGTTGTTTGGCAAGGCCTCCCTTGAAGTCAGGTTTTTATAGTTCAACCAGGCAAGGCAACTGTGCTGTTTGATACTAAACTCTAGAAAACATTTGCTTTTTATTTTCTTGCTGTGTATACCACTGCATATGAAACAGATATCTTTCTAAAATGACACAAGGAGTCAGTTTTGAAAAAAACTGTTTTGATTCAAATTTGCAGTTGTTACCAGTGTATAAAAATAAATTTTATTTCAATTGCTGTTTCTGCTTTATACTAAGTGTACTTTAAAATGTAGTCAGTACCACAATCTGCTACATATCTTTCTTCAGAGCTGAAAGATCAACTATCTTTTATGTTTGACTTGACTTGTTCATTTGCATTAATTCATTTCCATTGCTCCAAATTTCACACATTCAAACAGACTTTGGAATATAACCTCTTTTATGGTTTTGTATGCACAAATAAATAATTCATGTGAAATGCATACTCCTGGGATAATTCAAATCCAGTTTATAACTGGAAAGGATCCTACATGAGTGACCCAATAAAATTCCATAGTCTGAAGTAGGATATGATATTTAAAGCATTCATGAGGTATATCTAGTTGTTGTTTTTTTTTTAAAAAAATTACCTAATGTTTACCCTAAAGCTTATTACAGGAATTCAAGCATAAGGCATTCTGTCTCATCATCATCATTTTAACTAAATGAAAACTGTCAACATATGCCACTTTAATCATGTTTAACAAAGCCTGTTTTTACTTAAATGAATTATCCTCCAGACTGTTTATCTTGCTTGTCACTGTTCTCAAAACTTTTCATGTTTCTCTGTATTTTTCTAGAATTCCCAAAGTAGAGGCAATCCAAAATAAAAATGGTGCAGAGTGAGGAAAGTTATGATAATACCTCGAAAATCTTAACTACCAAGCCAATATTAATGCTGTTTAAGGAAACAGATATACATCCACATCCACAGTCAGACACCTTATCTGTCATGTATTTGCAAGGCTATATATGCACAAGCTCTGTTTTGCATACATTTTATTTCCATATTCTATTTCCATTTTAGTCCTATTCACTATCATACACATGCTTTATGTGGATCATGACATATCTGAATAATGGTAGTTTCCATTATGTGTTGACAATAAATCTAAATAAGAGACTTTCCGTTACATGTAGATCGTTCTTCACATAATTTTTATCCAGATGTGTAAGCGACATTCCCCTGTGTAGACGCGTCATACCTCATGCAAGGGAAGTAACAGAGGTAGTGGTAAATGGGTAGAACTAGCATGTTTCTGTCTCTGAACAGTCTAAAGGTCAAGAACACATTAATGCAAAGAGTACTGTCAGTCACCAAGATAGACATCAAAGACTCCAGGGAGCAACTGGGAGATTTATAGGCAGTTGCCTCTGGACACCAGATATTTAATGGATCAGTGTTTCCTTTGTAAGAGATGCTGGGACCTGCAAAGCTCCCCTTATCTCTTCTGCAAACTTCAAAGGAGGAGAATGCATCCTTAGCATCACCCATGTCCTACTGAGAAGACTGTGCACCTGTTTCAACTCCCAGCTCCTGATATTCAGAGGTCTTGATTAACTGGAGGTATAAACGTCTAACAATTTAACTCCTCTGTGCTTGATTCCATAAATTTTCAGAGTTGGTGGCCTGCAGCTGCCCCTTTTGGTGCCAGATCAGGGTCGTGTCTAGGAAAGCAGCCAAATGGCTGATTAGGCCAGCCTAGTTCCCAACAAACAAACCCCCAAATAGCAGAGTCAGTGCGAGCAACACAATCTTGGAGGCTAAAGGCAGTATCACCAGAAGGATTACCAAAAGAGTTGTTAGACAGTCCAAGATTCAAGGTATCAGATAGGCAGTTCAATCAGGCAGTCCAAGATCAAGGGTTCCAGATAATCAAGATAGTCAGCAGTCTAAGAAGCAAGGGTTTGATCCAAAAAACCACAGGAGCCAGAGACAAAGTCTTTCCTCCTGGAAGGTCAGGCAATCACTGGCAAGGAGACACACATGTTCTAGCTGCCTAAATAGGCAGGCAGCAGGCATTCAGGTGTGCATGATTAGGAAGGCTTTTTTTGATAAAGCCTCAGTGATCAGAGAAGGCCCTCTCTTTCAGCTCAATGCTCCTTGAACGTAGGCACACTTCCCAGATCCTTCTGTATGTTCACAGCCTCAGCCCAGGCAAACTTGGCTGCTGAACCCCTGGAGGGGCCACAGACTCTGCTACAGCAGAGCTAGGGCCAGCCTCAGTCTCTCCGGGTGCAGGCTCAGGTCCCAGAGGTCCTCTGAGTGCTGGGCATGACAGGCCATGGCAACCACATGTTGTGGCCCTGATCTTGCCTTTCCACAGCCCAAAAAGCAGGCACAAAAAGTGGCTCCTTTCTGTGTCATGGAAAGGGTGCCATAACCACTGGCACCATGGATTTTCAGTGCTCCTTTGGTGCATGTCATCTAGACGCAGCACCAGAGGAACACTGTGATGCCACCTGTTGTGTGGTGTGATGTGTGATATGGATGCCACACCCCGACTTCACCCCCAGGCCGGCCTTAAAAGTCAGTTTGTACAACCCCTAAGTTAAGACACTGAAGATGCATTCTAAAATTCAACCAAGCCCTGTGATCAGAACCTTAGGTCAGTACTAGAATTACAGACTGAAATAATTTTACACCCTTTGTGGTGTTGAGAATAGTTGGTGGAATAGTGTGAGAATTTATTCAGTTTGTATTTCACTCAGGATTATCAAATTTGCCTTTTTCAAGTCAATTTATAAAACACTATTTGTGCATCACTATTTGTGTATCACAGAACGTTGTAAATTCCTCCAAACCAAAAATTTTTTAAAGTAAAAAAAAAGCATAACATGATTATTAGTGGAAAGTGTACACAATAATTGTGTTAGTGAAAAATGAACAAAATAACATGAAAAATAAACATTTGTACAAAATTAATATTTTACAAAAAATTGTAAGCCGCTCTGATAGCCTTGAAGAGTGGGGTATAAATAAAACATTATTATTATTATTATTATTATTATTATTATTTATTAGGATGTTTATATTGATTGTTAAAGAACTCAGAACTCACACACTGATTTGTGCCAGTGACAAATGTAATTAAGATGGAATTAATGAAGAGTTGTTGTTTTTTCTGTAATGTTTAATATAATCAATATTTTATTGAAACTGCTTGCTATGTTAAGCAGTATATAAATACAATACATAAATACCTGCAAAACCAAAGGAAGGAAACTGACTTTGACTGATTAACTGATGCCTACTAAGATCACATCTTCCTGGTCTTTACAATATATATGGTAAATATCTTTCAGATTCTATGCCTCACCAAGCTGCATGGACAAGCACCTGCTACAGGCAATGCTTTAGTCAGGTTATTTAAGCCAGGTTTCAGACTATGTACAATCAGATTTTTTTTAAAAAAAGCAGTTTAAAACATATATAATTAAAACACACATACACACCAGCATGACAAGTGTAACAAGGGCCCTATATAATCAATTATCAAATGTCTGTCAGAAGAGAAAATGTCTTTGCCTGCAAAAAGAAAGTAGGGAGTGTGTCAGTCTAAGGCCCAGTACAGACGGGCATTTTGTGGCATCCTCACCACGAACTAAGGCTAGATGAGGCTGGCCATTTACATGCCCAGCAGCCCTAGTCCATGAGGAGTGGACTTGCTGCCCTTCATGATGGTGCAAATGTCATGCAGCGCCCAAACGGTGCTGGCAGGAAGTGACACAATTGGGGTACATGCATGCACGCACTCCAATCATGGCCCTTCCAAGAATCTGCTTTAGGGAGCTTCTTTTTGCTCCCAGGAGGGAGCATATCATTGCCACACTATTTGGTGGATGTGGTAACGATGTGGGGCTAAAAGGGGTGGCATGGAGCTGCCAGTCTGTCAAGCCCCTAAGTTCTCTCAGAAGAAAGTTCCAAAGTCTGGAGGCAACCACTGAGAAAGCCTTCTTCCATGTTGCCACCAGATGTACCTGTGGGTGGGACAGAGAGAAGGAGGTGGAACAGAGAGAAGGGCCTCCCAGCAGACCACAGAGCATGGGCTAGTTCAAAAGGGAGAATACAGTCCTTCAAATAACCTGAATCTAAGCCATGTAGAGCCCTAAAGGTCATAACCAGCACTTTGTGCCCAGAAACAAAGCACTCATTCATTTTCAAACATTTTAAAATAGACTGTAGAGAAACCTTCCAGACCAGGAGCTTTTCCATCCACCCACCCCATTTTAATTGCTGCTGAGACATCTTGTTTCATTTAAGTCCAAAACACACTGTAGAAATAATCCACTTTGGGACTGTTTTAACTGCCCTGTCTCAGTGCTAGGAAATTCTGGGAATTCTAGTTTTGTGACAGATTGAGACTTCTCTGTCAGAGCGCTCTGATACAACAACAAACTATAATTCCTAGATTCCTTACCATAGAACCAGAGCACTTAAAGCAATCTCAAACTGGGTTATTTCTGCAGTGTATTTTGGACCTCAATCGAGGCTTTGGGGACTCAACCAAAAATATAGTTCTTGTTTTTCTAAATTATTAATCAATCATTTTGTTCAAAATTTAATCCTTCTTACATTAATCTGAAAAGTATTGAAAATTTTGGGGGGATATCTTTACAGTGTCCATTAAAATCTCTTCTTTATCTTGCATCTTATTAATCATCTCCATTCCCCATCTTTATTTCTGCAGTTTATAAGATAACCATTTCCCAGGCTTATTTGCAGATTCAAAGAAAAGGTAAGGAATGAAGTAATCGAGTTGGGTGTCATCTTCATACTGATGGCACCAATCCCCCAAACTCTGGACAATCTCCTCCAGTGGTTTTACATACATGTTAAATAGCATGAGGGACCGAACTGAATGATGAGAGACCCCACAGGTCAGTGGCCAAGGAATCAAACAGAAGTCCTCCAGCACAACCACCTGGTTCACCCCTTCAGGAAGGAATGAAGCAACTGTAAAACAATGCTTACATGTTCCATCTAAGTAAGGAAATCCAGAAGAATACCACAGTTCATATTATTGGAAGCTGCTGAGAGTTCCAACAGAACCAACAGGGCACACTCCCCTTGTATCACTTTTAGTGTTGGACATCTGCCAAGGTGACCATACATCCCAAACACCATCTGGGCAAGCAGCCAAGGGCTGATTGCTATACAGGGGATAGAAATTGAAAAGTATCTACTGGACCTTGCAGCATCTTTGAGACCAAGAAAAACAAGTTGGTAAAATAAGCTTTCATAGACTTTCATAGGCTGTGCACACTGGCTATTAAAGCCGGCCTGAGGCAGAGTCAGGACATGACACCCATATGGCACACACCCTGACTCCACCCCATGGTGGTGTGATGCTGCCCACCACATCACATGGTGTTACATGTCACGGCACTCCTCTGGCACTGCATCCACATGATGCACCATCAAAGGAGCATGGTAAAGCTATGCTGTGGTGGCTACAGCACCCTTTTCAGGGTGCAAAACAGAACCACTTTTTGTGGATCCTTTTTGTACCGTGCAAAGGCCATATCGGGGCTGCCATGATCTAGGATAGATAGAGGCATTAGCAGGTTGCCACTTAGAGGTCGCCTGTATCTTCTTCATCAGATGCATGGAGTGAAGTGCCTAGGAATAAATCTTTATACATATGAATATGCAGGTTGGATTAGGTCCATGAACCCAAATCCATTGGCAATGGGTTGAACAGAGATGCACATTACTAGTTAACATCTTAGCCTCATGAAGTACTCTCTTGCTCATCTTATCTTTGTGGTTCATGCTACATTCCAATAACTTCTTCCCCTATTCATATAGTTTTCTGCTCACTATTGCTTAGGCAATATCTTTCTTCCTGCCTTGTCTCCCAATAACCATTATTAAAATCACCTAATCAACATACCCCCCCCCCCCCAAAAAAATTGCATTTCTATTGCTATCCACACATACAACCAGAACATTCGTAGCTATAAAGGTCTGTTCCTAGGCACTTCACTAGATGTATCTGATGAAGTAGATTATGTAAGTTTATGCTATTAGATTCTTTCTCTAATTTAGGGGCTATACAGACAGGTGGCCAAAAGCCACCCGTCTTTGTCCCTATTTGGTGCCGCAGCAGCCGCATGCTGTGGCAGTGACCCGCTCCCTAAAAAGAAGCTGCTCTAGGCAGCATTTTTGAAGAGGTGCTAGAGGCGTGCTCACACGCCATGGTGACTCCCCTTCTAGCCAGAGCTATTTGGGCACTCTGATGCCTGTGCATCATCATGGCATGCCCCATATGGATAAATGCACACCAAGATGGTGCAAAGATGCCCATAGTAGGGTTTTCAGTGTGTACCTAGCCCTACTTTTGGGCCCAGGACAGAGCAAAGCACCCATCTGTGCCAGCCCTCAGTCTCCAAGGTACTACAGGACCCCTTTGCATATTGAAGGTGGAAGGTTAAAGAAAGAAAAAGTAAATTAAAGACCGATTTCAGCAAGGTGAGAAGGCCTTTTTTTGCCACAACTTGAATTGAATGCAGATACTGAGCATGATATAAAAGTGTCCACCCAGTTCCATAGGGTAACTTGTACACTCAACTTAGGCATGACCAACATTGTGCAGTAGTTCTTTAGCGATTTACATGAGAATCATTATTACAAATCTGGGCAAATAGCTTCCATTTAGATGTGTTGCTTGTTTTGATAGGAAGGCTACTCACCTTAGAGAACAAACTGAATTACATCTTGAAAGTCATTCTTTAAATAGGGCAGGCTCATATTTTCCTTAAGGAAACATAAACATGCAGCTGCAAATGTGCTACTGCATAGTAGGCACAGGTTGGTGTCCCTGAGGTGATAATTGGTTACTAAAGTAGTGGACCATTGCTCACAAATTGCTACAGGCTTGACAAAACCATAACATATCTTTGACAACTAGGATTTGCTCAGCAAGAAGAGAACATTGAAGTATACATCCTGTTTCATCATTGGTCCCATTTTAGTCATTTATAGCCAGCCTAGGATTCTTCTGAACAATACTCTTACAGAAGTGCTGTTGTGCTGAAATAAATGGAACAAGAAAGAGACACTTTGCTGTGCTATGCTGAGGTTTAAAAACACAAGGACAATTTGAAAATGTTTGTTTCATTCCTCTCCTACACTTGGAGAAATACCATCCTCTAATTTGCTTTCTGTGAACTGGGAAATTTTGCAACAACCTGGCTTATAAGAGCAGTGCATGGATGCTTGCACAACCTCTTGGCAAGTGTCTCTGAACAGTGATAGATAATATTTCCCTTCAAGATATTAAGAGAAGATGAGCATCAATTTATTTCCTCTTTATTTTTCTATAATTTGAAACAGGGATAATGATTCAGGGTAGGGAAAGGCACAAATACCAACTGGGAATGTACTAACAGGTAAAAGCAAGGAGAGTAGAAATGGTGTATCCAGGAAGTTATATGTTTGATTTGAATATTGTATGAATTAAAGGGGGTGGTCTGGGTTTGCAGATTTCCCCAAAACAAACCAAAAAGAACAATTATCTTTGGTTTCACTAATATAAAATGGAGTGGTAGTATGTGATTAGTTTCTCCTTGGAATTTTGTCAAAGTGAGATCATTCCCTCTTTAGGGTGTTGGGTGAAATATTTATTTAGAGTGGGGGCTTCTAAACTTAAATGGTGTTACTGCATTGATGACTCTGTTTTAGACTGAAGCTTTCTACCTTTAAGGGCACATACCATGTGATCATACTGGAGGTGAATTTTGAGGGAAGGGGAAATATTTGAGTGCCAATGGATACCTTTGGAATTTTGAGAATGTGTCATAAATGTCATTGCAAAATGGTTATCATAAATAAATAGCTGTCAATCCTTGTCTTAAAGGTTCAAATTAATTTTGTTCCCCAGAGCTTGGAAACCCTGATGGGGATATTTATAATGCACTTCCAATTCTTCTTCCCAATCTGGAATTAGAAACATTACTGTAAATACTTAGTTTGTATACTGTATCTTAAGGTGTTTTGTTTTGTTTTGTTGGTAAATAATTGTTGCCTTTAGCTAACATTCCTAGGGATCTTGCTCTCAACCCAGCCATTTAAAGAACTACTTTGGGCACGTGCAACCTCTAAGACATGAGTGGAACTATAAGGGAACTATATGTTGCCCTTCGGATGTTGTTTCAAATAAAAATCCCAGTATTCCTCTTCATTAGCTCTATTGAGGAGGACTATTGGGTCTTGCAGTCCAACAGTATCTGGAAAACTGCATAATTTCAACCCTTTTTCTAAGGCATCTAGAGTAGACCTCTTTCCTATAATTATTTTGGGTACTGTAAGTTGACTGCCTCCTGAATTCACCACCAGTGTTCGGCAAATGCAGACCCTGCCCATATAGTTCAGTAGGCTCTATGGCATGATATCAGTGCACATGTTATGGAGAGAAAGATGGAGACATTGTTGTTTCACTTTTATCCAAATAAAGCAAAGACAACTGTTGCAGAAGATAAAATGGGAGGCAATCTGTATCCTTTTAATCTGAGAAAGGAGTAACCTTTATCAAAGGATGAGAGATATCCCTAGAGAAGAAGTATCTGGCTAGAATTTCTCCAGGGGGCCGAGTTTCTCTAGTGTTGGGACAATATTCTTCCACCTCAAAAGTTCTTTCACTTCTACTCTGACTTGACTTGTTGAAACAGCAGATCATAGTTTTCAATACAGCTGTGGCTTTTTTCCCTCAGTTCCAAAACATTGTTTATTTGTTTGTTTGTTTGTTTCCTGCCTGCCTGGGGTAACAAGTCTTATCTGCAAATCTTAAATAAAGCAAATATAATAAATAAAAAGCTAATGAATATAAATAAAAACAGCATATTTTTTTCAGAGGGAGGAGAGAATTAAAAGCTTCCAGATTTCATTTCAACTGTAAGCCAAAGCAAACTTAATCATGTATAGCATCATAGAGAGAGAAGAAGTTGTTTCTCCAATTAGGGCTTATAAATGACTGCTCACATCCTTGCTCTCAAGTCTATTACACACTATGGAGTGTTTGGACTTTAATTTAAGCCAATTTATTTTGAATCTGTGAACAGTGAAGACTAGAACTTTTCATTTAATCACAGAACAAATACATTCAGAAGAAGCAAGCAGAAGTCTTTATTTGATATTTTCCATACCAGCGAATCTCTGGGAAGATGTTAAGTGAACTAGCCCTCCCTTTATGTGTACCTCCAGTGCCCAGAAGATTTTAACAATTCAGTGTAAATCAATGGATGCAGCAGTAAGGGAGACTTTCCCCTGCCCCACAAAACAGCTTGTGAAATCAGTCTAGTACTGATTTATCACACTTGTCTCTGTTTGTACAGTACTTTTCTCATGCACCTGTAGATATAATCTCTTATCAAAAATGGCTAGAGTCTAAGTCACTTTATTTGACCCCAAAAAGACAATTCTGTTCCAAGTCATCTAGCCCTTTAACAAGAACCTGTGATAAATGACCGTACTGATTTTTGCACTCCCCCTCCCCCCGATAATATCAACAGAATCCTTGGGGAGGCATCCATATTAGCTTGTTGCTGAAAAGACAAAACAAAACAAGTCCTGCTGTGCCTTAAAGACTAACTAATTTTATTGAATTATTTTGATGTTTTTTGGATTTCAAGATATCACAGTTGAGCTGTCACTGGGGAATTTTAAAAAGAGAGCCAGTGCACAGGGCCCTTGCCATCTGAGGCTTCTGCCTCCAACAAAGGTAGAACAATTTTTTTTTTTCTAATACTGGCACTGATTGGCATGCTTTACGTCTACACCACCTAAAGATTTCCTGGTGCAAAACATGAAGACTTTTTGAGAAATTCATTGTTCTTTACCTACATAGGAGTCTGTGGCTTCAAAAAGGAAGGAGACATGCTGGATTACAAGGAAACATCTTCTCTGAACGGCAAATGGACATTACATTTCCTTGACTTCTGAAAATCTACCAATGACAGTATGGTCAAGAGGGGGGGGGGTAGATAGCCCTGATGCAAGCCTATGACTAACATCTTAATTTTTTCCTTCTGCTTGTCTGATGAAGAAACCAGTGTGACTTAGAAAGCTTGCAACATGTAATTGTGCATAAAGGTATCATTGTTTTGGATGTTATAGTTTTATTGACACATGTATGGATGGTAGGTGCAATGGTTGGCTGTCTACAAAAGTGTATACCCAATAAAGTATGTTCATTCTGAAGGTGTTCAGAGACACTTTGTTTGGATCTGCGGCTAGTTTTTTTAACAGAACCATTTTATTGCCCTACTAGGCTAGTATGATGGCATGTCAGGGCTAATACAAAATCACATTTGTAATTCAACAATCAAATTGGGGGGGGGGGGGGTAGCTGCAGCTGCAAAATGACAAATTAATACCAACATTTTCTCAGTTGTGAATGTTTATTTTTATGATGTACTGTGTCCAACATATTCCAATAATTCGCTTTATTCAAGGGAAAGGAAAGGCTTGTTTTTATTTTCAGATTTTCTATTACTACCTTGTTCTAGCTGTTCACTCAGAGTTTCTGATTTCAGAATCTTATGTGATTTTATGTTCATATCAGCAGAAAACCTAAAGTGCAAGAATTCTTACAGAAACTAACTGCAGTAGCAAAATTGGTAGAAATACTTCTATCATAGCCCTGGTAACTTCACTGCTATTCATCAATTAAGACTTGTAGTAATACTTCTTCTGCATTAGTCACACAGAAAAGGTAACACACAATGTATAGTGAAGGCCCAAATTACCTGATGATGATGTCACACAAAACCTTGATGTTTCTTATGGAAAGGGCTCTGCTCAGCAAATAATACTGTCACACAGTCACTCCCTGTCACAGTGCTGAATTGGTGCCTGTATAAAGGAAGCAAGATGTTTTCATACACAAAGGAAATGCAAGTACATTTCAGTGGAATCTCTATCCGCATTGACTGAAGCAGGTTGAACCTATCATCTAAAGAGCCCTTTTGATCCTTGCAGTGGGATCATGGATCCCTGATCCTTGTCTGAGATCCTTTTCCTGCAAATAATAAATATTATTCAAAATTATTTTAAAAATATTCAAAATATAAGTGATTTCTGAATGGGCTAGATATGAATTAAACATGTACAAGACAGACAAACAATAGTAAAAAAAATAGTACAAATCCCTCTTAAAGTTGAAAAAGTACCATGTTGTCTGTAGAAAGTAATACATGTGGGTGTTGTTTCACAGCATTAAAAACAGTATAATTAAAACATTTTTTTAAAAAAAAAATGGTCCAACATCCCAGCCTGTCCTTATAACAATTCCTTAAACTGTGTGAACAGGTAGGTCTTCACCGGCCGGCAGAAGGCCATCAAGGAGGGAGCCATTCTGATCTCTCTGGACAGGGAGTTCCAAAGTTTAGGTGCAGCCACTGAGAAGGCTCTGACTTGTGTTCCCACTAACTGTGTTTGTGATGATGTTGGGATGGAGAGAAGGGCTTCTCCAGAGGATCTCAGACTCCAGGCCGGTTCATACCAGGAGAAACAGTCTGTCAAATAGTGTGGATCTGAGCCATGTAGGGCTTTATAGGTGACAACTAGCACCTTGAATAGTATCTGGAAACAAACTGGCAGCCAATGAAGCTATTTCAACAGGGGTGTTGTATGGTCTCTGTAATCAGCCCCTGTTAACAGCCTGGCAGAAGTTCTTTGAACCAGCTGTATTTTCCGAACACTTTTCATAGGCTCCCCATGTAGAACCCTTTACAGTAGTTCAAACAGGATGTAACCAATGCATGTACCACTGTGGCCAGATCTGGCTTCTCAAGATATGGGCACAGCTGGCACACAAGTTTTAAATGTGTGAAAGCACTCCTGGTACAGCAGAGACCTGGGCCTCCAGGTTCAAAGCTCAGTCCAAGAGTATTCCCAAACTGCGAACTTGTCTCTTCAGGGGGAGTGTGACTCCATCTAACGCTGGATGGATCCCTATTCCCTGATCTGCCTTCACACTGACCAGGAGCACCTCTGTCTTGTCTGGATTAAGTTTCAACTTGTCTGCCTGCATCCAGTCCATTAATGAAGACAGACACTGGTTTAGGACCAGGACAGCCTCCTTGGATTGAGGTGGGAAGGAGTAGTAGAGTTGAGTGTCATTTGCAAATTGATGACACAGCACCCCAAAACTCCGGACAACCTCTCCCAGCAGTTTCATGTATATGTTAAACAGCATAGGGGACAATACACACAATGAGTCAATAGGTGGACTAGGTGGCAGTGGCCACTGTGTTTTTGTTTCAAAACAATTTTGGGTGGAGCAATTGGGATTTTCTTCCATCCTATATTCTACAGTTCATCTCCTCACCTTTCCAGTGATAATCCACACTGGGACTATATTTGGGGAATTACTTTATAAGAAAGTCTTATGGTGTCCACTTTCAATTAGGACAAATTACCCATTCCATATAAACTTAATTTTACTGGATCTTTGTCACCACTTTCTTTGTCCCAGGTGTACCAACTCTGATCCTCTAAGAATGGTTGACCCATCCGTATTTGGTACTAGTACAAATAGGGTTCTGCAGTAAATATTTCTGGGTCAATGTATGTAATTCTATGGACAAAGGGCACCGTAAAATTTTCCAATACTGGTAGGAAATGTTCACTACATTATCTATATGGAGTACATCTCTTATTTTAGATTGAAGAGGTAAAATAATGACTATTCTTGGGATGATTTTTTGCCATCACTGTTAGTCATATGATGCCTAAAATTACTACATTACTAGAATTATAAACTACTTAAAATAATGGTGGGGGAGAATGTTGTAATAAACATTCTTCCTGAGATCAAAGATTTTCTCCAAGGGATAATGTTATTTTATATATTTCCCCAAACATGCTGTTTGGCTTTGTGAAAAAATAGAAATTACAGCAAAATACTTTATAATAACAGGTATTAAAATAGTCTAATGTCTGCTCTACAAGGCATCATGCAGGGAACTTCATATAGAACCCAAGCATCTTAAGGATACATTAGCAGCTTTGAGAATTTTTCTTCCATGTATTCAAACCACAAGGGGCTGCACAAGTTAGCCCAAACTTCATTGTCCATTATGGCCCAGTTCCTAGCTTTCATAAAGTAAGACCATCTATGAAGTCTTCATTCTCAAAATCTAAATAATGTTAAACTCTTTGATAAGACTGGTAACAGATCTTTGGAAGGATACTTTGCCTTTTCTGCTGAAGAACATGTTAAAACCTCCATTCAGTCTCAATGTGCAAAAGTATTTTTGGGGGGAGGGGAGGGACCATTAGGGACAAGAATATTAACAGGTCAGGCTAGTGTTCTTTCATGTGTATTCAAATGTGTGAGAAAGGTACTTCTGAAATAATGTTCCTAAATGTCAATATTCTTAAATCCTGTGAGATCTTTGAATGCAAAATAATTCTATTGTGTAACTGTGACAATATATTTTTGCACATTTCTGCAAAAAAAAATGTATCACAGCCAAACCAAGTCTTAAGCAGTTAACATCAAAGAATTCATGTGAGATTTTAAAAGTAATTATAAAATCCTGAAAATTGTACACCAAGTGGCAGACATGCCGATGATGACAATATTTAATTTGTCAGAGACAATATATTTGTCAGCACAGTACTGACACATTAATGGAATGTAATTGCAAAGAACAATGTCATATATATTATTTATTTATTTATTTTCATTTGTTCATAGTGGTAAAACCAGTTATAGTAGCAAGTTGCTGAAAGTTTCACACACAAGTAACAATTTCCCAAAGTGAGTTGCTGAGTGATATGTAAGAAAAAGGCTTTGTGTATATACTGAAAGCAAGCAGGAGCCAAACAGACAATTCCCCAATGGTGTATTTAAATATAAACATCCTAAGATATTGTTCAGCAGTTCCAAAACAAACTGGCACAACGTGGACACTTAAATGCCAAATTGATTTGTTGTTATTGTTGTTGTTTTTCCATTGCACATTCAGCTGACTTCTTGATCTAATCTTGGCTTTATATTACTTTTGGTCCAGTTGTTTCTTTGGTCAGAATTTCAGTTCCCATTTACTTTATTATTATTTTTGTGTTGTTGTTGGGGGGATAGGAATTGCACACAAAACTGCTTAATGAGATTCTTTCATGGAGATAGCATTTGTCTTTAGCATCCGCCTTTATAATTTACTTTTCCCTTAATTTTTTTTTGTCTTACTGTTATGAGAAAGTAAAAGGAGGAAGAGAAGAAGACTGCCATGCCATCTTTCTGTCTTCTCTACTCCAGGCTACCACGGTTCCTAAGTCCTTCCTCATAGGACTCCATTTCTAGAACAGCTTGTCAGTATATTTTTTGAACTGTTCTTCCCAGAACTGAACACAACACTTTTAGTGCAGTCTGACCAAATCACAATACACTGGTACTGCTATTTCCTTTGACTTCCTTGTTTTGCTTGACCTCTAGCTCCTTTTCACACATTTCAAGCCAGGTGTCACCCATCCTGTTTTGTGCATATCATTTTCCTGTCTTTATCTGTTTATCTATTTTTGTCCCACTCTTCTTCATAATAGCTCAGACCAGCAATGTATTCTCTGTCTCATATGTGTAGTTATATACAATTGTTTTCCAACTCCAAAGCTTCATAGATAAGCAGAGTCTACCCTTATGAGAAAAGCCCCCCATAGCCATTTGTATACCCACGCTCTTCCCAACAAGCAATTGTTTTTACTCCCAATGCAACTTCCCACATCCTATGGCCCAGAAACATTGATCTTAATTGGGAAGGATTAATGCATATTATGCAGTTAATGTCTCACCCTCTCCCTGAAGACAACTTTCTGGAAACTAATGGTGATGGTGAAATAGCAAAAGTAATATCTATTCAGTTCACTGAAGAGGGGAAGATATACCATCCATCAGCAAGCATAGAATATTCTTTCTCAGTTCTCCACTGCTATGAATGGGAGAATATTAAAAACTTTCCCTTATTCCACCTTTTGGCACATGCTGTGTTTTGGTGCATGATTTAGAGATAGAGAGAAACTTTGTTGGCTTCAACAATCTTGGGGCAATGTAGCATTTTCATATATCTTGAAACTTTGATGTTATTGTGTGTCTTCAAGTCATTTCTGACTCATGACAACCCCATGGTAAACCTATCATGGGCTTTTCTTGACAAGATTTGTTCAGAAGGGGTTTGTGATGGCCTTCCTCTAAGTTCTTGAAACTTACTAGGAGAAAGTACTTTTACCTTGGGTGTTTGCACTTTTCTGAGGGCTCCTCAAGCCTTTTATAGGGCTCTTCAAGAAATAAAGTGTTACAAAATAATGCAAATATTTAAAATAAGAACAGCTGAAATGCACATAATAGAAATAAATGTGCAGAAGTATGCTTTAATCAGTGGATCATATCTAAATTTGGTAAACTGCACAAATAAATGCACAAATCAAGGAAATAAGGTGGGGAATGCAAACGTTTCACTTTCAGAAAGAAATGGAAAATGATATGAAGGAAGAAAATGCAGATCATATTTGGAAAAATGAACATCAAGACATGAAAGATTTTTTTCTTTTGTGTGTGTGTGTGTGGACACACGTGTGCACACGCGCATGCGCATGCACGCACGCACACACATCTATATTCATCTGTTTTCAACTTTTTTCACTCTCAAGTAAACAAAGGTTGTGAAAAGATTGTTTCCCCTGTTCTAATCACAGAACCACACTGTGTGTTATAATTTGTTTTATAGAACTTTTGAGTAATTAATGAGACATTAATGCTTTAAAACCCAAATTCAGGCCACTATGTTCTTAAATCAGATTGCAATCAATGGAACTTAAGCACTTGTTTACACACTAAAGTCTTATTTAATTTAATGGTTTGTAAGGTGTTTAACTTTCATTATCTTTTGCCCATTAATTATCCTTTTATATATATAGTTTCTGAACATGTTGAATTATCCAAACCTAAGTCAATTTGAACATAAGTTTTACTCTAAATTAAGGTCCCAATGATTCTGGTGGATTTATGTACACCTTAATTTATCTTCAGTGAATCCAATATTGAGATAATAACTCCAACTGATTGATTTTGAAGAAGCAATAGCCAAAAAAGAAAAGAAAAAAGAAAAAAAAAAGAAAAAAGAAAGAAAGCAAGAAAGAGAAAAAGAAAGAAAAAGAAAAAAGTGATTATGGACCAATTTGAGGGGGCCAGGGCGGGGCAGGCAGAAAGGATAGTTAAGATGACAAATATAATACTAGAGAAACACTTCTGAGCAATGGGTATTTTGATTGATGCTATTTAAAGTCCTCTGATATTACAGCAGGTCTAATTTTAAAGAGAAGATAAAAGTCTTTTACCCTTTTTTAAATTCTAGTTTCTTGTTCTACAACTGTGATGGATATGTTCCTTAGCACAAATTTTGCAGCACATGCATAAGAAAGATCCAGTGAATCTGCATGTTGGGCACTTACCCCCAACACAGTGTATGGCCACTTTTTATAAAGTATTTGACACTAATATTAACCTTGTGCTTTTAAGGCCACTTCTTTTTTTTAAAAAAATAAATGAATTAAATTGAAGAATAAAGTAAAAAGCCACTGAGGTCACAAAGGGTGGTTAGAAATAAAACCAGTGAAAAAATGCCTTACTTATGAGGCAATTCAGTGTGGATATTTTATAGCCATGTATTCCTCAGGATAAATTGGTGGATCAAATTACTGGATAGACAGATAGCATACATTTCCTACTACCCCTGTGGGCAAGCATGAAGCAGGTAATTCATTTCTGTCACATTTTAGATCAAAAACCCATGTTGTCCTAATGGGATAAATGAGTGGCCACCACTGAGAATAACACTGCCATTTGTGAGGAAAATTGCTCAAAATTGAACCAGCCTGAGTCAACAAATTTGGGGTGGCACCATGAGGTGGCCAGACTAATTTCTTGGTGTGGTTTAATTTAAGCCTGTCACTGAGGGAGTGTTGAAAACATTTGCTTTACAGCCCTTATCCAAGAAATCCTGGAATGTGTTACATCTCAGTTAGAGATGTGTCAATCTCTCAAAATCCAATTCAAGATTCAGGAATCAGGAAGTTGAATGAATATGTATCTATTACTTAAGACAGGGTGTTTATTTAAAAAAAATCCCTGTGTGTTACCAAATATTCTGCCTTTATTTAGTATTTAAAATATGCAGTTATAAATTTAGGGCAAAAGTCTCACTGTGCTACTACTCCTTCATAAAGCAGGCATCATTTCTTAACACAGTTCAGAATAGTCAGAGACTTGGATCTAGTTCAGTTCCTGCTGTGTACAGTTGTCTGACTGGATGCAATGGATGTTTGCTGGACGATTGTTGCCTAAGCCTCAGCTATGATTTAAATCATGCAACAAAAATCACATATTGCCAGGATAATGGTGTATTAAAGGCACGATCAAAGGTCAATAGGAATATTAGTCTCTTTCTCTTCCAGGTGTTAATTTTTTGTGACTCTGCTCAGGACAAGATTCAAATAAATACAATATAGTTTTATGTGAAGTCGAAAGCTTTCATTGCCCATAACCATAGTTTTTTGTGAGTATTTTGGGCTTGAGATTCAAACGATCTACAAACCAACCAAGAAAATTCAGCAAATGCTGTGCTCAGCAAAGGACAGGAGAGATCTTCTCACAGACACAGGAGTTTACTGCATACAATGCAGCTGCGGACAAATGTACATAGGAACCATCAAACACAATGTTGAAACATGAATCCAGGAACATGACTGTGTCAGCCAGAAAAGTCTGCAGTAGCATCCTGGGCATAAAATGCTGTTTGGAAACACTGAAATTATGGACCATGCCAGCAACTATCAGGTCAGATTACAGGGAAGCCATTGAAATCCACAAACACTTAGAGAACTTCTAGAGGAAAGAAGATACCCTTAAAGT
Source organism: Urosaurus nigricauda (assembly GCA_034509955.1). NCBI lineage: Eukaryota > Metazoa > Chordata > Lepidosauria > Squamata > Phrynosomatidae > Urosaurus > Urosaurus nigricauda. The sequence goes on along the minus strand of JAOEGL010000003.1, from coordinate 43,988,870 downwards.
AAACAAAGTTTGGCTAACAGTGCTGAAAAATACCAAAATCAAGACCCAGCAAGTGCAAATGAAAACCATCCAGGGTCAGGGGTTTTCCCAGTAGACAATGGATCACTAATTAAATAGACACCCTGAGGCCTTGCCATTCAACAATAGACCAACACAGAGATTAACATGTAAATCACTTCCTCTCAACCAAGAGTTACACAGTATATATATCCTACTCACTTCCATGCCAGCATTCTCTGAAGATGCTAGCCACAGATGCTGGTGACATGTCAGGAATAAACTCTTCCAGAACATGGCCATTTAGCCCCCCCCCCCAAAAAAAATTATCACAAAAAACTTAGCAATATAGTTTTTCCTCTCTAGTGGTCATCATAGTTCATAGATTCCAGAGTCACTGATCAACCTTGTATTCCCAGATTTTTCATTTGAAATATGTAAACATTGATTTTAACCAATACTTTAATATATCGAAGTGCCAAAATGCAATGATCCTGAGATGAACCTTGGGGAGTAGTTAGGACAAATTATAACAGCATACCATTCAGTCTGAAATAAATGGATTTCTATCAAACCATGCTGGAACAATGTGTATGTCTAATTTGAACTTGATACCAAGATTGCTGTTTTCTTCCTCTGAAGAGCTGATTGACAGAGAAATGCAAACATTTCACTGCCAACCATCTCAGCCTCTTGGGAAATATAAGCAAGTAATATCTGGTTAAAGGAATGCTTTTTATTTATGATGTCAGTTTTCCTAAACATTGGAGTACCTGCATCAAATCCAAATCCAAACCTTTCTGCTCAGAACAATGTTAAAATAAATTATCTTGTGGAACATTTACTGCCAAAAAACAACAACAAAAACCAGTGCGTATGCAATACAGCTGTCCTCCAAAGGACAGCCAGGAATGTAAAGATGAAAGACGAATATACATTGCACAGTTTTACAATCCAACTTTGGCCATGGGTCTATTAAGTCTTTACATTCCCCCTGACAGTAGTGCCCAAACAGTGCATTTGCTTCCACCTCTCCAATTTATATGCTGGAGTTTTTCTTGGTCTTAAACACTTGGCATCAGCCTAGTAGTTTATACGTAGTATAGGACATTGAGGCTTAAATTGATAGATATATAGTGGTCATATTGGGCTTCTGATCATGTGTGAGTCTATGCTTGTAAGCAATTGGAGTTTATATGACTTAAGCCAGTGTTAACAATCTTAGGTTTGTTCCCTCTGGTGTTAGACACAGTGAAGGTTACAAAAGAAGTAGGGATCGATGCTTGATATCTATCCTTTTTTCAATTCACTCTGATTCCCAGGATAACTTGGAGAGCATACCAACCGTTCCACAGCCCCTTAATCTTAGCCTGAAAACCAGGGATAGTTTGGGGATTATGTTGGTATACTGGCCACCCCGTTGCCTAACAGACTCCCTAACCAAGCTGACTCAGCTGATCTCTGAGTTGCTGTTAGAGTCGCCCAGACTTCTTTTCTTGGGCAATTTCAACATTCCTCTCGAGGCCGGCTTATCTGATCTATCTGGAGCAGCTTGGGATTTCATGGAACCCATGACAAGCATGAACCTCTCCCAATTGGTCACTGGGCCTATCTGTCCTGGACTGCGGCCAGCACACACAAACATAAGCTGATAAGAAAGCTCAGCAGGGAGTTAGTTCTGTAGCTGAGAGAAAGTCTGCAGACCTGAGTATTGTTCACAAGAATAATCCAGAAGCCAAAGCTGAGGTTGGAGAAGTCACAGAAATCAGTCCAGTCCGAGGTCAGGGCAAGGAGAAGTCAGCAATAGTCCAATTTGTTCCAAGGTCTCAACAAGAGTAAAGGTAAAACAAGAGTTCAAGAGACACAGAGGCAGCACACAGTTGCATCAAGAGACTTTCAATAAGTTCTGGCAAAGGGATGGTGTCCCACAGATGGTTAAATAGGAGACACCCTCCCTGTTGCTAACCGTGCCTTATCAGCAGCTTGCTTCTCTGCAAGCCTGCAAGACTGACGTACGCAAGCACTCTCAGCTCTCCTTTCCTTAAAGGAAGGGACCTTCAAGCATGGTTCTTCCTTGGGAGCCACACTCAGCTGCTGAAGGGAGCTCCACAGTGCTAGGGCCTGGCTGAGCCTCCACTCATGAGGTTGAAATGGCAGGGCTGGGGTCTTGCAAGGCAGAACTGGGTCCTGGTCGAGCCTCCAACTCCTCTTGCTCCTCCTCATCCTCCAACTCCGCCTCTTGGCTGGCCATGATACTACCCATTGTGCGGGAACAGGAGCATCTGTGGGCAGAGGTAAGTAAAGGTAACTAAAACCTCTGCATTGTCATGGATGGATCACTTTCTGATCAAGATGGAACTAAAAGCCTCTTTTTGTTCCCCTGGGGTGGCAGACCCATTAGAATGGTCTGCCCTCGAAGGCTAATGGAACCAATCGGTTTCCAGAAGGCCTTGGAGGGTTTAATGGTTGGTAACGCCGTGATCCCGTTGAAACCTTGGTGAATATTTGGAACAACGATCTCCCCCGAGCGTCCTTTCCAGCCTGCTTCCAATCGAAAACCCTGGTTCACAGAGGAACTCAGGGAGATGAAGCTGGTTGGACAACGACTAGAGCGCAAGTGGCGGGAAACTCGTCTCTTGTCCAACAGAACTTGCCATAGGCAGCATCTTGGTGCCTATCGGGAGGCTTTGTGTGCAGTGCGGCGATCATTATGCTCTGCACGCATTGCGTCTGCAGAGTCTCACCCAGCAGAGATGTTTAGGGTGGTGGGGGAATTGACACAGGTTCCTCCTGCGCTGAACCCCCTACTTGACCCAACGACTGCCTGCTGTGATGCGTTTAACATCCAATTTGCAGATAAAATCTCTTGGATAAGGACCGACTTAGATGCCAATGTTTTATCAGAATCCATAGATGAGGCGTCCAACAGCTTTGCTGTTGTCACCTTACTGGGTGAGTTTCAATCCGTGAGTACTGATGACGTCGACAAGCTCCTTGGAAGTATGAGGAAGACAACCTGCCCTCTCGATTCTTGTCCATCTTGGCTGTTCGTCCAGGGGGATGCATTGAGGGTATTCCTTTAGGATACAATCAGTGCATCCCTTAGGGAAGGTATTTTACCACCTTGTCTGAAGGAGGCAGTTGTAAAGCCCCTCCTGAAGAAACCTTCGCTTGACCCCCCTAGACAGGAACAACTATAGACCAGTGTCCTTGCTACCATTTTTAAACAAGGTGATCGAGAATGCAGTCGCCTGCCAACTCCAAACTGTCTTGGATGTAACTGATTATCTTGATCCATTTCAAACCAGCTTCAGGACAGGACATGGAGTTGAGACTGCCATGTTCGCTCTGACTGATGACCTCCACTTGAGTATGAACAGGGTCATGTGACCCTGCTGGTGCTCTTGGATACTGTAGATCATTCCATCCTTTTGGATCGGCTGAGGGAGGTGGGGATTGGAGGCACTGTGTTGCAGTGGCTCCATTCCTTTCTCTCAGGCAGATCCGAAAGGGTGAGGCTTGGGACAGTTGCTCCTCCAAAATTAAGCTTAATTGTAGCATCCCTCAGGGCGCAATCCTGTCCCCCATGCTATTCAATATCTACATGAAACCACTGGGTGAGATCATCTGGAGGCATGGAGCTCAGTGTCTTCAGTACACTGATGACACTCAGATATATCTCTCCATGACCAGATCATCGGTTCAGACTTCAGATGGCATCTGTCCTCTCAATGACTGTCTTGTGGCAATAATTTATTGGACGAGGAAAAACAGATGGAAACTAAATCCAGACAAAACAGAGGTACTAACAGTCACAGGCCCAAAACCAGGTTTGGGAATACAACTCCAGGTCCTAGATGGAGTCACACTCTCCTCGAAGGACTCTGTTCATAGTCTGGGGGTACTTCTGGACTCGTCGACTAGTCAGGTGAATGCGGCGGTCAAGAGTGCCTGCTATCAGCTTCGGCTGATATTCCAGCTGCGCCCTTTCCTGCACATGAAGGACCTCGAATCTGTGGTGCATGCTTTGGTAACCTCGAGTTTGGATTTCTGCAATGCGCTTTACATGGGGCTACCCTTGTGCTTAACCCGGAAAATTCAGTTAGTTCAAAACATGGCAGCCAGGCTTGTCACTGGGACATCCAGGAGAGAGCACATAAGACCAGTGCTTAAGTCTCTCCACTGGCTACCGATTAGTTTCCGGGTGCAGTACAAGGTGTTGGTTTTAACCTTTAAAGCCCTACATGGCTTGGGTCCATCTTATCTCAGGGACCGCCTCTCCCCATATGAACCCCCCCTCACACACACACACACACTTCAGTCCTCTGGGAGGAATCTGCTACAGACTATGAAAACTAGGCTGTCACAGACCTCCTAGAGGACTTTCTCTGCTACTGCTCCCAAGCTATGAAATGGCCTGTCGGATGAGAGGCATCTTATTACTTCTCTTGACGGCTTTAAAAAGTTATAAAGATGCCTCTCTTCTGGCAGGTCTTCCCTGAAACTCCTTAACTTCCTGGCTCCGAAACTGGGTTATGATCTCCCGCTAGTTCCCAATACTTTGATTCCTGCTGCTATTGTCCACGCCGCTCAAGGAATAGTTGCTTCATGAGGAATTATTATGTTTTTAATTGCTGTTTGGTTTTAAATTTTTGCTAGTTTAATTTTAAGGGTTGGGAGGTTAGGAAGTGGGCTATTGGAATTGTTTTAACTTGAGTCTTTTTAACTTGTTGTACCCTGCTCCAATTGCCTGGACAGAGGAGCAGGCTATAAATATATTATTATTATTATTATTATTATTATTATTATTATTATTATTATTGTGGTCCTCCCCTGGTCAGCAATTTTTGGGGTGTTATTAAAGAGCAGCATATTATTAATTATGTAATTTGTTGTCTTTTTAATGCTAGATATGAGGAGATGTGTTTGTGAAATATTGTACCTTCATGTGCCAAAATAGCTTGGCTGGTTTGAAATGAGCAAGTACAGTCACCATTTATGACCCTACCTCAGGTAACAAAATGGATTGGGACATTCATGGATTGTAATTTATGGCCTTCCAGATGTTGTCAGACTGCAAGAACAATCATATTTAGCTAACATGAGGGCTTTCTAGATTGGCAGGAAAGTGTGACATGAAGTTGCCTTTTCCTTAATGCTTAGCAGCTGCACCACAGCCTTTAGATGGAGCTGTGCTGTTCTGCAGTTTTTAAAAAAGAAGCTTGGAAAACCAGCACCTTTTTAAAGGCACTTCTCCCCTAAAATGCAAAAAAAGGCGTTTTCATGACACACTTTCCCTTTTTCTCATCTAAAGGCTAGAGTTTCATGCAGCCATGAACACACTTCTTTTTGCCAATCTAGAAAGCCCCATTGTCATTAATAAAGTATGGCCAATAGCACTATGATCTGAAAAGTCACAGGTCCTCCTCCCTTGCCTTAAATTTATTGGTTTTCAGGTGACTTGAGGTGAATTTTGAGTTGACTTGATTTGAAAGGCCAACACACACATGACTTGAGAAGGAGGGTGGAATGAATTGATTTCATTTGTTCAAAAATAAAAATTTTGAGGAATGTAGGGATACAAACCGGTATGCTTTTCCTGAATTGCACCTTTACTTGTGGAGAGCAGGGAAAGGGAGTTTTTGGGCCATGCAGACCACCTCCAAGGGGCAGCCTGCAGCCACCTCCATCTTCACCAAATTTGGGCCATGACAAACACATGCCACATCCCTAATCTAGCTTTTCCAGGGCTCAAAAAGGAGCTGCAAAAGGTGGATCCTTTTTGTGTCCTGGAAAGGGTGTCGTAGTTGCCGCACCATGGCTTTATGGTGCTCCTTTGGCTCTGCATCATCTAAACACCATGCAAGAAGAGCACCATGACACCATGCACAGTGTGGTATGGCGCACAGTGTCACACCACCATGAGGGTGGAGTAAGGGCATGCACTGTATGGAAACCATGACCTGACCCCCAGACCAGCCTTAATGGATGATCTGCACAGCTCCTTACTTCTGGCAGAGAAGATGTTTTTTGCACACCCTTCTGGTGGCTATCACTTCATTTATTTTTTTACTACATTTGGCTTGTAGCACCATATTTGGTCAGAATAGGGGAACCCAAATAAAAGAAATAATATTGTTTGGAAATACAAAATGCTGCAGTATTTGAGATATACCTGGAGGGGGGGGGGTGTCCAATAGGACCAGCAACCAAAAAGTAGTGATACCAAGATAAGCAAAAGACAAATAATTCTCCTGATGAATATGAATAATTGAAAAAATATATATTATTTTAACAAATTGATCAAAAAGTATCTGTAATTATTATAAATAAATCTTTACACAACTTAGCTGTCTAACAATGCAAATTAATGAACTAACAAACAGGGAATACATCTTGCATTTTCCTGTGTGAGTGGCTAATGTTCTGAAAGTCTTGGAAATTATATATCCAGGTGTAGTAGCAATTACCAGTAGCTCCTTCTTTATGTTGTTTAGCTGTAAAGCTGGACAGAACAGCTGTGTTCTAGTCTGTTTTATCAAATCTCATTTAAATACCAAAGTTATGTGCACTTTTACAGCACTATACAGACTTACCAAAATTATGTTTCCCAGTCCTACATGCTTTTATTCCCATATAACTCCAGATGAGGAGGACATATGCCCATAACTGGACTAAGAACATTAATGTCTCACTGTTTTGCATGGTGTGTCCTCTGAAGGAATCTGAAATTTATTCATAAGATATAAACAGTATTATAGACAAATATGTTTGTAGATTTTACTCATACTACTTGTGACCTTGAGACTGTTCTATGCATAAGAGATCTTTTGAAATGACTTCTGTACATGCAATCTTTCACAGCAGCATTCCTCAAATCGTGTTCCAAGAAACCTGAGGTTTGGAAGACCAACAAGGATTTCCCAAATGAGATCATTGAAAGCAGGCTAGATTCTTTTGAAAGGCAAGTGTTGGGGTGCACTCAGACATTTTCTTATCTAATAATGAAACTCATCAAGCTTGACTAGCAAGCCCAATGTTAATAAGGTGGTCATTTAGACATCATCAAAAAAAGAAGTCAAAAGTGGGGTACTGCTTCCCATGGTGTTTTCATGAACTAATATGTCTGGATAGATGAAGATTTAGAAATTATTCCTAATCTATTTATAATTATTATCTCTTCTTTGTGAAGAAGACCATGATAAGTTGACTTGCTTAGTTTGCTGTCCAGGTAACAACCATGGATGGCCACTTTTAAGGTCCCAAATGCTTCTCTGAATCTTTAAGCCACATCATGCATATATTTTAATTTTAAATATATGGCTTAAAGATTCAGAGAAAGATTTGGGATCTTAAACTATGCATATATTAAGGGATGTGGTTGCTTAATGGTTAAGATGTCAATTCTAATGATGGGAAAACTGGAAGGTTGGTAAGTTCGAGGCCAAAGTGCTGAATGATAAGATGAACTCCTTTCACTAGCCCCAGCTTCTGCCAATCTAGCAGTTTGAAAGCATGAAGATGCAGGTAGATAAATAGGTACCACTTTGGCATTCAGTACAGTCATGCTGGCCACATGACCAATGGAGTTGTCTTCGGACAACGCTGGCTCTTTGGCTTAGTAATGCAGATGAGCACAGCCCCCTACAATCAGACATGACTAGACATTCATGTCAAGGGAATAACTTTACCTTTACCTTTTATTCATATACTGCCATATATTCAGAGATCTCAGGGCAAATTGCAAGCAATAAAGTAACATTCAAAATATAAAATAATTTGACTAGATTATATAGGTCTTCAAATAGATGTAATTCTGGGCACTACAATTCAAGAAGGAGATTGACAAGATGGAATGTGTCCAGAGGAGAAAGACTAAAAGGATAAATTTTCTGGAAACCAAGTACTATGTGGAATGGCTTGGGGAGCTGGATATGTTTAGCTTGAAGAAGAGATGATGAGATGAGATATGATAGCTGTCTATAAAATACCTGAAAGGATGTCATGTAGAAGATGGAGCAAAGTTGTTTTCTGCTCTTCCATGAACTAATGGATTCAAATGAAAAGAAAAGAAATTCCATCTATATATTAGGATGGAGATGATGAACCTTTTCAGGGCTGCATGCCCAAACTAAAAAATTTCCTGGCACCAGGTAGCACCTGGTGCTGGGGACAGGACTTCCACTCTCTTGGGGGTGGAACTTCCAGTGCGGGACTTCTCTTCTCACCCTTTCCTCAACCTCCAGCCATCTCTGAGAGACAGCTAGAAGCTGGAGAGGGCCCGGGGCAGTCAATGGGTGTGCACTTGTTGCTCTTCTTCCCCTTGCCTTTTTCCCAGTCTCCATCTATCTCTGTGAAACAGCTGGAAGCTGGGAAGGATTCCTGCAAGGAATAGGCATGTGTCATGATGAGCTCTACTCAACCCACTCTTTTATTCAAGTGACAGCACAATGGTGTTTATTATCCCACTGCTGCCACCATTTTGTCACAACCACTTTAATTAGGGAGCCCTGGCGGGGCAGTGGATAAATTCTTGTACTGTAGACACTCACTCACAAACCATAAGCTTGCATCCTGCCGAGATTGCTAAAATGAGTACCCAGATTGTCGGGGGCAATTAGCTTACACTTTGCAAACTGCTTAGGGAGTGCTTAAGTGCACTGATAAGTGGTATAGAAATGTACTTGCTATTGCTATTTAATTATCAACACTATGTTCCTTTTTGGACAGCACCATGGGCCTTTTCATTCCCCTGCTGCCACTTAATAGTCACGAGCACATTTACTTTTAACACTATTTTTCTTATTAATTTGTGATCCTGTCAACTCTTTGCGACTGTCACTTTACGCCCCCCCCCCCATGTTTTGAATTGTTAGTAGTGTGGTAAATATTCCTGTTCCAGACAAATCTTTCTTGAACAACAATAAAACTTTATTTAAACAACAGTTTTAACAATGTTTTATGTATTGAGCTGTTTTATACACTTGTTACTGTTATGGTTTCTTTTACACTATTTCTCTAGAGAAAATTGGTTATTTTCACTTAAATCTCAATTTTTGTATTATGTTCCCTTGTCAAATTTATCTCTACCTAGCCAACTCAGCTAACCAAAATCCACAGCATATCCCACTTCAGCAACTCTCTCTCTCAGAATTCTGGATGTGTACCAATAGGTAGTCCCTCACTTTTGGACTCTACCCCTAACCATCCCTGTCTCACACTGGAGCCCTCACTACAACTGTCCCCCTCTGGACTTAACTGAAACCCTATTTAACTTCCAGATGTCACCAGCGGACCATTTAGCAGCAGCTGATGCAGTGACCAAGGATGGCATCTCTCCTTTGAATGCCTGTCTTGAGTTGGTAATGGGCTGAATGAGGGAAAACAAACTCAAGCTGAATCCAGAGAAAACAGAAGTACTCGCGATAGGTGCTCCTGGTCCAGAGAGGGAGATTTGTCACCCAGTCCTGGACAAGATCACACTTCCCCTATAGGATGAAGTTTGCATTTTGGGAGTACTACTGGACTCATCTCTAAAGTTGTCATCTCAGGTGGAGGCGATAGCCAGGAGTTCATGGTATCAACTCCGGTTGATACGTTAACTGCGCCCAGGGGGACATTGAAGCAGTGGTACATGCACTGGTAAACTCTCATTTAGACTTCTGTAATGTGCTCTACATGGGGATACCTTTGTACCAAGTTAAGAAGCTTCAATTGATTAAAAATGAAGCAGCCAGACTGATCACCAGAACACCGAGATCAGAGCATATCACACCAATATTGAAATCTTTACATCTGATTAGCTTCCGAGAGCAATACAAAGTGTTGGTTATTACTTATAAAGCCCAATATGACTTGGGGCCAAGTTAATTAAGGGAACACCTCTCCCTACATAATCCGCCCCTCACTCTCAGAATATCTGGAACAAAAATTCTAGAGCATCCTAAAACTAGATTGAAAACAACTTCTCATAGAACATCTTCTTCAATGGTCCCTAGACCTTGGAACAGCTTACTGGAAGAGATCTGTCTTATTACGGCACTTAAGATGGCTCTCTTCTGGCAGGCCTACTCATTCAATCTTTTTTATCCAATTAAAGAACATCTTCACTTCTGAGACTTTATTTTTTTAAGATGCGTGAGCAACACTGTAACAATTGTTCTCTTTGTCCTTTTTTATTGTTTGATTGATATATATTAAATTTATTATATATGTACTTGTCTATATTGTTTTAACTGCTGTAATCGCACTTCGATCCAAAGGGAGAAGCAAGAAATATAAATAAAATTATTATTATTATTATTATTATTATTATTATTATTTAGCAGCTTTAAACTTTGATTTGATTGGCTGCCTCCAGCTTGCATTCTATTGGTTGTTGCTTGGCTGGCCCATCTCAATCAGCACCTAACAGCATGTACCAGTTCCTCCTCCTCCCAGACCTTTCCCTGCACTCACTGTCCCTTCAGAGGCAGCTGGGGGCCAGGTCCCTAGGAGGAGGAGGAATAGATACACACTCATTCCTCCTTCTCCCTGAGCTTTCCTGACCCCTAGCTGTCCCTCCAGAGGCAGCTGGGGTCTGGGAAATGTCCCTGAGGAGGAGCAACGGGCGTGTGCCGGTTGATCCTCTTCCTCCCTTTCCTAGCCCCCAGTTGTCTCTGAGAGACAGCTGAAGGCCAGGAAACGTCTGTGAGGAGGAGCAGCGAGCACGCATCTGTGGCTTCTTTTTCCCAGAGCCATTTTCCAGCTTCCAGCTGTCTATGAGAGACAGCTGAAGGCTGGAAAACAGCAGAGAGAAGCAGCAACAGGCACATGTGTGCCTGTTCCTCTTCCTCCCTGTGACGGGCAAAATGGTATCACATGCCATCCATGGCATGCATGCCATGGGTTTGCCATCATGATATTAGGAAGTATTTCTTGACTGTAAGAGCTGTTTGGCCATGAGATGTTTTTCTTCCCTTCTTTGGTGGTTTTTAAACACAGGTTTGATGCCATGTCTCAGGACTTCTTTAGTTGTGTATTCCTCCATGGCAGGGGGATTGACTAGATTCCCCTTACAGTCACCTCCGCCTTTTTCTGTGACTATCTGTGTAAGAACAATGAGAGAGTGTGTGTAAGAAGAAATACATCTCTACCGATTCCCCAGAGAATTCCACCAGCTACAGTCCCACAAAAGTAATGTTTCTAAACTCTGGTGAGTGCATGGTAAAGAGGCACATATTCTTTGTTACCAAGACTGGTGGGGTGAAGAAACTGCTCAATACTTAGAATCTGCCCAATTATCAATATATCAATTCTGCTGATTTCAGAAGTAGTTCTGTGTGGGTGATTATGCATATGGCAATCTATTCAATTTTATATAGAAATACTGTGGACAGTATTTTGTGATTAGCAGTGAAATTTCCTTGAGTTCTAAAGAAAATGAAAAAATGCTAATAACTGAAGAGTAAGCCAAGAATACACATGAGCCAGCCTCTAGGTAAATAAACCTTGCTTAAATATGTGCACATGCTTACATGTTTTGCTGAACCAAGGAAGGTCACAGTCAGAAATACAAGTCTGGTGAATTGCCTTAAACATAGTGAGAAAAATATTATTTCCTGCCCCCCATAAGCAATCAGCTTAGTTTCTGAAGCATGAAATTTTTAGTTGCCTTATCTTAGTTTGCATACTGCATCTACAAACGTTATTATTTGTCATAAATTTACCATCCTTATTTTAAAAACCCAGACAGAATATTTTGCCCAGCTGATGCAGAAGGGCTTTTGAGGAACCTTGGGTATTTCTTTTTAAAAAATCCACAGTTAGTTTTATTTAGGCAAACCAGTGACATAAAAGAGTGTCAAAAGCACTCATTGGCAAATATTAACTTCTGCTCATCTATCATTTCTGATAGAACAAATACTGATGATAAAATGTCATTTTAGATACATAAAAGTAATAATCTTAAAAGAAATTGAGCTCTGAATGGCCTGGGGTGTGTGAAGATTTTATACCCACTACCAAATAATATAGCTAACTTTAATGTCTCCTCAATTACAGATTTTCCTTAACCTAATTAAAGTTGCCACCTGGTCTGTTTCATATTATCTCAGCCCTCAACTCTTTTTCATTGCAAACATGAAAGCAAGCTGAATTTCATCAGAGGATGGGTTATATTTTGCAATATCTTCACTAAAGTCATGTGAATTTATTGGGCTAATCTGAGAGAATAATGGATGAGTTTGAGATCATTAAACCAATGTAATATTGGAGAATACTGTTCATACTGAGGAGGATTTGGTAGGGAGAGATGCAAAGAATTCATTTGTCAGGTGACCATGAACACTGGTGAGGACAGTAGGAATAAGTGATAAGATTCAAGCACTCTCCATGGCTAGGCAGAACCATAGAACCATTGTGCTGTTCTAGTGTAGTGTACTGTTTTGTTAGATATCATTCCCTTGTTGGAGATAGAACAGGACAGAAAAGTCCTGCCAGACCTCATCATAGAAAACACCTTCCTCATTTTGTGCTACTTTCCTGTGTATCAGGGATGGAAAAAAAATACTAAGATAATGGCCAAAAAACATATTTTTGGAGTGTTGAGAAACCTCTACAAGTAGAAATATGGTCTGATGAGAATATTCACACTTTGGAACTACTTCTGCACACAATTTGTATGTTTCCCACAGCCTTTTCTGCATGGAAAAAAAATCATATTTCAACTTAATGGGAACGCCCCATGTGCATGCAGCTTGTGACTTTGGGTGTAAGATCACAATACCCTCTTTGTTCCCAGGTGTTCAAGTGAGTACTAGTGGCACTATTTTGCTAGCATTAGGCATATTGTTCTTAGAAGCCCCATCATCATAGGTATTCCATTTTAGGGTTTTAAAATATAATTTGCTTCTGTAGGCTATGAAGCTGATGACATATCACCATTCAGAATGATTAATAAAATACTATCTACTTGATGGGACAGGGGCAGCTGATATGTGAGGAACAGCTTTAAAACTTGACTTCTACTTCAGATAATAATAGTCATTCTTTATCATATCATCATCATCAGCAGCAGCAGCAGCAGCAGCAATCTTAGTCCAGTATTTAAAGATTAAATAATCCCATTGAATCAAATGCATGAGAACTGATATAAAACAAAATAAAATTAGAAACAAAGTATTTCTCTTGACCAGCAGACAAAGAGATGGCTATCTCAGGACCAGGCAAGCCTTACTGGGGAGGCTGTTCCATAAGCAGTGAGCTAGAACTGAAAAACCCTTTACTCTCCAAACATCTATCAGAGAATGTATTCAGATTAAGGTATCCAGTGATAATCTTAGGGTAAAAGCTGGTTGATTTGGGACTGATATTCCAAATGTACAGAGTCCCAAAGTGGTTTCTAGTTAAAGCCAGAAAGTTAAAGTGGAAATTAAAGCAATGAAAGTGCACCAGACTAAGCCTATTTCTACACTGCAGAATTAATGCAGTTTGACAAAGCTTTAACTGCCATGGCACAATGCTATGCAATTCTGAGGTTTGTAGTTTTGTGAGATATTTGGCCTTCTCAGGCAGAGAGCTCTGATACCACAGAGTTGCAGTGTTGCAACAAGCTAGGTGTATGGCAATCAGACCTTCTTGTCCCTATGACCAATCTAGTTGTCTTTTGCACCTACTCCAGTTTGGGAACTGTCTTCAAATCAGCCCCAGTAATCTAACTCAGAAGTTAGTGGAGTGTTAATTTGAACACTGAAGCCAGATTATTGTTGTCCAGATAGAAATTCATCTAGACCATCAGCTTTGGAATGAAGACATTTCATTCTTCCAAGGCCACCTGTGCCTCAAGAGCCAACTGAAATATAGTGAGTATGTAATGTTTCAAGGCAGCTAACAGAATAAATATAACAAACAAATAAACATATAGCATTATTTTAAAGGGGAGAAATCATAATCATAGTAGAATCATAGAATCATAGAGTTGGAAGAGACCAAAAGGACCATCCAGTCCAACCCCCTGCCATGCAGGAACTCCAGTCAAAGCATCCCTGACAGATGGCCATCCAGCCTCTGCTTAAAGACCTCTAAGGAAGGAGACGCCACTACACTCCAAGGGAGTGTGTTCCACCGTCGAACAGCCCTTACTGTCAGGAAGTTCCTCCTAATGTTGAGGTGGAATCTCTTTTCCTGCAGCTTGCATCCATTGTTCCGCGTTCTAGTCTGTGCAGCAGCAGAAAACAAGCTTGCTCCCTCCTCAATATGACATTCCTTCAAATATTTGAACAGGGCTATCATATCACCTCTTAACCTTCTCTTCTCCAGGCTAAACATCCCCAACTCTCTAAGTCATTCCTCATAGGGCCTGATTTCCAGACCCTTCACCATCTTAGTTGCCCTCCTTTGGACCTGCTCCAGTTTCTCCACATCCTTTTTGAATTGTGGTGCCCAGAACTGGACACAGTATTCCAGGTGGTGCCTGAACAAAGCAGAATAGAGCGGCACTATTACTTCCTTTGATCTAGACACTATACTTCTATTGATGTAGCCTAAAATAGCATTGGCCTTTTTAGCTGCCGCATCACACTGTTGACTCATGTTCAATTTATGGTCTACTTGGAACACAATTATGTATGATGCAAGCCAACAAAACAATTGAGAGCACAGCCAACAACAAAACAACAGCATGATGTTTGACCTAAGAATGCTGAGCTGCTTTGGCTGACCCTGACACAAAACAACATTATTTATGCCTTAATTTTTTTTGTTTCTCTTCCCACAGCCTCATATTAGTGTTCATTTGTAAGTAAAGGCCATGCCATGTTGCCTTGGGTTTCTTTTGAACTTGGCCAGTTTTTTTTTTTTATCTGAGTAAGCTAAAGGAAGATTTAAAATATATAATTAAGACACTTTCAAATTGAAACAAAACAAAGCACCTGACTGCCCACACTCAATCTTCTTTCCAGCTTGAGCCACCAGCTAAAATGTTTCTGAAAAAGTACCTTCCCTTTTACTCATCTTTCTTCTTTCCTCTGCATTTGCCAGTTTCCTGCCAAAACTCAAGTCATATTCTTCACACCAAGGCTTTTAAGATGAAAATGCCAGTTTTGATGGAGTGTGGATCTTGTCCTGTGCATCCCATGATGTATCTGCTTAACGAAAGGATGATCTGCAGCCTCTGTTTAGCTACTGACTGTTGTGGCAAAACATGGGAGGAAGTCTTTTTGCAGTGTGAAGTGCAGGTCTCAGAGATAATCACATAATTTGCAGGTCCCAGGTTTGGGTCCCATGCAATGGGAAAGCTGAGGTTTAAATTAAATTTAATTATGCTGGGAAAAACTCCTGTATAAAACTAGACAGTCATGAAAAGAAGAGGGGAGATATTGGGTCTGAAGAAGAAGCCATTACAATTGTATATGGCAGAGGGACATATGGAAAGAAAAGACAGCTATACTTTAATTGAAGGGATAGAACAGGGTGCTAGTTGTCCCTAAACCTTTTCCCAACTCAAACAACATGAATAATTCCCACAATAGATCGAGGTGAGAAACAACAGCAATTAACAAACAACATTAGTTAAGAACACATCAGTTAAAGCATACTTCACTTTAAAAGGACAAATAAGATTCACATATTAAAACAATCCATATTATAAATTCATCATTTAAAATTCACAGTTGAAAAATCATTTGGATAAGACTGCCAGAAGAGATTGGTCTTTAGTGGTCTTTTAAATTTCAGACAGTATATGTCAAATCTCTTCCAGCAGGTCATTCCACAGTCTGGGGCGGCTGAAGAAAATGTCCTCTGGCTGACAGTTGCCAACCTATTCCTGGGTAACTGGAATAAATGTGTGCCAGAGGACTTGAGTGTATGGGGCAGATTATATGCAACCATAGGTAACCTGGACCCAAACCATGTAGGGCTTTTAAAGTAATAACCAACACTTTGTACTTTGCCCAGAAATTAATTGACAGCCAGTTCAGTAATTTTAACACTGGTGTAATCTGATTTGATCACTCCTGAATGTCCCATCTGGCTGCCATGTTTTGAACTAGCTGAAGTTTTCAAACTTGGTACAGAGATTTCCCATTGTAGAGTGTATTGCAGAAGTCCAGCCTTGAGGTGTCCAGCATGTGCACTACCATCTTTAGGTCCTCCAGCAGTAGGTGGAGGCACAGCTGGCATATAAGCCAAAATTGATAGTAAGCACTCCTGGCTGTCATATCTATCTGACCTCTCATTTGGAGGGATGGATCCAGAAGCACCCCCAATCTGTGAACACAGTCTTTCAGGGGGAATGTAATCCCATCTAGGAATAGTTGGCACACTTCCAAACCCAGATTAGGACCTTTGACAGTAAGCACCTGTGTCTTGTGTGGATTTAACTTTAATTCCCCGCCCCCCCCCCCCCATCCAGCCCATTACCTCCTCCAGGCATTCATTCAGATGAAACACACTAGCCTTAGCTGAGGCTGTTTTGTAATAGTCTTGGTAACAGAAACACTTGGTTGAAAATGCTGCTGGTGAATGTCAGGTTGGTGAATTGGAAGACTGCTCCCATTCAGGGCTTGATCTTGAATGAGCCTGCCAACCTGCCAATGCTCTACAAAATACTTCTATTTTTTAAAATAATATGTTAATATTTAACATTGTCCCATATCCATTTTATGTTACAGATGTATATTTTATTTGTATGTTTTTAATGTACCCCATTCCTGTTCTATGATCATGATAAAGATTTATTCTTCTTGTATTCTATTCATTCTCTGTTCAGCAGCAGGCAAGACCTGAGGTGATGGTGGGAGATGAAGTTGCAGTAGTCTGTCAAAATTCTATGTCCCTGTTTTCTGTTTTCTGGGTTCAAGAGTGTTTACCTGGCCAGGACAGATTAGGGATTTTCTGGGTATACCACCCAGACCACTGAAGGTGGATTGGTGTTAAAATCCCCTCCTCTATCTTGTAATACTGGGAGATTTCAACATCTATGCTGAGCTGTATCAGGGACTACTCATGATGATGGATACACTCTGAACCTTGTTGTTTGTAGTGGGAGTAGATAATAATAATAATAGTTTATTTATAGCCCGCTCCTCTGTACATACACTCGGAGCGGGGTACAAGTAAAAAAAAACAAAACATAGATTAAAACAATCCCATGACCCGTTTCCAAACCTCCCACCCCTTAAAAATAGATTAAACAGCAATGATTAAAACGGTAATTATTTAAAAACATATAGCGACATCCTAACCCTTCCTTATGCGGCTACGTCATAAGTGGGGATCAGAAACATGGGAGTAGGCAGGAAATCAAAGTCTGGAACCGAAGCCGGGGATAGGGAATTTCAGGGGAAGGCATACACTCGGAGGGGGGTACAAGTAAAAAAAACATAAATTAAAATAATCCCATAACCCGTTTCCAAACCTCCCACCCCTTAAAAATAGATTAAACCAGCAGTGATTAAAACGGTAATTATTTAAAAACATATAGCGACATCCAAACCCTTCCTTATGTGACCACATCATAAGTGGGGATCAGAAACATGAGAGTAGGCAGGAAATCAAAGTCTGGAACCAAAACCGGGGATAGGGGATTTCAGGGGAAGGCCTGCCGGAAGAGATGTGTCTTTAGGGCTTTTTTGAAGCAATCTAAAGATGTCATGAGACGCATCTCATCCGGCAGACCATTCCAGAGCTTGGGAGCGGTCGCAGAAAAGGCCCTCTGGGAGGTCTGTGCCAGCCTGGTCTTGATAGGCTGTAGTAGGTTCCTCCCAGAGGATCGAAGTGTGTGAGGAGGATCGTACAGGGAGAGGCGGTCCCTGAGATAAGATGGGCCCGAGCCATGTAGGGCTTTAAAGGTTAAAACCAGCACCTTGTACTGTGCCCGGAAACTAATTGGCAGCCAGTGGAGAGATTTAAGCACTGGTGTTATATGTTCTCTCCTAGATGTCCCAGTAACTAATCTGGCTGCCATGTTTTGAACCAATTGAAGTTTCCGGGTTAGGCACAAGGGCAGCCCCATGTAGAGCGTGTTGCAGTAGTCTAGTCGTGAGGTGACCAAAGCGTGTACCACAGTTTACAAATCCCTCATCTCCAGGAAAGGGCGCAGCTGGCGTATCAGCCGAAGCTGATAACAGGCACTCCTGACCGTCGCATTCACCTGACTAGTCATGTGAAGTGACGAGTCTAGGAGCACCCCCAGACTGTGAACAGGGTCCTTCAAGGATAGTGTGATTCCATCTAGGACCGGAAGTTGTATTCCCAGACCTGGTTTTGGGCCGGTGACTGTCAGTACCTCCGTTTTGTCTGGATTCAGTCTCAATCTGTTTTCCCTCATCCAATCCATTACCACTGCCAGGCAGTCATTGAGGGAGGAGACGCCATCTGAGGTCTGAGCAGATGATCTGGTCATGGAGAAATATATCTGAGTGTCATCAGCGTACTGATGACACTGAGCTCCATGACTCCGAATGATCTCACCCAGCGGCTTCATGTTAAATAGCATCGGGGACAGAATGGCGCCTTGTGGGACGCCACAATTTAGTTCAATTTTGGAAGAGTAACTGTCCCCGAGCCTCACCCTTTGGGTCCTGCCAGAGAGAAAGGAACGGAACCACTGTAAGGCAGTGCCTCCGATCCCCATCCCTCTCAGCCGGTCCAAAAGGATGGCATGATCTATGGTGTCAAAGGCCACTGAGAGATCCAAGAGCACCAGTAGGGTCACACTACCCCTATCAATGCTCAAGCAGAGGTCATCTATCAGAGCAACCATGGCAGTCTCAACTCCATATCCTGCCCGGAAGCCAGTTTGAAATTGATCGAGGTAATCGGTTTCAAACAAGACAGCTTGGAGTTGGGAGGCGACTGCTCTCTCGATCACCTTGCTTAAGAATGGCAGCAAGGAAACTGGTCTATAGTTGTTTCGGTCCAGGGGATCAAGGGAAGGTTTCTTCAGGAGGGGCTTTACGGCCGCCTCCTTCAGACAAGAAGGAACAATGCCTTCCCTGAGGGACGCATTGATTACATCCCTAAGGAATGTCTTCAATGCGTCCCCTCCCTGGACGACCAGCCATGATGGGCGTGGATTGAGAGGGCAGGTTGTTTTCCTCACGCTTCCAAGGAGCTTGTCCACGTCATCAGTACTTACAGATTGAAACTCATCCAATAAAGTAACAGTAACGGAGTTGCTAGGTGCCCCATTTACAGATGCTGCTAAAACATTGGCGTCTAAGTTGGCCCTTATCCGAGAGATTTTGTCTGCAAAGTAGATTTTAAATGCGTCACAGCAGGCCACTGTAGGGTTAAGTAGGGGATTTGGCACAGGGGGAACCTGCGTCAGTTCCCCAACCATCTTAAACAGCTCCGCTGGATGGGACTCTGTAGACGCAATGCGTACAGAGCAGAAGGATCTCCGCGCTGCACGCAAAGCCTCCCGATAGGCATGAAGATGCTGCCTATGGCGAGTTCTGTCGGACAAGAGCCGAGTCTTCCTCCATTTGCACTCTAGTCGTTGTCCAACCTGCTTCATCTCCCTGAGTTCCTGGGAGAACCAGGGCTTACGGTTAGGAGCGGGTTGGAGCGGACGCTCGGGAGCGATTGTATCGAGAGCCTTGGGAAGGATGGTGTTCCAAGTATTCACCAAGGTCTCGGTAGAGTCGCCAGTGCTACCAACCACTAAACCCTCTAAGGCATGCTGGAAGCCAGTTGGTTCTATCAGCCTTCGAGGGCGGACCATTCTAATGGGTCCGCCACCCCCAGGGGGGCAGAAAGTGGCCTTAAGTTCCATCTTGATCAGAAAGTGGTCCGTCCATGACAAAGCGGAGGTTTTGGTTATCTCCACCCACAGATACCCCTGTTCCGTACTGAAAATCCCATCAAGTGACCCGCACAATGAGTAGGCCCGTTGACCATTTGAGATAGGTTCATGCTTGTCATGGATTCCATGAACTCCCGAGCCCCTCCAGATAGATTGAATGGGCTGGTCTCTAGAGGGATGTTGAAGTCACCCAAGACCAAAAGTCTGGGTGAGTCCAACAGCAACTCAGAGACCAGCTGAGTCAGCTCGGTTAGGGACTCCGTTAGGCAACGGGGTGGCCGGTATACCAACAGAATCCCCAAGCTATCCTTGGTCTTCAGGCTAAGGTACACACACTCGATGTGGGTTGTTTTCTGGACAGGCTTCCTGATCAAGGTCAGGTTGGTTTTATGGACTAAAGCCACACCGCCCCCTCGCCCACTTTCCCTTATCTGCTCACTGACCGTGCAACCAGCTGGGAGAGCTTGCGCCCATGTTACAGTGCTGGCATCTCCCAGCCAGGTCTCAGTAAAGCATGCCAGGTCGGCCTGTTCATCCACGAGGAGGTCGTGGATGATGTGGGTTTTCCCCTTGGCTGACCTGACATTGCAGAGGAGCAGATTAAGGGATTGTGGAACGATTGGTGCACTCCCCACATTATCCTGGGAAACAGAGTGAACAGAAGAAGGGATAGATATCAAACATCGATCCCTTCTTCTTTTGTAACATGTGTTCACTCTGTTACCACCATACCTTCCCTGGCCCCGCACAACTTCAATAGCCGCTCCCAAATTACTTCCGGCTCCATTATTAGATGATGGAAGTGAGTAATCCAGCTAAATTTCCTGTCCCAGTATAGATGTAAAATCTCCAGCACTCAAGAGACTGGGGTTACAGCAGGCATCCCTTTAGGCTTCCTTCAGGGTCAGCAGATGTTGGGGAGGGGTGGGAGGGCAGAGACTTAAGTCCTTCCAAAGGACCACTCCCATTGGCTTGCCCTGCCTTGCCTGGCCTTGGCTGTGGAGCCTCAGATGGAGTAATGGCTTCAGGCTGCAGCAGGCATCCCTTCAGGCTTCCTTCAGGGTCAGCAGATGTTTGGGAGGGGTGGGAGGGCAGAGACTTAAGTCCTTCCAAAGGACCACTCCCATTGGCTTGCCCTGCCTTGCCTGGCCTTGGCTGTGGAGCCTCAGATGGAGTAATGGCTTCAGGCTGCAGCAGGCATCCCTTCAGGCTTCCTTCAGGGTCAGCAGATGTTTGGGAGGGGTGGGAGGGCAGAGACTTAAGTCCTTCCAAAGGACCACACCCCCTGGCTTGCCCTGTCTTGCCTGGCCTTGGCTGTGGAGCCTCAGATGGAGAAATGGCTTCAGGCTGCAGCAGGCGTCCCTTCAGGCTTCCTTAAGCAAAGAGTCGGTGAACATTTAGAAGCCAATGCCATAATCACAAAAAGTCAACATGGCTTTCAGAGAAACAAGCGATGCCAGACAAAACAGATCTCTTTTTCGATAAAATTACCAGCTTGGTAGATGAAGGGAATGCTGTGGACATAGTATGTCTCGATTTCAGTAAGACCTTTGACAAGGTTCCCCATGACATTCTTGCAAACAAGCTTGTAAAATGTGGGCTAGACAAGTTAACTGTTACATGGATTTGTAATTGGTCGACCGGCCGAACCCAAAGGGTGCTCAACAATGGCTTCTTTTCAACCTGGAAAGAAGTGACCAGTGGAGTGCCACAGGGCTACGTCCTGGGCCAAGTGCTATTCAACATCTTTATTAATGATTTGGATGACAGAATTGGGGGCATACTTATCAAATTTGCAGATGACACTAAACTAGGAGGAGTAGTTAATACTCCAGAAGACAGGGTCAAAATTCAAAATGACCTGAATAGACTAGAGAGCTGGGCCGATGCTAACAAGATGAAATTCAATGCAGAGAAATGTAAGGTCCTGCACTTAGGGCGGAAAAATGAAATGCACAGATATAGAATGGGGGACATCTGGCTGAATGAAACTATGTGTGAAAGGGATATAAGTGTCTAAGTAGACCATAAGTTGAAAAAGAGTTAACAGTGCAATGCGGCAGCTAAAAAGGCCCATGCAATTTTAGGCTGCATCCATAGAAGTATAGTGTCTAGATCCAGGGAAGTAATAGTGCCACTCTATTCTGCTTTGGTCAGGCCCCACCTGGAATAGTGCATCCATTTCTGCGCACTACAATTCAAAAATGATGTGGAAAAACTGGAGCATGTACAAAGGAGGGCAACTAAGATGGTGAAGGGTCTGGAAACCATGCCCTTCTTTCCAATAAGGCAGGGTCCTCACAGGCTTGAAGGAGGCTGTCATAAGATCTCTTCTGGAAAAACCTTCCCTGGATCCTGCTATACTAGATAAGTATATAGCAGTCTCTAACCTTCTATTTCTGAGGAATGCACTGGAGGGTTTGGTGGCTTCTCAACTCCAGGGATTCCTTGATGAGATGGATTATCTAGAAGATCTATGTCAGTATAGTTTCAGGCCTAAATATAAAACAGAAACAACTTTTATTGCCTTGGGGGGTGACCTATGCACAGAACTGTACAGTAAGTGAGTCCCTGTTCTGCTGGAATCTCATTGGCTTTTGATATCATCTACCATGGTATCCTTCAGAGTCTCTTCTCTGGGATAGAGTTTGGAGGTACTGTTCTACAGTGGTTCTGTTCTTTCCTGGATGGGTGCTCTCAGAGGGTGAGGCTGTGGAATCCCTTCTCAGCTCCTTGGCCAATAGTCTGTGGGATCCCTAGGGGTTCAGTCTTGTCTCCTATGCTTTCCAAGATCTAAATAAAACTACTAGGAGAGGCTGTGTGGAGTTTTGGAGTCAGGTGTCACTAGCATGCTAATGATATCCAGATCTATCACTCCTTCTCACCTGTGCTGCGCTGGTTTGTGTGTGCATATTTAAGAATGTATGTTATTTATTTGAACAATTTAATTTAAAAAATAAATAATCTTATTTTAACTTTGGTATTTTATGAATTATCTTTAATTTTTGTAAGCCACTTTCAGTCCCAAACTGAGAAAATGTTGAGATAGAAATAAATATAATAATAAAGAATAAGTAATAATGACAGTCAGTGGATCAAGTTGTTCACCTACAAAGAAGGTAGATGGAAGCCTCTGGGGAATTAGGTGACTTACTTTATGGATCAAGCAATGGTATTAGGGGCCAAATGAAAGATCGAAACAGCAGGATCCTTAAACCCTTAGGGGGAATCATTTTGGAGGTACTCTAGAGAAGTCAGCAGGGAGAGGAAATGGAAATGTAAGGTTTCATACATGTCCTTATGCAGTCTGGTACCTAAATTCAACAAAGTACTGATAATACTGAGTTATGTTAATGGTTTGATGTTTTTTCAGACAGCTGTCTATGCTCCAGTATGTGTAAATTCCATGGATGGATAATTTCTGGGGTCCAGGGGATGATTTCAATTGAGAGGTCCAACCACAAAAACTGTCAGAACAGGGGTCCAGAATCCTAGACAATCAACCAGTCAGCTTTATGTAGAATAAACAGAACTTTATTGATGCTCCAGGATCAGCAAAACCACACCATTCAGCTTCTTAGCTGAGACTGACCAGTCCCCGCCCAGCACCCCTATATCTTCCAAAGGCCCACACCTCCCCCCTTCTCACAAAAGCCCACGAAAAGCCTATTCCAGTATTTTTCCATAGGTTTCGTTTTCCACCTTATCACCCCCCTTCTGAACGCTTCCCACCAGAAACTACTGCATTCCAAGCTTAGAGCTGAGCAGCACCAAGGTCAACTGATAAATCCTCCTGGCACCGTTATGCACTCCTCCTATCTATCTAGCAGCTAACTATGTACCATCATCCCCAACTACACCTACTAACTCATATCTGGAAGAATACTACAAGGATTCTGACAGTCAGCCCCCCGAAAAGAAGACCCCCCCCCCCTACATATGTAAAAAAGGAAACAGGACATGAAAGGAAACAGAAAAGGCAACAAAATATTATCTAGGTTTGTCAGGATACATCCGATGAAACTTAGCAATCAAATCAGGGGCTTTAACATGCTCAGCGAACACCCATTCATCATGATCCGCTGAAAAATGTTTCCAGCGAATCAGGTACTGCAGCTTGTTTCTGTGCATTCTAGAGTCCAAGATTGTAGCAACTTCAATATGCTGTTCCCCCTCAACCATCATGGGCAGGGGTGGTTCCTTGTCTTGTCTCCATCGTCCTGTTTCAGCAAACTAAAATGAAATACAGGGTGTAAATGTCTATATGATTTAGGCAAGTCCAATTCCGCCGTCACATCATTGACTAGTCTTTTCACCAGGAAAGGCCCTATGAATTTGGGTCCCAGTTTCTTAGACGGGTGCCTAGATTTCAGGTTCTTCGTGGACAAAAACACCCGATCCCCAGGTTTGATATCCCACCCCACAGATCTCTTTCGATCAGCATGTCTCTTATAGTCTGTTTTAGCCACCTCTAAAGCCTTGGCAACCTGGGACCAAGCAGCCTGAACCTTCTGCACCCATTGAGTCACAGTCACCGGGTCCAAAGGGTCGGCTGGCAAGGCCGGGAGGGTCTTGAGTTCATATCCATAGACAATTTCAAAAGGCGATTTACCAGTGCTCCGGTGTACCGAACTGTTAAACGCCACTTCAGCATGGGGCAATAAGTCATACCAATCATCCTGCAAATAATTTGTGTAACATCGGAGGTATTTCTCGAGAGCCTGGTTCGTTTTTTCACATTGCCTGTCCGATTGGGGGTGCCAGGCGGTGCTCAGGGCCACTTCTACCCCCAATTTTCTTTGCAGCACCTTCCAAAAGGTTGAAGTGAAGGTGCTACCCCTGTCACTCACAATCTTGTCTGGCAACCCATGATACTTATAAATGTGGGCTATGAACAGGTCAGCAAGCCTAGTAGCACTAGGCATCCCCTTGCAGGCTACATAGTGCGCTTGTTTTGAAAAAAGGTCCACAACCACCCAAATAGTGTTTCTCCCCTTGCTCTCAGGCAGATCGGTGATAAAGTCCATGGCAATGTGTTTCCATGGTCCCCCAGGAGTGGGCAGCGGCTGTAGAAGCCCCCTGGGCTTGCTGACGATTGGTTTGGCACGGGCGCACACCGGACAGCTCTTCACATATTCTTCCACCTCAGCTCTCACCCCCTCCCACCAGTAAGTTTTCCGAACCTTGTGCCAAGTCTTTAAATATCCCCAATGACCTGCTGCCTTCGAATCATGGCACAATTTAAGAACCTCAGGCCGTATTGATGCAGGGACATAAATTTGAGAGCCCTTGGTCCACAACCCTTGTGAGTTCAAAACCAACTGATCTCTGTGCTGCTGAAGCCACTCATCTTGCCCGGCTTCCCCTTTTATCTTTTGCAGCAGCCCATCCAGCTGGGGCAAAGGGTCGACCGGTTTCTGCTTAGCCTGGCTACGAGTCACTACAGCTAGTCCCAACTGTTCAGGGGAGAAAATGGCTTGCAGAGGAACTTGCTCTTTCCCCATATGCTGGGGGAGCCTGGATAAGGCATCAGCTAAAATGTTTTGTCTTCCTGGGAGGAACTTTAGTTTGAATTTGTACTTGTAAAAGTCCTTAGCCCACCTCCTCTGTTTGGGAGTTAGCTTTCGGGGAGTTTGCAGGGCCTCAAGATTACGATGGTCCGTCCAAACTTCAAAAGGGTGAGGCGCCCCCTCTAAAAACTGTCTCCAACTGTCCAGAGCATGCTTCACCGCAAACGCTTCCTTTTCCCAAGTGGGCCACCCCAGCTCCCCCTTTTGGAATTTGCGAGACAAGTAGGCACAAGGCCTCAACAGCCCATTATTGTCCTTCTGTAGCAACACGGCCCCTACTGCGTGGTTGCTCGCGTCCACCTGAATGACAAACGGCTTGTCGGGGTCAGGGTGAAGTAAAATGGGTTCTGCACTAAACAAGAGCTTCAACTGCTCAAATGCTCTCTGGCATTGATCCGTCCAGCGAATCGGGGTAGAGGGTTTGGGCTGTTTCGTTTCATTACCCTCCTTGCCCTTGCCCCCTCCCTCCTGGGTTTTGGTTTTCAAAAGATCCGTAATTGGCAGTGCTATTCTAGCAAAGTCCGGGATGAACTGCCTGTAGAAATTGGCAAAGCCCAGAAACTTTTGTACTTGTTTTCGGGTCTTAGGGGGGGCCCAGCTCAAAACAGTGTGCACTTTCTGTGGGTCCATTTCGATCCCCTGGGCCGACACCCGATACCCTAAAAAATCCAATTTGTCAGTATGGAAGTGGCATTTAGACAGTTTTACGTATAGCTGGTTATCAAGCAGTCACTACAACACCTCTCGCACCAGTGGCACATGGCTCTCCAGGTCCTGAGAGTAAATCAGAACATCGTCCAAGTATACCAGCACCCCTTCAAACAGCAAGTCGTGCAGTACCTCGTTTATGAGTCTCATGAAGACCCCGGGGGCTCCCACTAGTCCAAAGGGGAGGACCAGATACTCATAGGCCCCTAGAGGGCAATTAAATGCAGTCTTATGTTCATCCCCCTCTTTAATCCCCCCTCTTCACTTGCTGCCCCTCACTCCTGGAACCTTCTTCCCCCACATGCACGCCTCATCACTTCCCCAACCAGGTTCAAAACTGAGTTAAAGACTATATTATTTAGGGAAGCTTTCCCAGGACTGTGCCATCCGCCCCAGGATGCCTCCTTTTAACTTTGTATTAAGAAGCCATGCCCTCCCTCCTGTCCATCTGCCTTGGTCCTGGCCCCAGAGGGAGAGAAGAACCACCGGACCTCACCCCCTTTCCCATCACCTTCCCCTCTTCCTTTTGTGTTGTCTCTTTTAGACTGTAAGCCTGAGGGCAGGGATCCGTCTAATTTAAGATTGTATGTACAGCACTGTGTAAATTTACAGCGCTATATAAATAAAGGTTAATAATAATAATAATAATAATAATCCGCACCCTATAATAAGCGTCCCTCAAGTCTAGTTTGGTAAACACCTTGCCCGTGGCCAACCAACCCAGCATGTCCTTCATTAAAGGCAGAGGGTACTTATTGGTGCTACAAATCCCATTTAGGTTTCGATAGTCCGTGACCAGCCGCAGCATTCCATCTTTCTTCTCCCGAAAGAACACTGGTGCGGCAAAAGTGGAGGTGGATGGTCTAATGAATCCTCTCGCCAAGTTCTTTTCAATAAACTCCTTAAGTGTGGATAACTCCCGGGGGGTCATGGGGTACAGTTTTGGCTTAGGCAGGGGCGCACCGGGCTCTATCTCAATGGCACAGTCCGTCTCTCGGTGAGGGGCAGCAGGTCACTCTCTTTAGATTCAAACACCTCCTTAAGATCTTCATAACAGTCCGGGTAGGAAGCCACTGCCTCCTCTGGGCTGCCCCCCAGTTCCACTGCACCTTCGTCCCCCCCCCCAGTTCACCGGCTCTAAGTGAGTGGCAGCCTCGCTCGCCTGGGGTCGGGGTATCCTCACCGCCTGTTGCATTGGAGGAACTTTGACAGTGGGGTCCAACTGGTGCCTCTGGCAGCCGGGGTCATCAAAAACTAATAGTCTCTGCCTCCACTTAGTGTGGGGGTTATGGTGATGTAGCCAATCGATCCCCAGCATGATGTGATAATGATACGTGGGTCCCACCACCAACTGAATCCGTTCCCAGTGGTCTGCTATTCCCAGCCACACTGTGGTGGTTCGCTCCTTCAAAGCTTGCCCCCCCATCAAGCTGCCATCCATCTGGGCGAAAGGGATGGGGTCCTGCAGGTTTTGGGTTTTTATGCCCAGGCTTTTAACCACCTCTGGGTTGACTAAGCACCTAGTGCAACCCGAGTCCACTGCCGCGGTTAGTGTCATAGCTCTCTGCCCCCGTCCCACCACCAAAGTCACCGTCAAAGTATAGAGGGGAATGACCCCACTCACCATAGGTTTGCGGCCATCCCCACTCCCAGCCTGCCTCTGGCCGCTTTTTAAGGCAGGCTCGGGGAGTTTAAAGCCGGCTCCTCTCCATTGGCATTGTCGTCGTCGGTCCAGACCTCCTCCTCGGCCTCCGTCACCACTTGAAACCCGCGATTGACGTAGCTTTTCACCGTTTCCTTCCCCTTCCCTTTCTTGGGAGCCCGCGCTGGAGGGGGCGCGGAGGGGGACGTTTTCTTCTCCGGGATACGATCCAGGCAGCTGGCGACCAGGTGGCCTTTGCGCCCGCAGCCCAGGCACAACCCCAGCCGGCGGCGTCGCTCTCTCTCTTCCTCGGCGGTCGGCCCAATCTTGCCTTTGCCTCTCTCCCCAACGATTTGGGTTTCTCTTCCCTTGCCCCCTTTATTCCTCCGCTGGGTTAGCATCCGAATCTCGTGCAGCACTGCCTCTGCCTCTCTAGCCAACCGAATCCACTCCATAGCCGTAGGGGGGTTGCCCAGGTTAAGTGCCCTGTTCACAATGTCGGGACGCAGTCCCTCCTTAAAATATTGGATCTTCATCCCCTTGGTGCAGTCTGGCACTTGGGCAATCAATCTCCAAAACTCCATAGCGTACTCGGAGACAGATCTGGTGCCCTGGTCTAGGGCCTTCAGACTGGCCAGGGCGGTGGCAGCCCTGAACGGGTCTTCGAATCTGGCTCTCAGGGCTCTCATAAAGTCCGCCAGATTTCGCAGCTCGGCCGCTTGGCAATCGTACAACTGCACCAGCCAGTTGGCTGCCTCCCCTTTGAGGTGCCTAGCCACACACTTCACCTTAGCCGCTTCTGAGGGAAAGGTAGGCCCCCATTCCTCCATGTGGTCAGCCACCTGGGACAAGAAATAGGGGAGGGTCTGGGGGTCCCCGTCAAACTTAACCCCCAACTTCCGGGCCTGTGGGTCTACCTGACGGTCTGGTGCCGGGCGAACTACCTGCTGGTCCGGTGACGGTGCGTCGTCCTGTACTAGGACCGCTGGTGCAACCGCCGCGACGTCAGCCTCTCGCCCCTCTCTCGTCCCGTCCGGGCGTCCCTTGTGTGCAGCCAGCAGTTCCTTCATGAGGTCCTGCAATATGTCCACATCGGCCCGAAGGTAGGCCATTTGCTCGCCCAGCTCTGCCTCCTCGCCCGTTTGTACTTTCAGGGGCTGCGTGAGGCCCGTGTCCCAATCCGACCACCGAGTGGCCCTCCTCCGTTCTCGAGTCCGCATCGGAGCCACCGGTTGTCCAAACCACTGTCCTCCGCTCACCGGAGTCTGTAGCACTGGGGGTCTCATGGCCTTTGGTAACGCGCCTGCCCCCGCTGCCGAGGTCTTGGCCTCCTCCGCCGCCTCCGCTGTCCGAGTTTTGGATGGCTCCTCTGAAGTCTCCTGCTCCTGCATTGCTTCAGAGAAGAGTTGATGGTTTGGAGAGTCTCAGCTAACTGTCAGAACAGGGGTTCAGAATCCTAGACAATCAACCAGTCAGCTTTATGTAGAATAAACAGAACTTTATTGATGCTCCAGGATCAGCAAAACCACACCATTCAGCTTCTTAGCTGAGACTGACCAGTCCCCGCCCAGCACCCCTATATCTTCCAAAGGCCCACACCTCCCCCCTTCTCACAAAAGCCCGCGAAAAGCCTATTCCAGTATTTTTCCATAGGTTTCGTTTTCCACCTTATCACCCCCCTTCTGAACGCTTCCCACCAGAAACTACTGCATTCCAAGCTTAGAGCTGAGCAGCACCAAGGTCAACTGATAAATCCTCCTGGCACCGTTATGCACTCCTCCTATCTATCTAGCAGCTAACTATGTACCATCATCCCCAACTACACCTACTAACTCATATCTGGAAGAATACTACAAGGATTCTGACAAAAACTGACATCATAAATGGTCAAAAGTTCACTTCTTGTTTCTAAACTACCTCTTTTAAAAAATCAAAACAAGACATGGGGGACTATGCCTTGTTCTAAGGGAGAAATTGTGGACTGTCGATGGTTGAGGGTCAGGAGACTGGAAAATCAAGCAGAGGGAGCATTCAGCACACATACCAAAATTTACTCATCCCTGTAGTATGCAATGCATGGGAAGTTACTAGCTATGATCCCACCTCTCCAGCCACATATCCCCACTTCTAAAAAAAACCCTCCAAATATATATATATATAATTTGTAGCTAAGAACAGTTATCAGAAAAATAGCTTTATTTAGACAATGGCCTCAATAAAACACAGAATTAGGTTCCATTCATCCTAAAGGAACTTTAGTGTGTTCAACAGTGCCATTCTTATAAACAGATTGACTGACAGCTCCAACAGAGAAATAATAGTGTATGTGATGAACTGGACTCATTTGTCAAATACACAATGTCTTGTCAGAAAAAGATTTGTCAATAGCCAAGTAGAGAATGAAATGTAGGTAGTAGTTGATCCCTATGTAACTCAGAACTTTGGAAGAGAGCTTTGGATGAAAGAAATTGTGTGCTAATGTATGTGCATGGTTCAAAGGATAAAATTGGAAAATTTATTTGCATTGCCTACTAGTGGAGAATATATATTACCAAATTAAATATTATCTGACTGTTTTGATATGTGTGTAAGATGTTTATGGACACAGATGACAATTTTATACTCCCTGGACACAATATTTACTTAGCTTTATATAATCCTTTGTTAGATAATTAAGAATATAAAATTGTTAGATAATTGCAGCTGGTATAAGGAAAAACAGTTTTAAATGGCTATCTGTATCCATGGAAGGATCTTTAAATTTAAACAGATTGTCATTGCCCCACTCAATCATCCCCCGCCAGTAAGATATAAGAGAAAGAAAACATGTTGACTGTGATCCTTGTCCACATGATTGCAATTTATGGTCTGATGTTGACAAGGCTGACAAGACTGACAAGACTTGTCAAGCCTACTGACCATTACCCCCTTCTTTTGGTTCATGTGGGAACCAATGATACTGCAAGGCACAGCCTTCAGAATATCAAAAGGGATTATGAGGCTCTGGGAAGGAAGCTGAAAGAGATGGATGCACAGGTTGTCATCTCATCTCTTCTCCCGGTGGAAGGGCATGGTCCAGGAAGGGAGAGGAAAATAGCAGAGGTAAATAACTGGCTCCGTAGATGGTGCCGCCAGAAACAGTTTGGATTCTTGGATCATGGGCTGCGGTTCCATGAGGAGGGACTTCTGGCAAGGGATGGGCTTCATCTCACGCCAGTTGGCAAAAACATTTTTGCCAACAGTCTGAAGAACCTGATCAGGAGGGCTTTAAACTGAGTTATGTGGGGGAGGGAGACAGCATTCTGGAAGGCAAAAGGGATGGAGAGAATAGTCAAAGTGGCATAGAGGGAACAAGGCAAACAGTGAAAGGACCCAAGAGTAGGAGGCAAAAAACCATGCAAAAGCAGCAAGTAAAGAGGACACATGGTCTTAGATGTCTCTACACTAATGCACAAAGTATGGGAAATAAGCAGGATGAACTTGAACTCCTAGCACAACAAGGGAAATATGATATAATAGGCATCACTGAAACCTGGTGGGATGAGTCTCATGATTGGAATGTAGAAATAGAGGGATATAACCTTTTTAAGAGAAACAGGCCAAACAGGAAAGGAGGAGGAATAGCATTATATGTCAGGGATATTTACACCAGTGAAGAGATCCAGGAAGTCAATACTGTAAGTGAGGTGGAGAGCATCTGGATAAAAATTAAAGGAGAGGGAAATAACAGGGATGTTACTGTGGGAGTCTACTACAGACCCCCAACTCAGGCAGAGGAATTGGATGATACCTTTCTAGAACAGATGAGCACACACTCAGAAAGGAGAGATGTAGTAGTGATGGGGGACTTCAACTATCCTGATATTTGCTGCAAGTCAAATTCAGCCAAATCCTCAAGGTCTAGCAAATTCCTCACTTGCCTGGAAGACAATTTCATTGTCCAAAAGGAGGAAGAAGCAACAAGGGGATCAGCTATTTTAGATCTGATCTTAACCAACAGGGAAGACCTAGTTGATGGGGTGCAAGTGGTCGGATCCTTAGGTGGAAGTGACCATGTCCTCCTGGAGTTTGCTATACAGTGGAAAGATGAAGCTAGGCATAGTCAGACACGAATTCTAGACTTTAGGAGAGCTGATTTCAATAAACTTAGAGAAATACTGGGGGTGATCCCATGGTCAAGAATACTAAAAGAGAAGGGAGTTCAAGATGGATGGGAGTTCCTCAAAAGGGAGATACTGAAAGCACAATTTCAGACAGTTCCAATGAGGAAGAAAAATGGGAGATGTCTCAAGAAACCGGTATGGATGACTAAGGAACTTACAATTGAGCTAAGTTTTAAACGGAACATGTATAAAAAATGGAAAAATGAGGAAATCACCAAAGAGGAATTCAAACAAATAGCCAGCACATGTAGGGATAAAGTCAGAAAAGCTAAAGCGCAAAATGAACTCAGGCTTGCTAGAGAGGTTAAGAACAATAAAAAGGGCTTTTTTGGATATGTCCGCAGCAAAAGGAAGAAGAAGGAAATGGTGGGACCACTGCGTGCAGAAGATGGCAAAATACTAACAGGGAACAGAGAAAAGGCAGAATTACTAAACACCTTCTTTGCTTCAGTCTTCTCAGAAAAGGCAAAAGGTGCTCAACCTGAGGACAGTGAAGAAGGGGACAGAGTGGGGGAATTTGAGCACAGAATAAGTAAAGAAACAGTACAGGAATACCTGGTTAATCTAAATGAATACAAATCTCCAGGACCAGATGAACTACATCCTAGGGTATTAAAAGAACTGGCAAAGGTAATATCGGAGCCATTGGCAATAATCTTTGAGAACTCCTGGAGAACACGAGAAGTCCCAGCAGACTGGAGGAGGGCAAACGTTGTCCCCATCTTCAAAAAGGGAAAAAAAGAGGATCCCAACAATTATCGTCCAGTTAGTCTGACATCAATACCAGGAAAGATTCTAGAGCAGATCATTAAGCAGAGAGTCTGTGAACATTTAGAAGCCAATGCTATAATCACAAAAAGCCAACATGAGTTTCAGAAAAAGAAGTCATGCCAAAGGAACCTGATCTCTTTTTTTGATAAAATTACCAGCTTGGTAGATGAAGGGAATGCTGTGGATATAGTTTACCTCGATTTCAGTAAGGCCTTTGACAAGGTTCCCCATGACATCCTTGCAAACAAGCTTGCAAAATGTGGTCTAGACAAGTTAACTGTTACATGGATTTGTAATTGGTTGAGTGGCCGAAATCAAAGGGTGCTCAACAATGGCTCCTTTTCATCCTGGAGAGAAGTGACCAGTGGGGTCTCACAGGGTTCTGTCCTGGGCCCAGTGCTGTTCAACATCTTTATTAATGATTTGGATGACAGAATTGGGGGCATACTTATCAAATTTGCAGATGACACTAAACTAGGAGGAGTAGCTAATACCCCAGAGGACAGGATCAAAATTCAAAATGACCTGAATATACTAGAATGCTGGGCCAATGCTAACAAGATGAAATTCAACACAGAGAAATGTAAGGTTCTGCACTTAGGGAGGAAAAATGAAATGCACAGATATAAAATGGGGGACACCTGGCTGAATGAGACCACATATGAAAGGGATCAAGGAGTCCAAGTAGACCACAATTTGAACATGAGTCAACAGTGTGATGCAGCAGCTAAAAAGGCCAATGCAATTTTAGGCTGCATCAATAGAAGTATAGTGTCTAGATCAAGGGAAGTAATGGTGCCACTCTATTCTGCTTTGGTCAGGCCCCACCTGGAATACTGTGTCCAGTTCAGGGCACCACAATTCAAAAAGGATATGGAGAAACTGGAGTGGGTCCAATGGAGGGCAACTAAGATGGTGAAGGGTCTGGAAACCATGCCCTATGCAGAACGCCTTAGGGAACTGGGGATGTTCAGCCTGGAGAAGAGAAGGTTAAGAGGTGATATGATAGCCCTGTTTAAATATTTGAAGGGATGTCATATTGAGGAGGGAGCAAGCTTGTTTTCTGCTGCTGCAGAGACTAGGACGCGGAACAATGGATATAAATTGCAGGAAAAGAGATTCCACCTCAACATTAGGAGGAACTTCCTGACAGTAAGGGCTGTTCGACAGTGGAACACACTCCCTCGGAGCATAGTGGAGTCTCCTTCCTTGGAGGTCTTTAAGCAGAGGCTGGATGGCCATCTGTCAGGGATGCTTTGATTTGGAGGTCCTGCATGGCAGGGGGTTGGACTAGATGGCCCTTGTGGTCTCTTCCAACTCAATGATTCTATGATTCTATGATTCTATGATGTGTTATTTGCCCTGTGGCATTTTTATTTGTAATTTAATGGTATTATTTTGATTTTGTTGGTTCTTTCCCATAATTTTGCTAACATTTTCTATAGAAAATAGGTGGCAGTTAATAGAGCTGCTAAGTCCTGCTCCACCAATAAAATCCACCACCACCAGCAGCAAACTGAGATTCTACTTTGTGCATCTGCAGTGCAAATCTACAGTTACATAGTGCTTGTGCTACACCCCCTCTACTGATAACCAACATTGTGCAACTGACTGTATCTGCTGGTGTGCCTGCTTATTGTTCCATTGCACAATAGGAATGCTCAGCAGGTGTTTCTGCAATCTAAGTCAATGGCTTTGATTAATATGCAAGTGCAGCTGCATGGCTGGAATCCCAACTAGAGTGCAGAGTATTGGCATTGGTTAAGCTGTTGAATTATAAGTCAATACTTGGTTAAATCCAACTGATTCAGTGGCTCTATTCAAGCTGGGACTGACAATAATGTTTAAGCTTATTTGATATGATTACATATGTGGGCCTCTGCTTACACAGCCATAAACTGAATATGCCTATTGGACAAAGGCCAATGAAATACA
Source organism: Urosaurus nigricauda (assembly GCA_034509955.1). Lineage (NCBI taxonomy): Eukaryota > Metazoa > Chordata > Lepidosauria > Squamata > Phrynosomatidae > Urosaurus > Urosaurus nigricauda. The sequence continues at coordinate 43,954,295 of JAOEGL010000003.1, read as the reverse complement.
ACCACAAGTGTAGGATACTTATACATATGAATGATACCAACAGGATTCCAGTTAGAGGGAAGGAGGGAAATGGACGAGTTCTTAGTCACTATATGAGATTCTGGAACTGATAGAGCCACTTGAACACAATATTTTGAAGCCGGTCCACAGACCTAACTAGATAATTCTAAGGTGGGAAGTAAGTCTTAGTCTATCATTTTAAAAAAGCAAGCAAGCAAACAAACAAAACAACACTGAAAATGGTAATTAAAATCATTAAGGTTCTATTTTCTGGGTTCAAAAACTGATTTTAGAATAGTGATAAACTGAAACCTGATATGGAAGAATGGCTGGCCATAGTGAAAGTATTCTAGGTTATTAGGACTGAATCATTTTAAAGTAATGGAATGCTTGGACAACCAGGGTTTTCTCATGGAACAAATCAAGTTTATTACCTCCAACAGGAATGATAAAATGTGAGACAGAGGTTCCTTGTGATCCCATGGAATGATGCCCATGCCCACACATGTTGTGGATGCTACTGAAGCAGCTCCAACTCAAAAAGAATAAGTCCCAAATTGAACCCCAGCCAGGTAAAAACTACACAGTACTTTAGCAACTGCCCAAAATTGATATCTGGTGAGAGCATAATTATCTTCATGGCAGAATAAATAAACAGCCTGAGAACCCCTAACCTTCAACAATAATGCAATGCATAATCTCCTATCATAGCAGGGGCCCAATCAAAGACTTGTTCCAGTTTTCCACTGTTCTGTCTTAGAGGAAATAATACACCATGGGCTGTGTAAGTAGTTGAACATCCCTCATTTCAACCTCCTTACCAGAGGTGTTCTCCATGGATACTTCCATTTACTCATTACTGTGCAAATCTCGTAAAAAAGATTTATGGTAAGCAGCATGAAACAGTACAAATTAATAATGTGAGGAGCAAATATTGGCTCAAAGGCCAGCTAAGCTTCTCAATACAGCCAGAAAGAGGGGTTCCCACCTATCAACTATCGTTCTATTTTCCCTGGACCACCCCTCCATTATTTTATGAACCCTAAAATCATCTGTGCTACCTGATAATCCCAGAGTTTTAGCATAAAAGGTCAGGGCTGATAGCCTCCTTCTGACTGTGGTGAAAGCTCCCTTTCCTTAAGGTGGACACAGAACTGTAAAATGTGCACCACAGGTAAAAGTCAACCAACCCAAAGATGCTGCTGCTGCTTGAATATAAGATAACTGGGACAAGTGAAAGTCTAATGTTCTCCACTACCTCACCTCTCCAAGCTTCCAGAGATCTGGGTAGGTTTAAATTAACCAAGGGTTTTCCTAGGCCAACACCTAGTGGAGAAACTCTTAAAATGGGAACCAGTTGAACAAGAAAGAAACCTACCACTCTTCCCTCATAAACCTCCATGTCAGTTTGCTATGTCTGCTAACTAATTACAGATTTCAGAAAACACAATAAACAACAACAAAGAGTGTGTGGGGGGTGGGCGTGAAGTGGGAAATCTGAAAAGGAATACTAAAGCCCTTTGAAATCTCAGCACTTTTTTTTAGGATCCATACAGTCCCTAACCAGGACAATAGTCCAAATTCAATAGTCAAACACATTAGTATATATTTGTTAGGATAATCAGGGTTCAATGAGAGCCTATGATGCCTGCATAGGTGTAACAAGTACCTATGAGGCCTAATGGTGTATAATCATCCCTGCAAAGAACTAATTGAGGCCTAAACTTGTCCTTACAGGGGCCTCCCAGGAAAACAGAGACCTACAAAGGCCTAATCTGGGCTAAGAATAGAAAGGTCTGATCAGGGCCTATACACAGCCAAGAGAGACTTAAATGGCCTCTACAAGGCTTGCAGAGGCCTTACTATGGCCCGGCAGGAAAGTTTGTTGTTGTTAACCACCCTCAAGTCGATCTCAATTCATGGCAACCCTGCTATGGATGAGATGTCTCCAAGACTCTTCATCCTCCTCTATTAGGCCAACAAGGCCAATTCTGGAAGGTGGGCTGGGGAGTTGAAAACCTACAGAAACCAAAAGGTCTCCAGAGGCCAACTGCAGAGGCCAATTAGAAACTGTGTCATATGGAGGCCACCTCAAGACTGGTTGAGGCCTAATGGAGACCCACCAGGCCTATGGAGGCCCAATCCAAGCCTACAAGGACTGATGGAGGCCCATAATAGGGAATATGAGGCCAAAAGAAGCCTAATCTGCCCACAAGGTCTGTGGAGGCCTAATGGGGGCCTACAACACATGTGGAAGTCTAATTGGGCCCTGCAAGGTTTATGGGGGCCTAATGGAGCCTATAGGACATGTGGAGGACTGTTTGATGCTGAAGAGGCCTGTGGGCGCAGTCACACAAACCTACCCAATCAAGGCCTGAGAGGCATCTGAATGCCCAACTTCCATCAGTGGGGCCAGTGGAAGCCCAAAGGAAATGTTGCACCTACACTTGCCCAAACCATCACAACTCCAACCTATCCCAATAATTTTTAAAATCTGGAGGACACGGGTAGGCCTGTGCTGTGATTATCCCAGGGTTCACTCTCTGATGATCCTATGTCAATCACTGGATCCAAAAAGGAAGCAGAGGAGGCAAATGGAGCCTCACAAACCCTGTGTCTCTGCCCCCTCAATAGGATGGCACTGTCTGCCCCTCCTTGGGCCCAGCAAAATCATTTCTTCCCTGCAGCTCTATTTACCACAGTTTTGGAACTAGCTTTCTAGTGTACAAAGATGCAATTATTGCAAAGTCATACTGCATCTCTCTCTCTCTCTCTCTCTCTCTCTCTCTCTCTCTCTCTCTCTCTCTTTTATTTTGCTCCCTGATGAAGCCTGATGATTTTGAGCTCCGAGGCTTTTACGTTAATAGCAGCTCCTATTTAGCAGCATTCAAAATCCTTTTCCAAATGGGATCTGAAGGAGAACATCAGCAACTTTAATATTATCTAGATGATTTCTTTTTAGACTGGCTTCAGTAACATTAATAAATGCAAGAAATTGCATCATGCTTTTTAAACACTTAGAAATAGGAGAGCAAGATGAAGGGAGGGGTAACCACACTGACTGGAGGGGAAACAGGAGATGATTTACTCCATCTATTAATAAATCTAGATAGAGAACAGAATACTAAGACAAGAGAATGCTAGTTAACAAGGAGAGCAGGAAAGAAACTGGCTGGGAGGACATCTATTCAAGCATAAAGATAAAGGAAAGCATCCCTCAAAGTACTACTCACCATAGGGCAGCTGTGTTTTAAGCCAGCTTTTGCACCTACTCCTCTGTCATCTGTTACTACAGAGCAGAGAGACTACAGCTGCTACCTAAAAGCCAAACTGCTGCTTGTACAAATCAGAGGGAAATAGCTCAGGCAGGATTGCCTTCCATTGTCTGACCCCAGTGGAGTTCATTTAATTGCATATTGGGGCTGACAGTGTTAATGCACAGAGAGCTGAGGGGAAGTGATAGAAGCCTATCCATGGCTGGCAGCCCAGTTCAGTCAGAGAAGAACTGTTTGCTTGCTCTTGGCAATGGTTATGGGCTGGAATGAGACACTAACTCTCTCACTGTCTCTCATGCCCCACCACCCACCAACCTTCCACTGGGGGAAAGGGACTTTTATGTCAGATGGTTTTAGGGAATGTAAAGAGAAGAAAAAGAATCTTAGTCAAAATAACAGTGGGACATAGATTTGAAAAAGCTTTAGTGCACTGCTCAGGACTGAAAAAGTTCACAGTAGTGGTGCACTGTGGAAAATAATATGTTGTTTTCTCCAAAATGCAGCCACTATGGTGCATTGTCAGCTCTCCACATCCACAGATTCTTTATCCATCCACAGCTTGAAAATATTCCATATATATATATATATATATATATTCCAAAAAGCAAGCCTTGACTTTGCTATTTTATAAAAGGAAACTATTTTACCATACCATGGTATATAATGGGACTTTTAGTATCGATGGGGAATCCTGGAACCAATCCCCAGTGGATACCAAGGCCTGCTGTAGTGGTTTGAGTATTAGAATAGAACTTTAGAAAAACAGGGTTTGAATCTCTGATCAGCCACAGAAACCCACTTGGTGACTTTGGGAAAAGCACCCTCTCAGCCAGAGTGTGATGATCCCAAAGGGTTAAGCAGCCCAGTAGCACTCTGCTTCTGGCCCTTAGCCCCCCAAGGGATCCTTTTTTGAGATTTCCCTAGAGTTTCCTGGGTCCCTGCTCCCACTCCCTACTGAGTGGAGTGAGACCCCCTTGAGATCTCTAAATAAGCTGCCACCACCTAGCAAATTACTATCAATTACCCTGATTTAGCACACACTAGGACTTGCTAAAGGGATTTATAGTTCTCTTTCCCACTTCCCCCTTGCTACCCAGCAAGCAACAATCGAGTTAAGGCACATGTTGTAGGAATGCTTTTAAAAGAAAAAATTATTTATTCTAACTACATGGAATAGAGCAATAGAGGTATCATTCATGCAAGGCCTCCTTTCCCTACAGGTACAGGAGCATAGTTACATGGATGTTCATTTCAAGCAAGCCACAAATAAACATAATGAAAGGCCTAAACACACTAACTACCACATTTCTAAACTACTCACACATAGATGGGGTTTGCAGTCATTGAAGGGTTTTGGGATGTCAGGCGCTGGGCCTCCAGGCCTGCTCAACCAGATCCCTCAAGCCGGCTTCTAGCACAGGGCCATCAGCTGGACTTCCAAAGCAAGAAGGACAAAGAAGAAGACAAAAATGGCCATATGGCCTCCCAGTGGAGGCAGGCACCCTGGCCTGTGGCCAGCCAGCCCAGACAAAGTGGGAGAGAGAGAGAGAGAGAGAGAGCACATGGCCCCCAGAGGCTTTTAAAGACCTTGTTAGCCAATGATAACAAGATGAAATTCAACACAGAGAAATGTCAGGTTCTGCACTTAGGGAGGAAAAATGAAATGCACAGATATAAAATGGGGGACACCTGGATGAATGAGACCACATGTGAAAGGGATCTAGGAGTCCAAGTAAACCATAAGCTGAAAATGAGTCAACAGTGCGATGCGGCATCTAAAAAGGTCAATGCAATTTTAGGCTGCATCAATAGAAATATAATGTCTAGATCAAGGGAAGTAAGAGTGCCACTCTATTCTGCTTTAGTCAGGCCCCACCTGGAATACTGTGTCCAGTTCTGGGCACCACAATTCAAAAAAGATGTGGAGAAACTGGAGCAGGTCCAAAGGAGGGCAACTAAGATGGTGAAGGGTCTGGAAACCATGCCCTATGAGGAACGCCTTAGGGAACTGGGGATGTTTAGCCTGGAGAAGAGAAGGTTAAGAGGTGATATGATAGCCCTCTTTAAATATTTGAAGGGATGTCATATTGAGAAGGGAGCAAGTTTGTTTTCTGCTGCTCCAGTGACTAGGACGCGGAACAATGGATGCAAATTGCAGGAAAAGAGATTCCACCTTAACATTAGGAGGAACTTCCTGACAGTAAGGGCTGTTCAACAGTGGAACACACTCCCTCGGAGGGTGGTGGAGTCTCCTTCCTTAGAGGTCTTTAAGCAGAGGCTGGATGGCCATCTGTCGGGGATGCTTTGATTCTATGATTCTACACGGAAAGTTCTCGAAACTCTCGGTCCTTCCCACTGATTGACTAACTAGGCTTTAGGTCATCTATGATGTAGTTACTCATTAGCATGTGATGAAAGCTCTCATTAGCATATACCTCCCCCCAGATTAAGCCCTTGTTGTCTGAAGGAGGTCTCATCACAAATGGACCATCCCTGAAAGCTACTCTGGTCATTCTGGGGTGCTTCATCTCGAAGACCTCCAGATAGATTCCCAGGAACACCTCAAGATCATGTTCCAAGGACAAAATATACTGACATTCTTTGCCTCTCTGAAATAATAATAATAATAATAATAATAATAATAATAAGAAGAAGAAGAAGAAGAAGAAGATATGTGAAATTCTAGTTAAGCTTGTGGTACTATGATTATATGTCTGTCTAACCTTTTCTTTCATAGGTTGCAAGTGAACATCCCAGACAGTGTGGCTCCATTCCAGTTGTTCCTATCCCAAATGGACTTGGGGGGGGGGCATGTTACATGTCTTTTTACCTTCCTTTCCTACAGGATGAAATCTCAGCCAGTTTGGCCTCAACTTCCAGTTTCTTCCAAACTGTCAGAGATTTGGGGGGCGTGTGAGTAATTTAGAGTTGTGGTAGTTAATGTGATTAGGCCTTTTATTATCTGTGGCTTGCTTGAAATGAACATCTGTGTAACTATGCTCCTGTACCTGTAAGGCAAGGAGGTTTTGCATGAATGATACCTCTATTGCTCTATTCCATGTAGTTAGAATAAATTCATTTTTTCTTTAAAATCATCTGGTTGCTCTCTATTCCTACAACACGTGCCTTAGCACAGTTGTTGCTTGCTGGGTAGCAAGGGGGAAGTGGGAAAGAGAACTATAAATCCCTTTAGCAAGTCGTGGTGTGTGCTAAAACAGGGGAACTCTTTGGAATGCACTAGGTGGTGGCAGGGCATCTAGAGGACCTCAAGGGGGCCCATTCCACTCAGCCGGGAGTGGGGGCAGGGACCCAGGAGGCTCTAGGGAAATCTCAAAAAGGGATCCCTCAGGGGCTAAGGGCCAGAAGCAGGGTGCTACTGGGCTGCCTAACTCCTTGGGATCATCACAAAGAGGCAGGCAAGGGCAAACTTCAGAATAAATCTTGCGAAGAAAACAGTATGAGAGACTTGCCATAAGATGACTTGAAGGCACATAACAGCAATAATTCCAAAAATGAATCAGAAGGAAAATGAGGTATGGATTGCATACAACCTTTTAGACTACATCTCCCAGAATCCCCCAGAAGCATGGGAGATTCTGGATGTTGTTGCTAAAAAAAAATAAATCTAAAATTTTATTATGTTGCATACACCCAGATTTTCAGAAGCATTTTGCTGAATATCTCACTGAGTTTCCTAATTGACTTTCCAGAACTATAATGCATAAGCTCTCCTTGTCAGGTTTCTTTTTCAAGGTCTCATCAATCAGTGGGAAATACTTACACACATGTGCTCATGGGAATCCTTGCATGATTGTGCTACAGAAGGAACTCTGATGAGTTTCCTGAAAAGACTCTCAAGAAAGGGAGGACAGGGAGGGAGAGAGGAATAATGTAGCTAGTTTTAAGAATATCTACAGTAAGTCCCATTGATTTAGTGGAAGAGTTGAGCACTTCAAACTTATCATCACTTAACTTTCAGATTTAAGCTTTTAAAAAACAAACAAACAAATAAACAAACAAAAAACAATAGGAGGTTTGAGCAGTGGATAATGCACCAAAAAGTCTTAGTAATGGCTGAAAGCAATTTCTGGCTACATAGATATTCTACTAGGGAGATGATATTTATTATCATCATCATCATCATCATCATAGAATCATAGAATCATAGAATCATAGAATCATAGAATCATAGAGTTGGAAGAGACCACAAGGGCCATCCAGTCCAACCCCCTGCCATGCAGGAACTCCCAGTCAAAGCATCCCCGACAGATGGCTATCCAGCCTCTGCTTAAAGACCTCCAAGGATGGAGACTCTACCACACTCCGAGGGAGTGTGTTCCACCGTCGAACAGCCCTTACTGTCAGGAAGTTCCTCCTAATGTTGAGGTGGAATCTCTTTTCCTGCAGCTTGCATCCATTGCTCCGTGTTCTGGTCTCTGGAGCAGCAGAAAACAAGCCTGCTCCCTCCTCAATATGACATCCCTTCAAATATTTGAACAGGGCTATCATATCACCTCTTAACCTTCTCTTCTCCAGGCTAAACATCCCCAGCTCTCTAAGTCGTTCCTCATAGGGCATGGTTTCCAGACCCTTCACCATCTTAGTTGCCCTCCTTTGGACCCGCTCCAGTTTATCCACATCCTTTTTGAATTGTGGTGCCCAGAACTGGACACAGTATTCCAGGTGGGGCCTCACCAAAGCAGAATAGAGAGGCACTATTACTTCCTTTGATCTAGACACTATACTTCTATTGATGCAACCTAAAATAGCATTGGCCTTTTTAGCTGCATCATCACACTGCTGACTCATGTTCAACTTATGGTCTACTTGGACTCCTAGATCCCTTTCACACATAGTTTCATTCAGCCAGATGTCCCCCATCCTATATCTGTGCATTTCATTTTTCCTCCCTAGGTGCAGAACCTTACATTTCTCCGCATTGAATTTCATTTTGTTAGCGTTGGCCCAGCTTTCTAGTCTATTCAGGTCATTCTGAATTTCAATCCTGTCTTCTGGAGTATTGGCTACTCCTCCTAATTTGGTGTCATCTGCAAATTTGATAAGTATGCCCCCAATTCTGTCATCCAAGTCATTAATAAAGATATTGAATAGCACCGGGCCCAGGACAGAACCCTGTGGGACCCCACTGGTCACTTCTTTCCAGGATGAAAGGGAGCCATTGTTGAGCACCCTTTGAGTTCGGTCAGTCAACCAGTTACAAATCCATGTAATGGTTACCTTGTCTAGCCCACATTTTACGAGCTTGTTTGCAAGAATGTCATGGGGAACCTTGTCAAAGGCCTTACTGAAATCAAGATATATCATCATCATCATCATCATTTACAAAGCACTGTAAGTTTTACACAGTGCTGTACATAACATATAATACAATAAAATAAAATGAACCTGCCAGTGGCATACATTCTAGAAAATAGAATACAATACAAAATTGAAACACAATGTCATTCAACAAAATATACAAACATCAGATTAAAATAAACATCATGTAACAAACAAGTAATGTCTGGGAATGTATCCCTGAACAGAATAGTCTTTATCTCAGTTTTAAAGCTGGGTAAAGAGGAGATGAACCGTGCTTGAGAGGGAAGGAGGTTGAGAGGAGCGGCCAAAGAAAAAGGGCAGATCTGACTGTAGAAAACCTCAGCTGGGACAACAGTCATTTGTTGTGAGTGGGAAGATACGGAGAAAGACGATGTGATAAGTAAGGAGGGGTCAGCCCATGCAAGGATTTATACGTCATTAAGAGGAGATTATAATGAATACAGAGGGGGAGAGGGAGCCAGTGGAGGGATGACAAAAAAGGAGAAATAAGTTCGCAATGGTGAGCCACCATAATGATATGTGCAGCTGAATGCTGGACACAAATCAAAGGAGAAAGATGAGGAAGAAGAAGCCCCACCAGAAGAAGGCTGCAGAAATCCAGGTGCAAGATTACTAAGGAATGGAAGCTGAAAGAAATTGTTGAATTTAAATGATGTTATAAAGAAAAAATCTACATGTCTTAGCTATAGTTTGAATCTAGGGGATATATGACAGGGAGGAATCAAGAATGAAACCAAGACTGTGGACTTCCTGGACAGGACAATTAGAGATGTTGCTGACAAGAATGGAAAAGGAGTATTTAACAGTAGGCTTTGGAGGAAAAACAAGAAGCTCAGTCTCTGATGTATTAAGCTTTAAATGATGGTGCTGCATCCACTGAGAAACAGTGTTGAGACAAGAAGATACTTGCTGTTCAAGACCCAAGAAAAGACCAGAGGTGGAAAGATACAGCTGGGTGTCATCAGCATACAGATGATAAGTAAAGCCAAAGGAACTTATGAGCTTACCTAAAGATAATGTGTAGAGAGAAAACAATTGGGAACCCAAAACAGAGTCCTGTGGAACTCCAACAGACAGTAAGATGAAAAACGAAAACTGACTGTCAGTTATCACTGCGAAAGATGTGTCAGAAAGATAAGATTTAAACCACTTAAGAACAGAATCCAAAGACCCAAGCTCCGAGAGTATATCAACTAAAAAACAGTGGTCAACAGTGTCAAAAGCCATTGACACCGAGCTATTTTCAGCACACCAATATTAGACAAAATATTTTAGTCAATTGGTGAGTAGCCATAGAAGCACAGAACATGGAAGGGCCCTATGTGCCATCAGGTCCAGCCCCCTGCTCAGTGCAGGAGCATGTCCAGAGGAGTGCAACCAAAATGGTAAAAAGTCTGGAAATCATGCCCTGTGAGGGCTTAGTGATCTGGATATGTTTAGCCTGGAGAGGAGAGGGTTAAGGGATAACATGACAGCACTGTTTAAATATTTTGAAGGGATGTTATATTGAGGATGTAGCAAGCTTTTTTTCTGCTGCTTGTGGGACTGGGTCATGGAGCAATGCTACAGGAAAAAAAATCCACCTAGATATGAGAAAGAATTTCCTCATAGTAAGAGGTGTTCAACAGTGGAATATGCTGCCTTAGAGGCTGGTGGAGGCTGGATGACCCTTTGTTGGGAGTATTTTGATTGTGTATTCCTGCCTGGCAAGGCATTGGACTGAATGGCCCCTGGAGTATCTTCCAAGTCTATGATTCTATTATTTCTAGGTAGAGTATTATCTTTTTGAAAACATACAGAGAAGGAGACCCTACCACCTCTCTAGACAATTGGTTCCATTGTCAAACTGATCTGTCAAAACATTCCTTCCAATATTCACTTGAAATTTACTCTCTTTTAACTTAAATCCATTAGACCTAGTTTTACGCTCTGAGGCAGCAGAAAACAAGCTAACACCTCTATTGATCTTGTGGCCTCTGGCACATTAGATAGTCAAGTTCTATATAACCAAAAGAACGCCCTATGAGGAGGAAGAAAACAAGAAGGTGCTCTCCTGGTCTCAATGCACATTGCCTATAGTAGAGTCACATCCATCCACTTCTTTGATCTTATTAGAATTTTGTTTGGAAGCTGGTGTCTCATTTTCTGGTCAGTGGGTGGTGATTGTGTTCTGAGGTGGAGGTCTGGAACACCTTTGTATTTATCTAGAACTGTATACTCTAGAAGAAGGGCAACTCCTCTTAATTCTTAACCTGAGTTATGAACTTGAATTATGATAAAGACAATGGTGGCTTGCAGCTCTGGTGGCAGAAAAGAGGTGAATCTGCTCTGGATTTAATCCAAAATTTAAAGGTACTATCCCAGGTTACAAACACTTTTTGGGACTGGAGTTCAGAACCTCAAATAGCGACTTTAAAGTCGGGACCAGAGCAGATTCTGTCCTACTAACATTGATATCACCATTTGCCACTGAATATCTTCAGCTGTATTCAGTGAAAAGCAACTAATGAAGGAGATCATTAATGAAATGAAGAGAGGAGAAAAAAAAGGTTGAAGGTCAAGTGAGAAAAAAAAGTTAGGATGATATTAATAGACAATTAGTACATCTAGGCTCTCCAGATAGCAATGGGATGACTACAGAGTCAGGGCTATACACAGAAGATCTTCGGGGTTGAACATAACATAACACAAAGTCTTAAACCTGATTAGTTGCTATCTTCAAACAAGAAAAATAAGACATATAGAATGACAAAACTGGGGAAATATATTATATAGAAAATATCCATTTGATAGCCATAGAAAACCCATGGAAATTGCATGCTGCAGGGACAAACTGTCACATTCACAGTTTTTCTGGAGTAGAAAAGGAGTGACCATGGTAACTGTTGGGATAAAAGCTTATTTCAAAATAGCACCAAAACTTCAGTGAAGCTTTGCCAAGGCTACTTTTAAGGCACAGAATGCAAAGCTTATGAATCAGATATTCACACAGAAATAACACTTTGTTGTAAAGAAACAGTGGAACATATCTATCTCACATAATACACTGTGCATAAAACATCAGTGTGTTAAAAATTACAACAGTTTCTGCTTAGAATTTTTAAAAATCAAAACAACATCTTGCACAGCCATCTGATTATGTTTTCAATCCCAGTCTGTATTTATATGCAAGCTTATACTATATTATTATTAAGGATCAGTTTCTTGAGACATGATGAGCTACTGTTTATAGTGGCTTCCCAAGGAGTATGACTAGCAGAGGTATGGGGTGAGAGAAACAGATTAATCACTAACAACACATTTCTTGAACATATTGGAATGAAAAATTCATCCAAGCCTTAAAACCTCCTCCCTAATCCCAGCCTTCTGGAACTGCAGTTGCTGAATATAGTTTGTTGAAAACAAATCTGCTGAATATTATGATGACCATGTATCCCACTTAATGGAAAACTGTCCACTATTAGAAAAGGTGTCTGCTTATATTCTGCTATTTGAAAGCATCCAGTCCCTTATTTGAAGAACTAAACCCACTTATGTAAAGATAAGAAAAGAACAGTGGTGATTATGATGGGATGGCATACCTCAGACAAAAAGTAGAAATGGCCTCTTAACCACCACCCCACCTCAGCCCCAATTCCTCCTGCCTTCCAGAGACCAGCCCATTTAAAACAAAAACAGGCATAATTGTTGTTGTTTGGTACTGGTGCCTCATCCCATGAACACACATAGAGAGACACATCAGTCTCTACCTCAAAATCCTCCTTGTCGTGGAAAGTGACAGGGGAGATTTTTTTTATAGTATCTCACTTTTTATTTTATTCAGTAAGCCACCATGAGTCTTGCTTTGGAGAAAAGGTGGGATATAAATAAAAGAATGGATGATGCATTGAGTGAGTGAGTCAGAAGGGTAATATGACAGCAGCAGGTTTGGGACTCAAAGCAGCTTACACATTTAAAAACTATAGGTAAAAACATACACAAAGTTGACAATAAAATCAAAATTAAATATAACCATATTAAAAAACATATACTCTAAAAGGATTTTAAAAGTTATACAATATTTTGCAACAATATATCAACAGATACAAATGCTTAATCAACAGTTAAGCACCCATGACTGTTTCATATTCATGATCCCTATTTAGCTCTATGTTTAGGGACTATGTAGAGCCCATGAAAGCCCCCCCTTACCAACCTTCACTTACTGAGAAGAAGCTGCTATGATTGATGGAGCATTGTTCTCCTGCTGATTGGAAAGCATCTGGCCTATGCACCCAGTCACACAAGCGATCTCTGGCATAAATGGGCACTGCTTCTCCTTGTTGCACCAAAGATCACTCACTGGAGGGTGTGGGACTGTCAATTACATGCTTCCCAATTGACAGAGGAACAGACCCCCATGGATTGCAGTGGTTGCTTCCTGGTAAGTGCGTATTGGTGAAGTCAGGAGAGGATTTGCTGTGTATCACTGTAACTATGGTATTGATGGTATAAATCCCCAACAACATTCTGACCATTGTTTCTAAATCTATGTTTCTACACATTAGTTAGCTCATGCAGATTTTGTACTAATCTTCTCCTGTTGTCCATTTTGTTCCAGATGCATTTCTTCCTTCTCTGGCAATACATAAGCAGGCATGTTTCTACAGATTTGTCTTGAACTGCTCTGGAAAGATCTCACTTATCCTTAGTGCCTTAGTGTTTGCCTTTTTTCCTTCATGCAGCACAGGGCGTTTGAACAGATATCAAACATCTCAGGCCAACCTGCACACTGTACACAATGTGGATGAGAGAACTGTCCATAGAGTGTTTGTATTATTGCATCTCCAGCTGCTTTCTCTTCAAATAGTGCCTTGTTAAGCAAGACATTTAAAAAGCATTCTTTGTAGCTGTTAGCAGGGGAACCCCACTGGGTTTTTATTTTGTATGTCTCGCTGTTTGTACACTGCCAGCAATATTAGGAATAAGAGCCACACGACCAAGAGAGCAAGAGAAAGTTGAGTGACATTATGCTCCTAGTGCACTGTTTAAGAAAGAGGGCTCCCACAGTGTTGTATTGAATTTCGATTAAGCATTCTGAAGAAAAAATTGGCAAGCTGAGATGGCTTAACCCCTGTAACTCCAACATTTCTCGCTAGGTCAAGAGACACTTGTTCTCTTTTCCTTTTGTGGGATTGGGGAAGAAAGAGAACAGAAAAGAAAAAGCAAATCAGAAGCTACTGTGCTGGGAATTTCCAATTTCACAGAACTGAATATAAGTGTTCTTTGTATGTTTCCTTATTCAAAAATTTCTATGTCAAAAATTCTTTAAACTATGGAATTATTTCTGCAATGACTTTTTTGTACCAACTGGACTAGCAGAGTACCAACCAGAGTGCCAAATATATTAGTTGTACCAATCAGAGTACACCCATTGAATCAATGGGAGTTTTTAACACATATTGAAATCTCATTGTTTCAATGGGCCTAGTCTGGTAGGCACAAAAATTGGATTTAATCCTAGATTTTTAACATGGCCACTTTTTCCATTCTTGATCACATTGTGATCAAGCAAATCACTCCTAAAACACCGATGATTGCATGTCAAATGTTGAGTCTGAATAAAAGTTGGATTCAACACCATCTGGAACTTACAATTCGTGAATCTAATCTGATTTAGAGATGCCAGGAAAAAAAAAAAAGATTCAAAACGATTCAAAAGTGGGTGATGATTGAGAAACACTGGCAAGAAGCCTGGACTGATGAGAATCCTCACAATTTGGGAGCTATTCTGTCCAAAATTTGTCCATGGGGCACGTTTGTACACGAAATAGCATTTTCTGTACAGAAAATAATAATAATTCACTCATCACAGACAGTCAGGCAGAAAAGGCTATTTAAAAGAACAAATAGAGACCCACAACAGAGTTCCCTAAACTCATACATGCATCTCTGAATATTCCCCTAATGTTCACTTTTAGGATGCTCTCTACAGGATTATATTAAAATTGTAGGCTTTAAGTGTTAGTGGTGGCATCCTTAGCCTGCCTGTTTTCAGTAGTTTGCATTTCTAAGGGTTTATCCATACCATGTATTATTTCCTGTTTGTCGGTCTTATCCACACGGTCTTCCTACAGTTCCCTGTTTCCCTCCATATTTGAACAACACATATTACATGGCCCCTCTTCATATGATGTAGTGAAACCTTTAATATTTGTAAGTAAACTTATTTCAGGTGTTACAAAGAAGACTAAACTTATTTTATTTCTCTGATAGACCCTGAAGTTGGCATGGGACTGGTTATTTCTCACCTTCTGCTTGGGAATACTAATTACTCTGTTTGTGAGATATACTACTACCTCTAGGATCTTTCACCACCTTTAATGATGCACGACTCATAGAAAGTAATGCTAGTATCAATAGCTTTTTTCTGAGTATTCCAGTTGCTATACTGAAAATGGCACCAAGTACCCTTTGTCCTGCCACCAGTGCCCAAGTGTGTGCCAATTCTATTACTGACCTTCCAAACAGCTTCATTTATATACTACTACATACCGCCTAAGCAGTGTCTAAGCTGTTTAAAACTGTAAGCTACTTCCATATTGGGAAATAATTTAGAGGCAATGATGATTGTATTCTGCATAAAGGGAGATTTTGAACTCCCCTCTCTCGTGCTCTTCATTGATTATTTATTATAAGCTTTTCTTTGAGGCATTCTACCTTATCTCAGGGTATTTTGCCTTTCACTGGAGTAAAAGCAAATGACAAATTTTAATTATTTAATTATTGCCTGTGTACTTCTATGAGCTTCTGGACACAGAGTGCAAAGTAGATAAAAGCAAAACAGTACAGTAAAGTGGAGCAGAAAGGGAAAGAAAAGTTAAGAAAATTGAGTACCTGTCTCTCTTGGCTAATTGTTGCTCTTTATATTGAAAACAGCTTGTAGGAATAAGAGATGTTTGCTGGCTTGTTTAGGGATACACAGAAGACCTTCAAACTAATACAGACTTTGTGCAGTTGCATCTCTTCATATACAAGCATTAACTGTGATACACTTGGATCAAGAGTTCCCAATAATGACACTCACATTTGATTATCTTTAAAAAAGAGTCATATTTGCTAACTGATTTGTTGCCAACTAATCATATAAAAGTTTCTCCAGACTGTGTTACAAACCTCTTAAAGACTTAGGATATGGTTAATAATGGCCTGATCTAGATTGGCAAAAAGAAGTGTGTTCATGGCTGCATGAAAGTCTAGCCTTTAGATGAGAAAAAGGTAAAGTGTGCCATGAAAACGCTTTTTTTTGTGTGTGTGTGTGTGTTTTAGGGGAGAAGAAGCGCCTTTAAAAAGGTGCTGGTTTTCCCAGCCTCTTTTTTAAAAACTGCGGAACAGCGCAGCTCCATCTAAAGGTTGCGGTGCAGCTGCTAAGCGTTAAGGAAAAGGCAACTTCATGTCACACTTTCCTGCCAATCTAGAAAGCCCCATTATTAATAGTAGACCTCCCAGTGCTCAGTTCAGAAAGTGACCAAGAATTACAAGTGACATTCAAAAATGCTTCAAAGGGGGAAAAATCCTTACAGAAAGAATTTCAGTCCTAAATACCACATCTTTGATAAGCCTCCAAATGCTCACCAGGTTCCCCGCTGACTTACAAAGTCAGTAATACACACATAGCTGTTATGACTTTGACAATGGTGACTAATTTGGAAGAAGTGGCTGTTGTGGAAATTGCAACTGCCATGACATGGAGGTGTACATATAAGTTCCTCCCCCTTCTTTTACTTCTTTTTTCCAAAAATGGCAAGAGCAAATATTTCTACAGATCAATCCTAAGTGACCAGGCTGTCTATTGTACTCTGGGAGTTGTGGCCCAAAAAAGTACTTTTCCAACATCCTAAAGGGATGCTGAAATATCCACTGCCCTTAGTCTAGATATAGATCTACTTCAAAATCTTAGCATACAGTTCTTTTGACGTCTTATTTTTGGCAAGTGATTATGAAACTCCAGTTTTGAAGTGAGTAGGCTTCATGGATATGACTTGTCCTGGTTTTTATATTGTATATCTCTGATCATGGACCTTAATATATGCTTTGGAACTGATAATGAAAAATATTTTGCCATACTAATCAGAAACACTCATGGCCTAAAATTCTGAAATGATTGAATGATGGATAGTCTAATATAACACAGTTGAATTATTTACATGAAAGTAATGTAGGATTATGGTCATAATCAACACACCATTATTAATGAGCATTTTTCCTGTGTCAGTGGTAAATTAATTATACTGACTAATATTCCCTGTTGCCGTCTAATGAGCTTTTAAAGAATGAACAATAATCCCCCCTTTTTTTCTACTGAGCAATAATTTCTCTCAATTTTCTTGCAACAGAAAATCTTCTCTACAAATCCAAAACCCAATAGACCAAGTAATCAAAAGTCCAGGTTCTGAGGCTTTTGCTATTGGTAAGAAGCAATCTTCCACACAATTCAAATTGCCAACATGCCATAAAAATCAGCAGCAATGAAATACAAAGTTGCTTTCCAAGTACATTTCCTCATGTACAGATACCTCAGTAAAAGAGAACTCCATTGCTCCACAACCATTTACACTTATTGTTTTTTTATTGATACAACATATGTTGTATCTAGAAGGTTTCAGGAACAATGTCACAGTCCTGTAAATATAATACATGGAGAATTACATACACAAATGTGAGAGCCAGTGTAGTGTAGTGGTTTGAGCATTGGATTTTGACTCTTGAGATTAGAGTGTAATTCCCTGTTTGGCCATGGAAACCTACTGGATGACCCTGGGCAAGTCATGCACTCTCAACCCCAGAAAAGCCTGGGAGGGGTTCACATTAGGTTCAATATGTCAGAAACAACTTGAAGGCATACAACAATAAATACAATATATGTACCTCTGTTAACAAAATCACTAATAAAGAAGCTCCTTTATACAAAACCTTTTTAATGTCATATCAGCACCCCTTTTTCTTGATGTCTCCTGTCTAGCTGTAGGGTTTGGGTTTTTTTTTTTTGTTTGTTTTTAGTAGCATCAACATTGAGAAGGTGGTAGAAAGCTGGAGCAACACAAATGATTGGTGTTAGGTTGCAGCAGCACATCTGCAGTAAACAATGCAGCAAAGTTCGAGCTAGAAGAAAGTGGGGATGAACTCCTTCTATTTCTGCTATGTGCTGTTCTTACAATAGGCAAGGTAAATACCTCCAGAATTGCTTATTGAGTATATATGAACAGGAAAATAGAGAGGGGGGGGGGGGCAGAGAGAGAGAGAGAGAAAGGGCTCATTCACATTACAAAAATAAACAGGTGTGGAACTGTGAGGTTCTCACTCACCCCAGCCACAATTGGTTCAGTTTGCAGGGGTGGGGACACCAAAAAGCCCATGTAAACCATTGCATTTAGCACCAGATTTCTTAGGGATTTTTAGAACCACAACAATCTGAACCTCCAATAGTGAGAATAAGCTTTTGGATCAATTTAGATCACACAGGACCCCCCCCCCCCCAAATGCAGTCCTCTCTCCTCCTCCTCCTTCTCCTTGCCCTGCCGCCACCTTCTTCCTTCCTACATCCTCCTCCTTCTCCTCATCCTCTTACTTTCCCAATGTGATCTCCATGTCTGCCCCTCCCCCCACCCAGTCTCCAGGATCCCTTCAGTCAAGTTGGCCCAGGTGATGGTGCCTGAGCTTCAGCCCCTGAGGTTCTTGAGCTGCCTGTTGCTGGGCTGCAGCACCATCAAGCAGCTCCAGGCTGGGGCAGAAGTGGGGCTGGGGCAAGGAGGCCCCAGGCCAACTTGCAAGAGATTCAGCAGGGCAAGAAATAAGAGAGGGAAATGGACCATTGCTGCTGCTGCCATGGACAGAAAGGGTTCCCCAGAGGGTTATGATGAGCAGTGGTGAGATGAGGGTAAACCAGAGGGCAGTCAGCAATAGGAGGGGGAGCCACTGGTGACCAAGCACCAGGGCCCAAGACTTCCTGCTGCACCACCACCCTTCTTCTGTTGTTGTTTTTGTCATTGTTGTTGTTGTTGTTACCATTATTATCTTTCGATTGAGGTGGAAAGGAGTAGTAGAGTTGTGTGTCATCGGCATATAGATGACACCACACTGCAAAACTTTGGACAACCTTTCCCAGTGGTTTCATGTATATGTTAAACAGCATAGGAGACAACACAGAACCTTGAGGAACCCCACAGGCCAATGGCCGTGGGATCGAGTATGAGTCCCCCAGCACCACCTTCTAGGTTCGCCCCTCCAGAAAGGAACGAAGCCACTGTAGAACAGTGCCACCAAGTCCCATCTTAGAAAGGTGACCCAGAAGGATACCATAGTCGATGGTATGGAAATTCTCTGAGAAGTCCAGGAGAATCAGCAGGGACACAATCCCCCTGTCCGTTTCCTGTGTAGGTCATCCATCAAGGTGACCAAGGCTTTCTCTGTTCTATAGCCAAGGCTGAAACCAGCTTGAAATGGATCTAGATAATCCGTTTCATCCAGAAACCCCTGGAGTTGGGAAACAACTCTTCTATTGTTGTTGTGTGACTTCAAGTCATGTCCTACTTAAGGCACACTTGTCATGGGGTTTTCTTGGTAAGGTTTGTCTGGAGAGGGTTTGCCTTTGCCTTCATCTGAGGATGAGAGAGTGTGACTTTCTTTCTTTATTCTTTTTCTTTTTTGGCTTGCACCAAAGCTGAGGGAGAGTGAAGATGGGGTCAGGAGGGGGAGAAGGAGGTGACAAACTGATAGGTAAAATATGGGGGGGGGGTCTTTTAAGAAAGAGTGGTGCACCTCCTCTGCTGTTGTGTGCCTTCAAGTCATTTCTGACTAGAATGTTTGTATGGAGAAGGTTTCCTTTGCCTTCTTCCTCCCCCTTTTCTTCCCCTCCCCCACTCACCGTTGTGTACTTCCTCCTCTTCCTCCTCCCTCTTTCCTCCTCTTCCTTCCCCCCTCCTGCCATGAAAATCTCTCTATGCCATTTTATGCCTATTGCTGTTCCCCAGGTTTGAATGGCAATAGAAACAAAATGCCACCAAGAGATTTGATTGTGGCAAATATATGGAAATAACCCAATTTCCACACTGGGTTAATTCCTGGTGTGATTGCAGCCAAAGAAACATTAGCCTGCCTACTCACCTGTCCCCAGCATATTAAAACAATGAAACATGGATCTATAAGTTTAACCATGCAAATGGAAATCATAAGAAAAGTGAAGGCTAATAAAAGAAAACAAAGCAAAAACAAAAGAAACATCTTAGCAATTGGGGGGGGGGGGCTTTCAAATGGTCCTTACAAGGTTCAGCATGTTTATATTTACTTATTCAAGTCTTAACCTGGCCTATTTTTTTCATTTCACATGTACAAACTGTTAGTTTTGAATAAAATGGTTGCTGAAACATGTTGACTAATCTTATCTCTTTATTTTATAGAGTTGCAAGTTTGGTGGATGGGGGAATGCTGTGGATGTATCTTGATTTCAGGAAGGCCTTCCAATGCCATGATTCTAAGATTCTATGATATCCCAGCATCAGCATCTCCACAACACAATGGCTCTCCTGCCAGGCTACATTTAATGGAATATAATCTTAAGAAATGTTAAAGAGGAAAAGGGCATTCTGAAAATATGCTGTGTGCCTTTGTCTCATCACAACAGAGTCAATGAAACTTTCATAGTCACGGCATCATTAAAACAAATGCACTAAAAAAATCCATATTCTTCCCTACCCCCATTCTCAAATCTCCTTACAAATAAACAAGGTAATTTTGTATATAATGATCTGAATTCTAGACAGGTTTGGGCAGCACCCATGCTCCTCCTCCCTGACAAAAATGCTTGAATTCTCATTGATATAACTGGCAAATAAAAGAAATATATTTCATTTGAATGTGAAGGTTCTATATTATGTTAAAAAAGGATAGCTTCCTATCAACTTGTATTTCTAGCAACTGGAGCTCAATGAGAAAGTGAAATATTTCACAGATAAAAACTCATCCCTTCTGCAGTATATATTGGGAAACACTTTGAAATGTGAGTACATGCCAATAATTAAAGATGTGGTTGTCTATTTGTCCAAGTGGATGATAGAGAAGAAACAGATGACCTAAAGTTATTCACAACTGCAATTATTCAAAGGGATAATTATCTCAAATAAATTAATATTTAGTGAAATCAGACCAGATAAACATGAAATGATGTCTTTGAGATAAAGACACAACATAGTAAAAATCAGAATTAAATCAATTAATTTCAGAGAAAATACAACTTGGATTAAAGAAATAATGGCTCTTACACACAAGATTTCAAACATGCAAAACTAGGCATAGTTTGCCCTTTATAAACAGTTCATTAACCCCTAATCTTCCATCACTATTTTGTTAAAGCTTAAGTTAAAGATTTTATGTAGTAAAACTTAACCCATTATAAAAAGTGAAATATTTCTATTAAGTGAGCAAGGAGTCAGGTACCATCTATTTACCACTTTAAAATAATTTTCTTTTAGGGCTTGAACAACAGTAAATTTGCTTGTTTTAATTCTTCCTTTTCCCATTTATCTAGATCTATGTTATGTCCCAACTCCTGAGCCCATTTTACCACACACTCTTTTTTATCTCTTCTTCTTCTAAATCTTTTTTCAATAAAATGTTGTATAGTTTACTTACTGTTTTTCTTTGTTCAAAATTCATCATTATTTTGTGTAAATTGTTTTCTTCTTTCTCAAAACCTATTCGTTTATCATCCTTCTTAAATCTTTCTTTAATTTGCAGGTAATTCAACCATTGCGGATTAGTTCCTGTTCTTTCAACTAACTCCTCTAATGATCTTAGTTTGAGTATACCCTCTTTATCGTAGGACAGTAAATCTTTATAACTAAGCCACTTTTTAGCCTTACTCCCCTGGTATGAAAAGGCCTCATGTGGAGAAGCCCATAGGGGAATATAATAGAATATATATATATATATATATATATATATATAATAACTGCTGGAGATGCCAAAAAGAAAGAGGATCATATATACACATGTGGTGGAAATGCCCGAATATAGAGAAGTTTTGGATTAAGATTAATTCTGAAATAAAAAAGATGTTAAATATAGAATTTGATATGTATCCAGAACTGTAGTTGCTAAATGTAACCTCAGTATTTAGGTCTGGATGGAGAAAAAAAATACTGGAGAATAGGATTATATTTAATAACAGCAGCTAGAATGTTAGTAGTAAAAATTGGAAATCCACACATGTACCATCTACAGATGATTGGAAATACAAAATATTTGATATGAAAGAACTCAACAGATTAATAGCAAACTTAAATAGAAAAGATATGGATAAATGGGACAAAGAATGGTCAGGAGTGACAAAGACTCTGATAAAGCCAACAAAATGTCCAAAATAATCTTTATGAGAAAACCCAGTCAAGATTTATATAGAAATAATCACTTATTTGTATTTTCCTTTATTGAGAAAGTTAAAGGTTAAACAGTTCAGTTTAAAAACTAGAGATATTTGTGTTTAGAGTTGCTCTTGTCTAATTTAATGCTCTTACATGCTTATAGATTTATTGATTATATATACAATTATTGATGTACTGTTTAACCTTGTTGTAATAATGAATTTTTAATTTTAAAAAATCCAAAAAATAAATTAATAAAAAGTGAAACATTTCTCATATTTGGGGTAAAAGAGGTGGAAAACTCAGGCCATAAGGCCACAGAACAAAAAAAAAATGGCAAAATATGAAAATGAAAATGAGAAGAGGAAAACAGTAAGACAGCGCCTTTCGCAGTGTGCAACTGCTTTTTGATATAATGATACTTATAACGTTTTCCTGTCTTCTGACTGCTCTTTTGCATCATCATTAAATTCAGTTTTGTATTGCTTGATGTTGAGGCAGGAGGGGGAGAAATGCATTATACCATTTTTCTTTTTACTGCTTAAAACCAGCATACATACCCCCCCCCCCCCCCCCCGTGAGATAAATATAATGTTAGGGGCTTAACAGGACACAGTCTGGGCACAGAGCCTTTGAAAGAAGTCCAAGTATCCAACTGGCTTCTCTGTGCTGTTCTTTTGTCTTGTAGCTTGGCAAAGCTCTTGTCACTACAGCAACCATTTGCTGATTCCCCCCCCCCCCCCCCCCAAATTCCAGGATCCGAAAGGGCAAAGCTGAGAAATTTCCTTCTTTTCAATTAGGAAACTGTCAAATGTGCTGTGTATCAACCAAGCCAAAGATTTCTTCCATTCCATCCCAACATAATTTCCACCAGAGGTTCTTTTAGATGCCCCTGAGTTTCAACTGTTGAACTCCAGTGTTTAGAAAGTGTATGGTAGAGAGGGATTACAAAAAAAAAGTTCTTGAATATAGTCTTTTTGTCTATTAAAACTGTAGCATGCTTCCTGGAAAACAACCTGTAAAGGTAGGAGAGACAAAAAAGAATATATTTTAAAAACACTACATTGTTACATTCAAAAGAAGACAGCTAGATTACCATCTGCCCCTATGCGGCAGAAACTACACAGGGGAAACTGGTATGTTTGTGATTAAGCTGCAGCCTAGCAACTGGGGGTACAGAAGAGTAAGTATCATTATAACTATCTTCCAGTAGCTCCTTACACTTCACAAGTGTGTTTCATTAGCTGATCATGTTGCTATTAATGGTGACAAAGCCAAACAATGCATATTTAAAGGAGAAAGAGGAAATGGTTCATTTATCTAAAAAACAAAGAAAACATTCTGAGGTTCCCTGTCACATACACTTTGCATACCAAAAATATTTTTCTTTTCATCTCTGTTCTTTAGTTTCTTCTGGTCCCAATTAGTTCTGTGTAGTCCTTTATTTGACATTTTATTATACAATATAAATTAACATTTTATTTCTGTACATTTGCCCACCCTGATATACAACCATGAGCCCGAATGCAGAATACTTGCATATTCATTTTGATAAATAGTCTTCATCAGATTCATACAATTAAGTCTACTTTCCTGGGGAAGGTTTTCAGTTAACATTGAGTGGCATTATTATCAGGCTAAAATCCACTTGTCTTGTGATGGTGGTGTTCCAGCTGTTAAAAATATCTACAAAAAGCAGCACAATTTAGCAATTTTAGTACATTTAAAAGGTAATGTTTCTAATGACTCTTGGGAGTCAAACTCCCATCCTGCTGATAAAAATCTCAGCACTCAGTCCTTGTTGATGAAATTCAGTAACAAGGAGATCATAATAAGAATTTTTATTTTTGTAATATTCTGTACATTTGACCAAAGAGCTTGCACCTGCTGTTGAGGCATACATTATTATGGCTGGATCCACACTGTAGAACTAATGGAGTTAACTGCTATGGGTCAATGTTATAGAATTCAGGCATTTGTAGTTCTGTGATATATTTAACCTTCTGTTAGAAAGCTTTGGTGACATATCAAACTACAAATCCCAGGATTCCATAGGATGGAGCCAAGACAGTTAAAGTGATGCCAACCTATAGTAATTCTGCATCCCAGCAGCAATAGTCTTAATGAAAGGCTGAGCATTCTTGCATTTTATTCCACTTGCTATCACTATTGCTAGTGCCAGAGGCTTCCCAGTCTGGTTTTTGTCATTTCTGCTTCTCCCAGAAACTTCAATTTGTATACAAAAAAAGAAAAAAAAAGGGGGGGGACTGTGAAAGATGGGGATGACGGTCACTGTTTTGCCGAAAGATGTATCCATACCATGGTGGGTGCTATCTGTTATTTTCTGCTTCTACCAATGTCTCACTCACCACTAGTAATGTTACTAGGGAGTTTATCATACGACGGAATTTGGGGGTATAATGCAATGGCAATCCGAATGCAATCATGGGGTTTCACATTATTGCAAATGAGTGTATCTCACGCAATTTTGGGCAATGGGAAGTCATTCCGAATGCAATCATGGTGTTTCAGGTAATTGCGTATTAGAATATCTCACGCAATTTCGGGAAATGGGGGTTCATTTTCAGGAAATGGGAAGTCATTCTGAACGCATTCCTAATGCAATCAGATTTCACATAAATTCGCTAAACGAGTGAATTCACGTAATTGCGAATTGGCTCCACTCTCAATTGAGAGAAATTCCTCCCATGTGATAAACTCTTAGGAGTCAGGACATGGTACTGGATAACCAACAGGAGACGTACATCATTATTTTTAGGCAACATACTGCTGCCTACTTGTCCTGGCTGAACATTTTCCAAGTGCCCTTTGTAAACACACATTAGAGGTCAATTTTGTTATTGTGTGCCTTCATGTTTCTGATTTATGGTGACCCTAAGGCAAACCTATCATGGAGTTTTCTTGGCACATTTCTTCAGAGGGCACGTTTCTCCTGAGGCTGAAAAACTGTGGCTCCCCCAAGATCACCCAGTGGGTTTACATGACCCAGCTGGGATTTGAACCCTGGTCTTCAGAGTTATAGTCCAACACTGAAATCACTACATCATACTGGCTCATAGGTCAAATTAGGATTTATTTATTTATTTTAAATGTACTTTTCCCCATTCATCAATGGAGGAAACTCCATATTAGAATAGCAAATATGGAACTAGCAGATGAATACTAGCCTATTTTTTTCACCCTCTCCACATTTTTAAAGAAATCAATATGTGTAAATTTGTTTTATTATGAGGCTTAAAGTTGTATTTAAGACCTGAAGTCAACTGCTAGTCCCAGCTAGTATAGAACATGTGAATGAACTGGGTTTAAACAGATGTTGTTTAAACAATTAGTTCCATGTATCCACTCTAACTCAAACTACCTATTGGATATAGATCTAGTTTTTGAACAGATATACATAGAATCTTATAGAAACTGAGGCCCTATACAGACCGGCAGAAAGCGCCAGCTTGTGGGTGGAGTCAGGGCACAGCATTCTGATGACGCTTGCCCTAACTCTCATGCCATGGTGCCATTTTGGCATGTGCCAGTCCATGCTGCTCTTCCAGCGCTGCATCCAAATGACACAGTGGCAAATGGTGCCATAGACCTCGATCCAATACAGGGAGAGGCGGGATATAAATTAACAATAATAATAATAATAATAATCATCATCATCATCATCATCATCATCATCTTGAAAAAGAGCTCTTTCATTTCAAATCAAGGGAAGTGCACTTTCAGTGCTACCATAAATGAAATGTATCAAGCCATTCCCTTCTTTTCTACTAGTAGGAAAAAACAAAACCAATGACTGTTACTTCATTAGTGGCAGTATCTTACTACCATAGCACCCTATTCTGTTGAAAACTTGAGAGTGTGAATCCTTTAACACTCATACTCAATGTGCAGCCTGGGTTAAGAGCTGCTAAGTAAATATCAAATGGAGGTTATACCTAGTTTTGGCAATCCAATGTGATTTTAGGCTCCATCAATAGAAGTATAGTGTATAGAGCAAGGGAGGTAATAGGGCCACTCTATTCTGCTTTGGTCAGGCCTCACCTGGAATACTGAAATACAGTTTGGGGCACATAATTTTTTTTTAATGGAGTGCATTATTCTTTTGCTACATTTCCCCTCTGATCTCAAAGTGTCAATCCATCAACAAAAGAATTTCAAGGACAGATTCCATTGGGAAACAACTGAACAAGAAGTCATCAAGGGGTTCATCTGCATCTCCTCTGGCTTCAACAGAGACAAAGGTTTCATGTTAATCAACTCATCTGTGCTGTCATGTCTGTAATACAGTTCAACTTTTGCTTGATTTACTGCAACAGTTTAAGCAATTGTATGTGCCTCTAATTCCCACATTTCCATCTGTTCTGATGTTAGTGTATCTAGTGAGCATGAGATAGATTGAAGTTTAGTCTACTGGGATTAAGAAAAAAACTTTTCATCAACATATGGGAAGACAATAGAATTTTTTTTAGATGCTTGAAGACCATTTATAGAATTACTGAAAATAAAACAAGGAGAAGTAACTACCGAGCTCCATCTGGCATTATCTGAAAGCAGGATGAAATCCCACTGTCTGCACCACCCTCACCAAAGGTGGTCCAAATACCCATGGATTATCCACATGGTGCGGCATCAAGCCATGCCATATGATTATAATTATTTACTTATTTATATTGCTTGCCCACCATGAATATGCACCAACACACAAACACACCAGCAACTTCCAATTACTTCCTTCTTTGTGCCCAGAAGTCATTCCATTGGATACTGGTCATTACGATCTGCCACACAGTCGCATGTGCAACACACTACTTATATGGTGCACCAGTGCATCAGTGTACACAGTGGCAAAGCACAATCATGGAGGATCCCCATACATTCCCCATACATGCCCCCTTCACCTCATGCCCCCCTGTTAGACTATCTGGTTTGTGTATATTGTAATTACACTCATTGCATTACTGGCAATTGTGTTTTTGCTTTGGTGCAGTCCTGTTCTATCACTGAGCTGTTTATATGCTGGTGCAAAAATGGGCATTTTCCACCTTGAGTTGGAGTATCCCAGCTTCGTTTTGGTCCAGTTTTTAGCCCTGGATCATGGCTTCATTTTGCTTCCCAAATGCTTTTGCCTCGTGCATTGTCTAAGCTCCCTACCTTCAAAGAAGCTGGAAGCTGCTTTATTTTGCACATGTGTTTCACACCTGAGTTTTGGTAAACCAGTTGGTGGAGCATGTGTTTCATAATTTATATGTAGAAAGTAATGTTGGGTTAATGAAGGCAATGAAGTTACTGAAATTAAAGAAGATGGATAATCCTTGTGTAGATTAACACAAGGAGTAGTAATGATTATTTTAAATGAAAGATTGTGAGAGGGGGTAGGGGGTTATAATTATGTCATAAATATTTTTTGATATGTGGAGAAAGGCATCATAGTGAGTGGGGAGGGGCTGTTACTGATATGAAGATGTAGGGATTTTCCATTATTATTTTAAGTAAGTCCCTGTGTGTTGATATGTTTTGCATGTTTTTGTATGTTTATTTTTTAAAACATTATTAATTTTTAAAAAAACTTTTCATCAACATACACATGTTAATTTGTTTATCTATGCTTGATGCATAGAAAACCCAAGTTGATAGTGATGTAGATTCTTGCTTGTGTTGTCATTACATGTGAAGATGAGGAACCATATTTTTTTTTCTCCTTGAATGTAAAACAATATTATTTCTACTGTTATCACTGAGGTTACTTGCAATGGTGAGATCAACTTTTTGTATAGGTTGTTCCCAATGCGAGTGGGAAGGAAGAAAGCTGATCTATCTGTAGCTTTAATGAGCTACAGATGGAGCTTTAATTCGTTGGGTGGGAGGGTCATTGTAGCTGCCACACCCCAATGGCAAGAAGTGTACCCTTGCTTTCTCGTAGTGTGTAACAGGGGAAGAGGCAGCTGATCAAGCATTTTCTGCTGCTGCCTTTGCACAGAATTGAGATGGGGATGCTTCACCATAATTTAGACATGCAATACAAGTTCCAGCTACATTTATTCATACATTTATTAGTTATATTTTTATCCCACCTTCTTCTAAAGACATCCCCCAGTTTACTCTAACAACAAGCTGAGACTGATTGGTCAGTGAGTTTCACAGCTTAGTGGGGACTTGCACCTGGATCTCTCAAGTCTCTGCCCAGTCTTCCACCTGAGGCTCCACAGCCAAGGCCAGGCAAGGCAGGGCAAGCCAGAGTGTGTGGTTTTTCTTTTGGAGGACTTAAGTCTCTGCCCTCCCACCCCTTCCCAACATCTGCTGACCCTGAAGGAAGCCTGAAGGGACGCCTGCTGCAGCCTGAAGCCATTACTCCACCTGAGGCTCCACAGCCAAGGCCAGGCAAGGCAGGGCAAGCCAGAGGGTGTGGTTTTTCTTTTGGAGGACTTAAGTCTCTGCCCTCCCACCCCTTCCCAACATCTGCTGACCCTGAAGGAAGCCTGAAGGGACGCCTGCTGCAGCCTGAAGCCATTACTCCACCTGAGGCTCCACAGCCAAGGCAAGGCAGGGCAAGCCAGAGGGTGTGGTTTTTCTTTTGGAGGACTAAAGTCTCTGCCCTCCCACCCCTTCCCAACATCTGCTGACCCTGAAGGAAGCCTGAAGGGACGCCTACTGCAGCCTGAAGCCATTACTCCACCTGAGGCTCCACAGCCAAGGCCAGGCAAGGCAGGGCAAGCCAGAGGGTGTGGTTTTTCTTTTGGAGGACTTAAGTCTCTGCCCTCCCACCCCTTCCCAACATCTGCTGACCCTGAAGGAAGCCTGAAGGGACGCCTGCTGCAGCCTGAAGCCATTACTCCACCTGAGGCTCCACAGCCAAGGCCAGGCAAGGCAGGGCAAGCCAGAGGGTGTGGTTTTTCTTTTGGAGGACTTAAGTCTCTGCCCTCCCACCCCTTCCCAACATCTGCTGACCCTGAAGGAAGCCTGAAGGGACGCCTGCTGTAACCCCAGTCTCTTATGTGTTCGGGATTTTACATCTATACTGGGACGGGAAATTTAGCTGGATTATCCAATTTCATCATCTGATAATGGAGCCGGAAGTAACTTGGGAGCAGCTATTGAAGTTGTGCGGGGTCAGGGAAGATATGGCGGTAACAGAGTGAACACATGTTACAAAAGAAGAAGGGATTGATGTTTGATATCTATCCCTTCTTCTGTTCATTCTGTTTCCCAGGATAATGTGGGGAGTGCACCAATCGTTCCACTATCCCTTAATCTGCTCCTCTGCAATGTCAGGTCGGCCAAGGGGAAAACCCACATCATCCACGACCTCCTTGTGGATGAACAGGCCGACCTGGCATGCTTTACTGAGACCTGGCTGGGAGATGCCAGCACTGTAACATGGGCGCAAGCTCTCCCAGCCGGTTACACGGTCAGTGAGCAGATAAGGGAAAGTGGGCGAGGGGGCGGTGTGGCTTTAGTCCATAAAACTAACCTGACCTTGATCAGAAAGCCTGTCCGGAAAACAACCCACATCGAGTGTGTGTACCTTAGCCTGAAGACCAGGGATAGCTTGGGGATTCTGTTGGTATACCGGCCACCCCGTTACCTAACGGACTCCCTAACCGAGCTGACTCAGCTGGTCTCTGAGTTGTTGTTGGACTCACCCAGACTTTTGGTCTTGGGCGACTTCAACATCCCTCTAGAGACCAGCCCATCCAATCTATCTGGAGCGGCTCGGGAGTTCATGGAATCCATGACAAGCATGAACCTATCCCAATTGGTTGACGGGCCTACTCATTGTGCGGGTCATACACTCGATGGGATTTTTAGTACGGAACAGGAGTATCCGTGGGCGGAGGTAACCAAAACCTCCGCATTGTCATGGACGGACCACTTTCTGATCAAGATGGAACTTAAAGCCACTTTCCGCCCCCCCCCGGGGGTGGCGGACCCATTAGAATGGTCCGCGCTCGAAGGCTGATGGAACCAACAGGCTTCCAGAATGCCTTAGAGGGTTTAATGGTTGGTAGCACCGGCGATTCTACCGAGACCTTGGTGAATACTTGGAACACCGTCCTTCCCAAGGCCCTCGATACTATCGCTCCTGAGCGTCCTCTCCAACCCGCTCCCAACCGTAAGCCCTGGTTCTCCCAGGAACTCCGGGAGATGAAGCGGGTTGGACGACGACTAGAGCGCAAATGGCGGAAGACTCGGCTCTTGTCCGACAGAACTCGCCATAGGCAGCATCTTCGCGCCTATCGGGAGGCTTTGCGTGCAGCGCGGAGATCCTTCTACTCTGCACGCATTGCGTCTGCAGAGTCCCGTCCAGCGGAGCTGTTTAAGGTGGTTGGGGAGCTGACGCAGGTTCCCCCTGTGCCAAATCCCCTACTTAACCCTACAGTGGCCTGCTGTGATGCATTTAACATCTACTTTGCAGACAAAATCTCTCGGATAAGGGCCGACTTAGACGCCAATGTTTTAGCAGTATCTGTAAATGAGGCACCTAGCAACTCCGTTACTGTTACGTTATTGGATGAGTTTCAATCTGTAAGTACTGATGACGTGGACAAGCTCCTTGGAAGCGTGAGGAAAACAACCTGCCCTCTCGATCCATGTCCATCATGGCTGGTCGTCCAGGGAGGGGACGCATTGAAGACATTCCTTAGGGATGTAATCAATGCGTCCCTCAGGGAAGGCACTGTTCCTTCTTGTCTGAAGGAGGCGGCCGTAAAGCCCCTCCTGAAGAAACCTTCCCTTGATCCCCTGGACCGAAACAACTATAGACCAGTTTCCTTGCTGCCATTTTTAAGCAAGGTGATCGAGAGAGCAGTCGCCTCCCAACTCCAAGCTGTCTTGGATGAAACCGATTATCTCGATCCATTTCAAACTGGCTTCAGGGCAGGATATGGAGTTGAGACTGCCATGGTTGCTCTGACAGATGACCTCCGCTTGAGCATCGATAGGGGTAGTGTGACCCTGCTGGTGCTCTTGGATCTCTCAGCGGCCTTTGACACCATAGATCATGCCATCCCTTTGGACCGGCTGAGAGGGATGGGGATTGGAGGCAGGACCCAAAGGGTGAGGCTCGGGGACAGCTGCTCCTCCAAAATTGAGCTAAGCTGTGGCGTCCCGCAAGGCACCATTCTGTCCCCGATGCTATTTAATATTTACATGAAGCCGCTGGGTGAGATCATTCGGAGGCATGGAGCTCAGTGTCATCAGTACGCTGATGACACTCAGATATATTTCTCCATGACCAGATCATCTGCTCAGACCTCAGATGGCGTCTCCTCTCTCAATGACTGCCTGGCAGCGGTAATGGATTGGATGAGGGAAAACAGATTGAGACTGAATCCAGACAAAACGGAGGTACTGACAGTCACCGGCCCGAAACCAGGTCTGGGAATACAACTCCCGGTCCTAGATGGAATCACACTATCCTCGAAGGACCCTGTTCGCAGTCTGGGGGTACTCCTAGACTCGTCACTTCACATGACTAGTCAGGTGAATGCGACGGTCAGGAGTGCCTGTTATCAGCTTCGGCTGATACGCCAGCTGCGCCCTTTCCTGGAGATGAGGGATTTGAAAACTGTGGTACACGCTTTGGTCACCTCACGACTAGACTACTGCAATGCGCTCTACATGGGGCTGCCCTTGTACCTAACCCGGAAACTTCAATTGGTTCAAAACATGGCAGCCAGATTAGTTACTGGGACATCTAGGAGAGAACATATAACACCAGTGCTTAAATCTCTCCACTGGCTGCCAATTAGTTTCCGGGCACAGTACAAGGTGCTGGTTTTAACCTTTAAAGCCCTACATGGCTCGGGCCCATCTTATCTCAGGGACCGCCTCTCCCCGTACAATCCTCCCCGCACACTTCGATCCTCTGGGAGGAACCTACTACAGCCTATCAAGACCAGGCTGGCACAGACCTCCCAGAGGGCCTTTTCTGCGACCGCTCCCAAGCTCTGGAATGGTCTGCCGGATGAGATGCGTCTCATGACATCTTTAGATTGCTTCAAAAAAGCCCTAAAGACGCATCTCTTCCGGCAGGCCTTCCCCTGAAATTCCCTATCTCCGGCTTCGGTCCCAGATTTTGATTTCCTGCCTACTCCCATGTTTCTGATCCCCACTTATGACGTGGCCGCATAAGGAAGGGTTAGGATGTTGTTATATGTTTTTAAATAATTACTGTTTTAATCACTGCCGGTTTAATCTATTTTTAAGGGGTGGGAGGTTTGGAAACGGGTCATGGGATTGTTTTAATCTATGTTTTTTACTTGTACCCCGCTCCGAGTGTATGTACAGAGGAGCGGGCTATAAATAAACTATTATTATTATTATTATTATTATTATTATTATTATTATAGCTGTCTCAGTACTAAACTGATCCGCTCTGATGGCAATAATATAACATAATACAATAAAGATATAGGGATTGTCACAATGGGTCAGCTGATTCAATGGGTCAGTTCTAGTTGGGACTAAAACAGGAGTTAAGTCATAACAACATGTTTATGATCATGTATAACGTTGTTCAGCATGCTGTCTTTTAAAGACAAACATAGCCATAATATTTATGCAGTCTAACTCCAGAAATGACAAGGAATGTTAGGTAGATGAGGAGGAACTCTTGAATAATATTATTAATTCAGAACTGTTTAGAATGCAAGACACTAACTTGGCAAGAAAAATGCAGCATGCCATTGCATTAGCAAGGTTATTTTTTCTGTCTAGAGAAATGAGGTACTGTGTTCTATTTGTTTTTAATTTATAAGGCAAGTAGAGTCAGAAGAACATTTTTCATACAGCTAAGAACAGGCCTCATACCTCATCA
This sequence comes from Urosaurus nigricauda, assembly GCA_034509955.1. Classification (NCBI taxonomy): domain Eukaryota; kingdom Metazoa; phylum Chordata; class Lepidosauria; order Squamata; family Phrynosomatidae; genus Urosaurus; species Urosaurus nigricauda. The sequence goes on along the minus strand of JAOEGL010000003.1, from coordinate 43,921,443 downwards.
AGGGAGGAATACACTTTTATTGGCCTGTCTCTCATGCAGGATATCACCTTCTGGCACATCAGTAAAAAATATGTTACTCAGCATGTATATATATATATATATATATATATTTACTGTAACCTTTTTTCTGCAAAATAAAACTGAATGACAATTAATATCAAAAATGTTTTTTTCTCAACTCCATTTGATCATAAACTCTGCATTTACTGATTTATTGTCCAAATCAGTTGTCCAAATCAAAACCAAAGCAAACAAATAACTTTTTTTAAAAAAGACAGCTATACTTTTAATAGGTCTTTCCCATTTATGAGAGTTCCTTCTGTCAATGCAAATCTTTTTTTTTTCCTTTTACTTGACTTTTTTCATTCCCTTCCTTTTCTTCTTCCTTCCTTCCTTCCTTCCTTCCTTAACAGTTGGGTTGGGAAATTCCCCTTCTTCCACAAATAATCATCATGATAATAAATTAATCACAGAAACAAAAGTTTCCAGTGGTAAAATAAATAACAAACAAATATCAACAAAGTAGAATAAACAGCTGCAACACCATTTGTCAAAACTCTTTATAAATAATTGAAAAGCCAATTTTAAAAAAATATCCAATGCATTTCTAATGAAAGAGATGTCCAGGGCAGGAATGCCAGGCCAGGAAAGACAAGTGAAAATGAAGGGATACAAACCAATGTTACATCTATAACAAGGCAGTTAGTGGGGAAAATCTAAGGAATGTAGAGCCGAGATTTAGTTTCAACAGTAGAACACTGGCCATTGACTGCAGAACTGAAATAAAGACTTATCTAGTTTCAAGATATCAGTAAAGTATACCAGTGTTATGATCTGCTCAGAATTAAAATTATATAACAATCAGATATGAATGTAAAGAATATTTGAAAATTCTGGATAAATAAAACTCAGGAAACTCTCTCAGGGAGAATTATGGACAGACAAAAAAAATCTTGCCAATCCAGAACTTAGTCTGTGTGAAAAAAAAACAACTTTTTTTGCATGTGTTCAGAAAATGACAACTTCTACTGAGAAATGTTTTGCACAAAAAATGCTATTTTTGACACACACACACACGTATCTTCTATAGAATAACTGCTGAACTGTGAATAGTTCTTTAAAGCTGTTCCATTTTCACAGTGGAAGGAAAATAGCTATTCATTCTTACCCAAAAGAATGAAATTTATGAAGATTTATTTCCCTAAATCAGATTAAATATTTGAAATCAGGACTTCATAACTGAACCAGAGATAGATGCAGAATATAATGCTGAACAATATGTTCATTGTAGTTTGGTTCATTCTCAGTTTGATGCTCAGGCACATAGAGAGTGTGATAAGTATTTATGACAAAGGCAGATGTCTTTTTCTCCCAGGAAACTCTTGTACTCAAAGTAGGAAGCCCACTGAGCAATTTGTACAGCTGGTTTAACAATTATTATTGTCAGGTATGTGGCTAATTGGGAAGTTGTACCAGCTGAAACTTCATGCCAACATGTATTATAGATTTAGATGTATTGAAACAGCACAATAGTACCTCAAACAGAATCAGTATGGGCATGTTTCTCTTTAATGGTTTCTGCACTAAAAATAGAGAGATAAGGAACCCGTAGGGTGATAGGGTGAAAGACTGGGAAGGAACAAAAAGAGAGAGGCAGGTAAAAAGTGAAATAACAGTAGTGTTTGAGATAGTAAAATTATAAAGAAAAAGATGGGGTTAGAGATGTAGCCAAGAATCTATAATAGTCAAAAAGATATATGTCTCTCTGTTAGAACTATAGATCTGAGACATTAAACCTAAATATTAGAAACCCAGCATACATAGTAAAAAGTTCAGAAGTTTTTGTACCCAAGGGTGGTATTCAATGATTAAAACACATCAATTAAATCTATCAATCTAAATATTTCCATTCAAAATAATTTAAATATATTCATTGTTTGAAGCTTGCAATACTACCTCTGGTCACTAGGTGCCAGATTTCCCTAGTGCATGCATAGGTTTGCAATTAAAATATTTTCCTGCCACAGAAGCCTAAACAAAGAGATAGAATTAAAAGGTTGCCCATCCCCTCTGCTGGTGGCAGCTTCACTCACAAACATGGAGTGGAAAGTTCCCTTAGAGAGATTTAGAGGAGCACCATGGTAGTAGGCAAGCCAAGAGGTCCAAGAGGATGTGGTTTCAATCAGACAAAGCAGACACAATGTGTTCAACACTAACAGCTACATAACTTTTCTTGTAGTCTTCAGAATGTCAAAGAAAGGTCTATTCCATCCTACATGGAGTTGGGTACATTTGCTAGTGTAAAATGAAAGGCAGTGGAAATATTTTAGGAAACATCAACTGGGTTGCAAAACATCAGATACCTTGACTGAAATTTTCTTGTTGGAATAAGGTTTGAGTTAAATGTGGCATAGTTGTGTGAACATTGGAATAGGACTTTGGAGATCAGGATTTGAAACCTCACTCAGCAATGGAAACTCACTTGGTGATCTTGGGTAAGTCACACTATCTCAGTCTTAGAGGAACGCAAGAGAAAAACCCCTTGGAACAAATTCTGCAATAAAATCACCTTATGGTCACATAGATCAGAAATACCTTAAAGGCACAGAACAAGCACAAAAAGTATCTTCAATATATTTATAGCACACAATATTGAAGGGCTTAATTTATAGTTTGCCACTTCCTATTATAAGTGACTGCCATTTTTAAAAAGCCAAACAATGCCAATCAGCTATTATGTGGCAACAGGGCCATACATAAAAGAGTAAACATGATGACTTGTTTTATAATAGATTAGTGATACTTTTGTTAATTTTTTAAAATGTTTCTATTCTTTTAAAATTGAAAATCACGAAGAACACAAACAGTTCCTGAAATTGATAACATTTTTGATCCAAAGAAGATATTTAAATAAGCTTCCATTATCTCATTAGAGGAAAAGGAAATCTATGTACTCCCTGTTGTTGGCATGTCCAGAGTCGATGTTCTGCTTAACTATTCTATAATTCTTGCTCCAGATCTGACACTAAGTTGAATCGAAGACCCTACTCCCAAGACTATTATACTCCTAAGAGGCTGTTCATTGATGGAGATAGGATAGACATTCCATCCAAGCACTTTCACAAACAGCTTCCGTTTGCACATACAGAACTTCATTTAAACAAGAAGATACTATCACTTTATTATTGCTATCTTTTTACAATGCTTAAAACCCTTTATGGATGAGATCTTTGAGAATTCTGCAACAATCTGAATTGTAAAACTTCTGTATGGATCAGGAATCACTGTTTGGCCAAATTTTTCATATCTTGAACATTTTGATATTGTTTTCAGCTCAAAATGATCCATAGCAAAATGCATTACAATAAATCCACCTGTTTGTTCTGAGAAGACTGGCCTGACTGGATAATTGGATCTTATGTAAGTGCTGACTTGTCAAGTAGTGTATCTATTGTAGTTAGGATGGACATTTAGATAAAAGTTATGATGTGCATTTCCAAATATATTTAGAAATAAATTATAGAAATGCATATTTTATTTTGATTTTTTTAAGTCTTGCATATTAATATGGAAAAGAGAAGGAATTGGTTTATGGAGAACCCACGTGAAAATTGCACAGAAACATACTGACTCACCTGTACCCATTTGAAACTCAGTTTCTCGAGATTTAACATATATCTATGTGGCTTCCACCCACTTCTAATAAATCTGCCTCCTCTCAAATAATCTCTGCCCTCCCTCAAATATTAAGGGAAGCTAAGTTGTGTAAAGCATTAAATGTTAAAAGAATAAGCTTATACCAAATCCTAAAAGAAATGGTTAGCTAATGAAGAGATGTCAGTGGAAGGGTAATATGATCAAAGTGGTGAGCCAAAAAGATAATCTTAGCAGCAGAATGTTGGAAGGAAACCAGAGGACTAAGGGAGTGATAATGAGAACCCCACCAAAAGAAGATTGCAGAAGACAAGGCAGGAGATAACCAAAGCATGATTTAAGGTTTTAGAAGAGGAAGCTGACAGAAAAGGACTAATTTTAGCAATATTATAAAGAAAGAAAGAAAAAACACAGCATGACTTAGCTACTGCCTGAATGTAGGGAGCAAAAGACAAAGAAGAATAAAAAATAAATCCAAGGCTATATGCTTCCTTCACAGGATGAAAGGAAACATTATTAACATAATGGAGATAATAAAATAGGTTTAGAGGGGAAGATGAAAAGTTCTATCTTAGCCATAGAATCATAGAATCATAGAGTTGGAAGAGACCACAAGGGCCATCCAGTCCAACTCCCTGCTATGCAGGAACTCCCCATCAAAGCATCCCCAACACATGGCCATCCAGCCTCTGTTTAAAGACCTCTAAAGAAGGAGACTTCACCACTTTCGAGGGAGTGTGTACCACTGTCTAACAGCTCTTACTGTCAGGAGGTTTCTCCTAATGTTGAGGTGGAATCTCTTTTCCTGGAGCTTGCATCCGTTGTTCCAGGTCCTGTTCTCTGGAGCAGCAGAAAACAAGCTTGCTCCCTCCTCAATGTGACATCCCTTCAGATATTTAAACAGGGCTATCATATCACCTCTTAACCTTCTCTTCTTCAGGCTAAACATCCCCAGCTCCCTAAGTCATTCCTCATAGGGCATGGTTTCCAGACCCTTCACCATTTTAGTCGTCTTCCTTTGGACATGCTCCAGTTTCTCCACATCCTTTTTGAATTGTGCTGCCCAGAACTGGACACAGTATTCTGGATGGGGTCTGACCAAAGCAGAATAGAGTGACACTATTACTTCCCTTGATCTAGACACCATACTTCTATTGATGCAGCCTAAAATTGCATTGGCCTTTTTAGCTGCATCGCACTGTTGACTCATGTTCAACTTGTGGTCTAATTGGACTCCTAGATCCCTTTCACATGTAATCTTGTTCAGCCAGGTGTCCCCCATCCTATATCTGTGCATTTCATTTTTCCTCCCTAAGTGCAGAACCTTACATTTAGCTATGTTAAGTTTTAACTGCTGATGAAGCATCCATGATGCTGAAAGACAAGATGTAACATGTTGTTCAATGTCCAGAGATAATTCTGGAGTAGAAAAATATAACTGAGCATCATCGGCATAGAGATGATATTGAAAACCATATGAACTGATAAGATTACTTAGAGATAAGGCGTATAAAGAAAATAACAATGGGCTCAGGACAGAGCCGTGTGGAACCCCAACTGACCTCCAGCTACCACAACAAATGACCAATTTGAGAGATATGATGGGAACCAGGTCATACTTTTAGAATGGATTCCTACAATGTCAATATATTACATGACCCCTTTGAATTATCTCATTCAAATACTCTACCGTATTAATAGAAGAATACTGAACAGTGTGTACCACAGACATGCATTATGGTGATTAGACAATATGAGACAACACATGTTTGTGCTGATTAGATTATTATATTTCTTCAGTGAGTGTCTTATACAACCTCTTATACAACCTCTTCTGTTCATTCTTTGTCATCAGTTTCTTTCCTTTCTGTGATGCTTCATCATATGCCCCACTTAAATTGAGCTGCATTGGAATCTACCTTATTCTAAGTCAGATAATTGGTCCATCTAGTCTAATCCTATGCTCTCAACTCTGGTTTTCAAGATTCTTTTCAAGCTGGATACTCTTGATATTTTCTGGTGTCTCTAATGCTCTCATACAAATAAAAACCTTTACCCTACTGAAATTTTGAAACCAGTCAAACCTGGATGTATTCAAAATAATATGGTAGTTACAAGGTCTTCTTTGTAAGGTCCACATGCAGAGTTCTGTTTCAACAAACATACTCATGGATCCTTTCTCTGAGGGTTCAGAGCTACCTTATTGGTGTCTTGGAATATCTGTACCTGAATCCATATAATGTAATTGCAGCCATGTTTGGCAACAATTGAAGTTTTTAGATTGTTAAATATCTTTTCAGTCCCCAAAGAGTACCTTTGGTCATATATATATATATATATATATATATACACACACACATATACATATATAGAGAGAGAGGGGGGGAGGGAGGGAGGGAGAGATGAATTATGGTTTTCAGTCCTCAAGTTAGTACTGAAGCAATATAACTATAAAACCACCCAGAATATCAAATTTCAAATGAATGGTCCTTTTCCATTAGTTCATTTAAAAATAAATCATATGTCAAGATTTTCACACCTGGCCCAAGAATATGGCAAATTTATCTTAAAATATAAATTTAAAAAGGGAAAGAAAACAAAAGTCTGTATGTTTACCAGTGCAAATGTCACCATTGTGCTTCTGTCTATGGAGAGGTAGCTAGATGCTTCTCCACTCTCGCCTGCTCATGTCAAAGCATGGAATGGTCATTTGCAGCAGCTTCAGAGACGTTACAGTTAGCAGGGTACTTTGGGCAGTGTGGAAAGAGAAAGGGAATACCAAGTCCTGTATTTCTTGAGAAAGGACATCCACATGTGTGATGGGCAATTAACACACGTTTTATATCCCTAACAGAATTCCAGCCTACTATCTAAGAAATAAAAATATTGGAAAGAACCATTACATTTGAAATGGGGCTGCCATTTTTACAGGGAAGCTGGGACTCTTCTCTGAGTAAGCACCATGCCTGTATCCTTTGAGCCTATAAAAAATCAATCATAGAATAAAATCATAACAAGACATTATGTTGCTTCATCAGTACATTTTGTCCAGAATTATACTCTGCTTTCTCTGGACTGTACTACCCCTGACTCAGTTCATTTTATTTTCCACCCCAAAATCTCATCAGAGACTGAGACCTAGGTGAGTTTAATCTCCTTGGAGAATATTTGGCCTTTATATAAATGCACAGATTATAAATGGAGCATTATGAAGCAATTCAGTTTTGCTTGTAAGTGATCTTATTGCTCCACAGTTATGCTGTGCAATGACTTTATAATGAATGTCTAATATTTCAGACCACTGCCAAATGTTTTTGATTGCTTTTTCTGTTGCTATCTCAGCAGGGGTTTGATTGTTTTCTTTATCTGACCGTTTATTCTATTTTGCTGAAAGGCACCCACAAGAAGTCTTAAAAAGTTGGGGGGGGGGAGTCCAGCTACATATTAGTTGATTAATATGATTCCCCACTGTCCCTTGAGCTTAGATATATTTCTGACAGAAAACTGATATAGTTCTCTTCCAGTTAAAAAAAAAAGATTAGACAGTGTCATCTAATTATGGTCTCAAATGAAATAGCGTGCTGTAAAGTTATAAATATGAATAAAGATTAAGCATAAACATAAACATGATATTGCATCAAATAAATAAAGCTTAGGTGCCTTTAAGGTCTAATAAAAGCATATTTATTTGAAATAAAATTAAATGCTTTTATCAATATACAGCTCATCCCTATAGGACAGCCAATCAAGAACTAAAGTCCCTAAGCTAATAATACTTTATAAGAGAGGAACTGGGGTGCTCAAAAGATTTGTAATGTGATCCAGTGACTTAAATGGACAGGTCACTAATTTTCAACCAGCTCCCTGAAGAAGGGGCATGAACCTGGAGAAATATTTACAGAAAATAAAAATGGCAAAGAATCCTGTATCACTTAGAAACTCTAATGAATTTCTTGTGACATGCACTGTTATCATCTGGAGCCTATCTAATACGATTATTGAAATGGCCTGGAAAGTTGGTTTATATCCAACAGAGTAGAAGAAAAGTTACTATGCAAGAACAAGATGAACAGAATGCTGAAAGATGAGCATAATGTGGAAGACACATTGCATGATCAGTCAAGTATGTTGTGATCTTTACACACATTCGCCTGTATGGAATATATATAGTAGGTTTTAGTTCTGGGAATAAAGAGCTAGGATTCAGCTGCAAATGAACACGTTGAGCACAGATGAGTACATGATGCAAAAGTCTCCCAACCAAACAGCATGGCCAGATTCCAGGACCTGTAGTCCAAAATGTGTGACTTTTACAAGCTTTTGAGTTGACTATTACTATGGTCTGAGTGGCTTTAACATGATGAATTTGATCCAGTATAGCATATTTCAGCATTAAGCATCTGGCAGTTTACAGTAAATATGGAAAAAAAAGGAGGACACTAATCACACTTCCTCTGCCATATTGACTTTCTGAAGAGAAGAATGTAATATCTCTATAAATTTTCCACAAAATTATAATTCTGAAACATCAGTGCTTGAATTCACGTGGGGAGTCTTTACAGATACAGGAGGTTTTCTACCTCAAAAAATCCTCCATATGTTACGGACAGCAGAATCAACAGAGTTGGAACAGAGATACTTGATGGTATACCGATTCTTAAAATATGAATAAGGATTATATTTTTTTTAACGTGCATGTGAGAGTTAGGGGTTGTAGTCTGTACAAACACAAATAACTGTCATACAATATCATAATCATGGGCAACCTTGTTCCTTATACTGTCACTACAAGTGGCCATCTACACCATATGCTTCAGCAGAAGGTTCAAGACCCCATTCTTTCCTTCCCCATAGGCTGACAGAAAATAATCTATTTCCTCCACCTGAAAGGTCAAATATAACTTCATTCATCCTGATGCATACAATGCTCTGAGAAAGTTGTAACAGTGAAGACCACCACTCAGAAGACCTACACAAGCATTACAATGTCAGGGATGATGGGAGGTGTTGCACTTTCCCAGACTTAACTCCTCACCATCTCGTCAATGCTGGGCTGACCAAACACTGATCAATGGTGTTTTTGGATTCCAAAAACAGTCTAGACAAATACTAATGTATAATGGTAATTCAATTATTCTATGGTTATTGGTATTTAAAAAAAAATTTAAAGAGCAAAATTGTCATTAGTATATTTGTATTCCACATTTGAGTAAATACACAACAAAAGGGGACTGGTTTCCTCTTTCCCACCTGCCTGCTCTGTCTTAATCTAGAAGACTCTTAAATCAGTAATAGCTTTACTTTTCTCCATCTCACAGAGTTACTATCTACATTTTACATTTTCTTTTTAATATAACATATGGGCTGAGTGTAGCCAGATCTTGAGATACCGACCATAACCCCCATTTTTAGTGTGTCACCTCCAGGTGGCAAGCAGGGTTTCATATTCTCCAGTTTTCATGGGGTCAGCTCCAGGCAAGAGACAAGGTTTCTTGCAAATCTTTCAGACATAAAGCCTTCTAGCTGGCTGTGCAGCTTGCTGTACTTTGCAAAGATTAATTAAATCAATTTTTGTAATTTTCAAATACTCTTAATTAGCAATCAGGATAATATATTCTGTCTCTGCATATGTTTGAATTACAATTTGTAGTGACTGTGAGTAACTGCAGTTTCTGCCTAAAACTAGGTACTGTTTCATGACATCAGCAGGTTCCACCTCCATGATGTTACATGGTTGTCCCTAGATCTTTGGCTGGAAATCTCAGGACCTGGAGTAATCCTGAGCTCACAATTCTATATGGCATATACTACCTATATAATTTCTATGGTTGCCTGTTTTATCTTCTCACAGTTTATCTTCTAACAGAATGAGAAGGAAGGAAAGATGGGTAGGAAAGTCAGCAACAATAATGGCTGATGCTACAAACCAGGCCTTCCATTTATATCACAAGAATAGACCAGGAAGCTTGCTTTCCTTAGGTCAGCTCCAAAGCTCCCTCCCTACCAGACCTAACCATTGCAGTCTACTGAGTGTCTGGGCAAGGCCTGAGCTACAGCATGACCAAGGGATAAACTGATCAATCATTCAATAGCTTCATAAAAAGAGGGAGATTGTTCTCATTCCTCTTCTTTCCCCTTTGTGTAAATCATCAAGAAGGGGCCCTAGTATATGGGAATTGAGCCCCTGCAAAACTGAAACTGAAAAAGTCATATCAGGATATTAATACTGTAATCAAACACTGAAGTGGAAGTTATCATATGCGTGCATGCAAGAATGAACGTGCCATGTAAGTATGATATTTAGAGACATAGGGGCTGTACAGACTGGCCAAAAGGGCTGGCATTACGACAGAGTGGGGACGTGGCAACCACATGCCTCATGCTCAGATTCCACCCCCAAAGTGGCATCACACACATCATGACAGTGGGCAGTCTCATAACATTTCTACAGTGCAGTGTTTATACATGCTGCGCTGAAGAAACAAGGAAGAACTGCCATTGTTTTTTTCTGCCCCAAAAAGGAGCAGTATTTTACTGCTCCTTTTGGGTCTTGAAAAATGCCAGATCAGGGCCACAATGTGCAGTTGCTGCAGTCCTAATCCTGTGCTCTAAGGGATGGCATTAAGTTGCTTCTTGCCCACCATCTGTTTTTTCCCCATGGCCATGTTAGTCTGAAATATCAGTATACAGAAGGATCTTGTAGCACCTTGTATGATCTAACTGAGGGGTTGTGCAGACTCCCCTAAGGGGCAGCCTGCAGGTGCCTCCATTTTTGCCAGATTGGGACTGCAGGGCCCCAATCCTGCCTTTCCAGGGTGCAAAAAGGAGCTGTTAAAAGTGGCTCCTTTTTGCATGCTGGAAAGGGTGCAATACTCATGGCAGTGTGGTTTTATGGTGCTCTTTCAACACTGCAACGTGTGGACACAATGCCAGAGGAACACTGTGACAGCACGTGCCAACCCAGGAGGGTGAGTGAAAGAAATTGTACCATCTGGGGAAACAGACCAAGTCTAAGAAAGCTTATGCTCCAATGTCTTTCACTCAGTTAATCTCAGATGTGCTCCAACTTCTTTTGCTCAGTTGGTCTCAAAGGTGCCACCAGATCACTTTACATATTGAAGTCTAAGTTATGAAGGTTTTAACAACCAGCTATGGTATCTATGTTTTACAATGGAAACTGTTAAAACGGTATATTTATTTCTTCCACTTTTCTAGAAAACACATAATTTCTACAATTCACTTTTTTCCATCTTGTGGTATATACATGTGGAAGATGTACAGCACTGGTCTGCTGGGGGGGGGGGCTGTAGGAGGATGAAAGGTGGATATTGAGCCCTTCTTTGAACACATATGTCCATCTCTATGTTAATGAAAACCATTCAAATAAGCAACTCTTGATTGTGATGAGGACAGCTCCTCTGCCAAGTAAAGCCAATCAGCTGATTGAGAAACTTCATGCCTGGAGACATCACCTGGTGGCCAACCATAATCTATAATAAACAGCAACTCAGGAAAAGGAAGGAGAGTATGAAAGGAAGCCTGTGAGGGGAAGAATGGTTCAACTATATGAATGGTGCATGCTTAAACTCCCTGTGTGAGTTAGGGAGAGCCCACGTCCTTGGATCAATTAGACCTTCTGAAGAACCAGAAGGTCTGGTTCTGCAGAGCTTCTGGAATCATCTAGCAACATAGCCAACATCATCAGCCACCAATCAAATAAGCAATACCTTCACACACACGCAAGCACACACACACACACACACACACAGCACCATCACTGAGATACAAACAGGACCCATAGTTAGTTGAAACTACTCAGTTAAATGCAAATTGGAACCACTGTGCTCATGCTCTCTCTCTTTATGTGTGTCTGTGTCTGTGTGTAGGCCACAAAGTTCACATAGATAGCTGTTGTTAATTTCCTGATGTATGGCTAGGGAGAAGTATGACCTGATTTTGGATATACTTCAGGTATCCATACATGATTTGGCCAAGTCAGAAAACACATGAAGTTTTTAAATAGGTCTAAACTCTGTCAGCACTAACTTTTATGGGAAAGTAAAGAATCGTACATATTTTCTGATCCTTGTTGAGAAAGAAAGTCTCAGTACATCAAAACACCATGCCAAGAAATTTATTGACTGGTGTGAGAAATTCTGTATTTTGAGGCTATTTTATTTATTTATTTACTTATTTATTTTAAAAATGTCTACATAGAACTCCTTGGTTTTGTGCAAAAAGCAATATTTTTCACTGAAAATAGCATATTTTGTTCAAAGGATATGTTTTTCTATGGAATGTTTTTTGTATAAAAGTGAGATGTTTGTGAAAAGTAAAGTTTCACTAAAAGTCTCAGAATGTAGCAATAATTAAAAATGTACCAAACCTTTCATAATCTCATCCAGTGAGAAGAATTTTCAGATTATTCATTCTTGTATGCAATATCAAAATATGTGAAAGTTTACATCCCTAGAGAGCAGCATATGAACATTATTTGAAATCTACTGATAACAGCAATAAAGTCATTTTACAAGGCCATAGAGAAAAACCTTTTCTATAACTTTGCAGACTGTGTAGGTTGAATGTATAAATGAGAAAAAGTGTAGTCTCCACTCCTGATTGCCATATGTTTATCAAATCTGTGCACATACAACAGTTAAGTTGTATGTTGTTCCTCTCATTCATAGGGAGACCATAGTAGAAGCCAACTTGATGACAACTAACAACTGTAATAAAAATAATTAGGCCACTCTTATATAAGATTGCCAAGAACAATTTTCCAGACAGTTTAACGCTGTTTATTTCCTGAACTTTCAATCAAATGATTTCTTGATTTTTTTCACCATTTTCCATATAAATATATATGTAGTAAGAAGCAGTTTGTATGACTTATGGTGCAGAACCTTTTTCTGTCCTGAGTGGGAATGTACCACCAGCGATCATCTGCATGTTGGAATGCCAGCTTCTTCTTCCCAGAGTTCAGTTACCTGTTGCATCAGCTGCGAAGGAGCAGGAAGATTCATTCAGTGAGTTTGAACCTGGTTCAAGCTAATTGCCTGAGGTACCTGGCAGAAGTGACCTGCTGAAGTCTTCACTCTGGTCAGGTGTGGGGTTATTTATCCTGCTCATCTGTGCAGCAGTCTGGCTTGGAGTGTTAACCCACCCTCTTCCCTTCCTTCTAGTGGATTTTGCTGCTTCAGAACTGTATTTTTGCTTTATTGCAAGTATGTTTGGTAGTTATGTGTTTATTCCTGTTTGCTTTGTCACACCTTTGGAGAGGTGGTTGGCCTGTAGACAGGGGAATTCTGTCTCTGCCATTCCATTGGTCCAACACTTGGCCAGAGGTTTGGGGTCATCAATAAACAAGCAGGTTGGTTGATGTCTGGATCTGGACCCATGCACATGCCAACCTTACCTACAGGTGTAATCAATAAAGTTGTGGCCAATCTTTTCTCCACTTACATTGGTTTGTGTGGTTATTTGCATGTAGTGTGCTGTCCATTGGACAAACAAAAGTAAAAAATCTCAAACATGGTCTCAGAAAAAATGTTTTGTGAGATATTTCTGCTCACTACCAGGGTGGCAAAATGAGAGTGTTCCCCCACCCCCCAAAATCTGCTTTCTAAAGAAATTTTCCTTCATTTCCCAAATTTCTAGCACTGCAGAAAGTGAGACTGTCAGAAGCTAGAGGACAGGGTGGAGGAAGGTTGGATGGACAGCAGGACCCTGGGGAGCCGGGGAAGGGTGAGCCAGCACATGTCTCATGGGAAGCAGCTGAGGCTAGGGTGGGGCCTGGGGCAGGAGAGGAGGGGTATCCTATAAAAGGAGAGAGGGTGGTGGCCGAGGGGGGAGGTGACGAAAGACAGGTGGAACTGAAAGTAAGAGGGGAGGAAGAAGAAAGGACAAGGGAGGAGGAAAGACCACTCCGGGGCGGCTGGTCTGCACCTTTCACCAGGCACCGTGACAGGGAAGGATTTCAGGATCCGAGAGAGGAAGGATTTCTGGTGGAGAGAGTACACCCGGCCACCTTCAAGGGGGAAGAAGAACGGTGCTACACTCATCTGGTATTTGGGCCTGGACCCCATATCTGTTGGAACATTAGAGGAAAGTGTTGGCCTGTGCATGCTCCGCCCATTCCCAGAGGGAGCAACCAGGAATAGGAAGGCCAAGGGGAATCTGGGGAAGCAAAATAGGCAGCCGTGAAGTAATGTGCTTGCCTAGGATCGGGAAGGAAGTTGCCTGTTGTGTAGAAGTTTAATAAAGTTGTCAAGCATCCATACTTGAGTATTTGACTGCTCCTTCAAGAGGGATATATGGCTGGGAGCCCTGTCCTATCTGTGACAGCCAGGGGCCTGGCGATAGAGACATCGGAAATTAGTCACATCTGAAAATAATATTTGCATTCCATGGCAGCTTTGCCAGATCCTTTTCTTTGGATGCCTAAACTCTATTTCTAAATGTACAACTGAAGTTTTTACTTACTACAATTATAGAAATTTGACCAATGAAGGAAAATTTCATTGTTATATGAAGGTGGCAATGTCCTCATTTTGATCCCTGTAGTTATACCTCTGATGCAGCTTTACCTTGTGAGTATTACTATATTGTCCCGTCAAATATCCCATAAAGAATATTGGTTGGTAGAAAGCATCAAGATGTAATACCTGAGAACAGTGTGACCTTAAAATCAACCTGTTGTGGAAGAAAGCCTCTGCCCAGATTAGGGAGAGTTTAAATAAACATCCATGTTTCTAGTGCTACACAAACAATGGGTAAAAAAAATGGTGAAAGAACTACTAGAAGAAATTTCATCCTCTATAATTTGCTTCTGTTGATTTCCTCATTTATGCCATAAGAAGAGCTGTTCCCTCCCTTTCTCTCACTGATATTTTCACATGCATTTCCAACTACAGATGGTAAGCATGATTAACAAAAACAAATATCAACTTTTGCATAGGTATGGGTTCATCTATTCAGATGGATTTAGTCTACAGCAGAATAAATCAAATACTGGATTATGAAATCCATTTTTGTATACATAAGAAATGTGTCAACACCTGGAATTTGCATATGAACACACATTCAAAAGCTTTATAAGTAAGGTATTTTCAGAGAGATGGGATTTGTTTGTTAAGCATATTAACTATGAAAGTGAAAAAAAGGTTATAACAACATAGCTATTTCAGAGTAAAAGATGCTGAAACAATTTTGCCATTTAGCTCTGTTAAACAACAACAGCAACACAGTGCATATCTAAGCCCCCTTGAGTTCAGTGAAGTTGTTATATATAAGATGGAAGCTTCTGTCACTTTTCACCACAGCTTTATAATAACATCAGCTGTACATCTACTCAGATGCGGTGGCATCATTGGGGTGTGTGTGTGTGTGTGTGTAGGGATGCACCATGTGACACCCTGAAGTGGGGTGACACCACTGCTCCTCAAACACCTACATTTTGGCCGAAACAGGATGTGGCATTCATCTGCTTCCCTTTAAAATGCCTTAAGAGATTGTGGGAGGGGGGGAAGCTCATGGGGGGGGGAGAAAGGAGTGGCCCTAGAATTTTTAAAAATTAAAATGTCAAATTTCAAAATTTTAATTCTTTTTTAAAAAAAGGTTTTTTGTAATTTTTGTAATTTCTATTCTTTTTAAATTTTCTTTAACAACATCACAAATATTCACTGTGTATATGTAAATTCATTCAGGTTGTGCATATGATTTTGTAATTTGAAGGTATAATTTTAATTTTGCTAGTTGTTTATGTCAGAATTATTAGCATTACATTCAGTGGTATATGGGAACTATGATTTACGAGTAACTTTAGTACAAAAAAAGCATTATTAAGGATTCTATATGAGAGGAAGTCAATGGGGGTGGGAGTGACACCATGAGCTACCACATCAAGTGAGGCCAACCCTAGTGATGCAACGGCTCAGATGTATGCCCCAAATTAATGGGTCTGACCAGTGGCGTCATGCAGGGTGTGTGTGTGTGTGGGGGGGGGGTGCTGACCACACTGGGTGACACCCCAAAGGGGGATGTCATTCAATGGGATTGTACACCTGACTCGGCTGCTGGGCAAGTGAGAAATGGTGTTGTGTCTCTTTCTCACTTGTTCAGCAGCCATGACTTTCCCTTCCATTTGGGCTTTGGTATGGTTGCAACCGTGCTAGAACCCAAGCAGACTGCCAAGGGCCTGGCACTTCCTCCCCTAATCGTGGTGGCTGCTGAGAGAGTCAGACCCTTTTGTTTGAGTTTTGGTATGGTTGCAGCTATGCTAGAGCCCAAATGGACTTCCAGGGGATTGGAAATGCCCCACCTCAGCAGAAGTGGCCACTGGGGGGAGAGTCCCTTCTGTTTGGGCTTTGGCATGATTGCAGCCTCTCCAGAGCCCAAACGGACCTCTGGGGGCCAAGGCAGTGTGCCCCCCCCCAGGACCCCTTGCATCCGGTGACACTAACCCCTGGTATGCCATTGGCTCTTACTGTTAGATAAGAAGGAATAGGACTGCAACCTTAATGTTATTTCCATAGTTAGTAGAAACTCAGTGAGATATACAACATGTTCTACAATACAGTTTCTTGGTGCAGATATGGAGTCTGGATACTAGCTAGGAAGGGAAAACAGTTTCTTCTGTGTTTTTGTGCTTTTTGAAAGACAATATATTTTGACACTAGACTCTTTCAAACGGGAGGAATTTCTCCCAAATCCAAATGGAGCCCATTCGGATTCATGTAAATTTGCTAGTTTAGCGAATTTACATAAATCCCCATTGCGTTCGGAAGGCGTTCGGAATGTCTTCCTAGTACCCGAAAATAACCCCCCCTTGCCCGAAATTGCGTGAGAACCTTTAATGCGCAATAACGCAAAACCCATGATTGCATTCGGAGTGACTTCCCTTTTGCCCGAATTTGCGTGAGAAGAATTAATTCGCAATAACATGAAACCCCAGGATTGCATTTGGATTGCCTTTGCATTATACTTCCAATTTCCCATGTCTGAAAGAGTCCACTGTCATTTCCAAAATGCCAAACTAAAACTTCAAGACTGATTTCTTTTCTCTGTTGCTAAATATTCAGAATACTCAATAATAATAATAATAATAATAATAATAAATATTTTTATTTATTACCCGCGCCTCTGAATGAGCAATCAGGGTGGGGTAAAACAAGTTAAAAAACAAGTACAATTAAAAAGTAACAACCCAATCCTTACCTCCCACCCCTTAAAATGGAATTAAACTAACACAGAATTAAAATAAATAGCATTAAATAATAAATAATAAATAAATAAAATAATACAATGCATTAAAATCAACATTTTGGGCAACCTGAAGGTGGCATCTGATGTGTGGCTGAGAGAGCTGGATAGGTGTCATTGGAGACCGGGAGAGTTTAGCCATCATTCGGAAAGGCCTGCCGGAAGACATGTATCTTTGCAGCTTTTTAAAAGCCATCCAGGGTTGTAATAAGACGCATCTCATCCAGCAGGTCATTCTACAGCCTGGGAGCGATAGCTGAAAAGGCCCTCTGAGAGGTCTACGACAGCCTGATCTTCATGGGCTGTAGCAGATTCCTCGCAGAGGACTGGAGTGTGCGAGGGGGCTCATATGGGGAGAAGTGGTTCCTAAGACAGGATGGACCCAAGTCATGTAGGGCTTTAAAGGTTATGGATTATAGACTCAGACAACATTTTTTCAAGATATGAGGTAATTATATTCAGCAATTGCTGAAGTAAGAGCCTTCTTACAGCAGACTATAAATAAATTCCAGTTCTGGTTACATTTTCCACCCTGCAGTAGATTTATGGACTATACCTAGCACTGGGGATAATGCTCACCGTGTTTTGTTTTGTTTGAAAGAGAGATTATAAAAAGAGATATCTCAAAACTATTTTTTTATACATCATTACCTTGCAAAATTAGAAATAATATGACATCTTATGCTACCCACCATATGCTGTGAGCCATTAGTAAAACACTGAAGGTTAACTGCTACAAATAAAAATCAGGGGTCTGTTGATGATATTTACAAAGCACATTTTTATTCCAATGGCCAGAAAGTAGTTATCTTAAGCTGGATTATTTATTTTGCAACTGGGACAGAAAATACATGTGGGAAAAACTTTCATAAAGAAGTTCAGTCAGTTAAGGATACTTCTATCCATCTAGTTATCTAAATAATGGTCAGATTCTTTCCTCTACTTCACCTTAATAGATGAGAAAGACATCAGTGCAATAACTCAGCACTTGACTCTTGCAAAGGTAATATCAATCCCTAAACATATAGTGCCCAAAAGGCAGTGCTTTGAGGAAGTAAAGTTGAAGACTGCGTAAACACTTGCAAACAGTTCAATGATATCATCTCCATTACATATATTCTATGATGCAGTACCACTTCCCTTGACAGCACAGAACATTTTCTCCTTATTGATTCCTTCTGCAGAGAGCACACTCTCCTTTCGGGGTGACATAGAAGCAAGATGAATCTGAAAGTCCAACTCCCTTTGCCATCCCAAATGACAGAACTAAAATGATTGTTGTTTTTATTCCTTAAAGTCACTGGCACTCTCCATCAGAGAATGATGGCAGGATAAAGGTTGCTGCATCAGTCAGTCACTTCATGTTCTTGCATTTTGTAGGTCAATGAGTTTTTAACCAGTAGGCATACTCCTAAAAGTCAGAGCACAGTGCACCATGTAACCAAGTGTCACTCTGGATTTTGTTCAAGTTTTCATGTATGAGGGGAAACTGTTTGCCACAAAAGTGTATTTTAATTTTTCAAGCTTTGCTTTAGCTTTTCATGCAAAAAGAAGACTCCTCCTTCCTGAAACCTATTGGGGGGAATAAAGACTCTATGCAAGGAACAGGCTTAAAATCAGTCCTTTTCTAAACCATCTAGATCACCACACTACTCTCTTATATCATTGCTATTCCACTATAACTGCTCTGGTTGCCTCCTGTTGCATTCTGGGATCTGCAGTTTAGGGAGAGGCATTTAGAATTCTCAGCCTGAGAGTTCTTAGGCCCCACTGAACTATAAACCTCAGAATGCAACAGAAGGCAGCCAGAGCAGTAAAAATGGAATAGCAGTACTACAAGAGTGTAGTGTGGTAATGTGGCATGTCCCTTAAATGGTTGACCATCTGTTTTAAGAAGGAAAAGAATATTCACAACTATTTTTCTCAGTGTGAAGAAAAGAGTTTTCTATCAGTTGGGAGCCTCATTCTGGACCAGCAAGAATCCTGAACATTTTCCCTCTAGCATTCAAGAGGAAACCCTGAGAGTAAACAAGGCTTGGCTCCCAGTCTTGAAGGATAGCAAGGTCAAGACTCAACCTGTGCAAATGAGAAACAGCATAAGGCCAGGGAATTCCCAGCAGACAATGAGCACCAGTTAGCAGACATTAATTCTTGTTTGCATATCCTCCCACCCTGAGGACTGCCATTAGCAACAGAACAATACATTTGCAAATTACTCCTTCCTTCCCAGGGTCACACAGGATATATATCTCCATCCTTTTACAGGCTCTCATTCTCTGAAGATGCCAGCCACAGATGCTGGCGAAACGTCAGAAAGGAACTCTTCCAGAACATGGCCACATAGCCCAAAAGCTCCACAAAAAACTATGATCCAGTTTAATCTCAAAAAAGGGTTTACTGGACACCTCATCATTTCTGCAGTAATCTCGACGTCTAAGTTGGTTGTTGTCTGAGAGATTTTATCTGCAAGCATTTTAAAAGCATCACAGCAGGCTGTTATTGGGTTAAGTAAAGGGATCTGCACAGGTGGAACCTGTGTCAGTTCCCCTACCACCCTAAACAGTTCTGCCAGACGTGACTCTGCAGACTCAATATGTGCAGAGGAGAAGGCTCTCTGCACTGCACGTATTGCCTCTCTATAATAACGAAGGAAGTTCCTATGACGAGTCCTGTCAGATAAGAGTCGAGTTTTCCACCAGATGCGCTCTAGTCGTTGTCCAACCCAGTTTCATCTTTCTGAGTTCTTCCATATACCACGGTTGGCGATTTGAAGAGGGTTGGAAGGGACACTTAGAAGCGATCATGTTGACAGCTCTGGAAAGATTGGTGTTCCAGGTATTAACCAGGGCTTTGACAGGATCACTGGCGTTACCAACCAAGGAACCCTCCAAGGCTTTCTGGAATCCAATTGGCTCCATTAGCCTCTGAAGGCAGACCATTCTAATGGGTCCTCCACCCCCGGTGGGGCTGAAAGTGGCTCTCAGTCCAACCCTAACCAGGAAATGATCCGTCCATGACAGTGAAGTGGTATTTATTACCTCCTCCCATGGATATGCCCGTTCCGTACTGAAGACCACATCAAGGGTATGACCCAAACAGTTTGTTGGCTCAGAGACCAGTTGGGATGGGTCCATGTCTGTCATGGAATCCATGACCTGCTGAGCTGCACCTGCTAAACTGGTCTCAAGAGGAATGTTGAAGTCGCCAAGAACTAAAAGTCTAGGTGACTCCACCAGCAATTCCAGCTGTGTGAGCTCGGAGAGAGAGTCTGTTAGGCAACGGGGTGGACGGTATACCAACAGAATCCCTATACTATCTTTGGTCATCACGCTAAGGTACATACACACAAAGTGGTTTGTTTTCCAGATAGGCATCCTAGTCAAGGTGAGGTTGTCTCTATGGACCAGAGCCACTTTGCCCCTCCCCCCTCGGCCCACTTTCCCTTAGATGCTCACTAACAGAGTACCCGGCTGGGAGGGCTTGATTCCAAGTGATGGCACTATCATCCCCCAGCCAGGTCTCTGTGAAACAAGCCAGGTTGGCTTCTTCATCGAGAAGGAGGTTGTGGATGATGTGGGTTTTGTTTTTTACTGACCTGGCATTGCAGAGGAGCAGGGTAAGGTTCTGTGGCATGGTTGGTAAGCTCCCCATCCTCCTTTGGGTAACAGAGTTAACTGAAGGTGGGATTGCTTGCAGACATCGAGGCGGCCTTCCTTTGTAACAAAATTCCACACTTATCACCATACCTTCCTCTGCCCTGCACTACCTCAATAGCTGCTGCCAGTGCTTCCTGTGCTGGCTCTCCCCTGTTACAATCCATCTTATAGGTTGCTTTATTACTCTGAGAATTCACAGACAAATCAGTCTAAGAGGCAGCATTTAGTCTACAGAGCTGGGGGAGAAAGCTTGGGGCTTAGCTTAAAGCTGTGCCTGACGATCTCCCTCTGCGCTGCCTCTCAGAGAAAAAAGTGCTATCCCTCCTGGCTCCCTCAGAGTCCTGGCAGCTCAAGTAGGTGTTGTGGGGGTTTGGGAAGGCAGAGCTTTATGGGCTCTGCTTGGCCACACCATCTGGCTTGCCTTGCTTCAGTCTCTGTGGCCAGTGGTGCAGAGGAATGCTGAGTCCAGGCTACAGTCATCCCTCCTGGCTCCCTCAGAGTCCTGGCAGCTCAATAATATTTTGGAAATTCAAAATATGATCAATAACTGTATTCCAATGACCACATTAGTTTCAGAGCTGTGACTCAGCTCAATTCATATCAAACACAGGAAAATTCTTGAAGACTCCCTAGTCTATAGGCCTTTAAATTATATAGAAATGGGCTCATAATTAGATATTGGCCACCTAGGGCAGATTCTCCTCTGTGCCCAGACACAAGCTTCATACTATTTTAATTTTTACTGCATCCTATCTTTCATGCTTGCATGCCTTTCTTCATCTGATAAGACCTGTGCTACATCTCCCCTCCCCAGTCCAATTTCAGTGATGTTTTCTTAATTTCTCTACTGTCCCTGTAATCAAGCATTTTAAAGCTTTCATCTTTTGTTTCTACTATTTTCTTCTTGCGATCAGATTCTTCAACTCTTTCTTCTCACTGACCACTCAGGAAAGCTCTAGATCTTCCAAGAATATCTAGAGGATCAGATACATTATTTTACTCCATTCTAAGACTTGTGTAGCCCAGTTATGGTGCAGAACATACCAGATGTCATCAGGAGTGCTTGCACCAGAACTGGGGAAGCCCACCTCTCCTGCAGACATGGAAGCAGCACTGGCAATTTTGGAGATAGGCAATTCCTCTTCCCTGAACTGCTCAGCACAGGAGAGGGGGTTAGCAATGCACCCATACAGTGGGCCACCATGATCTGGGCCCATTTGAGCTGTTTCCTTGCCACAAAACTTTGCACTAACCCCAGGATTTGGGGGTAAACACCAATGTTTCTTGTTCTCTTGCCAACTCTGGGGCAAGGTCAGATTAATGGGGGGAAATTGCAATATTCCACCAGACGTCACCACAATTTATACAAACAGGCAGCACCAGCTTCAGGGTGAGGACAGGGTTTTTTTTGTCCATGTAGACAAGTTCTATGTTGTACAATGGGAGGTACAATCAGCTCTTCTCTTCACTTTGCACTATCATATTCATATTTTCCTGCCCCTTCTAACTATTCCATTTTTTCCTTCCCTGTGCCAGGTGATATTGACTTTATGGTAGTCACTCTGAAAGTAGATTCTGCAGAGAACTATCACAAGTGTTGGTATACTAGGGATCCACCCCACAATCTCAAGTCCTCTGGGAGGAACTTAATGCAGCCAAAAAAAGAAAAAAGAAAAAAAAAGACCGGACTGGCTGCACCCTTCCAGAGGGCATTCTCTGTGAAACAACTTGTAGGAGGAGATCCATCAAATCACCAACCTGGATAGCTTCAAAAAAAAGCTATTAAGATGGATCTCTTCCAGCAGGCTTTTCTGGAATAGTTTCTACCTAGCATGAAAGAAACACCCCCCCCCCCCGGTATATGCTGCATATTTTGTATTATGCTACTTTTAATAGTTTATTTAATAGAGTGATTTTAACAGTAATGTGTTTAATTCTTTTTAAGGGGGGTTATTATATATTGTCTTTTGTATCAGATGTTTTTATATGGTAAACTGCTGAGATTGCTCATGGTAGAAGAGCAGGATATAAATAAAAGGTTTTTTATTTATACCTCTGGAAAGTAATAACTTCATATATGCAGCATCTTTTCACAGTTCATGAACCTTCATTGTACTTGTCTTTTTTAAAGAACTAGAGGGAAAAGATGCTCCCTTGTTTCAACCATGGCCTCGTCGTCATGGGTTGTAGTTCCTTGTAAGTAGGTTGCTTGTAAGTAACTAATAGAAAACATGTTACAGACTGAATTATTTAATTATGGTGAACTATTTCTTTTCTTTTCCTTTTTTAAAGAAGATATCAACAGTAGCTTCTCAAGCTTGCAGCTGAATTCAGGGTATGGTACAATAATACCTATTGCTTCAGTGTGATATTTTGAAACCTTCTGTCTTGTATAGTTTGGAATTGCTTATAGTGGAACCTTCCCATAATTAAGTTCAGTGTCTGAGATTCCCACAAGAAACTGCAAATAGACAAATCAGCAAATTTCTGGTCCATAATTACTTTTATTTATCAATAACTGTTAAGTCCTGCTTCTGCATCAATCTATTGAGGAAAAAGAAACAAAACCAAAATTATAGCAGCCAAAATTACAATTTAAAAGGAGGGCATGTAACTGGATGTTTTATTTATTTCATTTATTTCAAGGGAGGGAGAGGAAGGGGCTTTTAAATAGACTGTGATTTTATTGTATGCTGTTTTAATATTTGCTGTAATCCGCTTTGATTCCCCACCCGGAAAAGGTGGAATAGAAACAATAATAATAATAATAATAATAATAATAATAATAATTCTTCTTCTTCTTCTTCTTCTTCTTCTTCTTCTTCTTCTTCTTCTTCTTGGATTTATATCCTGTCTTTCTCCCACAATGTGAGTTTGGGGTTGCTACTTCCAGTAATCCTTACTATTGGCTATATTGGCTAAAGTGAATGGGCAGCCCATACTGAATGGGCCACAGTTGCCTTGAATTAATTTTAAATAAACATTACAGAGGCATTTCTTTCAAATTATATAGCTCTAAATGTATTATCTCTCAAAATATCCCCCCCCCCCCGGTTAATAAAAAGGAAGATGCATATTCAAACAGTTCTTGAATCCCTGTGGCTAACTATGCTCTGTTCAATATATCAACCTGGGAAGTGCAGATCAGGTCAAATCATATTAGAATTCACAAACATTAAAATCCTCAAGCATCCCTACCAGAAACTTCCTGGAAAATTTGGGCAACAAACATTGTACTAAATACAGCTAAACCATATGGCTTAGATGGGAATAATTTATTTTAGTAAAGACTGATTTTAGCATCCTCTCTCTAGCATGTGTAAAATTGTACCAGCAATGAGAAAATGTGATTATGTAGGTTGGGAAAAAGAGAAGAGGTTTTGGAGGAAGCTTGTTCTTGAAGGGATCCATTTAAGAAACAAAATAGCTGTAGTCATGGAACAGAAAATATGTTAATGTCTTATAAGTTTAAAAAAACAACAGAAGCTGTCAGCTTCAAATGAAAAAAAGAAAAGAAAAGAGCATGAGTGTTCTGTAAACCATGACAAGAGCAGCATCCCTGCAAAATTAGATTGAGAGGCAGACTTGTAGAGAACTTAACTATATTAGAAATCATAAAAAACCAGATGCATAGCACCTGTTTTATATTGGAACTATGTAGTAAAAAGAAGTTGCAAAAGTCTCAGAGTTATCCAGATACTGTGGTGAGTTGGACAGGGAAGCATAGCACAAAAGCTTTTCTCGCACTATTAAACAATTTTTAATTTTATTTTTATACTGGAAAAGTGGGAGAAGAAGATATTGTTGGTAGGATATATATATTCTACATATTTCAAAACTAAAACTATGTAGAAGTCTTCTCTGAAAGTACTGTTTTCTGATTTTTAAAAATAAACTGCAACTATTATTCTGATCCAATTAAGCTACTGTAGCTATCCAAAATGCCTGAATTTATATGGTATGGAATACCTAGGTGTTTTGATTTTTAAAACTGAGATCTCACATCTTGATTCTTATCCCAGACCTGAATTTAAAATCTTCTTATTTCCTTGTTCCATACTACATTCAGCCCTCCACATTTGTGGCTTTGGCTTTTGCAGCTTTTGATTATTCATTGATTTGATTAATATTTTCCCTCTGGGAATCTCTAGGTTCTCCAGCAAGACTCTTCTGGAAGTTGACCACAGTCATGCTGGAGGACCTAGAGATTCATAGAGACAACACTTCCCTAGGCTTTTGTAGTTCCTCCAACATGATTCTATGGTCAATAGTCAACAGATGTTGACCATAGAGTTGTCCAGGACAACCTAGAAATTCCTAGAGAGATGTTCTCTCAGGTTTAAAAAAAAGTTGTTTATTTGCAGTTTTTCCATTTTTACAGGGTCCTGCACCTCTAACCCTAGCAAATGTGGAGGGCCCACTGTATTTCAAGCATCTTCTAATGACACACTAGGAGCTTATCCATTAATCTGCTGTAAACCATTCATGTGTCTTTGCTCACCAGCTGGGCTAATTTGTTTATTATTAAAGCAGTAAGGAGGATTCCAAACTACAGTTGATTGCAGTCGAGGAGATAGGCCTTGCCATATCAAAGCACTGACACTTTCTGATTAATAATCATGATTCTATCTTCTGGTTTGTACCCATGCACCCAAGCTTCCTTGTCCATTCTGACCTTTGTAGCAATCTTTACAACAGCTGGCAATGTATTCTTATAACCTATTTGCTCCTATTTGGGTCAGCTTCATCTTGATAAACTGTTTGTTGTTGTTTTAGTAATAGCTAAGGCTCGATATCCATGCAAACAACCTACTGCTGGTGGAAGAGAAAACTGCTAGAGCAAGTTTGTTGATATAGATTTGCATTTCTTTCTTTTTTTCTGAAAGTGGCTGTACATATAGCCCCTAAGGGGTCGTGATATGCCACCACTCTCCTAGGCAGATTGGGGCCACAGCAATCTCATGCCACGGCCCCACTCCGGCCTTTCAAGGGTGCTCAAAGGAGCCGCAAAAAGCCGTGGCTATATGGTGCTCCTTCTCCACTGCTGGAGGAGTGCCATGATGCCACACACTGTGTGGAGCAGCGCGTGATGTCAGGGTGCCCTAGGTGGCAGAGTTGGGTGTGCATTGTGAGAATGCTATGCCCTTACTCTGCCCTCATGCTGGCCTTAATGGATGGTGTGTACAGGGCCAAAGTTGCCCTGTGTCCCACTCTTGAGAGAAACATGAGAGAGAGAGAGAGAGAGAGAGAGAGAGAGAGAGCATGCCCATAGGAGGACAACCAAAATGGTGAAAGGTCTGCAAACCATGACCTATGAGGAGCGACTTAGGAAGCTGGCTATGTTTAGCTTGGAGAAGTATAGGTTAAGAGGTGACCTGATAGTCATGTTTATATATTTGAAGGGGTGTCATTTTGAGAATGGGGCAAGCTTGTTTTCTGTTGATCCAGAGAATAGGACATGAAGTAGTGGATGCAAAATACAGGAAAAGAGATTCCACCTCAACATTAGGAAGAATGTCCTGCCACTAAGAGCTGTTTGACAGTGGGGCACACTCTCTCAGAATGTGGTGGAGTCTCTTTCTCTGGAGGTTTTTAAGCAGAGACTGGAGGGCCATCTTTTGGGGGTGCTTTGATTGTGTATTCCTGCATGGACTTGATTCCAACTCTTTGATTCAGTGATTCAATGAGATGATCAGCATTGTGTATCAAGGGTGATCAGGATGAGTGCCTCCATTCTATCAACACAATAATTACATTAGCTATCCATTTTCCATTAATCTGGACTACAGTAGATACAACAACAGAACACTGCATTCACCAGGGCCTTGAACAGATGGGCCAAATGAAATGGCTTCTAGCTGTTTTGGAGGTACAGCATTCAAATGGTTCACACTTCCAAAGTGACCCAAAGCTACGCTCTGATCCTTTAGACCTGAGCAAAAAAGACCTGGGATAATCTGGCTCCTAGCAGCTCGGGCTCAGTCTTGCAGCTGAAACCTGCTTTGGACTTCGGGTCAGAGCAGACTTGGGCCATTCTTTCCTGCCCATCTGCTCTTGTCCCATGATACATTAAAGATAAGAATGTATGAGCCATTTTATAGTTTTCTAAGAATAAGAACTTATTGAGATATGGGTATGAGTGTGTGGCAGAGCCTGGGTGCTTTTCTCCATTGTTTCAAGGTTTCCCTTAAGAGACTTGGGGGTAGTGATATTAAGGAATGGCAAGCTGAAGGACCAATCCTGCCAAAATTCCAGATGAAATAGGAAATACACATTGGCGGATACTCCCTTATTTGTTCATTTATCATCATCCCACTGTCTCCTAGCATGTCAGCTGGGCTGTGGGCTTATCAGCTGGCAGGCTGTCTGACTGATAATTAGATCCTCTGTCCTATGTTGGGGTGGGCAACTGTGTGGGGGCAGGGGCCGATTTTCCCCACCCCAAACTTCCTATAGGCTACATGCCCACAGAAAACCAAAATACTTGCATTTTCCTTTGTAATACCTTTCAACAGAATATTATTTGCTGTTGCCAATGCTGTGCAGATGAAAACATACCTATTGGGGGTAACGAAAAGTTCTAGGGTATTTGTGGAGCTGCAGTGGAGGAATTTTCATGTGTTTTCATGCATTTGGGAGTCTTTCTGTGTGATTTTGAGAGGGGAAAAGTGTGTTAATTTCAAATTAGATTGTGGGCTTGGGGGGACTGGAGGGAACTTCAGTGGAATTCATGGGCCACAAGGACCACATGGACCCAAAAATAAATGCATTTTGCCTACCTCTGCCCCATGTGTTGCCAAAGTTATTACAGCAATAATCAATAGAATGGTTGTCATTTTAAACCTTGCTAAATGTGGGCATTTTGTTACACCTTCCGCTTCATTACTGGTCTGGCAACTACTCCTACAGTCTGCCAATCATAATTTTGTTAGGTTTCTCAAGAACCCACTTTTATTTTTGTACTGACATTTTTTGTGAGATTATGCAACTTTGGGGTTTCTCCCATACTGCAATTTGCATTAAAAAGAAAACCATTTTAGCATACATTTTGCATTCATTTGTTCAGGTTACATAACTGATGAAGCTTTTACCTGTTGATTAAACATTTCTCAGTATTTCTTTTCATTTACAGTGGCCCCTTAGTATCTGCTTGGGTTTGTTTCCAGGACTTCCTATGAATCCCTTATATGAAATTGCAAAACCAGGCTTTGCTTTTGGATTGTGTGTGCGTATGAATATTTTCAAACTGTAGATGGGTGGCTCTGTGGGTGCAGTCTGTGGATATGAAGGGCTGACTATATGTATGTTTTAGTCATTCACATTTTTTAGAATACCTGCATTATTTTGTGTTTACTTTATTTCCCAGAAACTCCCTGTGCATCTTATAGATATGAGACTGTTCAAGGGAAGGTACTCATTTTGTCATAACAAATCTTGGGAGAGAGAAAAGTTCTACTTTGATCCAGCCTATTGAGTCCATTCTAATTGCTGTGAGTAGCATCCTCACATCAAAAAGGTAAAGCTGATGTAGCTGGTGGTTGGGAAAGCTGTCTCATCTATAGATCAAATGTTCAGTTTGAAAAATTAAGAACTTCTCAGAACATCCTGTTCAGATACAAAACTAAGTTCCTACATGCCCAGATCCCTATAATGAACAGTGATCACTTATTCTGGGGATGGAGGGCAGACAAGTAAAACTCTCTGAGTAAGATCACTGGGAGGCTGTGATAATAATCATAGACAATCAGCAGGAAAAATTCTGAGTGAATTGGGAAACCATGACCTGAGCTGAGAGCTGTATGCACATGAAAGTGAACCTGTACAAATGTAATTTACTTCCTTGTGCTCCCACAGCATGTAAGTTATTGAATATGTCAAAATTCACTTTAACACACTTCAGTGTAACTGTATTCATCATTTTTATCCTTTGTCTGCAATCCTAACACTTAATGGCTGTTTCATGCATGACTTTTTTACTTCATGGAGAATTAGAGATAATATTTATGTATTGAAAATCAGATTGTTGCCATAGAAGTGTGAAGTAAGTGTTTATACTAGTACTGTGCCAAAAATTTCTTCTACAGGTTTTTATTGTTGTTTAATTTGAAAGAAAAAAATGATTTTAAAATGTTCAAAAGAAAACAAAATTTCAGAGAAATTGTGTCTGTGTGGGTGGGGGGTGGTGGTTGTAGGCTTTTTGTAAGTTCTGGTAGCTTAAGAGTAAATGTGTGACTGTTCTGTCCAGCACTACTCCTGAATTTGCAGACTTTGTAGTCTTTTGTACCTCAATTACATTCCAGGGGAAAGTTCCATGAAGTGACCTTCCATACCATGAGAGAGCTGAGCAAGAGTTAAACCATCAAAGAGTGGTCTACTATAGACCTTAGGATTGTAGTTTACCATGGTTTTGGAGGCAGACAAAACTACAAAGAATGTTATCAATAGCAAGATATAATAAACCAAAGAAAGTTTTTTTTCCTTTTTTTAAAGAAAGCATAGATATTTATTACTCCTTTATCCCCCCCATCCCTGCACAAGGTAGGTTTTGGGGCTAACTAGTACAAAAGATTAAGCATGTTGAGTCCATACCAATGGGAGAGACAGGCCATGACAAAGAATGGTAGAATGTAAAGAAATGAAAACTATAATAAATGTAAGACTGCAAACATCAACTTTCCAGCAATATTGCTACCTGGCTAATTTGTGAGTTTGTCCCTTAATAACAAGTGTTTATTGTTGTTAGCTGCTCTTAGTTAACCTCAACTCATGGCAACTCTGTGGACCCTGCTCTGTTGAAGTCTTATAGATTCAGACCCATGGCCTCTCTAATTGAGTATAGTCATCTGGCATGTGGCCTTCCTCTCTTTCTACCTTTCCTAAAATTATTGTCTTTTCTCACGAATCATGCCTTCTCATGATGTGGCCAAAATATAACAGCCTCAGTTTCATCATCTTAACTTCCAGGAAGAGTTCAGGCTTGATCTTTTCAAAGACCCATTTGTTATGTTTTGGCTGTCCGTGGTACCGTCAGCACTCTTCTCTAGCACCACATTTCAAACAACTTTATTTTCTTGTTGTCGACTCTATTCACTGTCTACTCTCATATATACATATGATGATAGGGAATGTAATGGACTGAATTATTCTAAGGGTACTGCTCAGTTGTATATCTTTACTCTGGGATTTGTCTAGTCTTTCATGGCTGCCCTTCCCATCCATAGTCTTTTTCTTTTTTTTTTAACTGAAGGTACAGGAAATCTTTTAAGCATTTTGATTTTCTCATTGTCTAGGTTGAATTCATGTAGACCCTCCGTGGTCATTATTTTTTCTTTATGTTCAACAACAAGCCTGGCTTTGCACTTTCTTTCTTGACCTTTCTTAATAATTGGCAATATTGTTGAATGGATATCCCTTTATAGTGCCTGGATCATGATTGCTGCCACAACTGAAGCTCTAGGACACAGATCTTAGATATTTCCTAACACATACAAAGTATGAGAATTTCTACCAGCATAACAAAAATCAACCAGTGTTTTTGCACCAGTGCAACCTCTTGACTTTGCCTGAGATACCAGCACTGCAGTACGTGCTGTCCTGTTATACTGATACATTTATTGAACCTGTCAATTCCAACTACACATGATGGTTCATTTAGCTCTTTCTCCCATGCCTGCTTTTACCCTGAAACCTGTGTTTCTTTTTGTATTTCAGAATTATAAGTTAAGATAGTATTGTGCTTCAGATAAATGTTCACTCTCTGATTTTCCCACCTTTTTCTTTATGTTGTAAACATTTTGCACCTTTGTAGTGTTGGGTAGCTTGTGTACATCAAGTGGTAAGCATGCCATCCTTTCCAATTCCAGTTTGTGACACAACAAAATGTGGGGTCAGGGAGTGACTTCATCTGCATTTCACATACTATATGTGAAACCACCTGTGCCAGAAAGCATGCACTTAGGTACTACCATACTGAGGGATGGTTCAACAATTGACTAGGAGGTGCACGACCCAGTTTTTTTTTTTTAAATAAAGGCAGGTGAAAGCAAATGTATTAAAGTGCTCAGCAACTCAATACTTACATTGTCTTTGAGCTCCCATGCTTAGAAGGTTCAAGCCAGAGTTCATGCCCTACTAGATGCATTCAGTTGAGAGATATACTATCCCCAGCTTGAGTAATATAAGATTAAGTGAATCAATGAGAATAGCACTAGTTTATAGGGTTTTTTTAAAGCATGCATTATTGTTGAATTCGCACACTTTTCTTTGGTGTTCAGTTCATTGTATAATATTACTGATTGACAAGTTATTCTGCTCTCAACAAATCCTTTTAGAAAATGTTCTTCTATGTATAGCACACAAATGCGAACACAGAACAAATATTGCACAATAGGTAATGCTTTCTTTTCTCTATTTTGCTTCTAGATGGATTCTCCACCTCCATATCACTTATTGAAGGTTTTGTGGTTCTTTTTCATCAGATACAATAGGGATGGAATGTTTTAGTTAGTTTTGGTAAGAATGTACTAACATTTCCAAATTTATTTATATTCTGTAGAAAGAACATGAGTTTTTAAAACTGAATTTGAAAGGTAACAAAACAAGGGAAGCATGGTATGGCAGTTTGAGTGTTGGATTAAAGCCTAGCATTCAATCCCTGTTTAGACATAGAAACCCACTGGGTGGCCATGGGCAAGACACTTTCAGCCTCAGAGGAAGGCAATGACAAGTCCTCTTTGAAAAAAAAATGGTCAAGAAAACTTTAGAATACAATTGCCATAAGTCAAAATTGACTAAGGCATGTAACAACAAAAATACCACCCAAATATTAATTTATCCTGGCCCAGGATATTGAACTCTCAAAATGTTGGGAATGAGTTCCTTTTCTGTTTTGGGATTACCACCTTTCCCTTCTTTGGGTGCCTTATCTTTAGCACCTGTAGGGTTTATGGGTGTGTCATTGTCCTTTCTGTGCTGGGAAGATATATCTATATCTATATCTATAATTGAATTTGGTTTGTGTTAGATGTTTCTGTTATTCATTTTCATTAATCCATTCATTAAATTAAATTTGTATCACATTTTAGCTTACAGTATAGAATTAAAACAACATGTGGTAGATTTTTTTAAAAGATAGGCTTTTTTAAAAAAATACATATAAATTTCTTTACGCACAGGAGAAAAAGAGGTTTGAAAAATGAAAGCACAGGAGAAAGCAATGTGGATAGATTTTCTATGTATCGGGATGGGCAAGTTGTGATCTTGTGGCTGCATGTAGCCTCTAAAGTTTCTTTACAGGCCTTGAC
The DNA here is from genome assembly GCA_034509955.1 of Urosaurus nigricauda. Lineage (NCBI taxonomy): Eukaryota > Metazoa > Chordata > Lepidosauria > Squamata > Phrynosomatidae > Urosaurus > Urosaurus nigricauda. The sequence continues at coordinate 43,889,570 of JAOEGL010000003.1, read as the reverse complement.
AAATCTCAACTCCCTGGAAACCTCTTCTTTGCCAGCAAAACAAAACCTAAATGAGTTGCAGATCCTTGAAGCTTCCACAGCAGCAATTAATTGTAGGTTTTATAGATCTGTGAACTGTTTGACATGTAAAAGCAAACAATTTTTTAAAAACTAGAAGTGGACTTTTTGGTAGGAATGCCCAAGCTAGAAGTATCTATGACTCCTAGATAATCAAAAGGGGCAGATAATTATCATACTACAGTGGTACCACTAGGATTGATTTTACCAAGTGTAGTAACTCATGGTTTCTCCCAATGAGGGGAGAATCCTTAGTAATGTTTTTTGTACTGATGTTACTCATAAATAGCAATTCCCATATATCATTGACTGTAATGAAAATAGTTGTGACAAAAACAACTAGCAAAATTAAAATTATAACATTAAATTACAAGTATCAAACACACAGCCTAAATGTATTTACATGTACACAGTTTCATGTGATAAGATGAAAATTTGGTAAGATGTGATTATTTTAAAGAAATTTTTAAAATAATTTTAATTTTTTTATTTTTAAAAATATTATTATTATTATTATTATTATTATTATTATTTTAAAAAACTGAGTCCCTTCCTATCTCCTCTTACTGAGCTTTGCCCCACGGACACCATCTCCTCTACATTTTAAAGGGTTGCAGATGAATGTCACCATTTGTTTCTGCCAAAAGGCAAATGTTTGGGGTGTCTCCTTGTGCCTTCCATACTTCCTGCACTCTTCTACTAGTGAATCCCTGCTCTATATGCTAGTAAGTTAGTAAACTATTATTATTAATAACCTTTATTTATATAGCACTGTAAATTTACACAGCACTGTACATACAATCATTTAATTAGATGGTTCCCTGCCTTCATGCTTACAATCTAAAAAGACATGACACAAAACGAGAAGGGAATGGTAGTGGGGAAGGGGATCAGGTCCAGAAGTTCTTCCCTCCCTCTGAGGCCTGGACCAAGGCGGATGGACTGGAGGGAGGGCTAGTCTTAATTGAGACTGGGCCCGATGGCATTGGGCCTGTGAGAGGATGGAGGATGCCGCCTTCTCAGACTTCCTCATGGTGGGCTGAAGAAGTAGGAGGAGTTTGCTCACAGGCAGGGCAGGGTGGATGATGCTGTCTTCTCAGACTCCCTCATGGTGGGCTGAAGAGGTAGGAGGGCTTTACTCACAGGTAGGGCAGGCTGGAGGATGCTGCCTTCCTAGTGAGTTTATATCTAACTTTCTGCAATAAATAATACAAAATAACTTACAATAGATGTATATGTAAATAGTGCCTTGTGGCCCATTTTGCTTACTTAGCAGGAATAATTTGTACTTTGGCAGATATGGATTATTATTTTTAATTAATGATAGTGTTAAAATAGCCTAATGATGATGTCAGTTATCCACACCGATCACATCAGTTTGGCACCAGACTACAGAGGAAAAGTAAATAATGGGCACAGTTAACCATCCAAGATATTTCTCTTCAATCCATAAATCAAAAACCATATACCTAATCCTCTGATGACATAATATAATGATAAGTTCTCTCCCCCCCCCCTTCCACCAAACCCAAATCTCTTGGTCATACAAAATCTTGATTTATGGCTGAGAAAATCTGTATCCAGAGATCCACAATGATCATGAAATCCTTATTGCCCAGATAACTTTATGAGGGCACTTGCACACAGTTCTGCAGATGCGGGGCACTGTGCACACTGTTGCTATTCCTTCCATTGTATGGGTTGTGGCAATTATGATTATATTTACTGGCCAAGATCCAGTGGTAAACTTTGATACCGACCACCAGGGGCAATGAGACTTTCTTCCCCTTCCTCTATTTCTGTGGACTTCTGTGGTGCCAAAAATGTCCTCCAGATATTTACCACCCCTCTAAAGGGTTGTTGGTTGTTTTTAGAGCTCACAGACGTGCTACCAGTTATAAGAGATGCATACTCCAACTAAACTATCTGCAGGACATACTGAAGACTCCAGCTAAAGTATCTGCAGGACATATTAAAGACAAGTAAACCATTTGTGACCTCCAGATTGACTTCTAACATTTAACCTCCCTTGCTACATGGCCAATAGTCTTGGTAGTTGTAGTCAAAACTATCTTGAGGAACCCAGTCTGAGGAATGCTGATGTAGACAGGCAGTTATTTTCTTTTGGTTCACCTCAGTCTTACAACATAAAGAAATGCATTGGCATGTGTGTGACAGCAACTTCAAAGCAGAACAAACTGAATCTGCCCTTTGCTTTCCATACAACTTGCAAACTTCTGTTTTTCCGTGTTACTGTGATTCTGAATAGCACAGCAGGAAGGTAATGCTTTTTGACTTTTCTACAGCCCAAAGGAATTTAGTAGACCACCAAGACAGGTGCTTTTCCTGTGAGCTCTTTCACTTATGTCACATTGCTACTATGACTTGACAAGTGATATTATCGTGCTTTGAAATTGCCCTCTTTTCTCTCTAATTTATTAATGTTAATTAAAGTGCAATATTGCTGTTACTCATTCTGATTAGCATTGATGCTACTGTACATTTTAAATAAAGAAATGTCAGAGGCAACATTTTCCATCAAACACAATGTCGTGTAAGGAAGAGTAGATGCATCAGGTTTATGGCCTGAGGGCAAATCTTTAGACTAGACCTCACCAAGTTGGCAACCTTCAGATATATTGCACTGCTACATTAGGGGAAGGCTGTCTTAGAAGACATCATTTTTCTTTCTAGGCCTTCTTCTTCCAAGTGAGGAGAATAATATTCCCTCACTCTGGTAATTACTTTTAAACAAGCCTCAGTAGCTCACATGAGATAAGTCAGCAAGTATTTATCTCTTAAATCTGATCAATAAATGCTTACACAACAAATGAAAGATGGCTTGTATCTCCCAAATAATTTTTAAAGATGCCAGCATGATTCAGGCAGTACAGAATAAGGCATGTAGCTACTTTTAATTTGAATTGATACTCTTTAGAAATGTGGTCATTTAATATGAGTGTCCTGGTGAAGGTGCATTTATCCTTTTCTTCTAAGCCAAGATAATTTTACTAATACACATTGAAAAGGCACTCTGAATGTGTGCCTACCTCCAAGATGACTTTACTGAGACAAAAAAGCAATAAACATCTTGGAAGTAGAATAGTGAGAAAACCCTGTATTTGGGCACAAAATTTTACCTCCTGTAGGAACATATCATGCAACCTGACTGTTATCTTTGATTTACATTGTAATTAATTTCATATACCACAAATTATATGTCACACTCTCATGTTATTAGGTTCACACAGTCTTTATAATATCCATTGTAAAAAATACATACTATGCCACCATAATGTCACCAATGTATCTTATTGACTAGAGATGTCAAGAGTACTCACTAGATGATGATGATGATGATGATGATGATGATGATGATGATGATAGTAGAGAGAGAGGTCTTACAATACACTACCAAAGAAAAGAACAGCCAGGAAGTTCTTCAAATGGCAGAACCTCCTTTAGGCAAATTTGATGGTGCAAAAATGTATGTGGTTTTTTTCTGCATAGAAAAATAAAAAACAAACAAACATGAAATACATAAAATGAAGACTAAGGTCCTGTGTTCTCTAGGAAATAATAATCATTCTCTATAATTACAAAAAGCCTTGAACAACAAAGTCTGCATTCAGAGACAAAAATGGTGAAGGGTCTGGAAACCATGCCTTATGAGGAATGCCTTAGGGAGCTGAATATGTTTAGCCTGGAGAAAAGAAGGTTAAGAGGTGATATGATAGCCCTGTTTAAATATTTGATATTTAAATATTGAAGAGGGAGCAAGCTTGTTTTCTGCTGCTCCAAAGAACAGGACCTGGAACAATGGATACAAGCTACAGGAAAAGAGATTCCTCTTCAACATTAGGAGGAACATCTTGACAGTAAGGGCTGTTCAAGAGTGGAACACACTCCCTCAGAGTGTGGTAGAGTCTCCTTCCTTGGAGGTATTTAAGCAGAGGCTGGATGGCCATGTGTTAGGTATGCTTTGATCAAGAGTTCCTGCATGGCAGGGAGTGGCCTTTGTGGTCTCTTCCATCTCCATGATTCTATGATTCTACGATCTGAATGCTCTGTGGTTACACTCCAATATAGTTTTCAGGCAGAATGTTCTGTGATTCCACTCCAGTATAGTTTTCAGCCAGACATGTTTCAACCAATGGTCTTCTTTGGTGGCTGCAGTTTCTAAATAAGCATCATATCCACCAAAAATAGAAGCAAACAACACACCAACATGGCATATTAATTATAGCAATAAGTATTTAAAATTAAGAATATAATAGCACATACAATATATGGCTAACCACTAATACTTCTAACAGTATGTGGAATAATCAGAGTACAAGGAACCAATTTTCTACTCTCATTTGGATTATGAACTCTATGAATCTATGAGAGCTTGGAATTGATTGTTCATTCAGAGGGACGGGTTATAAATAAATAAATATAGTTGTGTAATCCAGAGTAACAGGATGTCTTAGATGGCTCTGATCCTATATGTTACATTCTTCCAAGTGTCTGCACCTTACAATTGAGAAGTGTCATCCCCCCCCCCCCCGCACACACACACATTTATCCTCTATTTATTCATCTTTCATCTTCCATGAAGGCATTCTCTACTGTGTTCAAAAAAGTTTCATCATCTCTGACAAGTTGCATTTTTGATATATGGGCCTCAAGATGTTACACCTTTTCTTCCAGCACAGCAACCAGCTCACACTTGCTGCAAGCATAGCCCTCTACATCCTCAAGCTAGAAGACAAACATAGCACAGCTGTTGCAGGTCACTGTAGCAGTTCCCTTACCATCTATAATCAGTTGCCCACACAGAGTTGCTTCACACAGCATTCTGGGCTTCCTTCTCAAACACCCCTGCAAAAATATCTGTTTGCCTTGTCCTAAGGACTGAGCTACTGTTTGAACAGCTTATTCTAAACTCTTCCACTACATCTCCCCGCCCCACAACTTTACTATTTGTCTTTTGCTTAAAAGCAATCATGTGCCTTTCCCTCTCTGAATCAGCATGGTGGCCCTCATGCTTGCATCACTCTTGAAGCAGTTCCTCCAAAAGGACAGCCTTCTCTTAGGGTCACCTCATTTAGCAGCAACCCTGCCAGTGGTGGCCTCATAGCTGAAACTACAGCTATAGAAGACTGCTGGAAGCTTTGGTTTGTGTCCTGGTCCTGGAAAGACATGCTCTCTAGCAGTAGCAGCAAATGGCCTGAGTGATCTCTTTTAAATAGTCTAAACGTCATTCTAATTCTGTTCAAAACAGACCAGTCAGATGTCCTGAACCTGAATAAGAATTATCATTATCATCAACATCACCATCACCACCAGTATCATCATCCCACCTTTCCCCATATAGGAACTCAAGGTGGTTCGTAGCAAATTTAAAAACATACAAATGAAAAACAGTGCAAAAACATTAAAAAGTATAAATATATTTAAAAAAAACCATTAACAATTTATAAAGTTTAAAAAATAAATATTTAAATAGTAAAATGTATTAAAAGAAAGACCTCACTCCTAGAAATGTAGAAGTATACAAATGCCACCATTCCAACTTAGGGCAAATTTAGTTCTGTCTGAAGGAGACACTGATGATTCTTTTGTGAATGGGTAAAACTTGAAAGGGAGGAGAGGAGTGTCTATCATCATAGTCATTAATTGTGACATGATGTGGATCTAAATATAGTGCAATAGTATCTGCATCCAGGTGGTATAAAAATGCAAATTTCTGTAACTTTAAATTTTGACCTTTGGATAAGTACCGTTTCCCATACTTGCAGCTCAAGCATGATGAAATGTTTCTTTTCCAGCATGAAAGGAAAATTCTGATTGATTAGCATAAGAGGAAAATATATCACCTGTGAATTTATGACAGGTAAGTCTGTTCCTCCTGGGCTGTTCTAATAAATCATACTCTGGCCATACATCTAGCATTTCACTGCTAACATTCTTGGATATTTATCCTTTCTTCCTTTCTTTTCCTGTTGTTTGCACATATTTCGTTTCTTGTTGGTTACAAAGCTATACTGTACTATTATTTGACAGCTCATGGATGTACTTCTCTCCTTTAATGGGGCAGCCTGGGCTAGCAGTTTGCCCCTGTGTATTGTTTTGGTTACCATTGTGTTTCACAGATCAGGTCAGGATTCTACTGCAGTTTCTTAGATTTGTTCCTCCATGTGCTGAAATGAATTGAAGTCCTTGGTAAGCAGTTTGAACAAAAGCTGCCTCTATAATAGGGAACCAGTACAGTATCTCATATTGAGCAAATTCACTGACAGAATTTATGCATGTATTTATCATCTCTTGAATAAATTGCAATTTTAATGTTATTATCAATGCTTCAATTTCCCCCCTGCATACAATTTTTAGGTTTTCACTTTTACATGTCCCTGTGTTACTTTAGTGTGATTCTCATAGGCACCATACTCTGAGAAATAGTCTGTTACTTATCTTTTGCTCAAAAATTTATGGATACATACATTCAAAACTCAGTGTCATTGCTGTTTCTCAGTACATCACAGATTTCCTATTTGCAGTAAACAGAAGCTTCAGAAGTAAAAGTGGCTTAACTGAAAAAAAAAATGTTTATGGAGAAAAGATTCCCTCAAGTCACAGACCTGGTATGTTTACTAATTTTATTCTCAAAGGAGGCAATGAGTAATTGTTGTTTCTGCTTCAAACATTTCTGACTGATAGTGACCCTAAGACAACTTTATGATGGTGTTTTCTTGTTTGATTTGTTCAGAGGGGTTTTCTTTTGCCTCCTTCTGAGTCTGAGAGAAGGTTACTTATCTAAACTCACCAAGTGGGTTTCCATTGCTGAACAAGGATTCATACTCTGGTCTCTCAATGTCCTGGTGCAACATGAAACCACTACACCATGCTTGATCTCAATAACACACACACACCATGGTATCTACTGGAATTTGGTTCCAGGACTCCCCGTGGATATCAAAATCCATTGGTGCTTAAATCCCATTATACACATTGGCATAGTAAAATGGCATCCTTTATATAAAATGGCAAAATCAAATTTTGCATATTAGAATCTTGTTTTTTGGATCTAGATATTTTCAAGCCATGGATGATTGAATCTGTGCTTGCATGATCCATGAAATAAAGAATGCCAACTGTATATGATATACATATATATACTGTACATATATATGATATATATCTATGAAATGCATGCACACACAGTAAATATACGCACATGGATGTCTTTGAAAACTGCATGGTTCTGGAAGACTATCTTCAATTTGGGATTTATTCTGATCAGAATTTACATGAGCTTTGCTGTGCACAGTGCTGTGAATGACTTACAGTATGTGGAGACTTATTCAACACAAAATTTGTGTGTTTTTTGCACAGAGAACAGCATTTTTCAGTCCAGGAAAATATCAATAGGAATGCAGTGGCTTATTGGTTAAGATGCCAGTTCTGATGATTGGAAGGTTGTCAGTTTAGCAGTTCAGTGCTTAAGTGCTGTATGATGGGGTGAGCTCCCTTCATTAGTCCCAGCTTCTGCCAACCTAGCAGTTTGAAAGCATGCAAATGCAAGTACATAAATAGGTACCACTTCAGTGGGAAGGTAACAATGTTCTGTGCAGCCATACTGGTCACATGACGACCAGCGTTGTCTTCAGACAAGTCTTGCTCTTCAGCTTAGTAATGGAGATGACCACTGCCCCCTACAGTTGGTTATGTCTAGACATTCATGTCAAGGGAAACCTCTACCTTTACCATTAAAATATTATCTGGGGTGTGAAATAGAAGCTTGTGTGTGTTTATGTGCAATAGAATCTGAAGGTGGAATTCTACCTCTACAACCCTAATCACATGTAAGGGTAATACCTAACCATGTTCTAGCACCACTGGAGAGGCCAGGAACAAAGGATAGGGACTACTTCTTCTTCATTTGGTGCTCAAGACCATATGGAATGTGCTAAGGTGAACAGTAGTTGTAATGTCTAGTGCTGGAATAAGGCAAATTCGCAAGCTGATAAGACTCCGAGATATCAAAGACAAGTTTTATTCCTTCACAAATTTCACCCAAGCATTCTGGATGAGTTCGGAAAAAACAAGAGTTTCAGGGCACTAAATAATATACAACTGGAGACATTGAAGTACAGCATTTCTCAAATGCATCATTATTAATAGACAGATATTTTAAAATGTTACAAAAAATTACAACTGTTATCATGGGTCCAGAGATAACCAGTACTTGGCCCACTGTTGAGGTTAGTCTTCACTGCCATCCTTAATCAAGGAGTTTATTTTTCTGACAAAACACAGATCTGTCTCAAGATGTTACATATCCAGGATGCTTGTCTATTGCTGCAGGTACATATGTCTCATTAGATCAATCAAGCTGCTTATTTCTCTTTCCTATATCACTTAGGACTGGGAAATTCAGCAGTTGAGCATTAGGTTCATCTAGCCATAATCCTATGTAACCAATACTTTCAGTTGTTTGCCTTCATGGTCTCAAGTGAAGTCTATTTTGTTGGTATGCTCAGCCTTCTGAAGTCCTCACTTGATATAAACATAGTTGATCACATTTTTTTTCTGTAACAAATAAGCTAGTTGTGTGTGGACATTTACTTTTTAAAATCCTGCCCATTAGCATTTGTGCAGTTAAATGTGGCATCCCTGTAAATGGTGTATTCCAATATCCCAACAACATCAAATGCAAGTGCACAAGTGCATCTCCTGCCTTCTTTGTAAGCTGTTTTATAGCAAGGATAACTTGTTCTTATCTATTAGAATAGATTCCATTAAATTGTGTATACCCTGGACTACTAGAACATTGGTCAAACCCCCCCTCTTTGGCAAAAATTTGAAACTCTTGATAACAAAAAGTATTTTATTTATGTATGGTATGTATACCCTGCCCTTCAGCTCTAAAGGCTCTCAGAGCAGCTTACAATTATTATTTTAATTAGATGGTTCACTGTCCTCAGGCTTACAATCTATAAAGACATGACACAAAAAGAGAAGGGAATGGTGGTGGGGAAGGGGATCAAATCCAGCAGTTGTTCTCTCCCTCTGAGGCCCGGACCAAGGTAGATGGACTGAAGGGAGGGCTCTTCTTCTTCTTAACTGAGGCCTGGCCTGATAGTGTTGGGCCTGTCTTTTAACTCCCTCCAGGCCAGAAGATGACAGATGACACCTTCTTCAGGCCCGATGGTGTTTGGTCTGTCCTTTCACAATAGTCCTTCATATTCCTTGGCAAGCAAACATAGATTTAAGCTTATCAGTCACAGTTTCTGCAGTCTTGTCAGGTTAAAGTAGTATCTCTGGATATTTTGAAAAGTAATCAACCACCAGAAGAAAAGGGGAATTGTCCTGTTTAAAAATATTTGCACCCACCTCCTCCCATGGTATTTCAAGTATCTCATGTGATTTAAGTGGGTCTCTGTATCAACCAGATGGACCAAATCAAACATCTCACAAGCTGTTCTACTAGTAATGAAATTAGTGAGCACTCTGTTACATAAAACAATAACTTAGCCATTCCCTTTGAAGTGTAACATTTATGCACAATAGTTCCCAATGGTTTAATTCAGGCCCCACCATACACCACCAGAACCACATCACTCTTAGCTATCATCTTCTTGCCTGGCATCTTCCAGAATATACTAAATGGTAAGACATTTGGTTCAGCTCCTGTATCTAACTTAAAGTTAAATGAACATCCTTGTAGAGTAATATCAAGATACTACTGAGCACTTTTACGTACGGCTGCACCATTCACCTCCTGAACCAACTTACCTATCATTAGACTGCTTACATTAAGCTCATAACTTTGTTGTCTGTGTTGTACACTTTTGGGATTTAACAGTGTTGCTTTACATAATCAGGCATAAGGATTTTTTTTGTCACATTTGTTGCAAGTCTTTCTAAATGCTGGGCATCCTCCAGGGTTGTGAACTGCACCATAGTAAGACAATTATTGTCTTTCTTCCTGTTGTTTCTGTGTTCCTGTTGTATCTCTTCAGCTCCAAGAGCTTGAACTGAAATTCCTCTGTTATCTTTATGAGCCTCTTGTAGCTCATACAACTCCATTGCCACTGTCTGCATGGTCCACAGCTGAGGTCTTGTTATCTCATCAACATGACATACTTCCACAGCTTTCCTAGGGTAAGATCAGCTTCTTTCAAAAGTCTTTCTTTCAATCTCTCCTCCTTCACGATGAACACAGTTTTGCCTCTCAACATGTCATGCAATGCTTTATCAAATTCACAAGTAGCTACTTTCATTTTATGCTCAATGACAAATTGCTCAGTGGTGACTCCTGGACTGGGCATGTGGTTCCAGAAACAAAATCTTTGAAAAACAATGTTCTTATGGGGTAGGAAATGGCTTCTAAGTTTTTCTAGAACCTCTGAGATATCTATTGTATCTTCCTCAGGGAAAATAAAAGGATACCTCCCCCTCTCCCATGTAACAAGATAGCTATTTGGTGGTGCAGTGGTTAAATTCCTGTACTGCAGCCACTCACTCAAAACCATAAGGTGGCGAGTTCAAGACCAGCAAAGGGCTGAAGCTCGACTCAGGCTTGCATCCTTCCGAGGTCGCTAAAATGAGTACCCAGATTGTTGACGGGCAAATAGCTTACCATTGTAAACCGCTTAGACACTCCTTAAGGGTATGAAGCGGTATATAAATGAAGCTGTTTGTTTTGTTTGTTTATTTGCCATCTCTTTGCAACATTTTCAGATTCAGCTGCAGTGAGATATAATTGGAAAGCTTTTCCCCAACACCTCCTGTTCTCAGCCAAGTTACTTTGCAAAACAAGAGGAGATGGAAAATGAACAAGAACAAGCAAACTCTCAAATGCAATAAAGAAGATTCCACACCAGCTTCTGACATCATTTAAAGTCTGTTGTTGCAATAAGGCAAACTCACAAGCTGATCAGATTCCAAGGCATCAGACACAGGTTTTATTCCATCACAAACTCCAGCCAAGCATCCTGGATGAGGTTGGTCAAGCAAGAGCTTCAGCTAACTAAATACTGGGAATGGAAGTGTCAAAATTCTTCCCATCACTGAAGACAGGTGGGAAATATATTTACTGTTCTCCCTGCAGGTGAAATATGAGAAAATTAAAATCTTTCATCTTTCACATGGAGTGTGTGTGTGGAATTTCCATTTGAAATTCAATGTCCTGGATGACTTTATTGTGTTAGTACTAAGCTGAGCAATTAAACAGCAGGGGGTTGCAATAGATTTTTGTTGTTGAATGCCTTCCAGTCATTTCTGATTTTGATGACCTTAAAGCAAATGTATTACAGAGGTTTTTTGGGGGGCGGATTTGTTCAGAGAATGCTTTGCCATTATTTTCTTCTGGGGCTGAGATAGTGTGGCTTGGGACCATTTTCTATCATAATAAATAAAAATAGAAAAGTACATACATATTGATAATGAGATGCTGAAATTCTGTGTTGCTGTAGTTTTTGCAAATGATTGAATTCAAATTCGTCAACCCTAGAACAGAAAATGTGACACAAAGGAGGGGGGAGGTATCTTTTATGAGAAGATATAGTTTTTAAGAATATAGTAAAGACAAGCTGCGATCAGTTTTCCATTTCGGCTCCTTCTGTCAATCAAAACAATCTATTGAAGAAACACTCTGTGTAGCTCAGGAAACACACACACTGTGCCCCTCAGAGACATCTCCCTGAAGAGGTTACAAATATTCATGTGATTACATTGTTCCTTATCTGCCAGAGATTGGAAACATGGCCCCTTTTTTGGATTACAGATTCCATCACTGGGTGGGGGCTTATAGGAGTCATTAAGCAAACATTTTTAAAGTTCTAATTCTCTCTCTCCACCCACTTCTCCACAGTGCATACTGTAATGCCCAACTTATTTGGATTGGTTAATGCCCATGGAAAATACAGTCCAGTGTGGTGTTTAGCATGTTGTAATTTAGGTGGAAAGATCTGGGTTCCCATCCTTGATACAACTTAAATTTATATTGCGGCTTTATGGCAGTCAATATCAGAGTTTAAAGAGATTATTGGACTTAATCCAAGTCAGAAACCCTAAGGGTGACCTTGGGCAAGTCACACTCTCTCAGCCTCAGTGGAAGGCAAAGGGAAACCCCCCTCTGAATTTGGATTGCCAAAGAGGGATCTCTGTTGAGATGCAAATGGACTTCAAATTTGCAGGACTATGAAAATCTTATCAGGATGGCAGCATCCAGGGAAAATGTCCAGGATGTGGGACAAAGGTAACTCTGGTTCAGGAAGGAACCATGATGGTTCATCATTAGAAGCCTGCTGTATCATAGGAAGCTGACCGACACACTGGCAGGACATGAAGTCACCAGGTGGCAAACTTTCTCTTTCATTTCAGGAATTGAATTCAAATGTGGGATGAGTCTCAGAGGCTTTATTCCAGCAGTGGGCAATGTCAGAAAGTGAAAAACCAAATTTAATTCTTATCCATGTGGACATTTTCCCACAAAGCATGCAAACCAAAATTCAGATCTATGCAATGCCCTCAAACAAAACAAACAGCTTTATTTATATATCACTTCATACTGTCTAAGCAGTGTCTAAGTGGTTTACAACTGTAAGCTAATTTGCCCCCAAAAATCTGGGTACTTATTTTAGTGACCTCAGAAGGATGCAAGCCTGAGTCTAACTTGAGCCCTTTTGCTGGTATCAAACTCACAACCTTGAGTGAGTGGCTGCAGTACAGATATTTAACCACTGCTCCACCAGGGCTCCCCTCCTAAGTGAGAATTATGGTTGCAGATTTCATCAGATGGGATAGCAGTGGAACTCTGTGTTTTGTAGCAACTCCTTAACCCTTAGCTGCTCCAGAATGTACAGGAGATCTCATGATGGCAAACCTTTATGAGGAATAGAGTCCAGCACCTACATGGCTTCCATACAACTCAGGAAAAAATGGAAGAGGTGGCTGTAAAATCAATAATTAATTTTATGCCCCACCCAACTACTCTAATGTCAGATTTTGATGAAAATGAGAGAAAGTTTAAAGTGGTTCATTGATTTCGGCTGGTAGTCAAAATGTAGAAAAGAGACTTTGATTTCCTAATGAAGAATCAGAATTGTGAGAATTCTGTCTGGCCCTGCATGTTTTGATTTGGTCCACCTCTTTGTTCTTATTGCTGTCTGCTATTGAATGTTGATCAGAACTCCATTGGATGCTGTTTTATTTTCAGACACAAACCAAAGTCCTGATTATGACTAATAAAACTCTATATGTCCCCATGGCCTTTTAAAATTAGAATTTCCTTTCCCTAAGGCAAAACAGGTTCTCCAATCCTACTTTACAGTTCGAACTTCTCCAAAAATATCCCCCACAGAAAGATTTGAACATGTAGCCTTTTTAGAGAAAGTACCCATTAATACCAGGCATCCCATGTTCAACAGACTTTACTCAAACACTTTTAACTTTCTTGCTCTTGGAAGGAGGGGAGAACAAAGATCAAGTGATAAAAACTAGCATATAACACTAGACCACTAGATGTATTACCACAAGAATTCTCAAATTGCTGAATCACAGAGATCGGAGAGTGCCTTTCTATACTATTAGAAGCTAGAGTTGCCAGTTACAAAACTACACCCCATCATCTCTGTGTCATATATATATGTGTATGTGTGTGTGTGTATATATATATATATATATATATATATATATATATATATATTTGGAGAGCTTGGAGAGAAGTACATCAGCTTTTGGAGATGTTTTATATGTCACTGTGTCCCTCTTAAATGGAATTGCAAGTGCATCTTTGGAAGTTTTTGGATTTAGGCTGTTACTACTTTGGAAGAGTTCTACTTCAATCAAAAATCTTCTAAAACTGTGTGATACAGCTAAATTTGGTTCCGGGTTCAAGATTTCTCTGAATTCAAAGTACATCCTTTGATTCACTGTAGGTGTGTGGGCCACATATAAGTGACAGTTTCTTCAAAGCTTTATTCCATCAGTGGAAAAGTGATTCTCAAATATAATTTGAATTGAACAATGATATACAATTGAGATGACTTGCAGAACAGAGTTTGCCAGTACTGTTGAACAGTGCTGTCCATAGAATAATATTTGTTTCAGAATGAGAAGAAATAATGTGTTTGTCTGTGTGTTTTATATTATTTTAAATATCTTACATTGCTGTGGAGAATGAACAATATTACTCTGTTAGCAACTTACTGACCCAGCTTGAAAATGTGATGATTTTCGGGCACTAGAAATAACATTAAATGACTTCTTGTAGACATAGTAGCTTCTCATTTTGGTAATAGTAAAATCAGTTTTATAGGAAGCTGAGATAAAAATTTATATCTTCCCAGCTAATGGAATGCTCAGCACTTATATAGCAATTGATCTCAAACAGCTTTTCAATTTAGGTAAGCATTCCAGTTTTCATTTGTATCTTAAATTAGTTCCACTGGTTTCACAAAGAGGCCATAACTGTGCACAAAATAATACCAACTTAAGGCCCATTTATGCCAAGGGTCTCAGTCCACAGCAATACTATTGTCAAGCGCAAAACATAGTGACGTAATGTTAAGTTTGTTTAATGATTTTTCAAATAAGTATCTTACTCACTGAATCAAATGAGTCCATAGTTACTTGCCAGGTTCATTCATAAAAGCCAGTTTACTAAATGATAGAAAAAACTGTGGGAAATAACTTATGAACAAGTTCAGTCCAAATGTCTTTTGCTTCCCAACAAGTGCAGATGTTTAACAAAAGGGCAGAGGAACTAATGCAGTGTCAAACTCATTAGTGCTGAAATAACTTCAAAGATGGATGCCATCCCACTCAACTTTGTACTAGGAACATCCATTATTCAATAAATTATTAAATTAATAGACAGGCGATAACAATGAGTTTATGTCCTCATTTAATAAATTAATGAGTAGGAACTCAAGTCATGGTACTCTTCTGTCTATAGATTTAATAATTTATACAATAGTAATTTATTGATTCTACACTATTTCTGCAGGAGGTAAAATTCTCTTTCAATGGCTATCCATTATTGTCGGAAGCTATTATATTATGACCAGTCTTTCCAATGGCATCCTATAAATGCAAAAAAGACACCATCATTTAGAGTTTCTATTTTATTGCTGAGATTAGACACATTTTTAAAAGGGTTACAGAACCTTCATTCGACCCATGCCCTTAAGAAATTAATACCTGAAAAAAAGAAGGACGTTATCAGCTTTTTAATGACTTCAGCAAAAGTTGGCTTCTCGTTGACTTATTAGTGATTTTCTAATACAGTGATGAAAAAACATGTTAAAGGGGAGGTATTTCTGATGAGCTTAATGCAGAGCAGGACACAATGTTTTCTTTAATTTTTTTCTGAACTAATTTTATCTATCTTTCTAATTTTGGATATACTTTCTTTGTGAGGTGAACAGAGGTAACTATTCAGAAATAATGGCTAATTCTCTCCTTTTGGCATTTTTCTTATTCAAACAATGGTCTTTGAAGGAATGAAATGCACATGTGAAAACAAGATTATAACCCATCAAAAATCCACCACAGGTTCAATTTTAGAAACATTTTTAGGAAAACTCTCATGTTCTTTTTTGTTTTTTGAATTCATATTAAATAATATCTGATAAACTTTCCTATCTTTAGACAATTGGTGGTTCAATGAAGCAGATATCTCTTTACTCCCCCTTTTTTGGTATACCAAGGAATGTGTATGTTTTTCTCATGATTAGAGGCAAACCTGGAAGTAACAACTTTTTATTTTTGTTTCAGAAACAGAAAATGGCTACCTTGTGGATGTGTGTTTTGACAAATCTAGATTGAACAGGAACTAACCTAAAACTTTTTTTTTTATTATTGTGAATATAAGCATGTGCACTATGTTTCACCATATAGAGGATATAGGACAGTATTGGCCAAGCTGTACCACATAACAGGAGGCAACTAAAAAGACTATTTAAGCCTATTGCCCACTAGAGTGTCAGCTCTTCACTTTTTGTGACCCATCCACCCTCAGTATAGTGTGAGATTTGCTGGTCATGTAGGGGTTTTTCCCATTACCTGTTTTTTTTCCCCACCTACCTTATACTGTGCCTGTGGGGAATTGGACAATTGGCTCAGGGTGGTGTCATTAAATAGATTTCCATTGGTAGGTAGTGGGGTGAGAGGATTTTTAGATCAGTGTACACCTTGGAACCCATTGTGGTGGATGATTGTTCTCTGGAACTGCCTCCACGGGGTAAGCAACTGGGTGGTATGGGAAGGAGACTGCCCTTGAGGTTTATCTGGGGTTTACCTCTTACAAAGTTTAGTTTGGGAGGATGATCTCCAGGATTTGGCCTTCCAAAGATGACTGGCTGAGGTAGCAATCAATGTCCTTTTGATTGCCCTCATGGTCTGGTGTTTTGCCAAAGGGATAGCTGCAGAGGTGTCATGGGTTGACATCTGGGCCTCAGCTAGTCCTGTGCCAGGTTGCTGCCCCCTTGTTTATTCATTTGCTTAATCTCAGGCCTCAAAAAGTTAAATAGGCTTTTAGGTCAATAAAATGACTCTTGTTTAATCCACTTATTTGTGTCTTGTCTCATTATTTCATGGTCAACAAAACTGCTTCTCTCATTATGCCTAAGTGTACTTCATGAGCTGATGTTATATTATGATGAAAAATCTGATTTGATCAGAACACAGAGAAGAAAAGGAACTATAATTTTCAAGTATATATGTAGGCCCAAGAAGATGGTAGACAAAGACCAGCAGTTCCTTATTTCAATTACATAATCTAGTTCTGGCTTACAGATAGTTATTCGAATGGTTCCTTGCCCTCAGTCTTACAATCTAAAAAGACATGACACAAAAGGAGAAGAGAATGGTGGTGGGGAAGGGGATCATGTCCAGTGGTTCTTCTAAGGCCTGGACCATGGCAGATGGACTGGAGGAAGGGCCCTTCTTTTTGATCTGGCTAGTCCTGATGGATTTGGACCTGCATTTCAACTCTCTCTCAGGCTGGATGATGTTAGATGGCATGGAGGGAGGGCTCTTCTTCTTCAAGCCATTATCACCACCACCATCACCACCACCCACCATCATCATCAGACTGTCATATATTTCAGATCATCACATTCTATAAATACAGGTAGAGAAAGGTTCAGCACTGCACCATGGTTTAGCTTTACTGTTAAGATCTTAAAAAACCCTATGCATTATGATCAAGAATCCCAGTACAGCAGGAATAGTTGTACACATGGGACCTTTTCACAATATATGGAGAACACACATGAGTTAAGGCAGAGAATGAAGCCACAATAATGAACCTTCATCTATCTATGTTCACTGAATGATGAGCTATGATTACCAGTAAACAGCTAATCTCCCTGCTCTCTCAGTTTCCATTGTATAGTAATATGCAAATGTACTTGAAAACATGGTGAAATTGGAGGATGGTAAATCACAAGAACATAATATTTTGTAGATATATATATTTTTAGGTCATACCATACTAGTACATCACACCCACGTTATATGTTACCTCAGTGCCCCACTTCGGGATCAGGCCATCCAGTTGCTGCAGTCCTGAGCTGAGTGGGGCCCGACTGTGGCTGGATCAGCCAGAGGCTGCCCATAGCTGCGGATCTGCTTCACCCTCAGATTGCCATGGGACATGTAAGCAGACAGCGAGTCTTTGTTCTGGATAGCATGCATAGCACATTGAAACCAAAATTGACAAGATGGAATGGATAAAATTCTTGATCAGAAAAGTCTGTTTCACTCCAAGCTGAGTACCCGAATCACAGGATATCTAGTTATAAAGTTTTATAAACAGTGCAGAGCATATTACTATCTTGATGTTGGTTCTACATACAATAGAGTCCATCCTGGCACAATATGCAGTAAATTATAGGAATGTTAGGCATGCTCTGTTCCATGCCTTCCATTTCACAATGTTATTCCAGGTTAACATAATCCCATTTCTGACCTAAATTCCATTTTAGGAACACTTCATTGCCACTCCCAATTTGCACAGCACCAGCAAGCTCAGGAAAGTAGAGAACATCTAAAAGAGCGTTTAATGGTTTGACCTTTTACTGTTGGTTCAGAATCTTTTTATTCCCATTGTTTCCCCTTCTTACAGTAAAGGACTTGCATGGTAACATGGGTCGAAGCTGGATATCTATTTCTCATACACTAACAACATGGTATCACTTTTGTCACTGTTGGTGGTGATGTGCTAAAGGGCATTCATAGACTCTGTCTTATAGATTGATCAAAGATATCAAATATCTGGTGGAGACAAGAGAGAACGATGGCATGGGTACACAGCAGTGAGAAGGAAACAACAGGAAGAAAAAGTTGAAACCCAAGAGGGAGGGTTTTTTTGGTTGTTGTTTTTTTGTTTTTTTGTTTTTTGAGGAAGCAACACTTGAAAAAGTTGCCTTCGAAAGATGGATATTCTGTGGCTGTCCATGCAAGCCTGTAATAACGAAGAACTTTCATACATTAGTAAATTAACAATATTGGATTGATGATTCTATTCAATTATTTCATCACAAACACCTGAGAATAGCAAGGAGACTTTCTCCAGTAAACACAAAACAGTAAGTCAGCCTAATAAACAATAAAGATGGGGAATTTTTAGCCCTTTGGGCATTCTGGCTTACAACTTTCAACTGCTTCACCAATATGGCTAATGGTAAATTGTTATGGGAACTATAGGCCACATCTGAACACCTAAAGGTTCCATACCCTTTTGCTATAATAAAAAGAAGAATAGCTTAGTTATTTGGGGAAGTGAATTGACCACAAAATTCTGGATAGACCTGAATCCAGCAATTCTGAAAACAATCCAAGCCAACTCAAATAATTTCTAAGGACCTTGCAATTCAATTAACATGCCAAACAAAACCTTGGATAAAAAATTCAAATCTGCATTCTCACATTTACTGTAACTGAATATTAACAAACGATTATAACACAATGTCCTCAAAGATGAATAAAATTCACAGGCAGAATATCCTTTATGATCCAGTGCATCAGATTCTACACAAATAGATGCAGGAGACTGGGTCATGATTATTTAGATTTGAAAAAAAATCACCAAGACCCTCCTTTGCAGAACAGGGAGATATTTTCAGGGCTAGCTGACCCTTCTCAGGGAAGCAAGCTTTCCAAAACTTTCAGAAATATCTTTATAATTTGGGGATTCCCTCCAACCAAAAAGTACTTATCCGTTTGTTTGTTTGTTTGTTTGTTTGTTTTAATGGATGAGATTTATGAACATAGATAAGCACAGCACAGAACAGAGGTAATCCTGAATGATAAAATGGCAAAACTTCAGAAGGATAAAAACTGCAGTGCGAAAATAGTATATTTCAGTGCTCAGCCACATTGAACACTTAATCTAGAGCCAGTCCAGAACATTATGATCCAAACTGGCCCTGGATCAGCCATCAACACACACTGGGCTGCATCCAATGCATTGGTACACTATTGTCCACACAGACCAGCTGTGTAGAAATATTAATGTAGAAATAGTAATTCCTGCACGGAAAATGCTGTTTTCTATGGAAATTAATAAAGTGCAAATTTTACAAATTCCCAATTACAGCTTTTTTATGCATAGAAAACAACATTTTCTGTGTATAGATTGAAATATTTTTATGCTGTTTCCTAGACAGAAAATGCTGTTTTCTATGCAAAGCAACCACATGCAAATTTTGCGCAGAGCTAGTAATGAAGTGCAAAGATTCTAATCAGTCTAGGATTCTTCTTGTGAGGGTTTCTTGACGCTCTAAAACATGGTTTTTGACATTTTAAAAATGTTTCTAATACACCTTCCATCCCTACTTAGAAGCCAGTAGGACTGAGAGATGGGCCTTGCTCTAAGAGTTCAAAGGAGCCAGTATATTATAATGGTTTGAGGTATGGTCTATTATTCAGCAGAGAAGGGTTTGCATCCCTGTTTGGCCACAGAAGCCTACTGGATTCCTTGGGCAAGTCACACAATCAGGCTCAAAGGATGGCAATGACAAAGCCCATCTGAAAAAATGATTGCCAAGAAAACTCCATCATAGGCTTGCCTTAGGGTCATCATAAATTCAGAAATGATTTGAAGGCACATAACAACAACAAAGAAGAGGAAATTTCAGAAAGTACTTTTTTCTCCCTCCTATGGCACTGTGACGTGATAAGTTGAAGCTATCAATCTCCCCCCCCCCCCCAATATACTCATGAATGGCCTGAAAGCTGAATCTTTCTGAGTCCCAAACCAAAGAGGAACAGTAGATGAAACATTTCAACAACAGTGAAAAACAGAAAGACTAAGTCACCAGAATTCTTTATCACATTTTCTTTTACATAATTTTATGTTTAGTTAACTAAGGCCCGAAACAGGCAGGCAGATGGCAGCGGTTTCTGTCTGCTTCAGGGGCATGGTGTTTACATGACACATGATAGTATATTATGATGTAGTGCCCAGAGGCTGCCCCAGGGTTGACCCCCAAAAGGAGTGGATCTTTTCTGCTTCTATTTGGGGGCATGGGAGGAGGGACCCTTGGGGCCACAGCATGTGGTCACTGCTTCCCCAGGAGGATCGGTTTTGGAGCGGCTTCTGGCCACTCCTTCCTGCCAATCTGCTTTGCCCCTAAGTAGCACAGGCTCCAAGAACCCTTATTTTAGTGAATTGAGAAGAGGGATATTGGAACAACAGCAAGAGTGCCCAATGCACATTTGTGCCTGAAGTATATTGCTACACAATGCCCATTGGTCCCATTGTGCATCAGTCCCATTCCACAATGGTCTCTTTGCATAGTAAAATAACAGCAGTCTTCTATTAGATATAAATGTTACAAAACTACCCAATTCTAAATCCCATATACTTAAGTGCACTTATGAAGATGTAACTTCCACACAGGAATCTGGCCTACACTTTTAGGGAATATGCACACAGTATCTGAAGGGTATTCAACAAATAGAATGAGTAATGTTTTAATATTGGTGTATCTATAAATGTGAATCTTGGCACTTACAGTAACATAGTGAAACATAGTGAAATGTGGTATCAGAAACTTTGAGCTATTAAAAAAAAAAGATCAGTTTCCCTAGGAAACCAATTAATTAATCTCACTTGAATGCAATAGTTTATTCCATGTATAATTAAGAGTACAATTCATGGTTTATCAGTTTGGTTGTAAAACATTTAAAACATTTTTTCAATAATTTCAGTTTGGAAAACCTTCAAAAAATTGATAATTCAAAGTGCTGTTTTAATGCCCTGAAGAAATTATTTGACAGGCACTTTCCAGAGTCTCATCACATACTCATCAAAAGAGTTTCCTCTTCTTGTTTAAGAGGATGAATCTTTATGATTGTGACAGTTCATGGTCTGCACCAAATTCCACTGAAAACATACAAATGTTTCCCCAGCAGCCACTGCCCTATGTTCAGAGCCAAGTTCCCTATTACAATCATTCCCTTTTCATATGGATGGCAAGGAGGGGAGGAGTCAATGGGGAAAGTATTTTAAAAGAGGCTAAGCCACAAAATGGATGGTTTTGGTTTTGGGGTATTTTAGTATTTCCATAAGTGGTGAAAAGGACAATTTAGCCCCCATTGTGGGGATTACTTTGAAAGAGATTGAAAGTGTTTCTTTCTGTAAACAGATTGAGGAGAAACTGTGAAGTGGAAAAAGTGTTAACTTATACAGAAAAGGTTATCATTCTTTCCAGTTTTGTCTGCTTTCCCTGATATCATTATCAAATACCCAGGCTGATTGGCTACATGGTGTGTGTTGACATCTACATTTAATTCTCCTCAGTATGTGAATATTATTAGCTAAGGTGTTAGGTATACTTTTTATATAATAATAATTCATTGGTTGCTACTTTGAAGGATTATGCTACATTTAATTATTTAAACAACAACAACAACAACAACAAAAACAACAGACCAAGATCCTCCCCAATACAGCCCTTATAGGAATGGAACGACTATCTGAGAATAGTCCCAAAAAAGTTACGAAAAAGTGGGTGGGTGGGTGTTCTGTTTCTCAAATGCTGGGAAAGTATTGGGAAGTATTGGGAAACCGTGATAAGGGGAATCCTGAATTGAGAATAATTGAGTTTATGCTCTGCAAATGCACCGAAAATGCTGTTCTATGTGGGAAAATATTCAAATATTGCACAGATTTAGTTCTAAACTCTGAATAATCTTCAAAAATTGGGCAAGAAATTGGCTAAAAAATGATTCCTGTTACTTTGGAGAGCAAAGTGAGCAAACAATTACACCCTACACCCTAATAATTTTTGGAAATAATTAATAAATAGTCTACCTTACGCTGAGTGAGACCACTGGTCCATTTCTTCCAGCATGGTTGCTAATGGCTGACAGTGGTCTATGGTATTAAAGGCAGCTATAACCTCACTTCAGCATACTGATGTTAACTGTCATTGCATTATATTTCAAAGTAATGCAGGTGTCTCATTCCTTGTTCCCATAAATGTAATGTGTTAATTCCAAAATCTGATTGTCAGGCTTCTTTATGGACCCTCTGCTTCCAGATCAGAGAAGAAGGGTGCTGCCAATTCTCCTGTTTCATTGTACTTTTAGGATGTCTAGGAATGAGTTTAGTTGAATGAAGAGTCTTGTGAAGCAAAGAGGTATATAAAACCCAGAGAGAGAGAGAGGAAATGTTTAAGCCAATTGGAAAAGAATGTATATATAACATTGAGATGTAAACATTCCTAGTCCTGTTGAATTTTGTCTCCCATTGAAACTAGGGAAAATATGACAAGGCATAGCTTCTTTCACATAATATTCTGAACAATGCATAAGCCACAATGGCCAGAGGCACTTATCTGAAGGCTGAAATTCAGAGTTGATAACATATTTATTTCCCACTGGGGCCAAAGAATAAACCAGTTTAAACCAGTTTATGGAATCTCTCCCAATGCTTCTAGAATCAATAGCTCTACATCTTTTTTTTAAAAAAAATGCTATGTGCTTTGATGTGTCATCCAGAGTAATACACACAGGAACAAAATGCCACATGACTGATGCAGTCTGATGTGATATATCTTAATACAACATGTCATTGCCAAAATGTGGAGATCACAACCATACAGACAATCATGATGAGAGAAAATAAGTTACTTGAGGGCTATAGCCCTCAAGGTTTCTTATCAGGTTTCTTATCAGGTGCTGCTGGGATTGATTAAATCTTTGAACAGATAATTATGATAAATGAACAAAGGAGATGTATGTGCTGCTGGCAAGTAAATTGGTATTAGTAGCCTTGCTCTCTAATCCCCCTAAAAGTTCATTATCTCTGCCACCGTATTATTATTCTGATGTTCTGATTATTGCTGTGTTACTTTTCAAAGTGCAGTTTGATTCATTCATGCACATATTTTTATGTAATGTGTGAATGAAGGCCTCTATGATTATTAATAATATAGCATTAAAAAGAATCCTGAAATAATAAATACAGAACAACTTCAAAAAGTAGGTACCCCTAATGGCAGCTTTAGCAGCAGCAGAGTTTTGGGCTTTCTGTATTCTAGTTACTTTCTTATCTGATTTTCTGCAATACCTCCAGGTTGTCTGGGTAATGTGAGCAGAGTGCAATGTAGTGGAGGTTTAATTACAATCTGTTTTTTTTCCAATTAGAATTAAACCAAGTGGTGTATTTCCACTGTCCCACAAGTGAATCTATGAAAGTAGATGACTTCAACCTTTGATGTGAATCTTTCCTTTAGTACTAGTACAGATATCTTGTTCCATGTTGCATGGTTCAGACAGATGCTAACATGTTGATACTCATGAGATAATATAATCCTGCTTCTATGGATTTACCTAGAATACAGAGCCATGATAAATGATTTATGCCAGTGCAGCTGATGCCCAGCCCAGCTTTTGGGAAACAGCAGAAAGTTGCTAGAGCTGCTGTCAGTTAAGTAGTATATTTATTCTGCTTTCACTAACGTCTGTGTAAGTGCTGAAATGCCAGTCCTGTTTTCAGCTCTGCTTCTGATATTCTTTGGTTATGTCAGCAGCTTGTTGATAGCATATCAGATTTGTTAACAATGTAGTCTGTATCCTTTTATTCCTCAGACCTCTTGTTCATTTCATTGCCATTTTCCTTTTTTGACATTTGCACAAGGGCAGACATCACTCTCCTAAGATATCATTTGCATTCACTACTGTTTTAATCTTATGCTAAGAAACTTGGATAAGTTCCACAATCTGAAATGAGTGTATTTCTTCCATAGTCCTGAAAGATATTAGAAACCCACCCCACTTGCTTGATTTAAACAATATGAATACATTATGTGTTATCTTCATGATTAACTCTTTAAAATGTATCTTGACTCTCAGGTAGAAAAAAGTGGTTATTATAATAAAAGAGACATACAAATTCAGCATTATTATTGATTCCTGGTTGCAAGGTCCAGGCATCTCTGTTGTTGTTTCATAACCTCTGTGTATAAGGATGAGGATGTGTTTGTTGGTTTGTAATGTTGTAAAATTATAATGTTGCATTTGAAATCAATACTTCAGAAGAATGGTTTTAAACTGGTCTTTCACATTTGAATCCATGCAGGGCAAAATTATCCTCCATAATTCATTGATCTGGGATATTGTGTGTGGTACAGAGAGGGGGGAGTCATATTATGCAAATATTTTAAGCCATTCCTGTTTGATAGCTGATGTATCAGTGGCTGCTGTCTGTAATTATTATATTAGCAATTATATAAAGGAATAATGACATATGTCCTCTTGTGTGCAGCACCTCTGTATTCTATCGGGCATAAGAAGTATTAGCTGTAACTCAAAGATATAGCTGTGTTAGTCTGTAGTATCACTATGTAGAGAGATCTTGCAGCACCTCTGAGATTAAGAAAGGAGTTGGCAACATGAGTGTTCATAGCTCTAATGTAGATAATATGAAGACAAACAGCCCCTTGTACTTGGCAGCATGGACTTTCTTACAATAAGCTGTACTGTTGCTGTAATGTGCCTACCAATCTAATGAGGAGATACAGACACATAGTTAGAGACTGTGGGATCATGATTTTGTGAATATCCCAAAGTGCTGGAAGAGATTACCTGTAGGTTTTTAGTTTGGTACCACAAATAAGCTGATGACACCAACTATATTTCCTCTTTCCCTCTAACTCCAAAGAATGTGTTTTGGTTCTAAATCAGTGTTTGGCATCAGTAATAGATTGAATAAATGGTTTTGTACATTTAAAGCATGTGAACCATCTGTGCCATTCCTGGAGATACAAGATCTGGCCTATGCATACATGCATACATGCAACAAGAGAGGTAAAGTAACTACAGATAAATCAAGCAACTCCAGATCATACACACAGGTAATCCAGGAAGTCCATGGAAGATAAAGGAAGGCACAGAGTCAATGACTCAGCTTGTACAGAAGGTTTTACACAAACCCAGTAATCCAGTTAAACAAAGATAAAAAGGGTAAGACAAGGAAAATGGAATCTAGATATTTATTTCTCAAAACATAGCCCTGAATAAGAAACCAAATGGAAGGCAAAAAATGATATCCCTTTATCCTTTGAATAAAAGGTTATCTAGCTGAGGATTGTGTATATTAACATCGATATACAGAGAGCTAGTAATTACATATTACAAAGGAAGGGTTAGGTGCAATTAATTTATTTCCCCCAAATAATGAAGAAATAACCAAGTTACAATACAATAGAGACTGAAAGAGTAGTGGAAAATCTTTGAAAAATGGTTTTTAAAAATCCTGCTACAGTGTTGGCTGGGTGAATCATAGACCAATATGACACTCATAGTTTGGGACTTAATTCTGCACAAAATTCAATTTTTTTGTACAGTTTCCTGAACAGAAAAATGCTGTTTTATGTGGGGGGTAAAATATGCAAAATTTGCACAGTCCCAACCTATAGCTTGTTCTTTGCAAGAGCCAGCATTTTCTGTACAGAAAATAGTATTTCTGCAAAGATACATTTTCTTCCCAAAAATACTATTCTCTGCCCCAAAAATACTGTATTTGTGCAAAAATAGTATGTGTGATTTTTTCACAAAATAAGTCCTCAACTTAGAATTTTCTGTGCATAAAATATTTCTGCATATATGATTTTCTGCATAGAAAGTACACCAAAAGTACAGTTTTCTGTGCAAAATACTGTGAGTAAATGTTATGCAGATATCCTGAATAGTCTTCAAAAACAATGCAACATTTGAAGATTTGCTCACAGTAGAAATCAAATTACTAAAATTATTGATTGCTTCTTTTGATAATCAAATTAGTGAAGAATTATATCCCAATGATACAAATGTAACTCAACAAGGGATATTCCATTATTTTTGTCATGTTACCAAACTTATCCCATTTACGTTTCACGACATGGTAGGTCCCTGCTATGCTTCTGAGCCATTCTGCCATTTCTACCTACCCTCTTCACTTCAAATGCAACCAATATAGCTGTGGTTTCTGCCTACGCTTGACATAGGGCATTAGAAGTTAGCATGTGTGTGTCAAAGAGAGAGAGACTAAGAAAGTGGAGCAATAGTGCATTTTAAAAGTCATATTGTTTTTCAGGATACAATCTTCTCTATCTCTATCTCTACTTAACCTATTAAAACCCTCATTGATCACAACAGCACTTTCTTCTGAGTAGGTTCACTGTTAATTGAATTGTAAAAAAGTAAGTAATTCTTTGTCAATGGTGGAAATCTTGTGTACATGCTCAGAAACTGGAAGGCTCAGTGGAATGGTGGAAAAACTCCCTTTTCAGAGTAAAGTATGTTTAAAGGATAAAATGGGGAGCAGAATTGTTGAGAGCCAGTATGGTGTAATGGTTTGAACTGTGCAGACAAGGATTCAAATCTATGATTAGCCATGTTGAATGGTGTTGAATGGTGAGTCAACACTTGGATAAATCCAGTTTAACAATAACTCTTCTCTAAGTGGAGTAAAAATAGCATTTATGCCAATGTAAAATGGTTATACCCGTGGAATTCTGCTAACATAACCATGAACTAAATGCATCCATTTGAAAACAGGCCAAAATGTAAGGGAACTTACATTTGTATATAACACCAAATGAAAGTTATCATGATGCACTGATCTGAGCAATGGAAATGCTGAAAACCAGGGTTAAAATCTCTGCCATAGAAAATGGAAATGCTGAAAACCAGGATTAAAATCACTGCCATAGAAACCCACTGGATGGTCTTGAGCAAATCACACTCTTTCAGCCTCAGAAGAAAACAAAGACAAATTCCTTCTAAACAATTTTTTCCAAGAAAAACTTGTGATAGGCTTTCCTTAGGATCACCATAGGTCAGATCAACATGATGGCACACAGCACCAACAATAACAACAGCAGCAACAACAAAAACAACA
This sequence comes from Urosaurus nigricauda, assembly GCA_034509955.1. Classification (NCBI taxonomy): domain Eukaryota; kingdom Metazoa; phylum Chordata; class Lepidosauria; order Squamata; family Phrynosomatidae; genus Urosaurus; species Urosaurus nigricauda. The sequence continues at coordinate 43,862,122 of JAOEGL010000003.1, read as the reverse complement.
ATGGCACCAAAAGGATTCCAGCCATTATGTGAGTCTACATGGCTTGTCATGCCATCCTGACCCAATAGACTGGCATTTGTAAGGGAGCAATAGTCAAGTCCCTAAAACTATTATCATGTATCTCTGTGGAGATGATCACAGGAATAGTTGCTGGTAGAAAGAATGCAGCTTGAAAGGGAAGAATGGAAAAAGCAAAGAAAAGAACAGACAATTTTCTTCTGCTATCTACTTACTTCTGTCCAACCAATGGGAATGACTGCAGGCTGTCACTCATAAAATATATTCTGAAAAAATATTTTTGGTTTCCTCTTTATATTTTATTCTATCATGAAAAATTCTCAGTTGGATTTTTTTAAAAGAAAAAAAAACATTTGAATGATGGAACAGAAAAATCTCAAAGCAATTCGACAATGTGAGAAACTGAGGTGAAGAAGATAAAGTCTAATGAGGTGCCTCTATTCATGTTTGAATCCCTTGAGAACAGCAATGACAGAAGTGTAATCCTGAAGATGACTTCAATATCAGAAAGAATTTCATTTAAGCTTCACATGACCTAGAGAATTAGCAGTTATCATGATGATGAGCCCAGGACAATTGCCAGGAATCTACATACTTAAATTTAATGTTTATTTTTTAGGTATATGGGAGGAAGATCAGCAGAGACAGGGGAACAGGTGCCAGGAATCAGACTTCTAAAATAATTTCCCAGAGGAATAAATTGCTTTGAACACGCTGAAAACTGTCTTCATAACATTTCTGCTACTGACTCCTCTCACCATTTTAATAAATGAACTGGTTTCCCAAGTCTGGAGACACTTAGCAAGCCACAGAAAACAAAAATACCTTGGAGGTCATGGCCTACATCCAATATGATGCTTCCACTAGCATTCAGATTTTTGTCCCAACCTTGTGCAGGCTGCTCTAACTTCAGAACCCTTTGGGAATGGCTCAGCCACATGAAGAAGGTTTTTAGGGTATGTTGGAAGATTCAGGAGGAAGGAAGGCATTGCCTTTTCTGTATCAGCAGATAAAATCAGCTTCCAGTAGCAGAATAGCAATGCCATATACTTCACTTACAATCCAACATTTAGGATTAGAAATCCAATGAATATTATAGAACATATGAGACAATAATTTAGAAAATTTGAGTGATCTAGAAAGTTTTTAAGTTTGTGCATTTTAATGGGGATAATGTATGACCCAACAGACATTCTAAAATGTATATAAATGCATGTACTGGTAGGCTTTTAAATAAGGGTTTTGCACTTATAGCCCTAGAATCTGGAGTACTGAGAGGATCTGTGAGTTTGAACACATTATATGTATCTGACTTGTTTTAGATTATGACACTTGCATGCGCTTACCTACCTGTCCATTCCAAATTGTTACCACTGTGACATTTGATTAAGTATTATGTGTTTCATGGGTGATGGCCAAAGACCCTGCAGCTGCCTAAAACAGGTAAATTCCTCCACTGTCTCTAGATAACTCTTCCTAATTCCCAGAACAAGTGAAAGATTAATGTCCCCCACTACTTTACCCCTCTATGGGGCAAAAGAGATGGGCAAGAAAAAGTGGCTTGAAGTTGCCTTTTCTGAAGCCACACTGAAACCCCACCAACTGCACCACTGGCTCCCAAGGCAGCTGGAGTGCTCATGTCATGACCACATGACATGGCTTCAAGCCAGGAAGAAGTGGAAAAAAGCTGTTTCTTTTTGAAATGGCTTTTCTCTGCATAAGGGCACTTTTATGCTGGCTTTAAGGCATGTGGTTGGTTGACAGAGGAGCGGGCTATAAATAAAATTTTATATTATTATTATTATTATTATTATTATTTGTCATCTAAATGCCATGCCTTCAAGCCAGCCTGAAAGCACCTCTTTTTTGCCTGTCTGTTTAGCCCCTCTATTTCCAGAGATGTATGTAACTCTATATTCACCAAGAATCTTCTTGACCCAACACATGGGAACGAGTAGAACAAGGAGGGGATCTACTACTCTTCCCTCATGAACCACCATGTCAATATGCTATCTTAGTATGAATTACAGATGCTTAACTTATTCCAGGTTTCCACAAACAAAAAAAGAGTGTGATGAAGGAAATCTGAAAAAGAATATCAAAGCTGGGCTTAAAAACATTCCATAAGTTATGGACATCTGAAAATGACTAAGCCACTCCCCCTAAACATTGCTCATGGTAACAAGAGGGAGAGAAGAACCACTGAACCTCATCCCCTTCCCACCAAATTCCCCTCTTCCTTTTGTGCTGTCTCTTTTAGACTGTAAGCCTGAGGGCAGGGATCCGTCTAATTTATGATTGTATGTATAGCACTGTGTAAATTTACAGCACTATATAAATAAAATTAACAACAACAACAACAACAACAACCACAACAACTTCAGTCCTTGGTACCATGTTAATCATTCCTAAAGAGATGCCAACAGTCAAGAATCTCATTAGTAACACACATCTTGTGTGCTTGTGTATTTCCCAGATGGCAGGGTGCCCTGGGAGGTCATAGTCATCACTGATAGGGCCTTTTCTAAACCTGCCACCTGCTCTGAGACTGGTGCTAAAGTTACATCCCCTTTCATAAATGGCGGAGATTTATAGTTGGACTAGTTTTTCAGAGGCTTTTCACTTATCATCCTCTGTTCCTTTTGTGGACTCTATTGTCATTTAATGGCAATTCTAAATTGTTGTCTTAGAGGTATGAGACAAAATAATCCACAATACATATATTATTGTGCTATCTATTCATGTATACCTACATCTATATGAATTTACATGTGTACTCCCACATGCACACACTCACACACACCCTGCATAAACCCCATTAAACTTCCAATGACTCTGTCATTGTATTGTTGTCATTGTTATTGGAAGAGTAAACCAAAGGCAGCAGTCTATGAAAGCCTAAGAGTATGCTACAGATTTCTTTCTCTCAATCTCAAAGGTGCTGCAGGATTCCTTCTGCACTTTTTATGTTGATACAAACTAGCACGAGAGACTCAGTGTGACACAGTGGTTTGCATACTGGAGTAGGAATCTGGAGATCAGGTTTCAAATCCCTGCTTGGACATGGAAATGCTCTCCCTTGGGCCCAGTACAATCAGTTCCTCCCTGACACAGTTACAGAACTGGCTTTGCAAGTAAACCATATTTAAATATTTATTCCCCCCCCCCTACAAATTCATATATGGCTAGAAATAAAAAGTTAAGAAGTATATTAAAATGTCTAGGATGTGAAAAAAGCATACAAGGAGTCCAGGAGATACAAAACAGATTAGTTATTTCAGTCATTTCAGTTTCATGTATGAAATTTGAACCTCTTGGAACAATGTGTAATTTAATGTATCCAAAACTTGTTCTGAAATATAGAAATGGAACAAAATGGACTCAAGGATAATCACCATAATCTCTATTGTTGTTCTTGTTTTTCCTACTACTTCTATTACTACTACTACTACTACTACTACAGCATCTTCAATATACAAGGCACATAACAGAACAAAACAATAAAAGGCAGACAATTATGCCAAAAGCAATCATGTTTTTAAAAAGTTATGTGGGTAAGGAGGGAGTAATACAAATATAAAACCAATATAATGCAAAGATCCCCCCCCCCATATTGATGTAGCTCTAGTTGTGACAACTTTGCACATTGTTAATTTTAATAATGTTAATAAAGAGATTTAATTAATGTTGAAATTTTAATATTATAATTGCTTAATCTTGTTTTAAGGGGGGATTTATATATGTATATAATTGTATTTTTTTACTGTTGTACGCCACTTTTTGATTGTGCATACAAAAAGTGGGATATAAATAAAAGTTGTTATTATTATTATTATTATTATTATTATTACAAACTATCCAAGAAACTAACATGAAAGAATATATACATTAATCCATCATTATTTGCATGTAGTGTCACATCAGGCTAGAAAACCATATTTTATGTCTCCATATAACTTGGAGATTATTGTCCTCAAGATAAAGGCAACTTTTGCTTTAAGCTGGCATTCAGTACCATTTTTCTGTTGACAAGAAAGGACAGTGATTATGAGTAAAATAGTGGATATTCTGCAGTTGCATACTGCTGCTTCTGCTTCTTTTGGTCCAACTGGTATATTTTAAAGTACTGTTTCCTTCCCATGCCCATAGCTCTGTGCTGCCCTCTGCTGTTTGCTTGAAACCTAAAGGAGCAGCTTAGAAGATATTAGTGAGTTTTAAGAAAATAAAGAAGATGTTGATCTCGTCTTCAGATCTCAGTTGCTTACACATTAAACATTCAGCAAATAAATAAAAGGGTGTCTTCTTTGCAGTGGATTTCATCTTAAAGTATTCAGCATTCTCCACTTTTTTCTTAAGCCACTTTCCCCCATGTTCTACCGGTATATATCCCTGCATTTTCTTAAGAAATGAAGTTCCCTCATCAGATGGCCTATGAGATACATCATTAGTGACTTGCAGAGCACATACACTTTATTCATGATCTCTACACACACATACACACATACACACACATGATTAGTAATTTTAATATTAATCATTTGATCAGTGGCTTCCAGTTCACTAATATAATGCATACCTGGACAACTAGAGAATGTTGGTAGCATTTGGTTTGATAATGATATCTGGCACGTTAAATTTTACAGTTTTCTTAATACTGCAAGGTACTTGATCTAATATACTTGAAGATATGTCCTGTAGCCATTTTTGTTGTTCCTTTGGGTCTTGATAAATCAATAAACATTTACATATTGATAATAATTCAATAGTGAGTGAAAAAGAAAAAAGAATTTTAATCAATCAGATCCAGGGCTTGGTGTGCATAACTATTTGAATATGAATGTCTGTGTGTTTACTCATGAAAAAAAGCCCTTTGTGCAAAACAAGTGACCACACAGGTGCTCTTAATTTCAATAATTTCTTCATTATAGTGATTAGCAAGGGAACAATTCTCTTTTCACACCTCTTTGCTGCTTAGTAAAACCCAGGTTCCAATATGTAATTTAACTTCCAGCCTATTAACCACTACTGTAGGCCTGTACATGTACAGTTAAACTAAGGTAAACCATTTCTTTAGTAGAAATTTCACCAAGCATTAACAGGTATAGTAATATTTTATTTCAACCATTAGGCATGATCCCCTGGCTTCAAATTATGCAACAGGCCAGTCTTAGACCTGGTACTGGTAATTTTGAACACATAAAGTGTTGTTGACAATTGGATATAGTAAAAGATTTTATTAGGAATGCTGCAAAGATAAATGTAAGAATAACAAAGAACAAATAGATCAAACAGAGCTATACAGCATCTTCTCTCTCTCTCTCTCTCTCTTGTTTACAGAGTAAATTTCTGTAAACTTTGAGTAAAGTTGGCTTTCAATATCAGAGGCAGAAATATTGAAAGATACTGCCCTGGACTTTTATTTATTTATTTATTTATTTATTATTTTGGGCTCCAAATCTGTGCTTATTTTGCTCTTCCATGCAAGAACATAATAATAAGAATAAGAATAAGAATAAGAGGAGGAGGAGGAGGAGGAGGAGTTCTTTTGGGTCAGAGAATGAAAATTTGCAGTTTGAAATGATTTTTCGCATTTTGAAACATTTCTGAGGAAAATTCATTTATAAAAATGTTTTGTGCAGAACACATCTTTTCATATAACAGCCTGTTTTTGCACACACATTGCTTTTTGCAATTCTGTTCCAACTATACAACCACCCAAATTTCTGTGTTGTGGAAAGTGGGGAGAACAGCAGAGACACATCCAGGATTTTCCTTTAGTTGGCCAGGCAGTAAGACCATACTCCTGTGTAGGTCCTGAAGAATACCTGTTGCATGCTTTCTTATCTCCATGTTATGTACCAGGAGGCATTTCATAGCTACGTGCCAGAGATATATCTCCTGATGGATGATATCAGACCTGCCTGGCCTTTCCGCTGCACTATTGTGATGGAAACAACTTTCCTTTAAAATGAATAAAGAAGGAGGTGAAACTGGAGGATTTGCTTACCCCTATGATAACTAATGTCTTTCTTCTCTATATGATGAGGAAGAAGAGCATTAATTTAATTTGATTTTTGGTTTGCAAAGCTGATTTGCATCTGCTGCAGTTGTATCCTGTACTTCATCAGAATAGTAATTGACAACATTAACTCCAGTGCAGCAAGAAATGCTATATTACACCATTGTGTAATCACCAAACTGTAAATGCATTGCCCTGATGTAGCACTATTTGCAAAACCCCATTTAGGAGACACTTTGTGTGGCTGTCTAGAAAGGACAACTATTTCCAGTGTTTCAGGCAATGCCATTAAAACTTGATAAAATCATCATTATTGTCATCACCAGCTGATGAAATATGAATAATACAATTCCACTTATCCCACCCGTAACATCATGTGAACTGTTCTTTTTTTATTTCCATACAGAGAAAGAAAAAAGTTAAGAAGCTAAGCTCTAGTATGGGAGAACAACATAGCAGGTTATCAGGCTCAGCATTTAGCAAGCAGATGAAAGCCTGAGATCTAGAATGGGGCAGAGGTCCTTTTACATATAATTGGACTTTGGTGACTCCCAGTCTGATTAAATGTAGTGTCCAGTGATGAAGTTGACAGGTCTGCTGTTTAAAGATTTCCTTTGACTAGTCACAGATAAGAGAACAATATACTCAAACTCTTATCTACTGCAGAGAATACATTAGGTAGCAATGATAAGGTTGAAAACGAAGAGTAGGCATGTTGAGTGTAATGGCTTGTTAAATGTAAGTGTCAGCTTCTTCTTATTTTAGAAAATTTCAGGAAGAATCACACACTCCCTCCATATTTATTTGAATTGCCACCTTTGGAACGCAAACAGAATATAATACCTTAATTAGAATAGCAAAGTTGTTCACTTTCCTGCATCACTGCCATAGAGAGGACTGAACTGGAGAGATATAAATTAAATTCAAGCTGTCATGGGGGATTTTTGTTTTGTTTTGTTTTTTTGAATTTTTCTTTAAATCCCAAAATGAGATTAGATGTTCAAGGAGAAGAAAAGAAAGGACTAATGTTATGAGAGGAAAGGGGAATCCTAGGATTTCTCCAGTTCACCTTCTCCCTAATCAAGTCTGCAGGTAGACAATGGTGAGATGGGGAAAATCCCTCACAGTCTGCATTTGTTTTTGTTTGTTTAATGTAATCTAAAGGCTCACGTAACTTCATGTAACTCTAAAGGAAAAAAAAACTCATCTAGCTTCAGAAATTTTTTATCCAGTAACAGAGTAGATTAGGATAAATAGTTGTTGTTAGGACTAAAGAGTTCTTACAGTTATACCATATACTTAAAATTCAAACAATTCACCCATTTCATTTGTCAAGCTCCAGTTTCCCACAGGAATGGCCTTGGTAATCTGGATCTCATACTTCCTACTCACACATCTGCTCATTATTCCAGGCCACGGCTGGTGCACAATCTTTTCTTTTCCCAGCATCACTATTAGGGTAGCATCCCACATCATCCCACATCACGACACATATGCTCAAACACTTGCAATTTTAAGCATGGCAGAACTATGTCTGAATAGTGATCCTGACAGTGAGAAGGTGACTGGGGGGTGGGGGGAATCATTCACACACTTTGTATTTTCTGGTTTCATGAATGAAAATATTTGTAGACGTAGGAAGGGCAACCACATTCAGCACAAAGACAAAAATAAAATAAAATAAAATGTTCCAGATACATTATTTAGGAAATATTCAATTTAAGGGTAGTTCCAAAGACAAAAGAGAGGGGAGGATGTAAGGAAATGTAGTTATTATATCTAGTAAAGTCTTAAGAGAGATGTATTGATGATGCCAATGTTGGAAAGCACCAAAGAGTGTTATCATGGGGAAGAACCTATGGCCAGCTGAAGAACCCCAGATGGCTGGATTTAGTGCCAAGGTCTGAAGTTCCTCAGCCTTGTTTTGCCTAAGAGACATGTCCATCTCTTAAATCATGAGATCCTCAGAACAACAACAACAACAACAAGTATGTAACTCATAAGAAAAAAAGAAGATATCATGTCCTCTTATACATCCACTGCAGAAAGCCTAGTTTACAAACTTTATACCCAATTCAGGGTCAACTGCTTCTCAGCAATTTATGAAATCAGGGAATACGGTGACTTCATGATTCCACAAGTGTAACTTGTGGGTCTGTGAAGTGTCACAATATATTTGATTTTTGAAATTAGTGACACCTGGAAGAACCATTAGATTTATAATTGTTGCTTGCTATTAGACCAGCTTCAACTTATGGCAACCCTATCAATCAGAGACCTCAGATTGCCCCAACAGCCTTACTTGGACCTTGCAAACCTAAAGTGATGGCTTCCTTTATGGAAAGAATCCAGTCTTCTTTTCCTATTTTCTTCTATCTTTCCCAGCATTATTTTCTGTTCCAGTGAGTTATGTCATCTTATGATATGTTCAGAATATGATAGCCTCAGTGTAGCCATTTTGGCTTCTAAAGGTTGATTCCAAAGATCTCAAGGTGAGTTACAATAAAATCAATGTAAAACAGTAAATGAGAACAATAATTTTAAAAGGCTAAACAAATTTAAATATTAAACTAAACAATTTAAAACAACTTAAAAATGAGCCATAGCAAATTTGCCATCTGGATAAAATCAAAGGTTTTAATAAAAGGTCAAGACCTCCATTCATGGGCCCTCAATTACTGAGGTCCCAAGCCACTTAGAGCTTTAAATGTTATCACCACCACTTTGAGTTCAGATTGGAAGCATATCAACAGCCAGTGTAATTCCTTCATAATTGATGTTACATGGTTTCTGAATGGTGTTCTATTTGTAAATCACCATCAAAGCCCCATGTAGACAGCATTGTAGTACTCTAATTGGGAAGTTACTAATAAAAAGGACTACGGTGGTAAACTTATTCTACAACACCTGGCAGCTGCAGTGTGAGAGACACTGAAGGAGCTGGCTAAGGCGCGAGGTAACAGACCCCCCCCCATTCCATCTGCACTGGAAAGAGTGGAGGCAGTAAGGAGGGTGAGTTTTGATTAAGACCGGTGGCGTTTGGAAGGCCTGTAGACCAGAGGCTGAATTTTCCTGCCCAATTCTCCTGCCTCGGACTACCTGAAGGCCAGCGGACTTGAGGTAGCTATAAGGAGACACCCTTTCAAAATGCTGGCTCCTGGCCTTCCCCTTCCCCCCCTTTTCAGACCACCTGATTGCACTGGCCCAGAAAAGGACACAAAAAAGAGCAGCAGAGTCTTTTATGCTGGCTCCATCACCCCCAGAACCCTAGAATTTACTGATTTGCTGCCAGGGGAGAGTTGGAAATTGTCATTTAGATTACTATGCTATGTTGCTATTATGATATGTCATGTATCCTGAATTATTATGCTATGCAATGTATTTTGAATTTTGTATGTCGTATTCTTGATTATTTTTTTTACTTTTGTATAATTAATTTATTGTTACAATGTTTACTGTGGTTTAATAGACAGTGGTGTATTTTGTACTTGTTGTTGTTGTTGTTGTTGTTGTTATTTTATTACCTTTGCTTGTAATCCACCTTGATTCCACAAGGAAAAGACAGAATATAAATAAATAAATTATTATTATTATAGTATCTTGGTACAGAAAGGCCATTGGTGGATGAGTAAAAATAGCCTCAAGCATTCTAAGCCACAGAGTCCACCTGGGCATCCGTTGTCAAATAAAAAAACACAAATAAACAACTTACTATGTAAGAACTCCAGAAGTAGTAATTTGGGGTTTAAAAGTGTGTCAGTCCCTCCATCCCTGCCAAAAGTTTTCTTTTTTAAAAGGAATGGTCATAGAAGAAGATAAACCAATTTCAATTGTTAGCAATGAAATGTTCATATGGTCCTCTATAGCTCCCATCTCTCCCCCCGGCGACCTCAAATTACCTAACTTAACTACTGTGACTGTAGGTTGGCATTATTTAAAGTGATACAAAAAGCCATTGTGCAGGTGCAGGATTATCAAAGCTCATGATCCAGCACAAGAGCTGAGAAGAGGAAATCTCATTTTGAATCTAAACTAAATTTATGTGCATATAAAAGTCATAATTTGGACATTAAGCCATTAAAGGAATAAACAACCCTCAGATGAGCCATAAGGAATAATGAAGAGTCATTTGCTCTGAGAAGCAAAGTATGCTTCCTTCAAATTGCTGGAGTGGATGATCTTCTTTGGAAAGTACTCATAATAAGCATAAGTAAGAATGAGTTGAAACATGGGAATGGCCTGAATACAGATTCTTGTGGATACCAGCTGCATACATCAAATAATAGACATTCAGAGTTACTTCTCACTGGGGGGAAAAGATGCAGGTGAAGTGAATCAAACATGCACCCAGGACTTCAAGTGAAATTGCTGCCAGAAAGGGGCATTTGCTATTGTGGATGTACAACATTAGATATTATTTCCTCCTAATGACTTTTAACATCTGAAATTTAGGGATGTTAATATATGACTCTTTGAATCTTAAAAGTGGGGATGAATATTTCCAGTTTTCTCTTAACTTTGTTAAAAACAAACACTTCTGTACAATTCTTCCCTGATATTTACATATTCCAAAGTGTTTCATGTCATGATTCTGTGCAGATTTACATGGTCTTTGTGTGTGAGAGAGAGAATTTTGGAAGTCTGCACAAAGAATCTTGCACAAAAACACATATGCAGGGATAATTGGAAACAGTGGGAGTTTTCTTGTGCAATATTCTACAATTCTTATGAATAATATGGAATAATACAGTGCCAGAATTTTCATAGCTTTTGCACAGATCCCAAAGTTTTTTTAGAAAATAGCTCTGCATGCATGCATATGCAAAAACACACACACACACACATGTGCAGAATTATTTCCTGAAACATTTTGAGATCTGTGATTACTGTGCAAAAACTATGCACAATTCTCACCACTGTGTTATTCTTTCTAATGAGATTTCACAAATGTTAAGAAACCTGTTTTTCAGACAAGATATGAATAACAGTGAATATTTTTCCATCCCTACCAAAGATTCAACCTAAGGAATGCTCCACACCTTTGCTTCTCCTGCTGCTCCTTTGCCTGCCTTGACATCACACTAGGGGGCAAACAGGATTTAAACAAGAGTTAAACAGGAAATGTCCTGTGATAAACATAGGGCATTTCCTGTTTAACTCTCATTTAAATCCTGTTTGCCACCTAGTGTGATAAAGCAGAGGAAACCTCTGTGGTGAAGAAATAAAAGTGGCATCGCCATGGCTGTTTCCAAAACCTGTGTGGAATTTATTTTCCTGATCCAAATGGGACTGGAACTATCAAATATTTGAGAGGGAAATTGTACTATTTTACTTGGTTTGGGCAAGGATCCTGTTGTTAATCCCAACTTGGATAGATCCATTAAATAATTGTCATTAATTTATGCAACTATGGTGAATCTAATTGGTGCTAACAGTTGGTTTAAGATCCTGAGTCCCTGCCACTGCCTATCTCCTTCCAGGTTTCCAGTGTAATTTACCGAACCTTGAGACAATGGATGTTGAACTGGAGATAGCATTTAAAGTATTAAATTGACCAGAGCTTTGGTCATCCATGCTGGTATCATGCTTCAAACTAGGTCATACTCATCTGGATACTAACAGGTTTGCAGTGTTATGAATAAGGTGACCATTTGTAAGCTGTATTGTTTGGAAACTTGTTGCATCCATCCTTACATCAGTCCAGAAGCTCTGTCATTAAGTACTCTGTGTGGAAAAAAATGGCAACACCCATTTTACTGAAGAAGCTCTAACTAGAGTTGTGAAGAAATATCACCATTGCCAAGATTGTAGCCCATGTTGGCACAGAGCGACAGCACTTGAAAAAAATGGACATGTGTTATTATCCAGACTCTTCATGAAATCTCACTTCCAGGGAAAGAGCAAAGTCTTTTTCACATGACATAGTTATATCACTTTGATGCCACTTTAACTGTTGTGGCTGTGTTCTATGGAATCCTGGGATTTGTAGCTTCATGAGGAATTTGGAATTCTCTTCCAGAGAGATCAAGGTGAGACTATTTTAAATAATCTTACAGCATGATGACAAATAAAGTTAAGATTTATAAGCCTGCTCTACATAATATCCACTTCTTCCTTGAGCTGGGATTGAAATCACAGACACAGTCCTGGTGTAGGCACCCAACATGATGTGTCAAATACCATGTCTGTGTGTTCTCGAAGGTGTGTTGCTGATGGCTCTGGCCACATTTTGTGCACAATATGTGTATATCTATTAATGTAAAAAGAAGTGCAGAGTGAAACAGTTATAGCCACCATTTCCACTTCCCATGATGCCTCCTCAAATGAAACACTAGTCCTACAGAGATGCAAAATAAACAATGTTTGAACGATGGCAAAAATATAATCTGGCATTTGCACAGCTGGAAAGATAAATTAATGTTGCTAGATGGTATTTCTGAAATTGTCAGGAGATCACTTGAAATTCTGAAATAAGAAGGAACCATACCTAACATATAGATATTTGATGATAACATACTCCCCCCCCCCCATTTCCTACATGGTGAGTATAAATTATTTACCTCAGATACAAAGTATTGCAAAATTTATCACATAATGATTCTAACCATTCCATTTGGTTAATGCATATTTATCTTGATTTGTTTTATAAATATTTTTCCAACTGACAATTTCTGTTAAAGTGGATATTACCATTAATGGCATTTAACAAGTGACAGAATTATAATTGCTTTCCCTAGAGAATAATGTTGTGTAAATTCAACAGAAAAATGTGTAATTGTTACCTTACGCTTGAAACTGATTAAACTGTTATTAATTTATACATACATAATGTATGTTTGTTTCATATGAATATTTTACTGGGTTTTAAACTAAAACTTACTTACCAAGCTCCAGTTTTTCCTTGTAGTGTTTCCTCTTGCCTGATATTGGGCAGCTGACAGTAATTATTCAGTTTCTCCAACATGCATACTTTTTATACAGAACAAACCAATCTGGGTCATCCAGATTAGTTATTGCATCCATTTCCAAATACTCCTTGGCTGTTTTATGTATGTAGAGGTTTTTAAAATGTGGGTGTAAAATCTTTTCTATTATTATTATCTCCTCCTCTTCTTCCTAGATGTTCTGATTTTCTCTGTTTTCTTGGTCTGGAATAGATGGAGAGGAAAAAAACCAACTCAATCTTGCTTTTCCCCAAAGCAGGTTGAAACTGCATTGCCCACACAGCCTGCTTCCAAGGCAGGCCAAATACCCATGGCCTGACTGTCCAGTGCAGCATCAAGCCATGCCACTGACTGGGTAAATTTTTTTTATTGCCTCCCCGACATACATGTTCACCATCACACAAACACACTACCTGCAACCTCTAAGTACCTCCCAGATCTGCCCAGATGTCATCCCATTGCATGGCCACCCATTTGATTGGCCATACAGTCACACATGTGATGCTCCACCAATTAAGGGCATCAGTGCATCAGTGTGTGAGTGACAGATTGGCAAAACACAATCAAGGAGGCCTCACATAACATTTCCCCTTCACCCCATATCCCCCCATTGGACTGTCTGGTTTATGTATGTTGTAATTAAATCCACAGGAAATGTTGCACTTTCATTTCTTTGCTTTGCCACAGCCCCACACTCATGTTGGACCATTTATATGTAGCAACAAAGATGACATTTTCCAGGTTAAATCCAAATATAATGGTTTCTTTTTGCTCCAGTTTTTGATCCTGGTTTCCAACTGCTTTTGAGGCGTGTGTAAGCTACACACCCCATCTTCAAAGCAGCTGGAAACCGCTGTATTTAGCCTATTTGTTTCACTCCCTTTTTAGGCTATCTTCTCCTTCTGTTGCTTCTTCTGTTTGGAAATTTGACATTCTTTTTTTTTCTTTAAGAAAAAACATGGCACTCAAATGGAAAAGAGATTATATGTGTGGATGTGTAAGCATGGTGTTGTGGTTTAGTTTGACCATGACTCTGGATACCAGTCTTCAAATCTCCATTTGGCCATAGAAGCCCACTGGGTGACCATGGGCAAGTTCCACTCTCTCAGCCTTAGAGGAAGACAAAGTCAAACCCCCTCAGAACAAATCTTGCGAAGAAGCCCCTGAAACTGGTCTGCCTCAGAGTCATCATAAGTTGGAAATGACTTGAAGACACACAGCAATAACAGACAAATAAATGTTATCTTGTAGCAAAATGATCTTGCTCTGACATGGTAAGCTTATTGTGAAAATGGGGAACATCCCAACAAGATTCTGGCACATCACCCTAAGCACCACCAACAATGCAATATTATTGAAGTTATCAAAAATGAAAGCAATAACTTATATATACAGATATAAATCTCCAATTTTCAGGGTTTTTTGTAGGTGTTTATAGCTTTGATAATGGAATTCACCAACAGAACATCATGACTTTCATATCCTTGCATATAAAGCAACCATTTATTTTGGAGAAATGGGGTATATCCTGACCCTGATGGTACCATTGAATTGAATGGTACAAAATGTTTCCAGCCTGTTAGCACCTAGAATGCTCCAACAGGAAAAACATATTTTAGTATCCAGCTTCCTCTCTTCATCATTAAATGATGCCTATATGACCCTGATGCCTAAACCTGGTAAGGATCATGTTTTATGCACTAACTACTACCCTATATCATTAATTAATGTTGGTATCGAAATATTGTAATCTATTTTAGCTCATAGATTATAAAATGTCATTTCATCTTTAATAACTCCTGCCTAGGTGGAATTTATCAAAAAACAGGAAGGGAGCTGATATTTGATTAATTGTGGACTTGATTGCTTTAAACATTGATAGAACTGATTAGCCAATAATTATTTCTTTAGATAATGAGAAGGCATGGTTATTTCTGGGTTTCTGAAAATATTTTTGAAATGGATAAACATTTTATATTCAGCATCAAGAACAAAGGTAAAGGTTTTCCCTTGACATGAATGTCAATTTGTAACTGACTTGTAGTGTGTGGTGCTCATCTCCATTACTAAGCCAAAGAGCCAGCATTATCCTAAGATGATTCTGGTAGTCATGTGGCCAACATGACTACACAGAACACTGTTACCTTCTCACCAAAGTGGTACCTACTTATTTGCTTGCAAATAAGTATGCTTTCAAATAAGCATGCTTTCAAACTGCTAGTTTGGCAGAAGCTGGGACTAGTGAAGGGAGCTCACCACATCATGATCTTGAACTGCCAACCTTCTGATATTAAGATCATACCACTAAGTTACTGCATCCCTTAACATTTGCTTTTAAACAGAATTCCAGAATCAATGGATTTAAGTATGTCAGTTTAGCATTTTAAAACATTGCTTTTTGCAAATGTTCTTTTGTTGTTCATTTCAAAGCTTTAGACATCAATCCCTGTTTTGGACTAGACAATTGGAATAGACAATCCAGCTCTGACTATAAAATTATTATTGGTTTTAACATCTGCCACTACTATGGCTATACCTAATACACCAGAAACTGATATTTTGGGTGTATTGGTCTCTACAATCTCTATTCAGGAAAGGCAATCAGAAAATTGGAGTTGTAATAGTGCTAATGCTTCATTAATATATATGTTTTGAATAGCTACATTTTGGGAGGAGGTATTTACATGAGTAAATTTGGTTTTGGAAAGTTCCTTGATATTCATTCACATGCATGTTTGTTTGTTTTTAAATTATTTACCTGTTTCTTGGAAATTAACAAATGGTCAACAAAAGTAGATTTTAATGCTCTTTTGATTATTAAAACATTAATACTTTGATACTGAAAAGATAATTTCTATCTATGTCTGATGAATAAAAGATATAACAATGTTTGCAACATTTGAAAGAATGATGTATAGATGAAATTTACAGATTGACTTTTATTTGTTTTGTCAGCTTTCATAGAGATTTATGACTGATGGGGTTATTCTTCCTCCTTTTGTATTTTTATTTGCCTGATTTTGCTCTAGTGTAACGATTTCATATGTCAGTCATTCAGTAGTTTATTGTAGTTGACTAAAAGCCTATATATATATATATATATATATATTCAATTGAAACCACTAAAAGAATGCATACATACAAGTGTATGAACATCCATTTTAAAAAGCTTAATGAACCACCTGCACAACCCCCCTCAAGGTTTGTTGACTTGGAGAGAAAGTATTTCATAGAATCATAGGAAATTATCACATGGTCCTTCAATAGTGGGATAGAAGTGGGACTGAAACTGTAATTGATGGATCTTATCACACCACATTGTGGCTAGGCAGTAGGTATCCTGTGGTCAATCTGTGCTTCTACCATTGCTTTCAATGAACAGGAAAATCCTGTGAATAGCTGTCGATCCCACAGTTATGCCATTACTGAAGAGTGTGTCATAGGTCACTCTGGGGTAATTCAGAGGAGGGAAATTAAACTGCTTTCATTGTACTGCTAAAGAGGCAATCCATCTTGGGCAGAAGAAAGGGGATTCAAAGGACTTTCACTGCATAGACACATACACACCATTCCCATTGAAACCATTGAAAGCAAGACTTCTTAGTACTGATGAGGCAACCATTTCGTCTGGAGCAATAAAAAAGGGATTTTACTGCATGGAGACCCATGCAACAGACCAACCACCCAATCCCAATCACACACACACACACACACACACACCATTCACTATTTATCTTCTCCAGCCTTCACTATGATTGGCTGGCACCAGTTCTCTTCCTATTAGTTGTTGCTATGCTGGCCCAACTCTGTCTGCTCTCCACAATATGATATGAATTGTTGCTGTTTCAGGTGCTTAAAAAGCCGCAACAGCATCAGGAGGGAAGCTTTGTGCAACAATCTCCATAGGAATATAGAGTTCTTCCTAATGTTGAGGCAAACTCTCTTTTCCTGTATTTCTTCCCAGTGTAGCCAAGGTTCTAATCAGGGGAATTTTTAATTAGCTCAAAATTGAGAGGGGGCGGACTACAAGCACCCTGCAAAATCGCTTCCCAATTTGTATACAAAGGGACCAAATAATTCTTAAGAAATGGAGCAGAGACAGGCCTCTTTAATTAAATCTAATTTATATTAAAGGGGGGGGGGAATCACACAGCAAATCACTGGCATACACACATTCACACAGGAAAATCAGGGGTGAAAAGTGGGATATTTCAAGGTATTACTAACAGCAATACTTACTCTAGAGTAAACCTTCTCCTGGAATCCAATAGAGTGATGATGGAGTTAAGACTCAGTCATGGAGTGAGTGACTGGACCAGAGCTAGACTAGAAATCACAGGGACAGAGCTTCCTCCTGAAATACACTGAGGGGAGATTTATGGGGGGGCGGGGGTTTAAAGGCAAAAGCTAGCCTCTGGCAAAGGTGCTTAATTCCTGGAACAAAGGTGTCTGATTGTTTTTGATTGTTTAGATGAGGTAATCTGGTCTGATAACAATCAAGGGAGCTACGAAGGAGTTAAAATTGATAGCAGGCTCATCAGATGAGAGATCTTAAGACAATCATCACTCATTCATCTGATTATTGAAGGTGATGGTGATTCCATTTGCAACTCCCAAACTGCCTTCCTGCCTTGGGATGGGATTTTCCAGGTGGCCTTGGTGTGACCTGCCTGTCATCGCCCAGGTGGTACTGGGATAATCTACAGGATACATCGGGGATGATGTGGAATGTCACACACACCAAAATTTTTAGAAAAATGCAGTCTTGCAAACACTAGTGCCTGGAAAAGAAGCTCCAAAATCTAAACAGCTTGTTTGTATATCTGTATGTTTATTTATATATCTATATCACTAATATACTCTCTTACCAAGCCAGCTGCCTGTATTTTTAACTCACAAGTGGTATATCTTTGGCAACTGTTAAGATGAGCACCTGCACTTCAGAATATACCAATATACAGCTAATTCAACTGTTATTTTTGGCATATCATGTAAGTGTGATTTTCAAGCATTTTTGGCATTTCCCTTTCTTTTATATGAATACTTTCAATCCCCAAAATATTAATATCAATAAACATTGTGGGTGTATGTCAATGGGCCTATTAAGTTAATAGATTTCCTCCACTTTTCCTGACTTCTATAATTACTCATTTGCAGAGTTTTGTCACATTAGTTTTGCAAGGCTATAATCTCTATTGCTACTGGCTTCTGTATTCTGGGAGTTGTAGTCCAAAAAACTAACATTTCCAATTTTGCTCCCTGGACCACTGCTGCAACTAGAAATCTTCCTTCTTTGGATTTCCTTTCATGTTTACCAAGATTCTGCATTTAAGTGCCTATGGCTGTCATTCTAAGGAAATTTTACTTGCAAGTTAGCTACAGTGGATTCATGAAAGGATCTTTTCAACCATATGTGCTTAAGATCAACTTGCCAGGCATTTCTTTCTTTCCTTGGCTTGGCATACAACTTGGAAAAATCTCTGCTCCTTGGCAGTTTCCATACAAAGGATTTTGTCTTAATGAGCCAATTAAGAAAAATCTAAATCATGTCCACCGAAACAACAATATCAAAGAAAAACACTTTCTGAAGCAATAGTTTATGTGTAAGTTTTGTTTTATTTTGTTTCAAACATACACATGGAAATAAAGTAAGTATCAAAATGGATGGCTACAGAAAGTCTTCTAAAATGATGAAAATCAAGGGTTTACACTGAGACTCACTGACATAATAATATAACATAAGATGGAAGGCACTGATATGAAATGACATAGTTGATTATTACTATCGTTATTATTGCATTTTTACTGACTAGGACCCACTTTTCATGAGCCAAATGCCCCATTTTGCCCTGTTCAGATTATGCACATCCCAAACCCCAGTTTTTGTGCAAGCAGTCCAGATGATGTTTGGCACATTCCACACCAGAACTGGGGTTTTAACAACATTCAAATGATTTTAAAAATATATACCTGTTGCTCCAGAATTTCTAGGAAAATTCTGATCCCTCCATTTCTGCCCTGCTGAAGCTGTCTGCACAGGTGTGCTACTAAGCCACCAGGCATGGGTTGCTCATTTTGAAGTCATAACAAGGCACCCAGTATGTGATAATCACTGGTCACCTCAGCAGCGAATGATCCAAGGTGGTGACAGATGCATGGGGCATGTCAGTGGGATGCCCATGCAGATAGGCTGTGGTGACATGGGAATGAAGATCCAGACAACAGGGGTAGGTTGGGGAAGATGTGGGGGCAGGATTCTCTGGTCTGCCCTCACAGTATCCTGGCCCATGCAGAACTTACTGGCCCATGCAGACATGGCTAGGGATCACTTTTTGTTTTTGTTTTCTTTTGAGTGCTATAGTTGGATACAATACCTTGGTTTCACTTAAATACTCTGCAGTGTGCACTCCTTAATTTGTAGGGGACATTTGTTATTCTAGCTCAAGCAGTAAAATGTCCTGGAGATGATAGAGATGATGATATTAAAGAATGACACCAGGAAATTATGTGAAAATGACATGCTCACTGCACAAGTACTAGGGCTAATAAGTGTTTGATCTTCAAAGAAACTATATGTCACCCTGAAAGAATAGCTAGCTCCTGGGTAGCTGGATGAATGGTTGGATCATGTATATAAAGCAACACCTTTTGTTTCAAAGAAGGGCTTTGGGAATCTGTCTTTATGTTGATCATATACAGGAACTAACAAATACTTAGGTTGGAGGGCCAGAACTGGCACACGCATGGTGATAGCCAAAGTTATATGAACTACATTCAAGTTAAGAAACCGTTGTGCATAAGTACAAAAAGAAATCTTTTAAAATGTAAAATTTCAAAAGTGTCTTTGTCCATATGTCCCATTGACTCAATTTGCTAACTTCATTTGGAATTCAGTAGGAGACTCACATCTATTTAAATTGACTATTTAAGTTGACATTTGTAACGTCTGTAGAAAATAGAATTGAACAATTTTGTAATGTCCTTATTTGGCAATGGGCTGCCGTGACATTATTACATAGAGAAGCTGGTGAAATAACCATAGCCCATCAGTACCAATACACATCTAGACTGATGTGCATTGTTCCTGGTGAGCAATGGCGCTATGCACACCAGGAATTCTTGATGTACACCCATAAAACAGCTAGGGATTGTAGAGCTTGATGCATTTCAGGATATTCTGACCATATTTTTAAAAATTCTTTAGGAGATTTCTTAAATGCCTTTGCTACATAGATAAGTATGCATAAGATTATGTAACATAGACCAAAATATAGAATCATGGCTTTTTCTAATAAGGCAGGATATCAGATTCTATCATATCAATATTTAGCCTTTGATTTGTTAACAGACAAGGTGGAGGTTTGGACAATGCAATGCCAATGATGCCCGGAGGACTCTAGAGAGATGTGCTCAGTTAAATAGCAACCTCTCAATGACACTTGAACAAAACCCTTGATCTCTCCATGCTTTGCCACTTTATCATGGTCGTTTATCTCTTTTCTGTCAAAATTACATTGGCACCAACACTTTTACTCATGTTGTGAAATATTATGTGAAGGATTTTGTCAACTGATGTTATCTTTAATTGAATAATTAAAAATAAAGAAAACTTTCATTTGTAAGATAATTAAAATAGAAAGTAAAGTTAACAAAATGCTTATATTGGCACAGTTATTGTTATTATTACCAGTAGTTGTACTACTAGTAGTAGCAGCAGCATTAATATTGCTGACACTGACATCAAGGTTTACTTATAAGCATACTCAGCCCACAGCCCTCTAAAAACCTCTCCATCCCAGTTTCAATTCTTGGGGAAAAGTAACTAGTGAAATGGTTAAATGAAGAGATCTTGTAGCACATCTGAAATTGTGTGAAAGGTTTAGCATAAGCATTCATAGAGTTGGTTTACTTCTTCAAATGCATGAAATGAATTGATATTACAGACTAACAAAGCTATGTCTCTGAATTCTACCCCCTAGTGAAATGTGTGTGTGTGTTTTAATGTTACAACCTCTGTTGCTACAGAAGGAAAAGCATAAAGCTAAATGTACTGAGACTGCTTGTAGTACAAGTATGGGGGGGGGGGAGTGCAGCTACTTATTATTGGGTATATGGAAGTCACATATAAGGAGGTCCTTGGATGCAGCAGTAAAAGCAGCCGTTTATTCTTTCATTTTTATTCCACTTCCTGACCAAAATGTCACTTAGAGCAGCTCACTTACAATCAGTAAAAATATTAGAGATTTGCTGCACACAGTCTTGTGGTGTTAAAAGTCACAACACAGATGGGAAAAGGCATGAGAAGGAAAGATGAGAGACAGTAAATAGTCTTTCAATAAGCCTGTGGAATTGGCATCTTAGATGTTGCTATTACAGCCTGTTGGAAATGCTGCTGGTAAACCGAAGTGAGTGTCAAAGTGGTGTTGGAGAATCCAGTAAATGGTATCTAAACTTCCTAATTTATGGTTGGGAGAGAAACTTTCTGACAGTAAGGGCTGTTTGACAGTGGAACACACTCCCTCGGAGTGTAGTGGAGTCTCCTTCCTTAGAGTTCTTTAAGCAGAAGCTGTATGGCCATTTGTCAGGGATGCTTTGATTGGGAGTTCCTGCATGGCAGGGGGTTGGACTGGATGGCCCTTGTGGTCTCTTCCAACTCTATGATTCTATGATTCTAGATCAACTATTTTATGTATAGTATTTGTTATTATACTTATATTAGTCATTACCTTTCAAGTGAGAAGGAGAGCACCTTGTTCCATTTCTCACCATCATCACTTTCCTCATTCAGCAACAAGTATGAAAAAAATGTTCCTATTTGCATGGACACTCTCCAAGTTTGTGAGTATGCAAAAAAATAATAATAATCAAGGTTCTTGTTAACAAGGAGAACCTCCACACGAACAGAAACCTCTGAACCACATGAGGAGAACGGTGATGGAAAGAAGGAAAGTAGGTGTAGTCCCCTTTACAAGCTGAGTCCAGCACAGTGAGCAATGTCAGGAAATAGATTTGGATTAAAAGAAATCTTTAAGGTGGTTTGAACAGATTGTACCTGCAGCATATACACTGCCCAGAAAATGCATATTGGTGGGGTGTCACACCTTCTGAGTCCTATGTTGTTGTTGTTGTTATTGTTGTTGTTAAGCTTTATTTATAGAGTGCTGTAAATTTACACGGCACTGTACGTACAATCAGTTAAACATAGAATAAAATAAAATAAACCCGCCTGAGGCATACACTCTACTAAAATAATTTAACATTTATTGACATTAAATAATAAAATATAGCAAGCAAACAAAATTAAACCTATGATAACAATCAAGTGGTGCCTGGGAATGCTTACCTGAACAGTATTGTATTTAACTCAGCTTTAACGCTGGGTAAAGAGGTGATGAACCATGCTCAGGAAGGAAGGAGGTTCCAGGATTGAAGAGTGGCCAGTGAAAAAGGGCGGCTCTGGGGTGGAGAAGAAAAATCCTTGGCTGGGACACAGTCCTTAATTCCCAGAATGGAGAGAGTGAATGGAAAGGTAAGGAGAAAGAAGCTCCAATAAATAAGGAGGTTCCAACCTATGCAGAGCTTTAAAAGTAATCAACAGCAGTTTGTAACAGATACAGAAAGGGAGGGGGAGCCAATGGAAGGATGACAATAAATAAGGAACATGATCAAAGCAGTGAGCAGAACTGACGATGCGTGCAGCTGAATGATGGACAGAAATTAAAGGATGGAGATGAGAAAGAGGAAGTCCCACCAGAAGAAGGTTACAAAAATCCAATCACAAGACTACTAAGGCATGGACCAGCATCTTGGCAGTGGAGGCTGAAAGAAACGGCATGTAGCTGGGGGGGGGGGGGGAATCCCTATGGGAGCTAGAAGGTATACTGACTAATCATATTCCTGACTGCTGGTGTGCAGAGTTTCTTCACATGATGGTGTTTACAATGTCATAAGCTCGAGAAACACTTGCTATAGGCTGGGTGTTTTTAATGGCCTCCCTGTAGTGACTGTAATGTGTGAACTTTTCCTGAACTCCTAAATGTACCACCAAAAGAAGTTTAGAGTCATTCACTTCTACCGTTTATCACTGCTTATCACAGTATGCATAACAGGAGGATAAATGGTCATCATGCTTACATAAGCATGACAACATCCTTCAGGTCAAAACAGCTACAGGTGAGAAGGAAGCCATTTTAGATAAATCAGGTACTCTTTCCTGACACGATTTCTTAAAACTTTAAAAAAAATGGTCAGAGAGAATGGCAGCTCAGTGAAGGGATGAAATGTTTAAATATATTCATCATAACAGACTGGAGATATCTTGCATTTTCTGACTGAGGCCTGAATCTGATTAGTTAGTCCAAAGTGGTGTTGAATCAATTGTTAAATGGTGATTCAACACATAGGCAGACTCTATTGGTTCAGTGGATCTACTCTGGGTATGGTTAAAAATTGGACTCTGGCCATTATCTTCCATTCTGTTTTATGTGCTCACTATGGAATCTCAGTCCACAGTGAGGAACTAAAGAAGCAATGCAACATGCAAAGAGGCAAAGAAATACAGACTGTCCATAGGACATCAATATATAAGCCATCTGCATTCTAGTTTGACGTTGAAATAGAGATGTGAAGACACCTCACTAATTTACTTGTTCTTGATAAGACAGTCTGCCCTGATATGTCAAGACTGACATGTTCTTAACTCTCAAGAGATTTTCTTGCTTCAAGTGAAAAAACTAAACAAGCCTCATGGAATTACAGCCCATGATCCCAAGAATCCAAGGGGCTTTTTAGACCGCCCAAAAGGGGCAGTCCATAGTTGCCCCTTCTAGCGGTGAGATGAGGCCTAGGCTGCCGCACGGGCAGCCCCAGAGGCCTCATCCTGCTGCTTTTGGAGGCCGTGGGGAACCGGCAAACTGCTGGTTCCCCGCGGCCTCCAAGCGGGGTGCAGTGGGCACTCTGGGCACCCGCTGCACCCCGCTTCCCTCGGCGGGGCTGAAGGGGGAAAGGGGCCGCCGCCGCGGCCCCTTTCTCCCTGGGTCTTTGCTGTGGCCATTTAAAGGCCTCGGCAAAGACCCGCCGCAAAAAAAAGAGCTCCGAGTTGGAGCTCTTTTTTTGCGGCGCGGGAAGGACGCGATTGGCGCCCTCCCGCGCCACAAAAGCGTCACAACGTGCTCAGCGTGTCAAAACACTGAGCACGTGATGAAACCTTTACGGCGCCTCCATATAGACACCTCCATCTTTAAATGGCGGCGTCCATACGCTTTAGGCTTAGGGAGGGTGTAAAAGCTACACCCTCCCTAACCCTAAAGGTGGGCTTTTTAGCCCTTAAAACGCCTTTTTTTGCCCATCTAAAATGGGCCCAAATTGTTCTTGGCAGCACCATTTGCAAAGCCAGTAGTATGGGGAGATTGTGGGCAATTTGGGTCCAGACTGTCGTGGCAGTTTGGGCCCAGAAAGCTGGGCCAGAGCTAACAAAATGAAATTCAACACAGACAAATGTAAGGTTCTGCATTTAGGGAGGAAAAATGAAATGCACAGATATAGGATGGGGGATACCTGGCTGAATGAGACAACATGTGAAAAGGATCTAGGAGTCCAAGTGGACCACAAGTTGAACATGAGTCAACAGTGTGATGCAGCAGCTAAAAAGGCCAATGCAATTTTAGGCTGCATCAATAGAAGTATAGTGTCTAGATCAAGGGAAGTAATACCACCACTCTATTCTGCTTTGGTCAGGCCCCACCTGGAATACTATCTCCAGTTCTGGGCACCACAATTCAAAAAGGATGTGGAGAAACTGGAGCGGGTCCAAAAGAGGGCGACTAAAATGGTGAAGGGTCTGGAAGCCATGCCCTACGAGGAACGACTTAGGGAGCTGGGAATGTTTAGCCTAGAGAACAGAAGGTTAAGAGGTGACATGATAGCCCTGTTTAAATACTTGAAGGGATGTCACATTGAGGAGGGAGCAAGCTTGTTTTCTGCTGCTCCAGATTACAGGACCTGGAACAATGGATGCAAGCTCCAGGAAAAGAGATTCCACCTCAACATTAGGAGGAAATTCCTGACAGTAAGGGCTGTTCGATAGTGGAACACACTCCCTCAGAGTGTGGCGGAGTCTCCTTCTTTAGAGGTCTTTAAGCAGAGGCTGGATGGCCATGTGTCGGGGATGCTTTGATTGGGAGTTCCTGCATGGCAGGGGGTTGGACTGGATGGCCCTTGTGGTATCTTCCAACTCTGTGATTCTATGATTCTATGATTCTAACTGAAAGACCTTATCTCCTCATACAAATCAGTGTGAACTTTAGGATCTACAGGGAAGGACTTTCTCTCATGTGCATTTGGTGAGGACATGGGAGAGAGCCTTTTTGTATGGCTACGCCCAGACTGTTTAATTACCTTCTGTGTGAGCTCTAGTTTGCCCCCTCACTGCTCATTCTGTGCTGTCAGATGATGATGCATTTTAAACAAGCAGGACTGTAGATTTTAATGATGCAACTTTACTGTGTGTGTAAAGTTGTTTTAATCTTTTACCATAAATCATGTTTTGACTGTGTTTTGCTGTATACCCATGTATAAGTCCAAAAATTTTAGTAAAAAAAATGACACAAAAAACCTGGGTTGACTTATCCATAGATCAATGTAAGTATTGAACTTTAACTCTCTCTCTCACACACACACATACACATATGGAACCATCCAATTTCTCTGAATAGAGGGGCAAAAGGCAAGAGCTTAGTCCATCATGGGAGCACCAAAAAGAAGCTTGCATCCCCTCTACTCTCTCATCCATCCTGCCAGAATATTTTAAGTTCTTTGGCATCATTTTCCTTTCCATCATCCTTTCCATCTTTTGTTACATGCCCCTAAATTTTTCCCTCGACTTATCCATGGGTCATATCAAGATCCATAATTTTGGCCCAAAAAACCTACCCTAGACTTACACATGAGTTTGACTTATAGTTGAGTATATACAGTAAGTGTTTTTAACTGTTTTAATCTTGTGTTTAAATAATATTATTTTAAAAAACTTTTCTATAATAACTTTTTACCTTAGTCTTTTTGAAAGCAAGTGGTGCAGTGATTTGAGCAGTGACTACAACTCCCGAGCAGGGTTTGAGTCCCAGCTCAGCCATGTAAACCCACTCAGTGATCTTGGACAAGTCACACTCTCTCAGCCTCAGAGCATGGCAGTGACAACCCCCTTCTGGACAAATCTGCCAAGAAAACCGCATGATAGGTTTACCTTAGAGTCCCCATAAGTCTTGAAGGCACACAACAACAACCATAACCACAACAAAATCACCTTGTATCCCATTGCCACGCAGGTCAGGCACCAAGAAAGACAAAACACATGGCTGGAGGGAACATGGCCACAACTTTATTGCAACAAGCCAGAAATAAACAACAATAGGGTTGGCCCAAAGCATAAGGTCTGGATCTGGACATCAACCAAACCCATGTTGGTTAATGTACGGTTGCTTGTAGCCAAGCATCAGGATGACGTAGGTGCCAAGCCCCGCCCTCTTGCACAGTTGGGCAACTGTGCTGCTCCAATTCGATTTGCAAGGCACTCTAGTCACCAGGTGTTAAATGATTGTGGCCCCCGCACTGGCCACATCAGCACGCTCCATACACCCGGGTCGCAAGGACTCCCGATCCAGACCCATTGAGCCCTGGAAACCCCTCACCCCAGATCCAGGCCTATGCTGTTGCCCTAAACCAGTTGTGACTATCAACTCCCAGGGAGGGAGGGTGGGAGAGCCGAACGAGGCAAGGCGCCCACGCGCGCCGACGCTGGCCTTAAATAGGCCCACTGACCAATAGGAGGCCGAGAAAAGGGGGAGGTCCCTCCCCCTTCTCGCCTCCAGCCAATCAGAGTGAAAGGCGGGCGGCCGGGAGCCAATCATGCAGCCCGCCTCACTCCCAAAGCAGCCTGGGACTTGGAGTCCAGCCCGACTGTTTTGGCGGGCTGGATTCCCACGGTCTGGCAATGGCCGCCGGGAGGGATGGCCGCCGGGAGGGAGGTTGCAGCGGGCGCACCCAGTGGCGCTTCCCGCGTGGCAACAGCGCCGGCCCGATAAATCGGGCGGCGCTATTTTTGGGAGAAAGGCAGAATGTAAATTCAATAAATTTGGTGGCAAAATAATTGTTCCAAATTTGACTCTTTTAAAAACAATGGGGAGAGGGACTGGGTGGTTTGAGAAGATTTTTGAGGGACTCAAGGAACACATGTACAGGGCACAAGCTCCTTGCAGTGTATGGACTGTGCTTTTCCCACCCCTTTTCGATTTTGTAATACTTCAAAGCAGTTTCAAAATACAATACCAACAATTTTTGTTAAATATTGATTATAAAATATATATGACTCTGCTAGCTGAAAGACTCAAGAAAATGTTAAGTAAATAGATCCACAAGGGTTTTTTGTCCGGTAGACAATGAAAAGAAAATACAAGAACAGTGCTGAACATAATTGAACATTACAGCAAACACAATGAAAAGCAATTGCTGATGATTTTCTTAGATGTAACCAAAGCATTTGACAACATGCTTTGTCTTATGACGCAAGTCTTATGAGAGATGAATATGGGAGAAAATTTTCTGAAAAGGATAAGTAGCCTCTGTACAACACAAAATGCCGGGGGGGGGGGGGATGAAAGAATGCAAGATATCTAAAGGAACCCACCAAAGGTGTCCCTTGTCACCTCTGTTTGTAATAGTTTTAGATGTCCCAGTGAGGAAAAACAGGACAGACCCAACAATTAAAGGATTGGAAATACATGGTGATTCATATAAGCAGTTGGCAATATTTCTGGATAATCCATAAGAAAGTACAGTTGGCCCTCTGTTTTTGCAGGGAATCTGTTCCCCCTCCCCCCCTTTCCGTGAAAACAGAGGCTCGTACATATTCAAATCTTATAGGCTTTAATGGGGTGTGTCAATGCACCAGGCACACACACCATTAGAAATAGCGCAGGTTGCCCCTCCATGGATATTTGAGGTCATGGATCTCAGATCCATGAATTAGAAGGGGTGACTGTATATATACTAATGAAGATACTGAGATAATTTGGGGAAGGTCAGGGATTATAGTGAACCAAGTAAAGAGCAGAATTTTAACAAACAAACAAACAAACAAACAAGGAGGCAGCTCAGTTAAAAGAGCAATCCAGCCTACAAACAGTAGATAAAGTTAAATATCTAGGAGTGATAATAACCAAGAAAAAATTGGAACTGTTTGTAAACACCTATTAAAAACATGAAACCAAATCAGCATGGATTTTTTTAAAAATGGGCAAAACTGAACCTATCAATATTAGGGAGAATATCCTCAATCCAGATGAATATATTACCAAAAGTAATCTATCTGTTTCAACATCTACCAATCATCATGAATGATAAACCATTTGAACAGTGGGAAAAAGAAATCTCCAAATGTAAATGGGGTGACAACATACCTAGAATTAAAAAGAAGATCTCACAAGACAGAAAGGACAGAGGAAGCCTAAGGCTCCTTATCCTAAAGATTTAGTACCATGCTTTTGCCTTAAACTGGGTCAGTTATAGGATTCTACTGGGAAAAAGAGACTGCTGAAATTAGAAGGATCAGGCATTTATTTTGGTTGTCACACTTTCCTCTGCTACAACAACTTGAATGCCAACAAGGAATTCAACAACTACTATGTGAGGAAATCACTGCTGAGGATATAGTGTCGGTACAGCAAATGTCTAACCCCTAAAATCCCAAATCTGGACAACACCCATGAGGCATTCTATAAACAAAGAAAATCTTCCGAAAAGGACTTGGCTAACCTATAAAGAGCTACTAAAAAGGTTAATGGAGAATACCATCTAAAATGAAGAGAAGAATTAGTCCAAGAAGGAATAAATTGCCACTGGTTTCTTTACCATCAAAACATGAAGAGGGATCTCAAATTCGGAGGAATAGAGACCAATAAGATGAAACTAGATATGCTACTAAAATTGGATAACCAAACAAAAGGTTGGAGTAAAGACCTGAAATTTACAAAGTGCAATGATCTAAAAGTGAACTATTACAAACTTTTCTACAGATGGTATTTAACACCCTCCAAAACAGCCAAGTTTAATGAAGGCTTATGAAACACCTGCTGGAAATGCAGAAAAGAAAAGTGCACATTTTATCATATGTGGTGGCAGTTCTCAAGGCAAGGTGGTTTTGAAAAGAAATTCATGCCAAAATAACTGTAATGCTGAACATCAATTTGAGCCTGTCACCTAAAATGTTTTGATGTTTCTACCTTTCAGAAGACAGAGAATAAAACAGCAATTTATCATAGAATCACTCCGCATTTAGAGCATTTTCTTTTCTTTTCTTTAAAAAAATGTTCTTGAAAATGCAAACAACAACAACAATCACCACCTCAAAACCTTTCCTGAGACCAACAGAAAGTACCTCGGTATCTTACTGATATTTTATGGTTTCTTGTTCTCTCATGCTGGAATGAGACAGGCAAGGACATTCATCTTGATCTTGAAATAACATTAAAGAGGGAATTAGGAACAAGTGCATGATGAGAAGAAGTGTAGGCTGAAACATAAAATAAAGAGCTATAAAGGAACATACATGTATATAAAGAAAGAGGAAAAAGTCCTACGCAGTTGCTTGATTGTGAGCACATTAGAACCCTGTAGTTTTTGTTTCATCTCAACATATGCAATCAGCAAGGCTTGCTTTTATCGCTACTGATCATAATGACATGAGTGAAGTGCTCAATGAGAAGAGATCTAATTATCAATTGATGAATCATGCTATACAATTTTGGCTGTAATCAATCATGTTCCAAATGGAATCCAGGTTACATGCAAGTAATTATCTACTTGGGATTAGAAGGCAGGTTGATTTATTTGTCAGATGGGCAATGCCATCTGATAAATAGCAGATAAGGCTAGTACAGGAGTTAGCTGCATAGCAAAATGTTCAGTCACTTTCTAAAAGGATGGCATCACTACTTCACAAAGTTTTGTTTCAAAGACAAGATTTATACTAAGAAATTTTGTATTCCTGCTCCTGATTCCATTGTCTTTTTTACAAACCTCTGCATACTCGTTTAACATTTGTGTATTAATTCCCTTTTTTAGAGACCTGGACCAACAAGGTGCCATTTTTTGGCATGAATATAATACTGTATCTGGATGGAATTAATGCCGAAAAGTAAACTAGTTTTGGCAGTATGACTCAATGGCTAACATCAAGGAGATTATGATCTTATAACTTTACATACAATAATGCCCAATAAAAATCCATTTAGTTATTATATAAAGTGAAAAGTTTTTAAAAAACAAGAATAAACAAGCCAGGTTGTATATACTTGGTGACTCCCTATATATACCCTAAGGATGCCTAGCTTAGAAGCCTGGAAGCTGCTGCTTCTCCTCAGTCGGTGTGGAGAGAAGAGGACCCACTTGTATCTCTCCTTTCCCAAGCATCTGTGAAGCAGCTGCTTTATCTTCCAGTTAGGAGAAAGAGAGGGAACACCCCGACACACTCTCTCTTCAATGGGGGTGTTCCTTATCTTTCTCCTTGCTGGCAAAAGACGAAGCAGCCACTTCATTTTTCCGTTAAGGGCTCAAACCCAGATGAAGGAGATCCTGGTGGGTAGAGAATGCACTCAACCCCACTGCACGCATTCCCGAGCTGTTTCTTCCTCCTCCTTCTCCTCCTCCCTTTCTTCCTCTCCAGACTCCCTACTTCTTCTGCATGGCGTGTTAGCAGTCTGCAGGGAAAGACACCAGGAAAAAGGCTGAAAAGGCAGGAGGGTTAGTGTTTGTTGTGGAGGAATAAGGAGGAAGAAGAAAGCTGGTAGGCAAGGAGGAGAGAAGCACAATGGGAGGCATCTAATGCCCAGACAGGAAGCTTTGTGTGTTTGTGAGGGAGACACATATATGTGGGTTTTGTGGTTCATCATTCCTTGGTCCAGGCCTCCTTGCTCATAAAGGGAGCTTGAGGTTGCAATTCTCTCAGGGAGTCAGTTCTTGCAAATAAAGCCTTCACATTCCCTTCTTTCTAAATTACCTTACTGACTCACTGCTAGTGAAAAAATAGGAAACACATGTGCAGTCATTTGCAGGCTTTACTACTCACAGCCATTGTCACCCTCCAAGGCTGACAGATGTGGAGATTCTTTCAAACAGTGTGTCATAGGTGCACATCATTTGATTGGCAGGGTTTTGTTTAAAAAAAAAACACAACAATAATGATCAAAATGGCAACTCCATTTTAAGTAGATACTAATGCCAATGTGAACCCCAACAGGGTTAAATTGCACCGGAAGGATTTGATTGGGGTAAACTTGGTGGGAACTTTGATTCGGTACTGCATCATCGAATCTCCCCAGATCTACCCTGTGCAAAAACACAAGTGTGAATGGGGCCTTAGAATCATAGAATCATAGAGTTTGAAAAGACCCCAAAATATGACTATCCAGACTGTTTAAAACCTTCCGAAGAAGGAGACTCCTCCACACTCCAAAGTGGCATATTCCACTGTTGGATAGCTCTTACTGTCATAAAGTTCTTCCTAATGATTAAGTGGAATATTGCTTGGGGCAAGAAACATTTTGGTCCCCTGCTCTAGACTAAAGAACAGATGGGTATTTGCCCTTGATAAATGGCCAAACTAGAAAAAAAAAGAGTCTTAGGAGTTTATCACACGAAGGGAATTGGAAGTATAATACAGTGGCAATCTGAATGCAGTCATGGGGTTTTGCGTGATTACGTGAAAGCTGATCACACACATTTCCGGGCAAAGGGAAGTTCTTCCAAGTGCAATGATGGGGATACGCTGATAGCGTGAGAAACTATCACACGCAATTTCAGGCACTGGGAGGCAATTTCAGGCAGTTCTGAATGCAATGCAGTGTCAATACGCAATCATGAAAATTCGCTGAACTAGCGAATTTACTCAATTCTGAACGGGCCTCACTTCCATTTCTTTCGAAATTGAGATAAATTCCTCCCATGTGATAAACTCCTTAGATAGCTATACTTATGTACAGCAAGTTGGAAAGTTTCACTTTGGTTCACCTGAGAAATGTCATTCTTAATTTCATATGATGCTATCTTGCTATTTTGTCTTGAAGCCAAGGTTTAAAGATGAGGGCAATGTAAACATCAACAACATTGTTCTGGAATCTGAAAATCACTTTCTGAGAATAACTTGAATCTAGTGGAGACCTGTGCTCATGGAAGGAGAGAAGGATTTCTACTGATTTCTCCACCAATGCTGCATCCCTGTTGCAGAAATAATTCAGATTGACATCACTTTAACTGTCATAGCTCAATACTATGGAATTCTGGGATCTGTAGTTTTGTGAGATATTTAGCTTTCTCTGTCAGTGAGTTTGGTGCCACTGCAAACTACAAATCCCAGGATTCCATAGCACTGATCAATGGCAGTTAAGGTAGTGTAACCTTGCACATTTCTACTGTGTGGATGCAGCCCTAAACACCTGTTAGACTTCTCACAATGCTCCAGAGGTCCCCAACCACAACTTTTCAGAACAGATCTGCAGAGTGCTGGTGGTAAGAGAAATAAAGAGATGAGGCTGAAGGACATCCCATTCCAAGAGTGAAACTATCCAGTCTACCAATTCTGTTTTCAATTGCTTTCACAGTCATGTCATAAAGATAATTAAAATACAGTCAAATAACAAGATGTATTAAAAACAGGACAATGGAGAGTTGAAAACATATAACTACTTTCATTCCGAGGCAAGGAGGTAGAAACAATCATTGCTCTTTCAAAAGTTCCAGACAATAAAACAATTTCCACCTGGCCTGAAAGATGTCAAAGGTTTTATTTCCTCTCAGACTGCTATAAAATAAATCATTTAAAGAATTTTGGCAATGACCCAAAGCCTGCAGAGCCATTCACCTATAGTCAGGATGTTATTAGTGTTCCAGTTTCTTGCAAACAGGATTTTTGCAATAATCAGAAACTTTGCTATAAAGTTGTCCTTCATTAATCAAGACAAGTACCTTAATCTGGAACTGCAGAAGAATGTCCGTGGTTGCACCCTTTCCCATGGAAATTATTAACATTCTAGTCCAGTTTTGCTTCCAATGCTAACTACTACCCACTATGCTATAATCTACTTATGAAAATTTAATTTATTTATCATATGGATTTAAATCCATACTTCATTTATTCATTGAACACAGTTGTGTTCTGCCATTCCTTCAACAACTCCAGGATGTGCACAAAGATCTCAGCTTGACATGAAGTTTTACATATTGGATAAAACAGTGTTCCATATTTCCTTTGTTTTTAGATAAACTGTATGCACCACAGTAGCAGCATTCCTATCCACTTTACAGTGGAAACCTGTTATATTTGGAAGACTGTCTTGGAGCTGTAGGATATGTCAGAGCTTCCTCTCCAAGGACAGAGAGAAATATTAACCTTGGAGGAGAGCTAGTCTTTGGGACATAGATGTGGATATGGACATATACAGAGCCCTCTGGACACCATGGACAGCTCTGTGGCTAGTGTGCCTCAGATGATGGAACTCTGTTCTTGGAGAGAAGAGAAAGATACATTTTGTGGAGGGGGTTGCAGTGGGTATGCTAGGAGAGATTGTGGATACAAAGGACTGAAAGCTCTGCTGGTCTACAGACTTTATGCCACCTAGATCTTGATATATGCCTGCCTTGGCACTAGTAGAGATCAACTGTTTCAGTGAGAGAGCACCAATTAAAATAAAGAAACAGAATGTTAAAAATGCCAGGACAGGGAGGAATATCACCAAAATGGTATTCTCCCCTTTCTTCTACCTCAACAGACAATTTTGAAGATTTAGCCACCTGAGCCTTTTCAGACAAATGTTCGTACTATCCCACCTAAGACAGCCTATAATATAAAGGCACCAAATCATGCCTGATCTTGGAAGCTAAGCAGGGTTAGCTCCTATTATTACTCGGTTGGGAGACCACCAATGGATATCAGGTGCTGTGGGCTGTATTTCAAATGAAGAAATTCAGAAAGGCACCTCTGAGCATTCCTTGAGTAAGAAAATCTTAAGAAATTTACAGTCACTGTAAGTTGATAGGTAACTTGAAGGCACAAACATATCTGTCCTGGGCTACCATCGAATTCATTTTCTTGGGAATAAGACAAATTGAACACAGTGGACTGACTATTACACTGTGGTGTGGCAATCCTAAACACAAGGAACAAGCTTTATTAAAAATTAAAAGGAGATACTTTTTGAAAGCATGCAGAGGCTTGCACAGGAACTGGTAACCCACAAAGCATCTTTGATTGATAACACTGGCTGATTTCTGTTTTTCTCACTTTTTTTGTGTGCTCACAAACAAACAAAAACCCCCACAAAATATGACATAAAAGACATGCCTTCAAAATTGGTTACAAACTGACATATCTTACATTTTCTTTTAAATCTCTTTTTTAAAAATGAAAAACAAATAACATATATAAACCACCTTCACGTTCCTTAATATGTGTCTATATGGAACTTTCTCAGAAGCATTTCATAAATTAATAATATTCTTCTTTAACTTAGGTACATTTTGACTGTTCACCTCTACTGCTTAATGATCTTGTGTTTCATTATTTTCTCGGACTGTATGTCTTTGAAATAAATCTTAAATACCCTGTTAGTTCCTGTATTGTATTTATTGTGTTATATTAGCATTGTATATCAGATTCTTTTATTTATTTTTATTTTCATTAGATATAAATCTCTAAGTATTTTGAGTTTGTGTATGCATATGTGTATATAGTAAATATTAATTTTATTTCCCTTTGTGTATTTAAGTATGTGTGCTTGACCATTTTCTCTCACAAAACTTTTTCAGCAGCGGTTTCTATTTGTCCTGATCTCTTAATAGGATTTCCATTTAACAGCACTACTAGTTTGTCCATATCCATCAAATCTAGGCATTTTTGAAGCCAATCATCTACTGATGGTATAACTTTCTCCTTCCATTTTTGGGCATATACTCTTCTTGTAGTGACTGAGTAGAGGATATAATTCAATGATTTTCTTTCTACTTCTCCTTCTACAATATTTAGTAAGAAACATTCTGGTGTCATTTTAATCATTAGTTGTAATGTCTTGTGTCTTTCTTCCGAGATTGTTTATTTTTTTACTTTTTTTATTTTTTAATTTTTTATTTTATTTTTTATTTATTTATTTATTTATTTATTTATTTATTTGCAGTTCGACACTTCCCCCAATGTGATATAAGGTGCCTTCTTTTCCCCCGCATTTCCAGCAAACTCCTTTTTTTCATGTCATTGAATTTTTGCTGGTTTGTTGGGTGACATATTCCACATGTGTACCATTTTATACAGATTTTCTTTTGCATCCGTGTGAATTTTAGGTCTTGGCCACAAGCCCTTTCCCAATTTTCTAGTTGTATTGAGTGACCAATGTTCTGTGCCCATTTGATGGTACATTCTTTAATTAATTCTATTTCCATTTCTATCTTCAGGAGTAACTTAGGCAATTTGGATATGTCACATTTTTGGAAACCCCTATACTGAAAACCTGTAAAGAATTGGAAGAAGATGGACTTACATGTCATTGGTTTACTTATCACCAACTGAATGAGAGATGGAAAACTCTAAAACAGAAGGATTCAACAGCAACAGCAACAACAACAACAACAACAACAACCAGAACAAGATGAAATGTCCCTTTTTCTGATCCAGCTCACAGATTCATCTCGGGAGGGAGTCTATGTGAATAACCATTTCTTAGATTACTTGGCAAAGGATCATATCAAAAGGTTACTCAGTAAATGTCAAAGAAAATGTTGAAGGGTAGCCTCTGTTGAAATAGTGCTGTTGTCTATGCTTTCTGTTGAGTGAGAAGAAATTTCTGGATCTGGCTAAAATTAGGATGCTGGGGAACAGAGTTCATGTTATACTAAAACAACTGCCATCTGTGGATTTGCTCTACACTTGCAAAAAGACGCAAGTCAGGTTACTCACAGAACACAATAAATCTGCCACATTGCATCTTTAAAAATATTGACCTGTTAGAAGCTATGCCTACCACTCAGGAAATAATATATATCAATAAGAAGAGTATTAACTTCTCTTAGATAGGATGTTCATTAAAAACATTGCTCAGCTTCATTAATTTATATTCCCTGATGATTGTTGATTTCTATTAATTGAATTTACTATGACTATCAGAATTCAAATTGTACAAAAGGGCATCAGCAAAGCAGGGCAATCTATTCATTAAAACTCGTTTCACGTTTCCCAATTCATATTCAAATTTAATGGAAAAAACACAAGTAGAAAAACCATTTGCTAGATCAATGGCAAAGAATACATGATCAACAAGTAATAGAGGAATGACATGAACATTATTGTTTCTTGTTAAGTTATCAATACATACCTGGAAGAATAAATTTTTGGAAAACAGCAGCAAGATTAACATTGAGGTATAGCAGCAGTTTGTTAAGAGGTAATGGATGAACACACCATCTCTTACAGGAAATTGGATATACATAATAACAGTAGTATTTTGTGGTATAAATCTTATATATGTGCACCTGTATATACGGATACACCCATATGGGCAGAAAGATATACATGTTGTACATGTATTGATATCAGCTTACAAAACTAAATACTGACAAAGTGTTCACTGCTCTTTTGTTCTCACTTCAAATAGATACCAACAATGTTGTCATGACACTAAGAGAATGGTTGTGAGAATAGTGTGGTTCAAGTATTCAATATGGCCACAGAGTACATAAGGAGTTCTCTAGAATCTTTCCAGTTAGCCCTATTCCTAGACACCAACACATATTGTGGCCTGTGCAATGCAATATCAGTATCAATCCAAACTTGCCCTGGACATCTTCAAATGGATAAGAATGCAAACTGTGGCCCTTCAGAGGAAACTCTACCTGCATAGTTGTGTAGGACATGCATGTTGGCAGTAGTAGTGCTAATGGTGTACCTGTAGCTGAATCCTTAGAAAAGAGATCCTTCAAGTATTTGTTATCTACAGATATCCAAAGTCTGAACAGGGTTAATGAGGTCACACAAGCAACAGTCTATGGGGCTTTCTAGATTGGCAGGAAAGTGTGACATGAAGTTGCCTTTTCCTTAATGCTTAGCAGCTGCACCACAGCCTTTAGATGGAGCTGTGCTGTTCCGCAGTTTTAAAAAAAGAAGCTGGGAAAACCAGCACCTTTTTAAAGGAGCTTCTTCTCCCCTAAAACGCAAAAAAAGCGTTTTTATGGCACACTTTCCCCTTTTCTCATTTAAAGGCTAGAGTTTCATGCAGCCATGAACACACTTCTTTTTGCCAATCTAGAAAGCCCCTATGTGATTGCCTGAGACTATTTTACATGGTGTTCACCAGGAATGGGAATGTCTGGATTACTATACATGCACTTTCCTCTCTTTCAGCAGGTATTGTTTGTTAAAAACTGTATACCCATTCAGATGTTGAAGACAGCAGAGATCACAAGTGGGAAGCTCTATTGTGTCCCTTTTTGCAGAGGTTATCTTCTGGCCTCCAAGTCCATTCCATACCAATTCTATGCAGATTTCTTTTCCTTCCTTCCTTCCTTCCTTCCTTCCTTCCTTCCTTCCTTTTTTAAAGGGAAAAACTGTACATATGCTGATGGGGGCTACCCTTGTGCTTAACTCGGAAACTTCAATTAGTTCAAAACATGGCAGCCAGGCTTATTACTGGTACATCGAGGAGTGACCACATAACACCTGTGCTTAAGTCCCTCCACTGGCTGCTGATTATTTTCTGGGCACAGTACAAGGTGTTGGTTTTAACCTTTAAAGCCCTACAGAGCTTGGGTCCATCTTATCTGAGGGACTGCCTCTCCCTTTACAATCCTCCATGCACAATCCAGCCCTCCAGGTGAAATCTGCTACAGCTTATGAAAACAAAGCTGTTGTGGACCTTTCGGGGTACTTTCTCTGCCGGCGCTCCCAAGCTATGAAATGACCTGCCAGATGAAATGCGTCTTATCACATCCCTTGATAGCTTTAAAAAAGCTTTAAAGACACATCTCTTCCAGCAGGCCTTCCCAGAAACACCCTAATTCCTGGCCCTGAAACTGGGTTATACCTCTCTTTACCAGCTTTCAATACTTTATCCCATGAAGCTACAACTACAGGGCCCATAGAATGACTAGCAGCCTTCTATATTGTATGTTGTAATTGTTTTTTGATTTTAACTTGATTTTGGTTTAATTTAATTTTAAGGGGTGGAAGGTTGGACTTTGGGCTATTGAAATTGTTTTATCTTGTTGCCTTTTTAATTATTGTAACCCACTCCGATTGACTGACAGAGAAGCGGGCTATCAATTATTATAATTATTATTTGCCTTTCATATTTAAGAAATGTGAATGTATTAATGGGCGTATTAATGGGGACATCCACTCACCAACTGAGGCATATTAAGGTATATTTTAGAAAAATATGCAATGTTTTAGTTGGGGTTTTGGATTTCTAATTTAGGGGTTGTTTACATTTTTCTTTATTTTGAAGAATGCATCACAAGATTTGAGATGGATAGATTTCCTTCCATGAATTACATCCAGTCCAGGAAATATGAACATGGGTAAACTTGTTTTTTTAAAACAATTTTGTGAGGACACAAAAGAAAGCCATCTCCGTAGCTGCTACCACCCTTCAGAAATACCTTCCACAGAAATTTTGCAAGAGTTTGCTTGTTTATGTATGTAAACATATGTAAGTATTGTGTGCTTTGTTTGTTTGTTTGTAATGTATATTAGAGACAATAAAGAAAGCAAGAAAGAAGAAGAAGAAGAAGAAGAAGAAGAAGAAGAAGAAGAAGAAGAGAAAGAGAGAGAGAGAGAGAGAGAGAGAGAGAGAGAGAGAGAGACCTTCCATAGGAGGCTAGGCTGGACCTCTCCCTGCTCTCCTTTTGCTGGAAAAAGAAAAGCTTTTCAAGCAGACTTTTAATATATAATTGCATACAGGGATGGTTCTTACTGGGGTGCTTGCTTTGTCGTGTTTCTAATGGTTCTATGTTTTTAATTTAGAATTTTTAAGGACTTACATTTTTTTACTTGTTATATTAATGTGGTGTTTCAATTGTGTTTTTAAAATTTACTGTTTCGTTGTTTTTTATTTTAAGCATATTTTTGAGCCGCTTTGGGTTCAGTTTGACAGAAAGGCAGCATATAAATAAAATAAAATAACTTAGAACAGATTTCTCACACATGCAGCAATGAGTTGGCTGCTACTGATATGTCAGAATAGAAGTGAACTATTTGCTGATATCATATTAAGGGGTAGCTATGTTGGCCATATGTTGTTGTCGTTGTTATTGTTGTGTGTCTTCATGTCTTTTGTGACTTATGGCAACCCTAAGGCAAACCTATCACAGGATTCAATAACATCCCAGATCCACAAAATAGTGATATCTTTATTGGTTCCTTACTGATATGATATCTTCACATTAGTGGTGCATTGTTCTGAAGCTTATTATTCCACCTCTGCAACTCTCTCACATGTTTATGAGTTGTGTTCAGCCAGGTGAATTTCAGTTGCAGCCTTCTACGTAATAACATCAGATATGTGTTATTTTATATTTTTAGAAGAGAATACACAACGTTAAATTTATAACTGCATCATGACAAGCTGAGTGGATTTCTTTTGCTGAATTTGAATTTTATTGAGAGTTTTAGGTTAGTTATTATTCCCTTACTATCTCGACCTTCTCTAATAACTATGAAGTTAATATAAAGTTTATAAAACAAGTATTATTTACTTAATGGACCATAACAGCTTCCATAGAGAATTTATATTTCACAGACCATTGATCTGATAGATTGTGACAGCTCTTCTGAAATGTTCTGGTCTAGTGGGTCATTACAGACACCATGCATAGACAGTAAATCCACGTCTTAAACATGCTGCTAAACATTTCCCACAAAGTATTTTCCTGAAGAGATGCCAAGCTAAAATAGCAAAAGATAGATTCTGTACACTATCCAGTTTGCATTTTTCAACACTTTAAATAAATTTAGGTAAATTTGAAATAGTTTACGGCTAACGTTGTAAGACAGTATGACACTGTATGCAATTTAGAATTGTGCTATAAAAATTACTAATCAGTTCAGTCCTCCATATGTCCAATCTGAAGGACATATGCATTCTGTCTGAGGCAAGCTGGCTCTGCAATTTAGCACCCATGTTTATGCATATCATGAAAAGGAATCAAATTTTCAGTTATTTGTTAATTTATTGTGATTTAACTTTTGCTACTGGAAGTGGAGCAAGATGCCCGGAAGATTCATTCTCAGGTTCCTGCAAATAACTTGAATGGCCGAGGTTGTTATACATCTTGTCCCTAGCTCCAAAGGAAGATGAAAGGCCTTGTGCTGCTACTATCCTGGCCTTGGAGGGAGAGAAGGAGAGGCCAGAACAGATCCACTATGCCTAGCCCAAGAGGAAGATGAAAGGCCCTCCCTCTATCGGAGCTGCTACCACCCTGACCTTGGAAGGAGAGAAGAAACAGCAGTATCTACTGCACTTGATCTCCTTCCCCACTGCCATTCCCTTCTCCTTTTGTGTCATCCCATTTTAGATTGTTAACCCAAGGGCAAGGAATTGTCAAATTACAATCTGTAAGCCTTTGTGGCTAAAGAGCAGGGTATAAATACTCTAAATACTCTAAATAGATAAATATACTATTACCTGCTCTGTGTCAGGCAGCAAATGTCTTAGGTCAGCTTTGCTATGCGAACAACAAAGCCATTGTACTGTGCCCCTTGTACAAGAATAGCCTTTTCTGTTCAGCTGGATTCATACTTGCTTAACCCAATTTGTTTTAAATACCACACAGATAAGGAGCAGGGGTATAAATACTCTTTTGGGGTATTTAGAAGAAGGTGTTAAGAAGGTGTTACTTGACAGAGTTCTGTATATGTCAGCCTGCAGCATCCCACAAGGTAACCTTAGGATACAGTTGCTGCCTTTTTCTGTTGCCTGTGTTAATTTATCCACCAGTTCAAGAGTAAGGTGGATTGCCTGGAGGTCTGTTGACTGTAATAAAGGCCTTGATGGTTGATGATGAGTAAGGTGGCATTCTGCTCTTCACTATCAGCAAGAAAATGTCACGGTTTATCCTTGTAATTACAAGGAGAGGCCAGAATTACCACAAATTTGTGTTGTACAATAATTTCACTTTCACTACTGTCAGTCTTTTCTGCTATCATAAAGTTAAGTTTTTGTTGCTGCTGCTGCTGCTCTGTACCTTCAACTTGTTTCTGACATGATAACCCTAAGGTGAACCTCTCATGGGATTTTCTTGGTGAGATTTCTTGCCTTTGCTTCTGCTGAGGCTGAGAGAATGCGACTTGTCCAAGATCACCCAGTAAGTTTCCATGATAAAGTGGGTATTTGAATTGTGGTCTCTAATATCATGGTCCAACACTCAAATCACTATACCACAATGGCTCTCATAAAATCCTAGCATAACTGAAAAGTGTGATACTTCATTCTCACCAGCTCCTATGCAACAGAGGCAGGAATTCATCTATCCCAATCAAGCATCTGACTTCAAATCATGAGATGATGATGCCAGCTAGTTCTTTAAAAGCCTATTCATTATTTCAAAGAGTAAATAAAATATTGGTATTTTGCACCTTCAAAATGTCTTCCCATTGATAAATGACATTTTCCAGAGCTGCTGAAATTATTTACTTCATATGCATTGATTTGTAATTTTTCCAGATGATATTTTCAGACTAACATATTTTGTCACAGGCACTGCAGCAGACTATCTCACTGAATGAGTGACATTTAACAAGTCAAAGTTCATCTCAGACTAGCTCTGTTTCTTAAACGCTTAACATACACATCAAAGCAATGAACAGCAGACGGCATGCGTAGCAAAATTATCAAACTTGGTTTTAGAATAAACAAAAAATGAACTCATAAAATTGAATGAGATTAAAGTTCACATAGATATGCTCCAGCTGTGAAATGCAAAGATTAATAATAGAATCCCGTATTTGGAATCATAGTGAGTTAGTAGGGCTCAGTTCATTTTAAGATTTTGTTGTAATGATTGCATGAAAAATTTCCTCCATTGCTAAGTGAAACATCCTGTCCGGTCATACCTCACCTATTCTAACTTCATACTTATTGATTCATTGAGATGCGATACTTTACTTAAGTTTCTTCTCAGAAGTAGCAACAAGTTATATTAGCAGTTATCTTCCTGCTGTGAGAAAATCTGCAAACAGCACAGTTTTCTGATTATATTTGCAATTCTGGACTTATTCTGAGCAAAATTTGTGCATGGTTGTTTTATACAAGAAATAGCATTTTCTGCACAGACAACAATATTTATTGCACATAAAACAATTTTCTGCATGGAAAATAATGTTTCAACATAGAAATATTAATTCATGCACAGAAAATGCTGTTTGTTATGAAAATTGACAATGTGTGAAGTTTACACAGAACAAATCCCTAATTACAAGAGAGTTTTTTCTGCACTGGGAAAAAAATTTTCAGCAGAGAAATTGATATTTCTGCATTGCACTATTAATTTTGGCACAGAAAATGAAGTTTTCCACACAGAAAATTATGTTTTCTCACAAAACAATGTAACAAACCCCCCAAAAGTGAATGTCTGGATGTGTGTATCTGTATCTTAGAATGAGACAGAGAAATAGGTTTCTTACATTATATCCTTAACAAATATTAAATACAATAGACAAATAGCTTGATTGCCTAGACCCTCTATCAACTAATCTACTAAAGTTATTTGTTTATTTGTGTGTGTGAACATGTGTTCATTTTCAAGTCATCTGTCAGTTTATGGGAACCCCATGTATATCATAGGGTATACTTACAGGTGGTTTGTCATTGACTTCCCTTGAGATATAACTTACAGTATTTATGTATTTAGTTATTTATTTCCAGGATTTATAGCCTGCCTTTCTCCCACAACTGTATATATAACCTGGAGGGCCCCAATTTAAGTACTAAATCAGGACTGATTCTGTTTAGCTTCCAAGAGCCAATGGGATTTAGTGTTTCAGGATGAAGGGATGTCATATTGGGAGGGAGCAAGCTTGTTTTCTGCTGCTACAGAGATTAGAACACGGAACAACGGATGCAAACTGCAGGAAAAGAGATTCCACCACAACATTAGGAGGAACTTCCTGACAGTAAGGGCTGTTCGACAGTGGAACACACTCCCTCGGAGGGTGGTGGAGTCTCCTTCCTTGGAGGTCTTTAAGCAGAGGCTGGATGGCCATCTGTTGGGGATGCTTTGATTGGGAGTTCCTGCATGGCAGGGTGTTGGACTGGATGGCCCTTGTGGTCTCTTCCAACTCTATGATTCTATGATTCTAGGATATTAAATTCTCTAGTCCAGTGCATTTATTTTAGCGTGCCCAAAGAGCTATGTGTCAGATATGTATTATATATTGTCACCTGAAAATGGTTAGGTATGGCTTAGAAATGGCCTGGTTCAACTAACCACTATTTATTTGTATAATTAAGAGAGGATAGCTGCTACCTCACATAATAAAATCAGACTTTATTCAGTAGGTCTTGCCTTGCAATTGTTTCTACCTCTTTAAGACTTGAAGAAGCATAGCAATTTCCTGAGATTTCAGCTACCAGTTTGAGACCTGGTAACCATTTCTTCTTCCATATCCTTGGTACTGAGCAAGTAAATGATGAGTGAAAAGGAAGAAAGGAGAGCATAGCAAGGAATGTGGTGTACAAGGCAAGGGATGTGATGAGTACAAACAAACAGATAGAAAGAAGCATCAGTCTCTGTGTTTGTGTATATCATGGCCCAGGCCGGTGTACTGACTACTGCTATGCTTGTTAGTTCCCTCCAGGTAAAGCAGAGTCCCAAGGAGTTGGACAAAGTAAAGATGGCCATAGAAACTGGATTCAGCAGAGTGAAAGTGGGCAGGGGGACAGTTCAAGCATTGGAGTATGTGAAGAGACTGGGCTGGCAAAGACAGGTATCTTTTAGCTATCTGTTTAAGTTGAATTAAAACAAAAAAACAAAAAAATTAGGCTAGAGTGCCAGGTGAGCAGAAACTTGGGGTAGTTTTGGTAGTCGAAGTGCTGCATGGCACGATGTGAGTATAATTACGATCAGCGGGACATGGGATAGAATAGGGATGGGTGGGGATTGTACAGTGGGACCTTAGTATTTGTTGGGGTTTGGTTCCAGGACCA
This sequence comes from Urosaurus nigricauda, assembly GCA_034509955.1. Taxonomy (NCBI): domain Eukaryota; kingdom Metazoa; phylum Chordata; class Lepidosauria; order Squamata; family Phrynosomatidae; genus Urosaurus; species Urosaurus nigricauda. Next base: position 43,817,906 of record JAOEGL010000003.1, on the reverse strand, counting down.
CCTGTGGATAGCAAAATACATGGATGCTGAAATCTCATTAAATACAATGGCATAGTAAAATAGTGTCCTTTGAATAAAATGGCAAAATCAAGCTTTACTTTTTAGTATATATATATATATATATATATCCTAAAAAGTAAAGCTTATATATAATATATATATAATATAATATATAATTTTCAAGACGTGGATGCTTGAATCCATAGATAAAAAATTCATGGATACAGAGGGCTGACTGTACTGCCTCATGAGTGGAGAGATTCTGCAGTGTGGAGGAAATGATGTGAGACACTAATAGTGCATTCAAAAAATTACCACAAAACAGAATGTAGATGGATTGGGTAGAAAGGGCAAATTGGAGGCAATAGGGACTTAAAAAAAAAGAAAAAAGAAAACTGTGGATTCAGTTTTGAAGGGGGAGGGGAAGGCATGTTGGAGGGTGAATTTATATTCTATTATGTATATGATGAAATATGATGAAATGCATTTATTTCTAATGAAATGTTCTATTATTTTGGGAAGCAAAGGGAAGATAGGTGCTTGTGTAGGAAGATTGTATTTTGTGAATGTAATTGTTTTCCTGATGATTGAATGTGGATTGGATTTGGTTCTGGAGGGGGAAGAAGATGTTTTTTGTGTGATTTTGCATGAAAATACAGACTTATTAAATTCATCCAATGGATTGTTTGGGGTTGAACAGACAAATATCAAAATATAAGGGATGGGTAGAGTAGTAGATGTCACAGGACAAGAAGACTGTGCTTTACTGACCTGATGGAAAATAGAAACAAGATGTAAAGGAGAAAGGGAGGGAGGGAGGGAGGGTAGTAATCATATTGGCTCTGAGAGGGGACTGGTATATGAAAAATAATATTTCCTATTAACACATATGGAAATATTTATTGTTCACTGTGCTTGAAACTTTACCTTTGCTGTTTAGTTGGATTGTGGCTTTCATCACACACATTGCCTTCAGTGCAAGATATGTGTGTGTGTGAGTGCACACACACACATATGTGGGAAGCAAATGTTCTTTGATGTTCTTTGCTTGTTGCCCTATTTTGGAACTGTAACTATGCCAGCATTTTGGACTAAAATTCCCATTAACAGGGTCTGCCCCCTGTGACATCACCAGCTGCTTTATCACACTAGGGGGCAAATGGGATTTAAACTAGAGTTAAACTAAAGAAAACCAGGAAATGCCTGATGTTTATCATATGACATTTCCTGGTTTTCTCTAGTTTAACTCTTGTTTAAATCCTATTTGCCCGCTAGTGTGATAAAGCAGGACAGAGTGCCTGCCTGGGCTGCGGCGTAGAATCCACAACACAGGAATGACAGGACTTTATATAGGCTTTTCCTTCAGTGGAGATTGATTCCCTTCTTCAAAGCAAAACTGAATTTACACATTTATTGCATCTCCTAAATAAGGCTTCATTGCCGACATGGGGTGCTCACTTCGCTGTCATGGAGAAAGGTGTCCATCTCCCATCATGCCCTCCATTAGGGTTATAAGAAGAAATGCCTGCACACTAAGGATGTTAAGGCTCCTATATCCAAGCAATTCTTGAGTGGACAGCCAATTACCTCCTCAAGTGAACTTTAGATGTGGGGAATTTAGGGTGTTTTTATAAAATTTCATCTTTACTAACATATCTTTACTTGGCAGCTGTAATTACTACCTTATTTTCCATGTCAAAAACAGAAAATCACATACACTGAGCAGAAGTGATGATGTCTCATATTAGGTATCCGTGAGGAATGCACTGGAGAAAGTTTTTCCTCCAGTGCTTTTGGTAAAGTATCCTTCTTCAGTTTCACTAACACTGAGAAGCATCTAGTTAAACTTATGCAAAAGATTACTTATTTCCTTCGTACATTCTCCTTTAGTTCAGAATAGAATATGAATTTTAAAATCTTCAGGGTTGTAATACTTGGCGTGAATTTGGCATGAACACTTTGAGCGGCCAAATGTACCCTTTACCTGTGTATGTGTGAACTGTAAATTCACCATTTACATTTGTAAAAGTGTGCACATTTCATTTTTTGGAAGCTATGGTTTACTTGGGAGGCTCAAGGTAAGTTAAACCATCTCAGATAAACCTTCTTTCCAATTTTATTTTAATCACTTTTGCATCTGAGGTCACAGTTTATCACACTAAACAAATTTTAATGGCCTAAATTACAAGCCACTAAAAATAGAGGTCATCTGACAAATAAGTGAGAGACCTTGAACTGTAGAGATGTTGATGGTGCCTCTATAATATTTCATTGGCTTAAATACTGTTACCACAGATACAGTTGAAATTTATGGACTAATTATGTAGCAGTAAACCCTAGATGAATGCAAGCAAATTCAAAACAAGATAGAACAAACAGGAGGGAAAGAAGGGAAGGAGGAGGAATAGTATTTTGGAAGTTTTTTTTGTTTGTTTTTGCTGAAAAAAAAATTGTTGATATTTTCAGAGTTTTAGTTTGTGTGGTTTTTTAAGTCATTAACACTTCCATATTACAAAAGAATCTCAAACCAATTAATTTGCCTAATGCAATACATGTTACACAGACTAGTAGAGAAGGCCTTTGTTTGATCTAGGAGTGCATCTGGTTCTCTTTGTTAAATGGACAGTAATGTTCCCTGGTTGACAACACGTATCACAGGACACAGCCAGTCAAGCATCTGCCATGGTGTTGGTGAATCTATTTTAAAGTTCACTGTCACTCCTCCAAGAGCTAATTCAATAAATTTCACAGGAATTCTGTCAGTGCTGGACCTTACTGTGGGAAAATGGTGGTAAAATCCAAAATGGATTTGATGCTCTACATGAGATAGATTTGCCAGCCACAACTAGAACCCTTTCACATTGCAGAATTATAGCTCTATGATTCCATTTCAACTGGCATGACTGCATTCTACAGAATTATGTGATTTTCATATTAGTGAGGAGAATTTAGAATTCTCAGCCACGGATCTCTAGTGTCTCACCAAACTTTAAGATACTAGCATTCCACAAGATACAGTCATGGCAGTTAATGTGGAATCATGGCACTTAAATAATATAGTGTGAAAGGACCCCTGATATATGGTAAAATAGTAATCCAAGCATAATGAAAAAGTTGACATCTGTGGTTGAGAGATATATTAGTTAAGCCAACAGAACAAAGATGATAGTAAAAAAATGTCAACTTGGGACATGAACATTAAATTCATAAGTGTAATTTATCAGCTGGAATGACTTTAACTTGATATCTTCTACCTAGAAAGTTAGGGAGAATTTCTCAAGGATTATAATTAGATAAAACAGAGCCAAACAGTAAGCTTGCTGTCAATATTGATTATGCATTATTTCTAGGCATTAGTATTAAAGCAAGAAATATATTAATGTTCTGTTAACCACTTCATGTGTGAAAAAATATCTTTTCTTCTATAAGATTTGTAATGTACAGTTCAAAAGAGCTGGACATTCTAACGTGTTTCCTAATGAAAGGAAAATTTGAACCTTCATACATGTTCTATATTTTCTACTAGATGTTGTTCTACATAATAAATAGCTATCATATCTGCTGTCCCTTGTACTTGTTTGTAAGTGATAAATGTGGGGTGCACATTAGAGTATGTGAAGGAGGTGGGTTGGATTGTACCTTTAGGCACAGTAACACAGGAACATCACCAGGCTGTGGCATTACCTGTTTGCATGCTAATTCCAGCCATTATGATCAAACCTAATCTCCTAACTTAGTGGTTCTCAGCCTTCCTAATGCCACGACCCTTTAATACAATTCCTCTTGTTGTGGTGACCCCAACCATAAGGAGTGGTGTCTTAGTTCTTAAGAGCATAGGAAATATGTGTTTTCCAATGGTCTTAGGCAACCCCTGTGAAAGGGTTGTTCGACCCCCAAAGGGGTAGTGACTCACAAGTTGAGAACCGCTGTCCTAACTCCATGCATGGTCCCATAAAAATGCATTCTCCCATTCTAGATTGTGATCCTTGATCATATCCAATTATATTATGGAACTATTTGATATAGATTGATGTGTGTACGGTTGGGGAAGATGATGGGCAGAATAATACCTTTCTTCAATTTCATTCTCCATTTGCATTTTCCAATCCTTCATTTGTCCATCCATCATCATATCAATTTCATGGATACTGCCACGTACAAGGATTCTCCAAACGTATACATATATCCAGTTTTCTTGAACCAACATAGGCTCTAATCATGTACTAAGAAAAATACATATATCTATCTTTTCAAACATATTTTCTCCAGGCATATTTTTTTTTTCCTTTCAGGTACTGTGATTGCTCAATCACACTTGAAAATAAAGTCCATGCTTACCTCCTGTTGACTGGTTAAAAAATAAAAACTGTTTAATCTGCAGTTTGCAGAATAAAGCAAGCTCAGGGACTTGCTAGGTTGAGATGAGATGCCTAAATGCTTTAACAAATGCTTTAACTAAATAAATGAAGAGAAACAAATGACTTTCCCTCTCAAAGGAGCTCCACTTCTAAAGATGGGCTCACTACAGTGTCTAGTTTGGTCCAAAGACGATGTATGATGCCCAAAAGGAAAAGTTGCTCTCCTATAAACTGGAACTGCTGGGGATGGTGGGGAGTGAATAATGAGAAATGGGTCTGAGCTAAACATAGTGGTTTGTTTTATAGTTGCAGGGAGATTACAGTGAAGCAGAAATGGCCCTAGGTTAGTGTGTTATGAATATTTTATAAAGATGAGATTTGACACTTAAGACATTGGATTCCTATTACACCCTTTGACCTGGCCAAGCCTGACACCTTTGGCCTGGTGATGTCTGAAATGTGACAACCCAGAGATACCTATGTCCAATACCCCAGAAATCATGCCTGTGACAACCTTGAGAGTCTTAAGCCTAACAACATTATTGTGACAGGCAATTCCCCACACAGCAATCTAACTGGTGACAACCTATGAGTACCACTTTTAAAGAAAGGGGACACTATTGGGGAAAAAACATTCCTCCTTCCTGTTCCTGTTCCATGACTAATCTGTTTCAGCAATGTATGAGAATGTACTTATTTGAAATTCCAGAAAATCAGCAAAATAAGGTTTCACTGCTGCCAGGTTTCAATGCTGCCAATGTTGTGTTTCAGCAATGTATGAAAATGCCCTTATTTGAAATTCCAGAAAATCAGCAAAATAGGTTTCAGTGCTGTCAATGTGAGCTGTATGCCCAAAGTGCAATGGGAATAAGCCTGAAGATTCAGACTGAAGAACTTTTACCTGTTTCTGGGCATGCATGAACTCACAATCAAAGCACCCTTGAGAGGTGGCCATTGAGACTCTGCTTAAAGGCCTCCAAAGAAGGAGACTCCACCACACCTCTTCTTGGGAGGTGTTTAAACAGAGGCTGGATGGCCATCTCTGGGGGGTGCTTTGATTGTAAGATCCTGCATGGACGGGGTTGGGCTGGATAGCCCTTTTGTTCATTTCAAATTCTATGATTCTATGAAACAGGTAAGCAGATTAACCAGTAGATTATAACAAATTACTTTAATGATAATATCCTCATTTAGGATACATTTGGAAAGGATTTTGTCACATTGAAATTCAGATGATTTTGTAATCCTTAAAACTTGCCTGTATGCTACTTGTTTCCTGTGCCTCTCAGTGTGTGTGTGAAACAGAGATCTTGCACTGAAATAACTTTTTCTGCCATCAGCTCTCATATGTTTCTTCATGAAACATCTATGTTAAACCATAACACAGGGGGAAAAAGCAGAACTGCATGAAAATAATATAAAAGGAAACAGAATAGAGCAACAATAGTATATTAATACGATGAAAAATAGAACACAGTAGAATTCAAAGCAAGTCTAAAGGGAATCATTACAAAATTCAGAAAACAAGATAAAGGTTAACACAGCATGCTAAGATACTTTAGTATAAAGACATATAGTCATTAATGTCTAAAAATGCAGGGTCTTTGTGTTTTGAAGCAGAATTGCCATGTCTACTTTATATTCATTAGGTCCACTAAAGACAAATGAGAAGAACTTTTTTATCTGAAATATGAACCAGTTGGTGACTCTTCCCAACCCCCTTCTTCTAATGCCCTTTAAAATAACACACTTAAACCTTCCGTTCTATATAACACCCACATTTCTAAGAATAAAGAGCCATAGAATGCTGAAATGAGAAGTTCTTTTGAAAATATGTGAGGACATTCAAAAGAAAAAATGGGCCAATTTCCAGTAGATAATCTCTAAAATAGCCAGTTGAACTAGTTTTACTTTATTTCTAAAGGCAGTCTATATGAATCCTAGAAAGGAACTCTATAGGAACTGTAAATTGAAAACATGGTCACAAATTGCCCTTTTGACGTTCAATTGGCAGGATGCAATAATCCCTTTTTTATCTCTAAATGAGACACAAGGTGGAAAAAACGCATTTAGTTAAAGTCTAAAAAGAGACGCAAAATGAATAACAGTTCTTATTTAGATCAAAATTGTTAAGATGTACCCTGGCCTACTGAGAAAAAGTTTGCACGGCTGCCATAACTTATTAACAACAAATGTCTAAATGGTCATATAAATTTATTCAGTGCTATATTTTCAGAGCTTTCAAACGTGTTCTTCAAGGGGAACAAGACAGATGGATAACTTTAGTATCCATTGTTAAAGTTAAACCATTAAATCCCATACTGTTTTAAGACTAGATGTAGTTGGGTGGAGGTTAAGTTACAGCACTCAATACCCACCCAACTACATTCACACTAAGGGAGGATGGGGGGGGGTACTCAAAGTTCCTTACCACTGCCCATATTGGTTGAAGTTTCTGGGAACTGAAGTATCAGATATCTGGATGGGGAAGGATTGTCTTCCCTGTAGAGAGATCTTGCAGCACAGTCTCAAAGTTGCGACAAGATCTCACCACATACTGATTCTACAGACTAGCATGGGACTCAAGCTATGCCTAGTACCCACAACAGTGCCTCTATGAGCTGAACTGGGGCTTCCAAAAATCCCATTTCTAATGTAGCCCCAACACACACATACTCACACACAGTGTCCATGGATCATGCCTTCAAATATTTGAGACATTTAAGATTTGTAGATCAGCGTATTCATTTTTAATAATTTGTGCATACTTATGAAATTCTTTTAACACTGATATCTGAATCTCATGACTACAATATGAGGGATTGTTCAAAAACATAATTATTCAAAATACAATTCAAAAACATAATTATATTAGTCTATTGAAAACAGTACATTAGATTTACTGTTTTTTGTTTTTGTTTTTGTTTTTTTTTTGGAGGGGGGGGACTCCCCCAAGTACTAATTCTTTGAAGGACCTTACAGATTGAAGATTAAAAAAAAATGAACAATTAACCTGAGTGACTCTGGGTGAGAATGAGATAGAAGGGAAGAAATCAGGTCAAGGAAAAGCTGATTTGCAGAAAAACCAATTACAATTGGCCCACCTTATCCATGGATTTTTTTTTATCCATGGATTCAAGCATCCATGGCTTGAAAATATTTTTAAAAAGTACAAATTCCAAATAGCCAATCTTGATTTTCCATTTTATATTAAAAGTACCCTTTTCCTTTTCCATTATATTTAATGGGACTTGAGCATCCACAGATTTTGATATCCACGGGGGATCCTGGAACCAAACCCCAGCGGATAACAAGGACCCACTGTATTTCTTTATTAGCAATAGAAAAGAACAGAACTGTCTATGGAGGTTGTCTCATTTGCCTTTACTCCCACAATGGACATGGGATGTAACTTCAAGAGGGTGGAACCTATGGCATTTCTTCATTCCCAGGCAGTACTTGAGCCCATATTCAACCAGGCTTCTGCCGCATGTTTGCAAGAAAGGGATTTTCTTCTTAAAGTTACATCCCAGATATATTGTGGGAACAAAGGCAATGTGATAAACTCCTATACTGAATGCTAGTTGTTTCTTAATGTGAAAGAGCAGAAAACAAAATGGGCGCTAAACCCCAACTCCTGACCAAGCTTGAGAAGTATGACTAAGCTTGAGGGACTATAGACTAAAAGAGACATAGAGAGTTTCTCACCCTTGAATGTGAAAAAAGAACATGGGTGCTAAAACCCTACTCCTGACATATCTAAGGGGGCTAGAGAGGTATAACTAATCCTGAGGGACTATAGAATAAAACAGACAATATGAAAAAGAGTCTAGGACAGCTGGGCAATGGAGTAGCTGATGGCAGGGAAGCAGGTTCTTCTCCAAGGAGTCTCTGTGTTTCCCTGCTGCTTTTCCCCTTTGCCTGTGTTTAACCTTTCCCTGAAACCTGGAGTGAAAGGGACAACTCTGGATGGGGCAAAATATGACCTCAATGTTGTTCTATGGAGGATTTGAAACAAAACATGTGCCTAAAGTGATGAATGCAAAGTTTGCACTTTGTGTGCAAAAGAGCAGGTGTGAACATGCCTTCTGGACACTGATAATGATCCTTAGATTGTATAGAGAACTGAGAACAATGTAGCTGCATATGGAAGAAAAAGTCAATTAAATATAGATATCTACTTCTTTTCAAACCCAGAAAGGATTGTCCGACATCTCTGGGAGGTACACTAACACAATACATAACAACGGGTGGGGTGTTCCAATCTGAGCCGGTTTTTCAAGTCTCCATTCAGTGGAGGTAAACAATACAGTTAAGCACTTATTGCTCTCATGCAGGAGGGAGACTGAAGGGGAATTCCAGTTCGTTCTTTTGAATTGAGGCTTGGCTTGTAAGGCATCCTCTTGCCCTGCCTTCCAATGCAGACTCTGCCTTCTGCATCAAAGTTTAATATCCATATTTATTTAGCATAGCTAAATAAACTCTCTCTCAGCATTTAAAAAGTTATAAATGAATCCCATAGCACACTTGAGGCTAACTGAGAAAAAGATATTTCTGGCATAAGCTTTCGTGGATTGTAGCAAAATAGATGTCTTGGCATAAATTTACATGGACTCAGGATGCATAGAGTGAAGTTTTTGTGGAGAGACATCCATACCAACATGTATCCAACACAGGGGTATGGTGATGTTGAGACAACAGCCAGATTAGGAACTTGGCACTAGCCAATGGGAGCAAAGCCAGAAAAAGGTGGAGGCTGCTCCCAGTAGTGAGTATACAAGAGAGAGGAGCATTTTTGAAAGTTTAGTGTGCCCTGAGGGGTGAAGAGCTGTTGAAGCTCAGTTAGGCTGCTGTGAGGGACAGTTAAAAAAGGTTTTAGGTACACAAGAAAGGGATGAAGAGTATCCTTGATTAAATTGTTGTATGTCCTGTGGGAAACATAGTGTCTGGTGACTAGTGGACACATGTACATATTATTTAGTGAGATAGTGTGTGGCTGTCAAAGAATAGTTTGTGCTAATCTGGGGGGAAAGTTTGAAATCCCAGAGGGTGACATCTAAAGAGAATTATAGTGCAGGAGACACTTGAGAATCCTGTGTTTGAGTTTTACAGTGAAGAATTGGTGGTATAGTGGCCATCACCTTCACATAATTGGTGGCAGTGGTGGGAATCAAAAAGACCCATTGGGCTGCCATCTGAGAACATAGCTGGGTGGGTGAGTCTCATCTTCATAGGCAATGAAGTAACAAGTTAAGTTTCTAACATGCTCATGAAGAACAATTAAAAGGAAAAAGGTGAGAGACAGGATTTACCTACAAGCTAAGCAGATAAATATGCTATTTCCAAAGTGCATTGATATGGGTATAGGACTCTAGTCCCTTGCCAGTAGTTTGAATAGAGAGAATGGGTTCTTAACATGCAAATGCTATTAAAACATAACTGACATTCCAGCCACTAAATAGTGTTCTCGTGTGTGCTTTATTGTAACACTTTACTGGTGTTACAATACTTCACTTAATTAAATTTATTTTTAACTTAATTGAATTTAGTTGGACTTTCAGCATTAGATTAATTCTATAATAATTAATTAATTAATTAATTAAATGAGACACTATGCTAACAAAACAACAACAACAAATGTTACTCATCCCAGCAGGTTTTTTAATCAATGCAAAAAACAACAAAATGGCTATTTTGTTGTTGTTCTTAGAGGATAACAATTTGGTTAATTCGAAGACCAAAAAAACTAGTAAAAAGGGAAATTTTGAAAAGGACTGGTTTTTACAGCTAGTACTCCTGTGTTTTAATAGTATGCACAAGGATTGGAACGGATTAAAGCAAAGCATGGAGCTGCATCTTTCCCTTCAGGGCTGGATGGTATCAGAGGGACTGAAGGGAGGGCTCTGCTTCTTAGTCCAGGCCAGGTCTAATGAAATTGGGCCTACATCTCTCCCATCGAGTCTGGATGGCACCAGATAGACCGGAAGGAAGGCTCTGCTTCTTAGTCCAGGCCAGGCCCAATGAATGGCCTGATATAATAGAAACATGGAATATGAGAAGCATAAATTAGGGAAGCTGTTGTTGTTTTTGTTTGTTGTTGTGTGCCTTCAAGTTGTTTTCTTGGCAAATTTCTTCACAACGGGTTTGCCATTGTCATCCTCTAAGGCTGAGAGAGTGTGATTTGCCCAAGGTCACTCAATGGGTTTAAATGGGTGAACTGGAATTCAAACCTTGGCCTCCAAAGCCACAGTCCAATACTGAAACCACTACAGTACACTACATAGTAAAACAAGAAATGGAACATATAAACATTGTAATATCTGAGGTTAACAAGCTAAAGTGGACAAGAAGGGAGCATTTTGAATTTGATAATTAAACAATGTTTTAATCTGGAAATGAAAATCTGAAGAATTGGGGTAGATATATTGCAATGTCTGACCAAATAATATCAAAATATTTATTGGAAAAGCCATCAATATAGCCATAATCAAAGTTCATGTTCCAGCTACAGAGGCAGAAGAAGAAGAAATTGAAATATTCTATGCTGGAGTCCAGGAGAAAACTGATCACACAACAAAACAGGATTTTTTTATTTTTTATTTATTTTATTATTTTTTTAATTTTTTTGTTAATCAGAGGAAATTGAAATGCAAAAGCAGGAAACAGAGCAGAATCAAATACTGTAAGAAAATTTGAACTAAGATCAAGTAAAGAACCAGGAGAGTGACTGACTGAATATTGCAAGGGCAAAAGATTGTTCATCACAAGCACATTCTTCAACCAACTCAAGAGGTATTGCATACGTGAACATCACCTGTTGACCAATATAGAAATCAAATAGACTATGTAATCAGAAACAGAAGATGGAAAAACTCCATTCTCTCTGCAAAACAAGACTGGGAGCAGATTGTGGCACTGACCCTGAACTGTTAATATCAAAAATTAGAGTAAATGAATCCACGCTATTTGGCTGACTGTATCTCCCTGTATGAGCCAATCCAGGCTCTGAGATACTCATGAGAGGCCTTTCTCTCTATCCCATCCCCATTACAAGCATGGTTGGTGGGGACAAAAGAGAGAGCCTTTTAGGTGGCTGATCGGAACTCCTTGCTCAGGGAAGCCAGAATGGCTCCCTCCTTGTTGGCCTTCTGCAAGCAGGCAAAGGCCTTCCTCTTCATACTGGCTTTTAAAGCAGAAGGTTTTTAATGTGCTGGATGATGAATTCAAACACTTTTATCTTTTAAACTATATTTTATTTTTATGCAATTTGTTTTAATATTGTAATAATTCATTTCTGTTTTAAAGCAACATTTTTCTATGTTTTCAAATTGCACTGTTTGTAATCTTGTAAGGTGTTCTGTGTCCTGGTTTTGGGGAAAGGGTGGGAAATAAATAAATAAATAAATAAATAAATTTAAAAATAGATTTGGATTAAAAATAGATTTGGACACTAGGGATCAAATTGCAAGCATATGTTTGCAATAATGGAACACACCAAATAATTTCAGAGGAAAATAATCCTGTGCATTATAGATTACAGCAAAGCCTTTGAGAGTGTAGTACATGAGAAACTATACCCCTCTTAAAGAAATGGGTGTACCACAACATTTGGTTATCCCAATGAATAACCTGGACTCAGGAAAGAGGCTATAGTCACAATAAAATATGAAAAAACGGAAGGTTTCCAGTTGCTAAGATGATCAGGCAAGGCTGCATCTTATCAGCTTAGCTGTTTAACTTGCATGCTGAATGTATCATACATAAAACAAGATTAATTTTGGAGGAAGGAACATTTAATAGTTTAAAATATACTTAAGACATCATATTTGCTAGCAGGAAATTGCAAAGACTTGGAATGATTACTGGAGAACATCAAGGAAAAAAGTGGAAATCACTTCAAACATTCAGCTACCCAATATCCCATGTTCTCACCCTCTTTCAATGATTGCTTAACTTTGTGCAATTGCTTTTTGCACATTCTGTTCCACAATGTTTATCGTAAACACAACACAACTTTTATAAAAAAATCAGAACTTCACAGATTGCCTTCCTTTACAAGTCTTTAAATAGAGTTCGGATGGCCTTTTCTCATGGGGATAATATATTTATAGCAGGAATACACTATCTCATTTCTTGAGATATCAGATTGGCCATGGTTGTACATGCCTTACTTACTTCCCATTTGGATCACTGTAACACACTCTACTTTGGGCTGCCTCTAAAGAGTGTTTGTAAACGTCAGCTGGCCCAAAGAGCTGCAGCGAGACTGTTAACTGGTGCAGGTTACAGAGACCATACTAAACCCCTGTTGAAAAAGCACCACTGGCTGCCAATTTGTTTCTGGACTCAATTCAAAGTGTTCCAATTCAATGACCTATAAAGCCCTATATGACTCAGGTCCAGGCTATCTGATAAACAGTATCTCCCTGTATGAGCCAGCCTGGGCTCTGAGATTATCAGGAAAGGCCCTTCTCTTAGTTTCACCACCATCACAAGCAAGGTTGGTGGGAACACAAAAGAGGGCCTCCTCAGTGGTTGCCTCTAGATTCTGGATCTCCCTTCCAAGAAAGCCAAGATGGCCTCCTTCTTGATTTTCTTCTATTGGCAGGTTATAGCCTTTTCAGTTAGACAGGATTTTTAAATGAGAAAACTTTAAAAAAATGGTCTAGGGGATGTTGTATCATTGGAACTGAGCTGCTTGTTATTAGCTTTTAAATCTTTTAATTGTATTTTTTTAACTAGAGTGTGATTTTTTTTTTAATTTTGTAAAAAGTTTAATTGCACTTTTTAATTGTTTTTAATTGTATTGTTCATTTAAATTGTGAGTTGCTCTGAGTATCAATATTGAGGTGGGGGGAGAATAGGATATAAATATAACAACAACAACAATAGCAGGAAGTTGAAGTTGTTCTTTGCATTCCTTTCCAGCTCTTTAATTGTACCACTCTATAATATTTATCTATCACTGCTTTTATTCTTGCTGTTTTATCACTCTGTTATTGTTTTACCATTTGAAATTGCTTTCTTGGTCATATTAGTTATGGGTTGGATTTTAATGTAATTTTAATTCAATATTATATATTTAGTTTTTAAAATTATATCCCTGGTAGTTCTACGGTGAATGATAGGATAGCCGTTATGAAATCAAAGTGATAAATAAAAATATAATTGACCCGAGAGGTACATAATCAGGAAGTAACAATCAAACTTACGTCTGGTATTGCCATACCAGTCATGCACCATTTACACTCAGTAAATTTAGAACCTAGTAAGCTAAAGCCAGAGCAATCAGTGCCTCGGTATGAAGAGAGCTTTATCATAAAAGCATCTTTATCAAGATAGCTTAGCTCCTCAAAGTTCAGAATTCCTGAAGCAATATAGTTAAAAGGACAGAGATATTGCTAATATTTCTGTGTGTTTCAGGCTAGTGTTCTTCAATAACAGGGATATTTTTTGTTCTACTTTTGTTGAATATTAGTATGAAAACTGCCATCTGGTCTGGAGAGATTATATAATAAAAAGTAAATACAACTTAGAGGTAATATCTATATCTGAGATGGAGTTTGCCCACATATTTTCAAATACAGTTACTGATCTTAATAGAATGTCTCTGTTCTCAAAAATGAAACATCTCACTTAAAAAAAAAAGTGACAAAAAGGTTTGCCTGCCCTTAATCTGATTGAGTGCAAGCACTTGGCCCTTTTCAATAAGGTAATGGAAATGTAACATACCACAATGCTACCTTTTGGGGGTACTGAACTTAATCTCAAAAATGAATTTAGAGGAGAAGACTGCTCTTTCATGAGTGATTCCACTCCAGATGATCTACATTCTTATTGAAGGATGGGGGAGGCAGTGATTCCAGATATCACATGTCCCAGTTACTTGGTAAATGAAGCCAACCATATATGTTATTATTCACAAAATGTTATGTCGTTAGGAACTACCACACCTTTCTATTGAGATCTTGAATAGGTGCAAATGGAGTTCATGGGATCATATTTCTGGTAGATTTCCAAGGAGTGACAGAGTATCCTGCTTTGTGACAAAAACAAAAATGGAATAGGGGAAGAGCAAAAACTATGTGAAATATACACATGCACACACACACACAAACATAGGAGATTATTGCATTGACAAATAACCTGACTGCTCCCTGGGTAGTGAGCAGGTGGGTATTACTGCACATAATTTGTTGCTGCTGCATCCCAACTGTCTCCTGTGTCCCAGCCACACTTCAGATGCCACTTTGCTCCTGGCTTCCAAAAGTGGCCTCCGGAGCACAGCTGGGACCTGGAATGTAGAAAGGATGCAACTGCTTGGTAGCAGTGGTGAATTATATGTGATAATACCCTCCTGTATCCCAAAACCAGGTTGTATCCCATTAGGAAGGAATTGGTTTATTTATCAATGTGATAATCCCCATAGCTAAAAGATCAGAACTTCTCATTGCACTGAGGTCTGTGCACCTGAAAAAAGAAAGATTCATGGATTCCAGTGCAGTTATCAGTTCTGATTGGATTCATGTCAATATGAATCTGTCTGTCTGTCTGTCTGTCTACCTGCCTATCCGTCTATTAGAAATCCCAATCCCATATTAATGTACACATTTATAAGATTTTTGAGCTAACAATTGGAAAATGTTTGAAGCTTTTTAATCCCAGTATCTCAAACTCTAATTAAATGCTAATGGAATTTAAAGTTCATTTCCTGGACTTTAAAAAATCTCCCAAGACTTACATGGCTAGAAGGGGAAAGGGCCTGCTTACATGAATACCGTTCCATACTAGCTGGATTGAGGACAACATCCACCACATATTGACAGAATGCAGGCCTATGACTAACAATGCCACTTTTTTCATAAAATCATAGAGTTGGAAGAGACCACAAGGACCATCCAGTCCAACCCCCTGCCATGCAGGAACTCCCAATCAAAGCATACCTGACAGATGGTCATCAAGCCTCTGCTTAAAGAACTCTAAGGAAGGAGACTCCACCATCCTCCTTTCTTTTTTCTTTCTCCTGTATGATTTTTCCCTCCTTTTTTATTTCTCCTGTATGGTTTTTAACACCTTTTGCCTGATGAAGGTGCCAGTGGAGCTTTGACAGCTTGCTACATGTATATTGTACAATTTGGTCAGCCTCCATAAAGGTATCACTGTTTTCTGGATTTTGGGTGTTATTGTACTTGCTGAAGAACCAACACAGCTAACCTGGATCTATTTTCTAGATAAATATGTCCAAGATGTCATATGACTCTTTGGGAATATAGGAAAAGCCAATCCAGTAAAGAGTATTATGGCATCTTGTACATATTTATGTAGAAAACAGATCCAGGTTAGCTGTGTTGGTTGCTTAGCAAGTACAATAACATCCAAAAGCCAGAAAACAGTGATACCTTTATGGAGACTGACCAAATTGCACAATATACATGTTGCAAACTGTCAAAGCTCCACTGGCTCCTTCATCAGGCAAAAGGTGTTAAAATCATACAGGAGAAAGAAAAAAAAAGTGGCATTGTTAGTCGTAGGCCTGTATTTTGTCAAAATGTGGGGGCTGTTGTTCTCAATCCAGCTATCACATCAACAACAATAGTCAAACAGAATCACATGTTGAGAAACTAGAAAGATAAGGCATTTCATGATATCAGGAAAAAGATTTTGTATCATCCCATGGGGAGAGGCTCTGTGAAGCACATTGCTCTTACAGAGGAGGGAGGGAGAGGAAATGGTTGCAAGTTTTGTGATGTGGGAATAGAAAGGGTATCAAGGGGGGGGGAGGGAGATAACAAACAAGAAGGCAACATAAATATACTGTGCCTAAACTCCTACAGAGAAACATGCAAACTAGCAATTAATTGGTGTAGGCATCCAAAAGTTGTCAACTTTAACAATTGACTACATTGCCTATGGCTGAGAGGAGCTCCGTTTCAATAATAGCTGCAAGATCACATGTTAACTCCTTGTTTATTGGGATAATACATTTTTTTGAAAAGAAATTCTTTTAGATATTTATGAACTGTGGATTTGTCTTTCCTCTTTTCCTCTTGGCTAAGTATAACCAGGTCATCCAGCCTTTCTTCATGTGACCCACTTAAGAAAAAAAAATGCACATTATCATTCTCGCAACTCTCCTCTGAATCACTGATGTAGGCTAATCTGTTAAGAGTGTTTGAATAAAGTGGATTTTGCCCCAGGGTAAGAAGAGAAATGAAATGATTTTGTAAGTCACTAGCTGGCCCAAAGGCTGTAGCACATATAGATAATTTCTACAGGCCTTATGTAGGCTAAGAGTCTGAATGACGATTAGACAGAAACAGCCAGTGGTGCTGCCTTTCTTCTTCTCTCATTATGAGTCCTATCCATTTGTAAGTGTCAAACTGAAATCAATTTAATCACTCATAGGCTATGGTATCTTAGGCCTGTCATTGTATGTTATATTTTTACATGATAAAATATGTTCATTCTGCCCAAGAATCTGGAACATGATAACGGGCCTTAATAATCTAGCAAAACAACATTTACACTGAATTTTAAATCCATTGCAATTTGTAATTTGCCAAAATGTGTTCATAAGCTCCAGAATAGCAGAGTTATGGATTTTAGAGCCCAATCCGATAGACACTGAGAAACAACTCCCTTCTGCCTAAGGGTAAGAAAGTCAAACAGTTCTGTTTTCTTTAGTATCTTTCCTTTTCAAAACAAAATATAACCTCACTCTGAATATGAATACATTTTTGGATGTTATTAAATTCTTCAAAAATAAACTGAAACACAACTTTCCTCATTTCCTCACAGCTAAAGAATGTATGGTTGTTTCCACCATGCAGAGGATCATACTGTAATTCTCTGGCACATTTCCGCTAAGGACATAGAGCCTTTAGGAAAAATTGTGGCAACCATGACTCAACAGTGCAGACATGATTGACCAAATGGGAGTTCAAACACACCCTTTAAACTGACATGGATAAATGAATCAGTTAGTTTCAATATCCCCTAAAGTTAGATTTATTATATCTCAAGTCCTTCCAATCACATATATAAAGACATTTGCAATGCTTTGTAAATCAAGAATGAAATGAGACTAATTCCTTATCCATCCCTTCTTCTGACCTACTCAGCATCAAAGGTTTTTGTTCCATTCATTCTAGGGGTGAAAAAGATGGGCAAAATAAAGTGGCTTCTAGCCACTTTGAAAGCAATGCATTTATATGCACACCTCCAAAACAGATAGAAAATGAAATGAAGCTGTGCCCTGTGGCTAAAATCTGGAGCAAAAGAAGCCAGGACATTCCAGCTGAGCTCAGAAAATGTTCACCTTTGCACCTGCATATAAACAGCCCAGTGCCAGTGTGAGTCTTTCAACTCTTTCAGACGTCGGAAATTGGAAGTATAATTTAATGTCAATTTGAATGCAATCATGGGTTTTACGTTATTGCAAATTAAATCTTCACAAGCAATTTCGGGTAAGAGGGAAGCCACTCCGAATGCAATCATGGGTTTTACGTTATTGCGAATTAAAGCTTTGCATGCAATTTCGGGCAGGAGGGGGTTATTTTCGGGTAATGGGACGTAATTTTGAATGCCTTCCGAACGGAGCAGGGGTTCATGTAAATTCTCTAAACAAGCGAATTTACATGAATCCGCATTGGCTGCATTCGGAGTTGGGAGAAATTCTTCCCATTTGAAAGAGTCCTTTGGCAAAGCAAAAAGAAAGAAAGAAAGAAAGAAAGAAAGAAAGAAAGTGTGACAACCCCAATGTATATAATTACAGCATACACAAAACGGACAGTCCAACAGGAGGTCCAACAGCCTCAGGTGAAGGGGGGGGTGAAGGAGGCATGTATGTGGGCGGCTCCATGATTGTGCTTGCCGATGTATCACTCACTCACCAATTCACTAATGCCCTCTACCATCAGAACATCATACATGTGATCATATATGGCTGATCACAGTGCCCATGCAATGGGATGGCATCTGGGTGGACATGGGAGGTACTTGGAGGTCACAGGATGTGTGTTTGTGCAATTGTGCATATGCATGATGGGCAGACAATTAATCAGAAGTATGTCTTGATGCTGCACCATGCAATCTGCTGTAGGTATTCAGTTCTCCTTGGGAGCAGGCTGTTCAGACAGTGGGGTTTTGGCCTGCTTTTGGAGAAAGCAGGATCGAACTGCTTTTTCTTGCCCATCTGCTCTGGCCTTCAGTCTCTAGCAATACACGGAGTCATCCAACAGCAGAGTGTTTCAAGAAGCTCTGTGGGGAATTTGATGACACACATATATGGTGCTCCCTTTGGTTCAGAACTAAACCTTCAAATCTGCACATCATTTGCCCCCTAAAAATGGCAAGCTCACTGACTGGAGTGACTTTGGTTGATGAAGACGGGGGGAAATCATTACCTGAAGCACTGAGTAAACGACAACTGTGATGGGATAGTTGGTGTGGGCTGCAACTATTCTGGATGGCTTGAAGAGTATGATTAATTTGCCATTTAGCAGAGGTACTTTAATATAATTAGAGCTACAGATAACCCTCAGTCCAACTACATTAACATTCTTTAAAACAGGAAACAGCGATAATATATTGCCATCAATGGACTCTCAACTACTATATGCCAGGCCTGTCAGTAATAAATTTAGATAATATGTCTCAACTCCTGCAGTAATTTATTTCTGCAAAATAAGTTTGTAAACAAAGCTGTGGCCATAATTAACCATTTTAATCAGTCACCATCACTTCAAAAATTAAAATAACACAAAAGAAACACAGCAAGGGTCTAATTATAAACTGGGCTGGCAAGTTGAAATTCCAGTCATATACAAAGGAGTGGAACTTATTATTCACAAAAGAAACCGAGCCAAATTTTACTATAATTTGCCCTTCCAGAGGATGGTATTTGCAAAGTATATTCACAAACAGGAAATAGTTTATGTAGATAAACAACTACATAATAATTTATCTTTTTTAACAAAATAATTTTTAGATGAACAATCTAATGTACAAAGTAATGTGCATTTAGAAAAAAAAAAGAAAAAAGAGAAACAAGCAAGAGAAAAGAAAAAGACAAATAATACACAGTAGGACTCTAACCTACCAATCCTGATAGTAATTAGAAAAAGAAAAGTAAAAAATGTTCTACCACTACAGATCTAAATAAATAATCCTACTAAAATTACTAGCCACAGATAATTACATTGTTAGACTTCTTATTGATCAAAAAGTCCATAAATGATTTTCAATCTTTCAAAAAAAAAAAAAAATCAGTTGCCTTGTCCTTTAGAAACTACATTAATTTGACTGGGTGAATTCAGTGACCTTAATCCATTCTTCAGTCGTTAGTATTTCAGTCCATGACCAGGTTTAAGCAAACAATACTCTTGCTGCTGTTGTCATATACTGCATAAATAATCCATATTCAACCTCCAGTTATGGATAAAGAACAACCATCAACAATATTTTTAATAACATTACAAAATCTACTTTTCTTTTTTATCATATTTAGAATTATAGTATATATATAATTATATATCATTTTGCCTTCTTAAAAGTCCACCACATATGAACAAAGGTGCCTTTTTATCTTTATACCCCAAAATATCTGGGGATATCTATTTCTAATTCAAAACAATGATTGGCTAGGGAAAGAGATGGAAAAACTGTGACTGACTAATATACAGGAGTCCTTTGCCTCTATGTAAAACTGATGAGACTTAACTTCAGGATTGGGCAGTTCTTTGCCCTGGGGCCCTCTGGGAGGCTCAACTAAATAATCAAAACTGAGAGTAGATAACTCCAGGTTTTGAAAAAAGATGGTTTGATGTTAAGCAGAGAGAATATTATGGCCTGTTCTATAGGATGCAACTATGGCAGGCAAAGTGGAATCATAGAGCTACAATGGTGTATTGTGAAAGAGCCTCAAGAGCAATTATCATAGAATCATAGAGTTGGAAGAGACCTCAAGGGCTATCCAGTCCAATCCCCCTACCATGTGAGGAACTCATAATCAAAGCACTCCTGACAGATGGCCATCCAGCCTCTGTTTAAAAACCTCCAGAGGAGACTCCACCACACTCCAAGGAGTGACATATGAGAATAACTGCTCATGGGACTCTTTCACACTACAGCATTATGGTACTATTATTTAACTGCCATTTTGCATCCTATGGAATTCTGTGGCCCCATTCCCACTACATTCTGATTCAAAGCGTGACGCGGGCTATATGACCCTCATTCACACTGGAATCGACTTCCGATCCTCATCGGATCGATTAGTGGAGGAAAGGATCGGGTTAAAAGCAAATAGCCCGGGCTTTCCTGACACTAGTTTTAAAGTGGTCTTTTTCGGAAAACACAATTCTGAAGCATTTCCAGTAAGCTGGTCAGAATCATGTTTTTTTTTTGGGGGGGGGAGGGGGTATTGATCGCAAAACCAATCTTGTGCATTTGTGATCTTGTGCATTTGCGATCAGTATAAGGAAGAAAAAGAAACAAAAACAAAAACACACACTTGCTCCTGGGGGTCCTTCCTTCCCCCTTCCTTCCTTTTTTTCTCTTTTTCTTCATTATACTGATCACAAATGCACAAGATCACAAATGCACAAGATAGATTTTGCAATCAATTCCCCCCCCCCTGCATAAAAAGATTCCCCTATGGGAAGGGGATGGGGAGTTAAGGGCTGTCACCTTACATGGCAGCTCCAGTGGGAACGACAAGTGTTCCTGGCTAAGAAAGCAGTTCCAAACAAGGTCCCTTTTCATAGTGTGGATAAGGGGCCTTTTGGATTCTCTTTCCTAAGCGGAGCACAGCCTGGTTCCAATGCAGGTTTTTCCTCAAGTGGGAATGGGCCCTGTGTTTTGCAGTTTAGTGCTCTGTGGCTGAGAGTTCTTGATGCTTCTATCTACAATGCAAATCCCATAGGATTCCATAGGATGGAACCATTGGCAGTTAAAGGGAAGAAATAGTGCTATAATTGTAGGTCAAAGGTGCCCTGGATGAATGTGTGCATCTACACTGCAGAAATAATGCAGTTTGATGCCACTTTAAGTGCCATGGCATGGCTCCATTCTACAGACTTCTGGGATCTGTAGTTTTGTGAGGCATTGGAACTCTTTGGCAGAAATAGCTAAAGATCTTGTAAGACTACAAATCCCCAGATTCCATAGGATGGATATCGGCATTTCTACAGAGGTATTTCTACAATGTAGATGCACCCTAAGAGATGCAATTCATCTTTTTGCCAGAAAACTGGAAAAGACTGTTTGGGATTTGTGGGCCACAAAGACATACTATTTCCCCAAGGCCACACTTTACCCACCCCTGGCTATTTGGTTGTTAAGATCACAGCACTAGCTGGCAACATAAATGTTCACTTTTTTTCGTTCTGGATGAGGAAAGTGATATCTTGCTTGCTACTGAGAAGCATCATTAAATGAAGTGTTGACATTTTAAATCGTGACAATGGCACAAGATATGGATGATGAGAGTTCAATGCACTGGATGGGAAACATATGTTTAATGTCACATTTTGAATGCATTTGGGATATGTGTAGTTGAAAATGGTTGTGGGGGGAGGAATAATACTATATCCTACAAGATACTATTAGATATGCTGGTATTGCTTACAGAAGACCTTCCCCCAGCATTTTCATATAATTAATTTGGGTCTTTAGATGTTATGCTTTTGAAATCTATTTTCCTTCAAAGAACTCAACCCATAGTATGTATCAGGTCTGAACAATGTGTGGTTCTAGAACCACATGTAGTCTTTAGACTCATTATATAAAACCTCTACAAATGACCATTTCAGTCTCCTGGTGGAGGAATCCACCCTTTCACTCACCTAAGGGACAAGAAGTAGGGGGGAAGGGAGAAAGTGTTTAAGAAAAGAAGCAATTTTGCTTTCAGCTTTGGCTCTATCCACTTCTAGCCTTAGCCATGCCTACTGTTGGCATGCTGTCTCCAACAATGCCTGAGATGCTATACCATTTCCAATATAGATATGCCAATGGTAGAGACAAAGGCATTTATGGAAACAAGAAAAAAGTTGAAACAGCATCAGGGGGAGGAACAGCAAGTCATTTCTAAGCCATATATATTTTAAATGCCTTTCTTCAGTGGTAGGATAGAGCATAGTCCAAGGATCCAAAGCATGATTGGAACAGCGGCTTAAACCACTACTAACTCTCCTCCTGACTCCCATCAACATATGCTGTCTGACCAACTCAGAGCAACAATCAAATCAACTCAGCAACAATTCAACCCACTAACAACAATCCACCAACATTAACCCACAGGTCCCTCAAGTCTCAGTGCACTTATATACAGAGTTGGTTAAGAGTGATACTGGTGCTACTCTGCATGATGCAATCTCTGTAGAAAGCATTAGCATCATGCCAAGTGCTCTGACACAGCAATTCCAGCCACTCAAAATATTTTACAAACAGTTTAAAGAGACCTTGTTCCAATACAAACCACTTTACCTTTATGTAGGCACACTGTGTTCTGTTTTATCACTTCTCATTGGCTGTTAAATAATGACTGTGAAAATCATCAGTTTCTGATACATTCTGTATTTCTGTTCATACATTAATCCCCCTCCTCCACATTCCCAGAAGGTGTATAAATATGTATCGATTGGAGCTATACTCTATGAATCTGATGAAGTGACTGGATTTCACAAAAGATTAAACAAAATAAAAACAATTATTCTTTAGCATGCCACAAGACTTTTTGCTGCTCAACAGCTACTTCCCTGGAAATTATGGCAAATAGAGTATATCTAAAATGTAGGAGTAAGTAGATGCTATTTACTTCTACTAGTGACTATCCAAACTGATCCAGAGCAAATACTTGGAGGAACGCATCTCTAGGGTGAAACAGATGGGCTAAATAAAGTGGTTTCCATCTGCTTTCAAGGCAGAGCATTTAGACAATGCATGGCTCAAAAGCAGCTGGATAACAGATCAAAAGTGTGCTCCAGGGGCTAAAAAACGAAGCAAAAAGAAGCCAGGATATTCTGACACAGCCTAGAAAATTACATAAGTTTTTTTGGCCTACATATAAACTCCCCAACATGAGCGTGGGGCTTTGGCAAAGCAAAGAAATGAAAAGTGCAACACCTCAAATGAATGTAGTTTTAACACACACAAACCAGACAGTCCAACAAGGGGGGGGGGGTGGAATGGGGTGAAGTGGGCATGTGGGAGGACCTCCATGATTGTGCAATGCATCATTTGCATACTGATGCATTAATGCCCTGTACAGGCAGAGCATAACATATGCGACTGTGTGGCCAATCTAAGGGGTGGGGGTTCAGTGGGATGGCACCTGGGACGATGCAGGAAGTACTTGGAGATCATAAATGGTGTGCTTGTGCAACAGTGTGCATGTATGGTGAGGAGGCAACAAAAAACTGCTTAGTGGTGCAGCTTGATGCTGCACTATGTGGTCAGCCCATGATTATTTGACCTGCCTTGGTAGAAGACCATGTGGGCAGCAGGGTTTGGGAAAAAGCAGGATCAAGTTTATTTTTCGTGCCTATCTATTCCAGGCCTCTGTGTACTTTCATTTCTGTTTAGACAATTGTATTAGCCCTCATATTAGTACAGAACAGTAATGCGATTCAACATACTTTTTTTCTGTAGGTTGGGATGGATTTTTCACATTAGAAAAGTATCATGGAGCAGCATGCTACTTATTTTTTCCTTGGAATGCATTGATGAATAATAGTTACATATTATCTTGACCTGACTCACAGTGACGTTTGGAAATGAAATAGATTACCCAGTAAGCTTGATCCCCTGCCATACCATGTAATGCATGACTTGGTTTGTTTTCTTCTGTCATCTAGGATTATTTGCCTTGCTGGCAAATTCTGCAACATATACTTTCTCTATGCTTATGGGAAACAGTGGATAAGATTTTTAGGCTGATCCCACTGGACTGCTCATTACATTCACTGCACAGAAATCACCCACGCCTGGGCCATTCCCAGATTAATTTAAGAGGTCTACCACCAGTAAGAAGATATGTCAAAGGTGGCATTACCATATACTCCCCAGATCATGGAAGAGTCCTTGTAAACAGATTGGATTTTGCTCCATCATGTACAGTTAAGCAAAGTTAATGCAGCAAACCCTAGGACTAGAAAGTGGACCAATCATGCTTGCACTCTCTCTTCCCCTCCCTTCTCCCTCTGTGCCTCTGTCTGTGAGTAAATGTATGCTTGGTTTAGCTGCTTAGGTGACACCATTTGTATTTCTAGAGCCGAAGGCAATGGATGACTTGTTCCTGATTTTCTTTCAAGTGTGATTAGTAGAATCAGCAGTGAAAGTTACAGGAGCCTCTAGTAAGATGCAAGCTTCCTGGAAATGAAGAAGATGGGGAGGGCAGAGAGGTGGTGTGCTGTGACAAAATTACAAATTATTTTTGAAAAGAGAGACTGGATAAAGGAGAGGAGGGAGGTGAGGTATCAAATCAGGAGATCAAGGAATTGGAGCTTGGAGGGAAATCAAAGCCCTGAAGTACAAGATAAATGCTGAGGAGGTTGGAGGGGGAATCTTGCTGCTGAAGCACACAATCTACAATAGCTCTTTGCACTTTTATATATTCAGATTATTGCTCGCAGCAAGTTTCCTTGGCTTCTGGGCTTTTTCTTTTTGTCTCTAGGATGATTAGAACAATGGAGATTCCCTCTAGCCATTCTCACTCACTACTGCACCATTTCCCTCTTGCACTTGCTGCTGTTCTTCCAGCCTCTCTCATTATTTGCTCCAGCTTTCAAGCACTCCATGACAGCAGGCTCAGAATAAAGGGCTACCATTACACTCATTTCTATTTATTCTTCTGCAGGGCTGGAAGAATTTGGGTCCGTTGAATCAAAGAGATGAAGATGCATCTTCATCTCCTTCTTCACTCTTACTTTGCTTCAATCACACTGAACTGAGGCAGCAATTGAATCTTTACATTTATCAATAGCCTCATCAGCAAGGGACTTTCCATTATAAAATATAAAAATCTTTTTCTTCTCATAGTTCTGTCAGCAAACCTAAGGCATATTAGGCAGAAAACACCCAGGGAGACTTGTTGCTTATTATTTTCAAATCTCTATGCTGAATGCAATGGCAAATTAGGCATCTGTTTCTGCAGATAAGAACTGGGGGAGTGGAAGCAGGTAGGTGAGGAAATTAACCAAAACATACTTGTTGCTGCTGCTGGATTGTTTTTATTGTGATTTGGATCTTTAAACAAAATAATAAAAATCTTTTTCTGTCTTAAGATAGCCTCAAAAATGAGCTTAAGTGGGGAGGGATATACTTTATTGTTGTTAACAGCCTTCAAGAAAATTGTTACCTATGGCAACTTTGTGAATGAGACCTCCAAGTCACCCTGTCCTTTATCATCCTGCTCAGGTCTTGCAGATTCATGGCCATGGTTTCTCTTTCCATCTGGTATACAGACTTCCTCTTTTCTTACTGCCTTCCACATTTACAAACATCATAATTTGCTATACCGAATCCTTCATTTCTCATGACATGTCCAAACTATGACACCATCAGTTTTGTCATCTTGGCTTCTAGAAGAGGTTCAGGACTGATTTCCTGTGTGACCTATCCATTTGTTTTTTTAGCATTCCATGTTATTTGCAGAACTCTTCTACAGCATCACATATGAGTTTTATTTTTATCAGCTTTTTTCATTCTCCAGTTTTCACAACCATACACAGAGATAAGGGATACTATGGAACTTTCTAGATTGGCAAAAAGAAGTGTGTTCATGGCTGCATGAAACTCTAGCCTTTAGATGAGAAAAGGGGAAATGTTTTTTTTTTTTTTAAGGGGAGAAGAAGCGCCTTTAAAAAGGTGCTGGTTTTCCCAGCTTCTTTTTTAAAAAATGTGGAACAGCACAGCTCCATCTAAAGGCTGTGGTGCAGCTGCTAAGCATTAAGGAAAAGACAACTTCATGTCACACTTTCCTGATAATCTAGAAAGCCCCTATGATGTGGACAATCTTACTTTGGTATTCAGTGATATATTTTTACACTCAGGATCTTCTCGAATTCCTTCATAGCTACCTTTCCATGTGTAAGTCTTTTTATTGATTTCCAGACTGCAGCCTCTTCGCTAAGTGATAATTGAGCCCAAGTATGGACAATCTTGAACTATTTCAATACCTTCGTTATCTACTTTAAAATTATCTTGATTGTCTGTGGTCATTATTTCTGTAAACTTGCCTTTGTGCTTTCTTCTTTGGCTTTTTCAATAATCTTTCCAAATCTTTGATATTTTCTGTTAGTAGTATGATGTCATCTGCATGTCTTAGATTGTTGATGTTCCTTCCTCCAGTTTTCATATTCCCTTCTTCCGAGTCTAATCCTGTTTTATGTATGACATTTTCATCTTACAGGTTAAACAGATTGGCACTGCAAACAGCCTTTTCCTGAACTGGGTGACACCCAGTATGGGAGGGGGACTTCCAGGGACAGGACTTCCAGAATTGAGATACAGCATGGTTTCCAGGGAAGGGGAATGCATGGGAGCACCGCATGGCCCCAAGGAGCACCTGTGCAGCCCCAAGAAGTTCCTGAGTGGCAGAGCAGCAGCTGTGGCCCCAAGCAGTGACCTGGTGGCCCTGATGAAAACCAGTTCAGTTTGAAACAAAGAAAACATGTGTGGGGAGCAGAGTAGTGACCATGGACCCAAAAAGTACCCACACAGCTCTGAGCAACCGGGGGGGGGGGGGAGAGCAGCAAATGCTAGGCAAAGCAGCACCCATGGGGGGTGAGGAGCAGACCAGGTCTCACTCCCTTCTGGGGTATCACCTGGTGTAGCCTGCACCCCCGCACCCCTTCAGTGACATTACTGTGCTCCTGACCTTGATTTTGCAAAAAGAATGGACTTCTCCACATTCTGCTTCCAATTGTAGTCTATTTGATTTCAATATAAGATGTATAAATTAATCAGCTTGATTATGTATTTATTTCTGGAAATTATATCTATTAATCAGGGTGACTAGTGGCTTCAATGTGAGATGTGAGTGAGGGTTCAGTCCAAACTACCCTTAAGAATCCTTATTGCATCTAGTCTTAGAAGCTAAACAGAGTCAGCTCTGCTTAGTTCCTGGATGGGAGACTTTAAAGAAAAGGCAGATTAAGCTAAGCTAGCAACAGCCAATCACAAGCCAGCTGTCATCATCCAATGAAATGCTGGCTAGGGGGAGTTGAAATTTCTGTTAGTGACAGTTAGAAAATTAGATAGGGTTTTGCTGAGATCAGTTAGGGTTGTTTTATTTGTGGGTTCCAGAGAGTGAGTGAGGTTAAAGTCCAGAGTTGAGGGGCTTGTAACCTAATAGATACTCCAAGTGAGGGAATGATATTGAGGAGATTGTCATGCCCAGCCTGGAGGATGACTCAGAGGATTCAGAGGATGAGCCAGAGCCTCTGGGACCTGATCCTGCAATTGGGGAGCCTGAGGCAGGCCTAATCTCTGCTGTAGCACAGTCTGGGGTCTCTCCAGTAGTTCAGCAGCCATGTCTGTGGACATAGAGGAGGATGAGGGAAGTGTTCCTACCTTCAGGCAACACCAATCCAAAAAGAAGGACCTTTGAAGATCACAGAGGCTTTATCAGAAATGAGCTGCTAAACTTGAACACTTGCTGCCTGCCTATTTAGGCAGCTGGAGCATGTGTGTCTAGTCACCAGTGATTATTTGACCTTCTTGAGGAAAGACTCTGGCTCCTAAACCCTTGCTTCTAGGACGGCTGCCCCATATTGATCACCTGAAACCCTTGAACCTTTGGGATTTAATAACCTGAGTGGCTGAGTTAGCAATAAGATTTAAAGAGTACAACAGTAGCCATTTTTAAAACAAGTTTATTCATTCCTTTCTGTTTTCCAATAAACTTTTGGTCTTGGT
The DNA here is from genome assembly GCA_034509955.1 of Urosaurus nigricauda. Lineage (NCBI taxonomy): Eukaryota > Metazoa > Chordata > Lepidosauria > Squamata > Phrynosomatidae > Urosaurus > Urosaurus nigricauda. The sequence continues at coordinate 43,789,629 of JAOEGL010000003.1, read as the reverse complement.
TTTAAATATCATTTGGCTTATGGTGATTGTGAAACCACTCAATGCTGACAACATTTTAGAATCTTTTTAGTGCCAAGGTGTGGGTGGACCATGTGAAGGGTCACCACATAAATTGGTGGCAGCAGTGGGATAAGATTTCCCAGGTGCCTGCCAATGGTGGTTGTGTTCATCACAGTGGTGGGGAAAAAATTAAGCCCTGGAAACAAGAACAGACACATGAGGCTGAGAGAAAAAGTTTTGGGTCAAGAGAGTGTGACCCTGACATAAATAAGAGAAGTCACTGGGCTAGAGAAAGTCGCTCAGAAACAAGTAACAGAATATGTTATGAATGTGGTAATAAATAAAGAAAATAAATGATCAAGGACATTTAAGATATAATTGTCCTAAAATCTATAATAAAGAAATAAAGTCGGGTGTAAAACCAGCCTATTATATAAAAACAGCTAAGCCTGAAGAGAACGATTGTTACCACAGAGAGAGCTGAGCCTGTGGTTGGCACGGAAATGACAGTTGATAGAGTTAGTTCCCATTTGCCAAAACCTTGTTCATTTGTCTCAACTACACTCCAGACACTTAGAAGAACACAGAGAAGTGATATAGATTTATATTTGGTTTTATAGAGATTCAGGTTCAGAAGTGTGTATAATCAAACCACACTTAGTGGAACAACAATATTTGTGCCCAAATGAGACCATGATTCTAAAAGGTTTAGGTGGGCCTGCTTTTACAGTTCCAGTGGCCCAGTTAAATATTTCTTTCAGGGGACACAAGATACAGTGGAAGTTTGCAGTATATGATGATATTCCAGTACCATGCCTCATTGTGAATAACTTAGATAGTCACCTCAGATATGCCTTAGTCATTAATAGGCAACAAGAAAAAGAAAACTCTTCAGAACATATTAAGCAAATACCTGCAGAGGAAAAAGGAAAAGACGTAGTCACAGAAGATTATGTTAATATGGCTAATACATCAGAGGGAGAGATGCCTGAGGTGATCTAAACTAAAAAAAAGACCCAAAATTTAGTCAGGTTCAGAAAGATGATGAAAATCTAAAACCTTTGTTTGCATTAGCTGAAGAAGATGACTTAGAGTTGAATGAGGCACCAGAGCTCTCTGTCTGAGGTTAAATTCCCCATAAAACTTCAGTTCCCAGAATTCCCTAGCATTGAGCCAGGGCAGTTAAAGTGGTCTCAAATCAGATTACTTCTGCAGTGAGTTTTGAGTCGATGTCAAAAGTGTACCTTCATCATGAATGCCAGAAAATATTATTTGGTAAAAGGAAAAAAGGCTGCTACATTTGGTTCTGTTCTTTGTACATGACAAGTGGAACCATAATGGCAGTTTCCTTGTAAAAAAAATCAGTGCATGAGAAATATGGAAGCATCTTACCTTTCTTTCCAAGGAGTGGAAGTGGAAAATATTGTACAGTTTTCAGCCACATTCTCTTAGCACCATTCTCAAAACAGCTGTTATAAAAGCAGGGACTATCCAGCTTTACAAAATTCCCTGAAGCCCCAAACACGCTTTCCACTTCCTCGCCATCTTATAGGATTTTATTTATTCACTTCCTTCTAAAATACCTTGTTTACAATAATCAGAAAACAGAAGTTGCTTCTCAGTGTGTGAGCAGATTAAAAATACCTCTTCATTGACTAACAGGAGGAGCAAAATGGTCATATTTCAAGACTGTGAGATAAATGAGGCAAGAAAAAAAGCATGGTTTAAGGGTCAAAAACATGGGGAGTGCCAGAATATAGTTCAATAAAGGGCAATGATTTATTTTATCCAGGACTGACTAGAATACTGCATGGTGATTTTCCTCTTTGATGAGGAAAGCAAAGCAAAGCAGAGGTCACTGTGGCAGATGCTAACAGTATTGCACACCTTAAACCTTTTTTCCCCAAATGCAATCATGAGAGCAAGAGATAAGAGACTGTGCGTGTGTGTGTATGATTAAATATGTATGATACTAATTTCTACATCTTCGTCTGTCAGAGAAAGGAAAGCAGGGAGGAAATGGTTAAATGCCAGTACTGTAGCCACTCAAAGCCAGAACATTGTGAGTTTCGATCCCAGGCATGGCTCCTGGGTCCACTCAGCCTTTCAACCTTTAATAGGTCAGTAAAATTAGTACCCAGCATGTTGGGGGAAGTTGATTATATATGAGGGAGTGCTAATGCACTGATGAGTGGTACAGAAATATACTTGCTGTTGCTATTGGTAATATATTGAAAGCCACTATTTGTAAAATTTGTATCTTTCCATTTGAATGAATCTTGGCTTAGGTCCAGACTATCTTAAAGACTGTGACCCCTCATATTAACCTGAGAGGGTCCTAAGGTCTTCAGGAAAAACCTTTTTCTCAGTTCTGCCAGTATGATGACTTAAGCGAGAGCCTTTTTAGTGGCTACTCCCAGTCTCTGGAACCCCCTTCCATGAGAAGCTAGGCTGGCTCCCTCCCTGCTAACCTTTCTCTGACAAAATGTTTCTGTTTCAGCAGGCTTGTAATGTATAAGTGTGTGTGTGCATGCTTTTAAGTCACTTTTGATTTATGGCGACCCTATGACAAACCTATCATGGGGTTTTCTTGACAAGATTTGTTCAGTAGAGATTTGCCATTGCTTTTCCCTATGGCTGAGAGAGTGTGACTTGAACCTAAAGGTTTCATATCTGAGCAGTAATCAAACCCTGGTCATTAGGGGAGCTTTTATTTCTTTTTAATTAAAATTTTGGTTGTTTTTAAAATGGTTTCAATGTGTTTTATGAGGTGATATTATTTGTTTTTAAATGTCATTGCAAATATTTTTAATTTACTATTCCTGGAAACTTCCTTGAGTCCCACTCTGGGAGAAAAGTGACATATATATAAACAAACAAACAAACAAATCTTAAACCAAAGTAAAAAGACAAAAAAGTAGCACCTTTGAGATTAACTGAAAAGAAGACATTTCTACTATGAGCTTTCATGGACACAGCCCACTTTATTACACTGAACTAAAATGATAGCTGTGTGACAAATGCATCTTTGAAATGAAATTTATGAACTGCTGCACCCTTGTACTAAGAGAGTCAGCATGATCTGCCCAATATATTCTGATTTTTTTTCTTTATATTTCCGATGTATTATTCAGAAATATGAACTATACAACTTTGGCATCAATAGATAATTAAAAAGGAACATGGCTACTGTGATGTGATGCATTTGCTACATTTAAAACTGGCAGGATGCTTTTTGGTGGCATTTTCAGAGTTATGGAAACATTGTTACATAGCATTAATTGTCTGTCCTCTCCATTATATTTAATTTCTTGTAGCACTGTTTTCTGTTCCAGCCCACGAATGGAAATGTGAAATCCAAACAAAAGCAGGAAATTTTCATTAAAGGTTCTTGTGTTATAGTTGCGGTTCGTGTAATTGTTGTTTTAAATGTTGTTTTCAGTTTGCTGTGATCATATAAATTTTAACAGGACATGACAGTGAAGAAAATTGTTTGCTTAAGTGTAGCACAATCAAATTGTATTGCTAAGCATATTCAAAGTATAATTGACTATAAAAATATTGAAAAACTGCACGTTTATTTTTAAAAACTGGAGATGATCCAATAGCATCTGTGAACTGGAACTGTAATTTTCTATCAACATATACTAAACATTATTTAAAGACAGACAGAAAAACTGATACACTTCAATAATGATTTTCTATTTTTTTTAAAGTACTTCAGATGTCCAAAGCACTTTAAAAACATTGTGGCATCACACACACAGTGTTGCTCAAATATCAGGGGGCTGGAATAATTCCCCTAGGAAGAACATTTATAAAGTAAAGGATTGTAAGGATTGTAGCTAAGCGGGGGGGGGGGGGGGGGGGCAGAAAAAGTTAAGGGAAAAAAAAGCAAGATGTGAGAGATGTTGCAAATTATATATGACCTGGAGAAAGTGATTGCTGTTTACTGAGGTGAGAGGTTTTACTTCTTCTTTATTAATACTAGAAACCAGGGTCATTCTATGAAACAGAATACCGTGATATTTAAGGCTTCCAAACTAGGAATTATGCTTTTGTCATACCCTCCAAAATTTCACAGATAAAATCTGGAATGCATGGGGCCAAGGAACATCAGTGTGTGATGCAGATGGCAAAATTGTTAATGTGGAAGAACACACAAGTTTGGAGAGGCTGCATCAGTTTGCTTTTGCCTGGGCCTTCCTCATCTGAGTTAATCAAGTGCAAACTACTTTTGCTCTTTAAACTCATTTCCCATAAGTTCAAGTAAGGCAGAACAAAGAGGGAAAGTAGGAGGAGGAGAGTGAAACTGGGACATTTTCAAAGCAGCTGAAAAAAAATAGGAAAGTACAGAATTAACTAGGCCTGTCCCTGAAAAATCAGGACAATTGGTGGAATGTGACATATCCTTCGAGCCTGTGAAATGGATTTTTATGGTGGAGTGCAGCATGCACAGAACTGGCCTCACCCTTTAAAGCAAAGGTTCGTCTGCTGAGGCCAAGCAAGTATGGATGGTGGTAGCAAGATTCTTGGGTCGTAGGTTTGATTAGAGTTTCCTTCTCTTAAATGGTTTACCTTGCAGGATTAGATGAGCACCATATGCCCGAGTTTGGGATTGGAGTTTTCCTTCTTCTAGGATGGCTCCATAAGGCTAAAGAGCCCATTTTGCCCTTTGAAGCTCTTGGTTAGCCCCTTCGGTTGTGACCTGTCTGGCATGGGAGGCCCTACCGGTGGCTGCTTATGCCACTGCCAGCATAGCTCACAGATTCATTAGGGTATGCAAGCCTCTCCCCCATGACAAAGGGGTGTCAATGGAGAGGCTGGGTTATAACACTCTTAAATAAACATACTTCTTAATCTAGATTTTTTGGGAAGATCTGAAGCACTCTGTTCGGATGCCATAGTGGCTCTCTGCATAGGTGTCTAGCTGAGCCACCTGGCATATCTGCCTTTGTTGTCAGTTGCACAGTCCGATGTGAGGACAAGGTACCCAGCCATGTAGTCACTGCTTGGTGCCTTGTTCTACCTTCAAAAGTGAGCGACCTGCAGAAGCAGTGGATGTGCCAGGTGGCTCAGCTAGACACCTATGCAGACAGCTGCCCTGGCACAGGACTGGAGGGCCAGGTAACAGGGTAAGATCTGGGCAGGTCCAGGGCTGCTTAGAGTAGCCTGGCTAGTGGAGACAAGACCTGAGAGAATCTCTTCTCTCAGTCTCAAAGGTGCTAAAAATCCCTTTGCACACTGATCCAGACTAGCACAGCTATGCCTTTAAGTTAATATTTATGTTAAGCATACATGAAATATAAAGAAAACATTAAAATATATTTAACAGACTGCTGTTTTTGTTGTTACTGTGTTTTGTGTTGTTACTGTCTTTGTTTTTCTGCTAGATGAATTTGGCAGTCATTCTGATGTTCCCATATGCTCTTGAGTTGCTAAGGTGACATCACTCAAGATATTTTCTCATGTAATGTAATGGCACAAATTTCACTGAAGAATCTGGGGAAGACCATCTCCCACAGTTAACAGATAAAGCCCACTAAAATTCTGTAAATGAACTTATGAGAAATTTTGTGTGAATGGAAACTGTGCTGGTTCTACCACTTTTGCTTCACTTGAAGGCATTACAGGAAAAGGAAGAGGTGGAACACCAGCAATGGGCAACAAACCCAACCCGGAGAGGGTAGTTTCTAAACAGTGTGGAAGAGGTAGGCAAAAGAATAGCTGGGAAGAAAGTATAGCATATGAGAATTCTCTCTTTAAGAAACAACCTTAAGAAGCTGTTTTCATCATGAATAGGTATCATTTTCTTTTGGGGATCCTGATAGAACTGGCTATACTGCAAATCTAATCTGCTGTGCTTTTTTCCAGTGTGTGATTTGTTTAACATTCAAGAAGATTCTGAAGGTGCCTTAATTACTGTTCATCTCAGATTTAGGATACGATCATTAAAATCCATCTCTCTACATATCTTCCTTCATACTGAAAGTACAGGAAATGTTATGGGCTGAGAGACTAACATCCTTATTGTGAAAAGTAACAAGGACCAAAATGAACATGATGGGGAGGGGTCAAGTGGCAGATTCTGGGAAATTTTGTTGAATTGGGGAGAGGACAAGGTTTGACCTCTAGCATGAATTAGCCAATCATAACCAAAGATTGGCACTTGGAGAAGATTTCAAGCAGTGGTGATGGATGGCTTCCATTTCAGTGGGGTGATGAACTTGCTTTAGTCTGAATTTTAGAGGAGTTGTCCAAGGTGCTGAACTCTGCCTCCAAAATAGGTTCAGCTCCTTTGAAATATGGATAAAACCCAGAGCAGACTCCTTTTGCTGCTGATCTCAGGAATTACAGAGATGCCAGATTGTACTATCAATATGGGAGGTTTTCACAGAACTCTTTCCCTGGCAAGCTTTTGTAGCTCCTCTCTGTTATCACTGGGGGTTGTGGTGGGGCAAACTAGAATATATTAGTTACAGATAGCCAGGAGGGTCAAAGATACTTACAGGAAAACCAGTATTTATCCTAATGTGAATGAAATCATTTCTTCCCTCCCATTCACACTGTTAAAATAGGTGATGAAAAAATCCCCATTAGCACCAATATGCCTCTTCCCTTTAGTGTGCTAGCTGCATAATGGAGCACAAAAAAAGCTCTGATCGTTCAGGGAAGGAAGGAAGTCTTCTCTCTTTCTATGGTGTATTTAATCCCAGTGATCTATAATCAGGTGCACAAAACATGTGACACATAGCTACATGTTGTGGCTCTGACTTCTTTTAGCCTAGTCTTTGACCTATCACAGTAATGTATTTCTTATTAGTCTTTTTTAGTCTGTCCCCTCATAATTTTGAATTCTTTTTCATTTTCGTTAAGGGATATATACAGTGTTGTTCCTTTCACTGAAGAAATTCTCTTTGATCCAGCAGAAGCTTCTGGGACTGGAAAGGACATGATTCCCATTCATTCCTTTTTTCCTCTCTAGTTCCCCATATTCTCACATCTTCTCCACTAGGCTGGAGGCCATTTGGAGCAGTAAGGGAAGTGGTGTAGGAAGAGGAGGAATACATTGTGGAAAAATGGCTTCTGAACATGCAAGGCTTCACTGAACCAAAGAACCTTCATTCTGGTGCTATTTGAGTTTTTACTATGACGCTCCCTTTTACTTTCTTTTTATTATATGCACATGTTACTTCTACTGCTCTCAAATACCCTGTGCTCCTATATGTGGAAACAAGGGATATATGTATATATTGGATAAAGATGAAGAACATTGTAAATGAAACACTTCAAATGAAGCAGCTTCGTTGCCTGTCTTTTAATTGCTTACACCCATAAAGGGGGGGGGGGTCACTTTTCACCTTCCCAGATTTCACACACAATTTCAGAGCAAAATATAGGTGTTGCAATCACAACACTGTCACTTACCTTCCCCTACATGCTATTTTACCATCTTTGCCTGATGGAGAAGACTCTGAAGCTTCAAAAGCTAGTGTGGTGCATAGTGTCCCTTTTGCTTGTTGCAATAATAGCATCACCACTTGGATTTTTTTTTGTTTTGTTTTAAATAGTTTCCACAGTGTGGAATAGTAAATATACCAGAATGCAGCTGAATGAAGTCATTCTCCATAAGTAAGTCCAATGATGCTACATATTTTTTTCCTTCATACCTGCCAACTGCAGTCATCTCTTTGCTGTTCAAAAATTGGCTCTCACAGGTTTCTCAGGCTTTCAAACCAAATCTTTGGAGTGCACTAGGAGCTGCTGAGCTTTCCTCCCCAGTCCTGCTGGATTCTACTGTTCCTGCCCAATAAGTTAGAAATAAACCAATGGAGAAAATTAAAAGAACTACTTTATTTCTATTACAGGCACGTAGCCATGATCTTGTGTTGCATCAGAAAAGAATGATGTCTCCTGTGGAATATAGCAAAGTAAAATTCTTTCTGTAGAGTGAGTTTTTATAGGCAAGAAACTTGTTCTTTTAAATTCACTTAGTTCACAACTATTCCAAATAAAATGCATAATTTACAGATTTTATTTTAAAAGTGATTTAACATCACCATTTTCTTAAGTCATTTTTCAAAGAAAATTATTTTGTTACCACAATTATATCTGACAGTTTTACTAAATTATATCTTTCTCCAAATGGAATATTCCATAATTGAGCACAAACTATGAAATATTTATGATACTGTACTAGGTCTATGGTGATATAAAAGATCACAGTTGATGTCTATACTTATTCCATGATTTTAACCAATTTGAATCAAATCTGCCTTCTGAAAAGTCAAACCAATCTTCTGTCTAGTCCTGCACTATTTAATTCTACAAGGCTTCAAAAGCACAGATCTTCAGCAGAACATGTGCTCTTTAAGGTATGGCTATTTATTGTAATCAAAGTTGAAATGCTCATGCCTATCTCTTCATTGACATAATTTTTAGTAGAACAACAATGATGTAAAGTAAGATGCTCAGTAACACTATATTAGTCTTCACCCTGTTTTTTTCCTACAGCTTTATTTATGCTGTATCATAGCTGTTTTATGGATATAACTAATTTTGCTATACAAGACAAAAAGTCAAATACAACCTAGCATTTTGGATTTATTAGACACATGAAAACATTCATATGCTCAAGGTGGAAAGAAGGGGGAAAGGATACATTTGAAACCCAATGCAAAACTGTATGGTAAGACTAGATAGAGCTGGGGAGACACATAAGGCCCTGCACCACCTCCTTTCCATTATCTTCATTTCAGAAGTAATGAAAGTGCTGCTAGTCCATCTTCTGTTGAAGGCATTGTAAGAAGAAACATGGTATAGAGCATTGAAAGAGATGATGATGAGGCATGGATGATAGAAAGAACTGAGTTTTATTTTAACAGATCATTTTAACAGATGGGAAAAGGTGACTTTAAAACCTTACAGGGAAAGAATTTTATATGGAGTATTAGCAGCAATAGGAAATCTAAGGTGTCAGGACATCTGATTGCCTGGTTGTGGTTGTAGGATTTGCCAAAGTGCCTCCACCAACCTGTAGCACAGAAGTGGCCACGTTCTACATCCCTCTGGGTTTTACTATGGAACACACCACCATTCCTAATAAATATAAATAGAAATGGCAGAACTCCCCTTCCTCTATTGTGAAATTTCAGAGTGTGTGGGAGGGGAGGGAAGGCAAGGTGTGGATGGCCCTGTGCTATATCTTAAAGGAGAATAAGTGCTCTCAGGAGGTACCTCAAGTACCAGATCTTTTTCCTGTTTGCAAACCATGCTTTCATGGGGATGGGTGAGATCCCAACAGCTCAGAAGTCATATGTTGCTCATCTCTGAGTCATGTAAAAGGGACAGAAGCTCTTCCTCCAGCTGCACAAGTGTATGCATACACTTCAAATGAAGAACCAGAGAATGAATGTAAGAAACTGGGAGAGAAAGAGAGGTTTTGATGTGATAGGTTCTAGAGAACTGTAGTCTTGTTCAGGTGTCAGTTCCTCACAGTTTCTTAGATGTGCACAAAATACAGCAAGTACCTATTCCTGTGCCATCTTCTGTTATTTTCTTCACACAAAGAGTTATGCATCTGAAGATGTTCCTATTCCAGGGAAGCTTGATTGCCCTTGCATGCAAAATGAGCACCTATCTGGACATTGGTGTAATCATGATTCTCTTTCATTTGTTTCTACAAGGCAAAAAGGTTGCACTTCCAAGCAGCAGTTCTTTGGCAATATTAAGCAGATGGTGGGTTTCAAAGCAGTTCAGATAACAGAGTGAGAAATGAAAGCTCAAGAGCACATCTTTGAAATGAAGTGATATTAGCTTGGGGTCTTATGTGCAAACAGCTTAATATAGTGATTTCAATCGTCTTCCTCCTGCAATCTCAGGGGAGATAACTTGATAAATTGATGCATTACAATATTTTACACACCATTTTCCAGGTCAGCTTATGAAGTGAGGAGCCCTTTCTCTGAACAGAACACATTCACACATATAGCAAAGGCAGAAGAAAAAAGGAAGAGGAGGAGGAAAAACCTTCTCTGAAGTTATTGGTGATGCTTATCTAAAAATGAAACTTGCAGTTTCTGAAAACATCTGCACTCACCCATTATGATTGCCACAGTGACAGATACTGCAATAAACTAAAATGAAAAAAGGAAGAAAGGAATTAAGTCCTTCTTCAGAGATTCTAAAACTATTTTTAAACTCTCTGGAAACAGAAGGCGCTGCAGCATTTGAATAAACGCTCAACCTTTTAATGTTTCTTTTGGAAGAAATTCTGAGCAAAGCACTGTGATTGACTGCTAGAACTGGATGAAGGAAAAAAGGTTTTGACCAGAGTTTATCACAAGGGAAATGGATATGGCACAGGCTCTGAACTCATTATCTGAACATCCGTATGTGATAAAAGTTAAACAGTGCCTTGTGTTTATTTTTTAAAATGTTGGGTGATTAAACTACATTGAATTAAATATGTAGAATGCCATAGAAAGCCAATTAAAATGTTGGAGAAAATAGAAAGTTGAGGGCTTTAGAAGTGCTTATATTGTGGGATCTAAGTGCTATAAAGTGATGGTTTTGCAAAAAATATGGTATGTAGCACAAGAATATAAAATGGTCTTGATATTTAGACCCAATTTTATTGAAAATTATACCAATGTAGCAGTGTCATGGGTGCCCTATACTAGTTGAAAACTGGATGACGCTGTGACATCATGTAATGTGTACTCCCATTGTGCAGCAGGCCCCATCAGTGCACTATGGGGTGTATTACTATACAAACCTTTAAAAGTACAGCCATTTGCACAACTGTTACACAGAGATAACTTCATTTGGACAAGCATAATCACGATTCAACTATTGAGTGACATTCTTTAAAAAATGAAACTATCAATTTAAGACTATCTAAACTGCTGTATGCCATCAACAGAATTTAAGCCATTGTCAGCAATTGACACTTAACAATTTGCATCTGTTGTCCACATTTTTAAAGGATCACTTTATTGGTCAAAGGAGAAAAGGAGAAGCAAGTCTGAAAGATACTGAAAACAAAGCATACTCATATTCAAAGTAAAAAGTCTAGAAAAGCAAGACAAATCCTGTTGTATAATAAAAACAACAAAACAAGTTATACACTACAAGCAGCCAATATGGCTGTTAAAACATTAGGAATAGCAATAGCTTTATTTATATAAACAAACAAAACAAACAGCTTCATTTATATACCGCTTCATACCCTTAAGGAGTGTCTAAGCGGTTTACTACTGTAAGCTATTTGCCCCCCAACAATCTGGGTACTCATTTTAGCGACCTCGGAAGGATGCTAGCCTGAATCGAGCTTCAGCCCTTCTGCCCTAGCATGGAAATGAGCAAACTGGGATGTCTCATGCTCCAGTTTGAAGCCCAAGAGTGCAACTTAGGTCTGTTTTCCTCCTGCTTTGGCCACATTCATCATTTGAGTAGAGAGGTTTCAAAATGGGGCAGGCTATTTGTTTCAGCCCATGTGGACAATCACTGAAATGGTTTAAATCCTAGGTTCCAGGTGTATTGCTATAGTCTCTTGGTGTCTCAGAGCCTTTGACATTCTGGACAACTTTTGATAGATGGAGAGGGAAGTCTGACATTGGAGTAGGAGGTTCCCCCCCCCCTGAAGCCTCCTTCCAGTAGCTGCCAAAGAGAGAGAGAGAGAGAGCTGCTGTCATTATTAGATTTTTGGGGAGGATATTCTATTTAACCAGTTCAGCAAGTCTTTGTTTCATTTTTGATTCCTCTCTGTCATTTATTCTCCAGATTCAGGCCACCACCAAGACCTGTAGATTTTCTCTTTACAACATTGCTAAAATCCACCCATTCCTCTCAGCCTCCACTGCCAAGACTCTGGTCCATGCCCTACTGGTATCGCAACTAGATTATTGTAACCTTCTTCTGACAGGGCTTCCTCTCTCTCACCTCCATCCTTTAATCTCTGTCCAGAACTCAGCTGCACGTATTATCACATCCGCTTGCCGCTTTGACCATGTTTCTCCTCTTTTATCCTCCCTTCATTGGCTCCCCTTCCCCTTCCATATCCAGTACAAGCTTTTGTTATTGACTTTCAAAGCCCTCCATGGACTGGCCCCTCCTTACTTGTCTGAACGTCTTTCTCCTCACACTCCTTCTCGTACCCTCCATTCTGGTAGTCAAGGTCTCCTGTCCCAGCCAAGGATTTCCACTGCCCTGTCCCAGATTCGTCCCTTCGCACTTTCTGCCCCTCACTCCTGGAACCTTCTTCCCCCACTTGTGCGCCTCATCACTTCTCTAACCAGTTTCAAAATTAAGTTAAAGACTATATTGTTTAGGGAAGCATTCCCAGGATTGTGCCGTCTGCCCCAGGATGCCTTCTTTTAACTATGTATTAAGTAGCCATGCCCTCCCTCCAGTCCATCTGCCTTGGTCCAGGCCCCAGAGAGAGAGAAGAACCACTGGACCTCATCCTCTTCCCACCACCTTCCCCCTTTCCTTTGTCTCTTTTAGATTGTAAGCCTCAGGGCAGGGATCCATCTAATTTTAAGATTGTATGTACAGCAATGTGTAAATTTACAGCGCTATATAAAATAAATAAATAAATAATATTACAACTACCATAGACTTGATTCCTACTAGGCCTCCCTCTTTATTTTCTGCTCTGCGATTTCTTTATTTTCATTCTTCCATGCCTTATTCTTGTACAATTTCCCTCACAATTTCAGAGATTATAATTATGTGTTTATTTATTCATTTTATTTCATTTGTATGCCACTTTTCCCCCAGATAATTATCAAGCATAATTATCCATGGTAAGCAATCATGGACGTGATGTATCATTGTAAGAAAGATTGCTAACAAGTGTGAGTAGAACACTTTTGAAGCTGGTGCACCAAAAGCAAAGGCACTTTTCCCCACAGCAGCCACATGACCACCAGAAATAATGTTGGGTCCAATAGCACTCCCAAGTGTGAACCAGAGCACATGAAACACCATCCATACCAGACTAGATTCTTAATCCTAGGTTAGTTTTGCTGCTGCTCATCGGTATGTATATTTTGTATGGAACGTACCTCAGTCCATCTATTCTTTCAGTGCATTTAGGTATATCCAGTCATTCTTTGCATCCAGTCCATGATTCAGAAGTTCCAAAGCCTCTTTGGCATCAGTTGCAAAAAGGAGATAAAACTGTTTATTTATATTGTTATTAATAATAAAATAATAAAATATGTGTATCCTGCCTCTCCCTGTTGAGGATCAAGGCGGGTAACAGCAAAAATTGAAACAAATACAGAAAATAATGGCAGGAAAAACAATCCCCCAACCTCCCCACCCCTTTGACCCACCCTCCCTTCAATACAAAATTACAACAATAAAATCCATACAACTACAAAGCAATTAAAAACAGTTTAACAAGAATGACAATACCTGGGGGGGGGGGGCTAGATCAAATGGGAAATTACTTCTGTTCCGAGCAGAGGTCAGTCTGGGAAGGCCCACCAGATGATCATTTTTATCGCCTTTTTAAAAGCATCAAGGGATGTGATCTGGCCAGTCTCTTCCGGCAGGTCATTCCAAATTTTTGGAGCAGCAACTGAGAAGGTCCCCTGGGAAGTCACCACCAGTATAGTTTTCCGTGACTGTAGTAAAACAAATGGCTTAATTTATATACCACTTCATACCGCCTAAGGAGTGTCTAAGCAGTTTACAACTGTAAACTACTTGCCCCCAACAATCTGGGAACTCATTTTAGCGACCTCAGAAGGATGCAAGCCTGAGTCAAGCTTGAGCCCTTTTGCTGGTTTGAACTCGCCACCTTATGGTTTTGATTGAGTGGCTGCAGTACAGGCATTTAACCACTGCGCCACCAGGGCTCTAGTAACTTCTTCCCAGAGGACCTGAGTGTGCAGGAAGGATTATATGAGAGGAGGCATTTCTTCAAGTAAGCTGGACCCAAGCCATATTATTGAATTTATATCTTGCCTTTCTCATAATGGGATTAGAGGTGGTTTATTACCCACATTGTGATGATACTCAGGCCCCTAAACTCTAAATGACTTCCCAAAGTAGTTTCATGTAGATGCTAAAAGGCCTAGGCCAGTGCTTCTCAAATATGGGTCCTCTAGAAATTTGGGATGTCAGCTGCCAGAACTCTTGATCATTGTCTATGATCCCTGGGTCTTCTGAGGAGTGAAATCCAAAATGTGTATAAGATCATTGGTTTAGGGGACACTATTTTAGATTCCCATAGACTAAGAACACCACCTTCCAGAAGCACCTAAACAAACCAGAAGCACTGCAAAAGAATGGTCTCAAGTCCTGAAAACATAAAGACACCACAATCAATGTAACTCAGTGTTGAGGGGATATAGATGACGTTATCTGAACCATGGTTCGAATAGTCTAACGTTTTTAATGTATTCAGTGCAGATAGAATTTTTTTTAAAAGAAAAGAGAAGAGCATCACTACAGAATATCACAGAAGTTTTACGTAATATCCAAGGTGAACATAGGCTTCATCTGCAGTGCAGAATTAATGCAGTTTGATGCCCCTTTAACTGCCTTGGCTCAATGATGTGGAATTCTGGGGGTTATAGTTTTGTGACATATTTAGCCTTCTCTGCCAGAGAGTGCTGGTAACACAACCAACTAGAAATCCAAGGAGTTCCATGGGATGGAGTTGTGGTAGTTAAAGCAGTTTCAGACTACATTACTTCTGAAGTGTGGCAACAGCCATAATAATTTTCATAATTCTTTTCCAGATTAGGTAAAACCTGAGACAGAAAAATTTTCCTAATGTGCTTGTGCTACATCCTGAATTCAGTGATGTGACTCTTACTATAGCAGGTGTCCAGGGAAAAATATACTTCCTTGATTTGTGAATTGTGCAACAGGGAGGGAGGATGACCTTATTTACCTCTGACACACAGAGATGGAAAGGAAAGGAAATCAACTGTGCCTGTTGCTGGTATCACAGAATTAGGCAGCTAAGGATGATGGGGTGGTATTTGGAGGGATAATTAATTCCTCCCAGAATCGTTGCTGAAAATATGGGTATCATGGCCAGGGATCTGAAGTCTCCTGCAGTTTTGAAAACAACATTGTAAGTGTACTGAGATCTCAACAGAACCAAAACTTGGCTTGGCTATAATAAGCAAACTGTTTTTCAACTTGCTGTTGCAAAAATAACCAAGCTGTTTTCCAGTTTGTTAAGACCGCTTGCCAGTCAAACCTAGGAGGCTTTGGCCAATGGTAAATTTAGGAAACATGAGTTGATATGAGCCATTCAGCTTGATGCAACACTTAAGAACTTTATAATGTGCCAACATAGTAAATATCAAAAGCCTGACTTTTGTTCAACAGAATAAGAAGGCATATACCAATTAGTAAAGCAGAAATGTTAACATATTTGTTTCATTTATAATTTTTCAAGATTAATCAAATGTTATAGTTGTACTTCATGTGAAACAATTGTATTATGTTAACCTATACATTAGATTTTGTCACCCATTATCATATCCATGACATCTTTAAAATGAAGATTGATGAAATTTCAACACAGCTACCCCTGCATGTTTCTGGATTGCAAGATACCACATTGTAGCTGTAACAGGGGAACCCTGAAGAGTGAGCCAGCAGACTAAGACCTTCAACCAAGGTAAACCATTTTTTCTTCTTCTCAAATTTGGACCAGATTGGCATGTTTTTCCTCTATACCTAATAAAATGTTTCTGATGCAAAACCATGGAGACTTCTTGAGGAATCCATTATCCTCTGCCAACAAAGAGACCTGTGGCCTCACAGGAATGGAAACACATTGGATTACAAAAGAGGAGTCCTTATTGATATGCAAATGGACTTTAAATTTCCTGGACTTTGCCCAATTGTCTCATGGCCAGAGGAGGAGGGGCCAGCCTGCTAAATGTATCTTCCTCATACCACCTTAACTAAGGACAGAAACAACAAAATGCAATCCTCTTACTAACATCTTTATTTTTTCCCCTCCTGTTTGGTATGTAACATCTTGGCTGATGAAGAAGCCAGTGGAGCTTCAAAAGCTTGCAACAAGTATATTGTGCATTTTGGCTAGCTTATTGTTTGGTGGATTTTCATTTCAGTCTTTTATTAATAAGAATAAGGCCCACATAGGTTGTACAGTATTAAGTTCAGTAGCTTGAAGATGGCAAAACCAGATGTTTTAGTGAGAAAAAAGATATTATAGTAATTTGTAAGAAACCAATAGTCCCCCAAATTAGCAAGAGTTCCTTTACCCTCGAGACTCATTGATTTCATGTGCCTATCGATTAATGAACAAGTTCATCTGATTAATCTACTGCTTAAGGCTTGCCCTCACCTGGGTTTTGAGAACTAATTAACCTCAAATAAAAACAAGACTTGCTCTTACTTCTAAGCCTCACTGATTAAACCCGCTCTGTAGAGATTAATCAACCATAATTTCAGTTGACTAATCTGATGCTTGATCTGCTGACCTACTGCTTAATCTACTGAGGAATTTACTACTTGCCTCCAATTGTAAGAATCAAACAGTCTTAAAATTAAGTAAAAGTGTACTTCCTACTAATCCTTACTGGTCATTAACCTTCCTGTTGATTAATCAACTACAATTTTAGTTGATACATCTACTACTTAAGGCCTTCACTCAGTGTTTTGAAAGCCAACACAATGCCTCATCACCCTTGTATGCACCAGAAATGTGTCAAACCTGTAAATAGTTCTATATATTTATTGAATTGTTACTCAAGGAATTATAGGGGAGTGTTTAAAAATTCTAAAGCACCTGTATAAATGTGTAATATATTTTATGTTTAACTTGACAAATGGAAGGATTTCAAAGATCTAACAAAACAAACCATGAAGCCAATAGTATATATTTGCCTTGCTTTGAGCTTCTCTGCTGCACAGCCCTGTTTCAGAGTAATTAAACATTCGATATATACTGGAATATTAATGAACTCCAATGTATCATCCTTTGTCAACTGTTCTTTTTAAATATAAATAAAGATGCTCCCTTGGGTGTTAATGGACCTAAGTGCAAATCCCCATATGCTCAATGAAAAAGCATATTCACCAAGCCTGAGACCTTAAGAAGAACAAAAAAGAGTTAATATTTCATTGTCCATGATAAGAAAAATAAACACAGGTCTAAACAGAGCTTGAAATATTACTGAAGAATAACAATGATTCAAGGTATAATATCTTTGACCTTGAATTAATGCAGTTTGACACCACTTTACCTGACATGGCTCTAACTGTGGAATCCTTGGTTCTGTAGTTTGTTGTGACACCAAAGCTGTCTGGCAGAGAAAGGGGCGAAACAGATTGGCAGGAAAAAGTGGCTTGAAGCTGCCTTTTCTTAAGCAACATTGAAACCCCACCAACCACACCACCGGCTCCCAAGGCAGCTGGAGTGCTCATATCATGACCAGACGATATGGCTTTAAGCCAGTAAGAAACTGGAAAAAGCTGCTTCTTTTTGAAATGGCTTTTCTCTGCATAAGGCACCTAGAGGGCACTTTTCTGCTGGCTTCAAGGAATGTGTCATCTAAACGCCATGCCTTCAAGCCAGCCTGAAGGCACCTCTTTTTGCCTATCTGTTTAGCCCCATAGTTAAATATCTCACAAAAATATAAATCCCACAATTCCACAACAATGAGACATGACAAAGCAGTATCAAACTGCATGAATTTTGCTATGTAGATGCAGTCTGCTTTGTTTGAAGGAACTGTGACATGTCATAAACTTTACATGTAGGATTTAAGGAAGTAGATGAACTGAAGAAAACAGCATAGCAGGGATGAGAAAACAGCAGTCTAGAACTTCAGTTTCCACTATGAATGATCATGAATATATTTAGTAGGAACTGAAGTCCAGCAACAACTGGAGATCAAGATATATCCTATCTCTGACATATAAGATATTTTAAAAATACACCAATGGACAGTTTCACTTATGTATATATTTATGTGTTTATACACTGCACACTACTAGAGTATCTTAAAGCTGGCTTCTGCCAGTTTGAAAAGCTGGCTTGTTGCCTTTTTTGGTCAGCTTCAAGGTGGACTGGGGTCATGGTGTGTGTTCACCATGGCCCCAATCTGGCTTTGGAAGTGGCGGCTTCAAGCCACTCCTTCCTGCCAGTCTGTTTCAGCCCTTAGTTTAGTGAGGCTTACTTCCAAAGAAGAATGCATGAGTCACAATTTAGTTCTAGTTCGCTTATTTTAAATGTTCTTAAAATTCAAGCTACTCTGGTGTTGGCTCCTTTCAGCAAAGTTTTACATTGAGTCATAATGCCCTACTTGAAACAATGTTACTTTGTCTTTGATGGAAGAGCATATACTTTGGAAGGTGTTCCGTTACTGAAGCCAGGAACTCATTATTTCCAGTGTCTAAGTAGCTTTTCTGGTGTCCATCAGCTACTAAGGATGGAAGAGAGATTTGAATTAACAGAGATTTGAATGTAATATATGATCTATGAGAACATTTCTGTATACATGTTAATAACTTTTGCTTTCCTGTCTGTATCAGCTGATTCGTTCTGCTTGTGCAAGTAAATACACACAAGTAAACAAATGTACTTTTAAAAAATGAGCAAGAATTTACATGTTAGTTTATGAATGTTTTTTAACCTTAAAATTGGGGAAGCCTGCCAACTCAGCCACTGACTATCCTGGTATTATATGTTTTCCTGTTCCAGCTTTGGGATAGTGGGAATCTGTGTCTAAGTCAAGGAAAGACCCTCTGCTCTCAAAGCTAGCAAAGATATGCACATATATGGCTGCAGAAAATATTGTGTTATTTTGCAATGTAATTAATGATGATAAAAGAGATGGAAATTTACAAATACATCTTATTTTCTGTTGAAAATGTTAGCATGAAAAAATAATCTGGAAAGAATACTCTATGCACATGAACATTGGGCCTCCTAAGACATATTGAGAGTGGATTTTGTTTCAAAAATGCATCATAAGTTTTTAAAATGCTGAGATTGAGAAAACAGTATAAAATGTGAACATAGGAAGAATGCATACTCACTTCTTTGCAAGAAAGAAAAAAAAAGATCTCTTACAAGTCAGCATGGAACTTGAATAGGAGTCTGAGTGATGCCACCAAAAGAAAAAAGAAAAAGGGAAACTGACAGATTTTTATATCCCCACCTGGGAGGCTGCAGTCTAGCTATATAACTAATCTCTAGATGAGTTAATTAAGAGATGGGGGTGGGGGGAGAAAAGGTGAACGATTATGCTTTCTTTCAGCTTACTCAGTCTAGCTATATTCTTGCTTCTGTGCTTCAATAATCCCTGACCCCCCTCTTTAAACAGATAATTTCCTATGTTTCTATCTTCTTGCATTGGAATGATATAATGTTGAACAGTGTGTAAAACCAAGTAGGACAGATATTATTACCATAGTTATAAATACTGTGGTAAATTTTCAGGGCCAAAGGTGTTCATAGACCACCCATACTAAGATCACTGTGCCATGCACAAAGCCAACTAGTCTCATATCTGTGTTTAATATTAACTTGCATATTAGAAATGAGCTACAGTCACTACACTGCATCAGGCAATCATTTAAACCATAAGTTAAGTCATTGCAAACAAGCTACAGTGAATTCAAGCTCAGGCACTCCCCCCCCCCCTTCATTTCCCTCTTTGCATACAGGAAAAGGGGAGAAGGAAATAGTTTATTTCACTTGGTAACCAAGATCATTATTTATGAACTGCCACCATCTCTTTCCTTGGTGCTGTGTAAGATAAGTTGTTATGTCCTCTAATTTAATTGTGTACAGATACATGTGTGATTCAATGAAGGGTGAAACTCACTAGCTGATTCCTTTATTGTCTTCATCATGTTAGCCAATCCATATATTATCTTTAGCTTATATCCAGTTGAAGCTTTAGAACAGGGATGGGGAAAACAGCCATCAGCTGGCTACCTGCAATGCTCTTTTTGTATACTAGAAGCATATTGCACCCTCCAAAGTATCTCCACCCTCTAGTAGGAGAAAAATGACCAACTCCTCCCTCCTTCCATTCTCCTTCATGAAGAATGTGCTTCAGCTTTTTGACTTCCATTTTGTACCTCAAGGCAGGTAGACATGTGTGTGAGAGTTCCACACTCCATCTATGGAAAAGGGGATTCAGAAAAGCATACAACCCTTATGAAATTGATTCTCCAGAAGGGGCCTGAAGCAGGAAGGGGATAGTCCCATGATAACATGGGTTTTTTTTTACATCTGTTGAGGCAGCCAACCCCACTTTGAAGGCACAGGCTAATTTATTAAACCACTCAGCCAGATATATAGAACAACCTGCCTGGGATAAACAACAAGGTAAAGTCTAAATGTTGTGTTTATGTTAACTTCTCTTGACAACTCAAAAATGAAATATCAGTGGTGAAGAGGATACTTCCTACAAAATGAAAGATGCATCTTTCCTTGGGAAATAGTCTTACAACCAGCCGTTTACAGCTCAATGTATTAAAAAACTGGTGGACTCATATCGGAAATAAAAGCTAATCCACAGCTCATATACATTAAGAACGAAGAACTAAAGAAATTCTATTTCTTATTTGAATCTACCTCCAATTCACTCATATCACTTTAAAGCTGCTGCCCCAAAAAGAGAGAAAACAGAGGAAATTAAAGGGAAGAGCCAGACAAGTGAAGTGGAGTAAAAAGTAAAAAACAGCAAATACAAACAGCTCTTTTGTGGTGGGGTTTGTCTGGATAGCATGGATCCCAAGTTGGAGAAGAGACAGAGAGAGAGAGAGAGAGAGAGCAAAGACACCAAAAGGAGAGGCAGAAAGAAGACAATGAAGACAAAGGAAGGACCCACTCAGAAAGAAAGGAGGAGAAAGGACTCAATATGGAGGAAAGACAGAGAGACAGAGGAAAGTTGTGAAGATATGGAGGATAACTGAAAAGTGCTGGGAAGAAACAGCCATGGAAAAAACATCATCAGAGAAAGAAAAACAGCAGACAAGAAGGAGGACTGTGAAGAGGTGGAGTAAAGAAATTAAGAAACAAAGATACAGAATTTAAATTACAATAAAGAAAAAAACAAACAAACTGCAGATTGCATGGGGGAGCAATCAGAAAGTAGACTCAAGTCAAAAGACACTGGCCCGAAACAGACGGGCCTGAAGAGGCGCCTGGATGGAGCCATTAGGGTTCGGGAGCACACAGCATTCGCATGCTCCTAAACCCTACTACGTAATGGCACCACACTATTATGTAAGGCCATTTAGACAGCATACATAATGGCACCGCCACAACTGCACAGCTTCCACACGGAGCTACACAGTTGTGGTGGTGCAAAGTCGCCAAATGGAGCCTTTTTACTCAATTGCACTGCAACTGTGCACCTAAAAAGGAGCACGGTTTCCCCGCTCCTTTTTGGTGGTGCAACTGCTCAGCAGCATCTAACTGCTGCAGCGCAGTTGCAGCGCTAAAAGAGGTGGTGCCAGACTGCCCTTTTTGGGCAGTCTGTACTGCCCCTAAGTGAAATAAGTCTTATATCATTCTCAAGATTTAGACTGTATTTTTCCACTCTGTACTTTGGCTTCTGAGAAAAGAACAGTTTGAATAGAACTTTCAGAAAGCAAGATAATATTAAATACATAGAAGGCTGAAAAGAACTCTAAATTTAAGATTAGACATACAAAACAAACAGAAATTCAGACCTTAGTGTGGGCCTTGAAAGGCTATAGACATGGCTTGATAGAAATGCCAGCTAAACTTCAGGATCCTTTACAAATGCAGTCAATTTTTCAAGACCTTTTAAAAAAGAAATAAAACAAGAATTAAAAGACCACGGAAAGAAGTGAACAACAACCTAAATAAAGGACTTGATAAATTTGGAAGGGAAAAAAAAACCTTTGGAAGGTCTGACGGGAGAAATATCCTCTCTAAAGCATGAATTTGATGCCATCAAAAAACAAACAAACAAACAAACAAACAAAAACCTCTTTTTTCAGCTTACTAGCCAGCCACTTTCTTGGTTGTTAGCAAATTCAAAATGATTTTGCCTTGCTTTCTTTATATTTCATCATATTTCTTTAAGACGAGTTTTCTTTTTTGGGAGGTATTGTATATTGTTGAAAATTTTGTTAGAACCTGGGGCCTCCTTAAGTTTTTTCCTCTTTAATTTTTTTAAGCTTTATCCTTTATTTTAATTTCCAATTCTATGATTTCTTTTAAATAAGCTTTTTTTCAACCCTGCACCACATTTCAAGAATATTCCTTTTATCACAGCTTTATGTGCATCCCATAAAGTTCTTGGTTGAATTTGTTCTGATTTATTCTCTATAAATCTGAATTTAAACTTAAACTGACTTTTTCCAACTTCAAGTTCTAGTGTAATAGGATTTAGAGTATATGTTTTAACTTTTGTATTTTTTTTAATCTTGATTTTATACTGTTTTAACTGGGTTATTTCATTGTTTTTTAATGTTTTTAAAGTGCTTTTATCTTATGAGCCATCCTGTGTCCCTTTTCAGGAGAAAGGTGGCATAAAAATTAAATAAATAAATAAATAAATAAATAAATAAAATACTTTTTAAAAAAATCGAGACTGGATGGCCATCTCTTGGGAGTGCATTTATTGTGTATTCCTGCATTGCTGAAAGTTGGCCTGAATGACCCCTGTGGTCTCTTCCAACTCTAACAACAACAACAACAACAACAACAACAACAATCACATACTACCCTTTCTCTCAGTTTGAAACTCAAGGTGGCTTACAATAATTCACAGAGACATAGCTAAAAATATTCTAAAGTTAAAAATATAATTAAACTATCCATAAAATGAGCTGAAGAGCAGGGTATAAATAAATAAATAAAAATTAAAATCAGTGAAAAAACATAACTCTTAAAAAACAACCAATAAATAATACAGAGAGAATACAGCATAATGCTATAGTACTCTGTCTCCTTGAATTTCAGGCCTCCTGAAATTAAAAAGACTTAACCTGCCTGAAGAAATATAGCAGCTATAGTACCAGTCTAACCTCTCTTAGAATCACAAACCTAGAAGATCCTAGTTCATTTGTGCATGTAAAAATGAAATAAACAAAGATATGCTTTCCTAAGAATTACTAAACACACACACACAGGTCAGATTATATTCAACTAGATGGAATAATTGTCTGAACTAATGTAAAGCAGCTTTGTTCTCAGTTCCCTCAGAATAATCTGATTTCTGTTTCTCTGTGAAGAAGCATTCTACACTTGCTCATTTTGGGACAATATATAAGAAAAAGTTCCTCTGAGCATAGTCAGGTAAGATGGGCCTGTTATAATGGATCAATAACAAATCCTGCAGTTATCAGGGAGCATATAAGATAAAAATGCACACAGCGAAACAAAGCAGTTGGTCATAGAATGTTTTAAAAAGATCTTTCGGTAACATTGTCACGGCTGACATACAGTACATGTAGTGGGAGAGTTATTTATGAGGGGGCGTGGGGAGAAGGGAGTAAGAAAACTGGCAAAGACTATGCATGATTTGCTACCAAGACACTAGAGAGCTGTTCAACCATAGGGAGATGCCGGAGCAGACATCCTGAACAAAGACATTCACTCACAGAACGTGCTGGTTCATGAGTCTTGTGTAATGCTCAGATAAGCACAAATAGTACTCGCCAACAGGTTATGAACTGATAAGTTTCAATGACACATGACCTTTCAATCGGGAGAGAATGAAGCTAAAGGACTGGTTGAGTGCCAGTGTTATGGAATGGAAAGGAAAACATTGGGAGTGTGGTTATTGAACTGGGTTTAATATTTAATTCATTGCTATATGATATCACAGTGTTTGATGGGACTGGAAGATTATATTGCTGCCAGAATATTACTTTGTTTGATATTAAAATGTCAGTGAGCATACCTCTCAATTATTTCTCATTCCCAAGGATATGACTTGAGCAGCACCCAATGTTATATGTGTTCCAAAGAAACCTGATGGGATCAACATTAATCTAACATATCAGATTATAAAGACTAGAGAAATGAAACTTACTTTTCTTCAGCCCTACAGACTGCAGTCAGGCAGAAACAGTGATTATTTTTATTGGCTTCAGTTACAGACCCATCCATACTGGCGATTAAAAGAACAACCAAGAGAAGCTCAGGATCAAGAATTAATTTATTGACCCCATTGCCAGAAACGGTACATACTGTTTTATATGTCTAAGCACTGAAGCTCCTGCCAATGAGGTTGAGCATTTTCAAAACAATTGAACACTTTTTCAGATGCTACAATTTAAGTGCTATGGAGAGATTCCTATTAGTGACTTATGCACATATACATGTGACCTACATTATGTGTATTGAGCACAGAAGACTATTGTGCCCCATAGAAAACCTCCCCTTCCACAGCTCTAAAGCTCTGTCAGGGGCAGCTGCTGCTGCTGCTGTTTTTTAGTGAGAGGGAAGAGAGAAGGGAAGCAATACAGAGAAGGAAGAAGTAGCTACGTTTTGTTCTTAAGTGAAGGAAAAGAATGGTGCACTTAATCTAAGAATGCATACTCATTTTTTCCCCTTCTAAGAACCTTAGCTGCCTTCATCTTCTTCCTTCCCTCCTTCATCTCCCCAATCGTAAGGAGCGCCCCACAGGATATGGAACTGTGTGGATGGAGTGTTTTGCTATATGGTACCTATTGATGCAGGATCTCAAACTGTGTCTCATAGCACTGTGTAGAGTACATGCAATTCTACACTTTTGTTCACCATTGTGTGTCATGTTGCTATTCCCCCAGAGATGTTGGCTGATGTTACCAAATATTTTGCAATAAAAGTGGCAGTGTACATTGCTTTGTGTATTTGCTGAAATGAAAAATGGGAAAAAAAGATAGAGCACTTGATTTCACTTTTAGTTTTCTGGTGTTTGTCAGGACATTTGCAAATGGCTATCTTAGGGTATTTCCTGTTCCTCAGTCTAGCTGTGCCAGGTGCCTCAGCTGCACTAATATCTGCTGTCTACATGGCTTGCAAAAGACCAGCATGTGGCCAAAGAAGACTGTAGTCTGCACAGATGGCCTGAAATAATGAGTACAAAGAACACACTATACAATTATAGCATTATCAATCTAACTGACATTGCTACATCTTGTGGGAACCTGGGATTTGCAGTTTAGGGTGGGATGTTTAGAATTATCAGATGGACAGCCCTAGTGCTTCAATAAACTAAGGCGTGGTACAGACGGCCGAAAAGGGCCATCCCTGCACCGTGATTAGGGCTGGGGAGCCCACAGCATTTGCACACTCCCCAACCCTAACACATATGGGCGACACCATTTTTAAATTTTAAAATAGCATCGTCCATATGAACACACAGCCATGACATCATGGCACGCATCACGTTTAGATGGCACAGGGAACGCCTGACATCATGGTGCCGCTGGAGGGCATCTACGGCACCCTTTCAGCAGTGCAGGAAAGAGCTCCAATATGGAGCTCTTTCTGTACATGTGCATCGTTGGCGGGCCTTTACATGGCCGTGCCAGCAATGCTGAAGAGAAAGGGGCCGGGCAGCCCCTTCCTCCTCTTCCTAGCGCCTGAAGCCCCAAGGACACCTGGTTGCAGGCTGTGGGGAAACGGCCTGGAAAAGCACCAATCCACTGTTCAAAGGGGCAGCTACAGACTGCCCTTTTGTTTCCAAGATTCCATATAATAAAGCTACAACAGCTTTAGTGTCATCATAGTGTTATATTTTGTAGTGTGAAAAGACCTCTGGTATCTTATCTTCTATTCTTTGGCATGCAGTAATGATGTCCCTGCTACAGGTTAGAATTGATACAACTTCTAGATTAACATGTTTTGGTATTTTTCGGACTGCACAATTATAACATTATGTACTGTAATCACTTGAACTATAAACTACAAAGCCCAGAATTCATAGAATGGAATCATGTCAGTTAAAGTGATATTAAAGTTATGTAATTTCACAGGGTAAAAGAGGTCTTAGCTACTCTGTGAATGGAAAGGTGGATCTGTATATTAATGAATTATGGTCTTTACAGATGTTATATAGGTTTATATTGGCACCTTGTCCTTGCCTTATCTATGAAGAATTTATCCTTTAGGGATTTGTATGAGCTCCAAGAGAATCACAGGCACAAAATGAGTGCCACCAATTTTCTCCAGGTGTTTCATTCTACTCTTCTTCCTATGCACTAAGAAGCTTATGTAAGCTTACCTCTGCAGTTCGCATTTTATTCCTATTTTACAGGGAAGGACAAATGTTTTCTCATTTCCACATTTCTATTGGGGGGGGGAGAAAAACATAACCACTACCATATTGTACATCGAAAAATAAAATGTATAATAATGATAATTATCTGTGGGCCATTAACAGGTATGGGGAAATATTTAAACTTTGGAAATACTATTGTTAAAAAAAATGATGAAGTCATTCCATATGACTTGATATAAAAAAAATGATTATGTCATTCCATACGCCTTTGATATAACACAACATATTGCAGTAATTAAAAGAAACAGAACATAAAGCTTAGGCACATTTGGAGGCTACAGATGCCATTGCAGAGTGTATGTGGCCTTATAAATCACTCGTATACACAGTGTGAAATACTTGTGGTTTTAAATGCTACCATTGAAAAGCAGTTAATGGCAGTGATGCTGCTTGAATGCCTTTACAGCACTTCCCCACCCCCACCCCCAACATTGAGTTTGCCTTCTGTTACTTCAGTAGAATCCCATATGAACAAATATAAGAATTTACTGCCTTTGAAATAGCAGTAATCACCTGGTAAATATAGTGAGACATATTTGTCTTGTTAATATCACTTGTATCTGCCAACTGGGGTTCCCTAGGGCATAACAATTAAGTCTGCCAGCACTTCAGAATACCGTCATAGACAAAGCATGGCATATGGATTGGTGTGTCTGAATTTTTTCATGCTACTTGGAGGAACCATGGATTTCCCATTTATTATCTCTTCCCCCACCACAACCACCTCCACCCAATCCACAATAGAATTATGGGTTGTATATCCTTTGCTGGAAGGTGTTCTCAAGAGAGCAATAATCTCTGACTATAATGGGGCATAAATACGCTTGAGAGTGTATTTATAGGTGCTCCGATATAATGCTGGAAACCAAAATATCTATACATTTTCTGTAAAGAGTTTCATTTGCACCAAAGCTAATACTTTAAATGAAAGAATCAAATAATAACATATGAACATGTGTTATATCATATGAAGAATGAGATTACCAAACAATGGCTTCTCTTTAGATGGCAGGCATACATTTTTGGCATAATTAATACAGGAGGGAATCTGAAAGCATTACATATTAGTACCAAGGTTCTAAATATTCTAAAAGAAAAAGAGGATAGAATATTTGGTTGCATTACTTCAAGCTCTTCATTACCTCTTGTAATTATTGTATTTGAAATGTCTCCTCTAATTTCTCTGTGAGCACCAATGTACTGTTCCACAGGATAATTGATAACCATTACAATTAATGAAAGCTCTCCTGTTTTTATTTTCTGCAATTTGAGGATGGGAGGATGTTTGTTTCTCCATACATGTAGTGATGCTGGTGGCACACAGAGCAATTTAGGCTAATGTTACATAAATACAGCAGGGAGTACCAGTTTATAGTCAAGAGATGGACTGAAAGGACATTTCAGTTTTGTCCAAAATCAGGTTGTGATGACATTGCCATTAATATTTATGTTAACTGTCATCAAAGCCTAAAGAGATGTGTTAATGTCAGACTGTAAGCATTCTGGAATCACATTATACTTTAGCCGCAGAGAAACAAGCTGTTTTAGATGTAAAAGCTCTGTGATTTCTATTTCGGTGTTGATTGTTTCCTTTGAAAATGCTTTCCCATCTTCCTTCCAGATGTTCACAAAGCAAAAACCAAGTGCTGCAGATGAATAAAGGCATATAGTTGCCAAGGCAAAATGGTTCTGCTTTTCACCAACACAGTGATGAAATACCTCTGAACACACTAAAGAACAATTATTTGTCTCTGCCCTCCCAAGAATTGAACAAAAAGGAGTACAATTGAACATCCACAAGTTGGTGAATGCTGACACTCACATATGAATGATGCATTGGGGGGGGATGTATTTGCACACACAAGCATTGCATTGTTGCTTTTGGTCACATTTATTGTAAGTGATGATCAACATATACTGAGCATGTTTGAGTTTTCAGTCTAGAAAATGAGAAATGTGTAGAAACAATCAACTGTGATCTGGAGACAAAGTTAGACCCAGGCTTAGCCAAAGGGGGAAAAACCAGTTTAAAACAATGGTACAAGTAGTTGTGACTAACTTGATGTCATGCCCTCCCCTGGCAAATGGTCTGCTTTAAGTCTGCTTTGGTCTGTATCTAATCCATAGTGTTGAAGTCTGGAGGAACCAAACAGATCTGGAGTGCACCATATATAGGGCCTTTGAGCAGGAGGGGTGATCAGTTATTATCAGAAGGAAATGGGGCATGCAGAGTCAATTCACAGGGCTGAGGATTAATCATGGAACCATCAGGCTTTGAGTTATTAGATGCTGAGTCTAGACCTGCTTTCTTTAAGGGCATGAATTGTGCTGGATGAAACTTCTAATAAACGTAAGCCAGAATGGTCATAGACTGTGCTACCTGGGAATGATTGGACTTCATAATATGTATGTATGCACATATGGCAACTGTGTTCCACTCTTCAGCACACCAGAGTCCTCAAGGCAACATAGAACAATCAAAACATTAAAAATATTAAATGAAATTAATTAATTAATTAAAATAATAACATTTAAATATTTAAATATTACAGATTTTTAAAAAAAACATTTAAAAATTAAAAATTAAAAAAAACAACATTTAAACACACCAGGTTAAGGCTGCCTGTCAATTCTAGAAGGTACGATATACATTCAAACTTTATGTAGAAAGTATTTTGGCTTTTTCAGTCACTGCAGTATTGTAACCTGGCAACTCAGAAAGGACAAGGAAAACCACAGCAGAAGGAGGGAGCTGGATTTCATATTTTGATGTCAGTCAGCCAACTGGTTTCTTGGCTCCAGGGTTCTACCAGAAATTAGTAATGAAATAGCACTCATTAAAAGCTGTGAAAAGAAAACAAGTCAAAAGATATTCTGCATTGTCACTGATGAGGAAGCAGAGAGATAATTGCTGAGGAGGGAGAAAGAGTTGCTCTTGCCAACCATGTCAACTGCAGGAAAATGACAAGCAGGGCCATTTTTTTCCTTTATAATATTTTATTTACATACCCTCTTTCTCCCAATATAGGGCCTCCATTTGGGAATATCATAGTTTTTGTACAGAACCAGGGAAGAAAACACAAAAAGCCTGTGGTGCAGGCATTATAGGTTTTCACCCAGCAAAGCAATTTTCATTAGATCAGCAATCTAACCATAGCTTATGACAAATGTGTGGTAAAAAGTAAAACTGATTTAAAAAAAAAACAACTTGAAAGAACCTGAATTTATTGTTTTCTGCTGTAGCCTGTGATTTGGATATTTGGGTATTTGCTGTGCAGCCTCTTTCCAGTGAGCATCTGCTGGTGGCAAAATATAGTTTGGATGGCACAGGCTAGTCAGTGGGGGGCTGATTAATGGTTTAGCTGGATTGGCAATGGGATGAGTTGTTGGAAGGAAATAAGTTACTGCCATTACTTTCTTCCAGCTCTTTGGTTGGTCAATCCTTGGAAACATTCTGTTTGATAATTAAAAAACAAATGTATGTTCGTAAAGTTAAAGAGCAAAATTTTACATTTAAATACCCAAACCTATTCACTTTATTGATTTTGAGAAGAGGAATTTGTAATCTAAAATGCTAACCAGTAAGCATTTTTTCCCAACATTTGGTATCTATTCAAATTAATAGCCATCCAAGTTATAGTCCTAATGAAAGTCACAACCTTTCTTTGAATGATAATAATTGGGCATGCCATTAATATGAAATCATTCTGTAATTTTCAGAAATGACTAATGTTGTTGTTTGGGGAAATTATTTGCTGGCTTTGAATTTGGATTGATTTCAGTATCACCTGGAAGTAGAAATTTTGTTATTTTTAGCATCCAAAGAAACAGATCCATTCAACAGAAATCCTCACAAGGATGGAAATCATGTGGACTCTTAGATATTATCAGACTGTAATTCTTATCAGCCTGAGCCAGCATAGTCAAGTAGTGAGGGATAATGGATATTTCATGCCAGCAAGATCTGGAGGGTCATATGTTCCTTAGCTTTATGACAAACTTACAATTATCCCAAATCCTTCTGTCCTGATGTGCTTCTGTTTGTAACATTATTTGTATTAAATCTTATTTATCTTGAAAGAAAGAAAAATTATCTTGAAAGAAAAAAAAGACATAATTTGGGAGACACAAGGTCCAAAACATTTGGTAGAAGATATATAACATCCTTAAATTGGCTTTCCTTGCCTAGTGCAGGCTAATTCCTGTTCCAAGGGAAGGGACAAGAACTCTTGGTCCTGATAACTCTTCATCATCTTCTGATGACTTAGGCTGAATCTGCACTGCAGAAATAATGCACCATTATTATTATTGACACCACTTTAACTGCCATGGCTCCATGCTGGCATTTGTAGTTTGGTGGGGCACCAGAGCCCTCTGTTAGAGAAGGCCAAATATTCACAAAACTACAAATCCCAGAATTCCATAGCAATCTGCCACAGCAGTAAAGGTGGTGTCAAACTGCATTATTTCTGTAGTGCAGATGCATCCTTACCCTAACAGAAGTTTCCTGAACCTTGATTGCTCATGCCTTCTTACACAGGAAGATGCCTTATAGAAAGTCAAATAGGGTTTGGTTTTCCAAGTGATCGGGTTTTATTGTGTCCAGAGAGGGACAGATTTTGAGGGTTCCAGGGAGGAGAGCTTAAGGCTATAGTCCAGAGAAGAAGGACTTAGTTCCTGTGTTGAACTCTAAGTGAAAGAGTTTTATTAAAGAGATATATTTATTAAAGAGATATATTTAGCCTGAGTGGTAGAAATATCAGGGGCAGTACAGACCACCTAAAGGGGTGGTCTTCAGCTGCCCCAAGAAGCGGTGAGATGGGGTCAGGGCTGCCACAGCGGCAGCCCAAGAGGCCCCATTTTGCCACTTCTGAAGGCCTGGGGAAGCAGCAAACCACAGTGTAGCCCCTTTGCCCTCTGGGTCCTTGGCATGGCCATTTAAAGGCCGCGCCAAGGACCAAGTGCAAAAAAGAGCTCCCTTTTGGAGCTCTATTTTGCACCACAGGAAGGGCGTGCTTGGCGCCCTCCTGTGGTGCGATGTTGTCTGGCATGCACAGCGTTGTCTAAATGCTGTGCGCGCCATGACAACATCATGGCACGTCCGCATGGATGCCGCCTTTTTAAAATGACAGCGTCCATACACTTTAGGGTTAGGGAGGGTGTAAATGCTGCACCCTCCCTAACTCTAAAGGCGCCTTTTAGAACCCTAATCGTGCCTCGTTTTGCCCATCTAGATCGGGTCTTAGTTTGGTTTAGGAAAACATTCTTTATAAGGATGGTGTGATTGTCCTTAAAGACTATAACAATGATACTCTGTGGAGATTTATATAGGGAAACCATTATTATAACAGTCATAACTAAGAAAGAAACCTTATCATTTGAAATAAGAAACACAAGTTCCTGTAACAACAATTATTTATTTATATTTATTCAAGTAACTTTTCTTAGAAACATCTGTACAATAAAGTTTTGACCTTCCTGTGGAAGAAGCTTGTCTACATTTGAATTATATCCATGTTACCATTACAAAATCCTTTTCAACAGAGATTTTAAAAAGTCTGTTTTATTTTGGGGACAGCAGTGGGAAAAGAAGGCCCAGGGGGCTGTCATCCAGAAAAATATAGTAGTTATTAGAGAAGTGTGTGTCACACAAGGCTTGAACAGGGGTCTGGGATGAAGAAACCTCTTCATTATTATGTTTACCTGTTCCTAATGTAATAACTATCTATTGGACTCTATTAAGCTATAGCATTTCTTAGCAGGTAGGAATTTAGACATAACTAACTCTGCACTAGCCTGTCACAGGGTACTAATGTGGCTTCGGACTCTTTCAAACGGGGAGGAATTTCTCCCAACTCCGAATGGAGCCAATGCGGATTTATGTAAATTCGCTTATTTAGCGAATTTACATGAACCCCTGCTCCGTTCGGAATTACTTCCCATTACCCGAAAATAACCCCCTCCTGCCCGAATTTGCATGCGAAGCTTTAATTCGCAATAAGGTAAAACCCATGATTGCATTCGAATTGGCTTCCCTCTTGCCCGAATTTGCATGCGAAGAGTTAATTTGCAATAACATAAAACCCATGATTGCATTCGAATTGACCTTAAATTATACTTCCAATTTAGCCTTGTATGAAAGAGTCCTTCTTTGAAGCAAATATGACATGACCTTTGGCCCTTAGATCCCAGTAAAATTCAAAAATCTTAAGTGCTTAACTATGTGCTTAATTAAATTCCCTTGATTTCACCGGATTTAAACCTATTTAATTTTTTTGTGTTGTGTTCCTAGTGTAGATCCCTTGAATGCCTTTAATATTTAGTATCAAAAGAACATGAAAGTCTCAGGCAGTTTGAGTGTGCTTTAACGATAGCAGCCCAAGGAGTAACTTGAACCACTGGAGCTATAATAGCACATAATATTTAGGAAGTACTGTTACGACCACTGGAAGTCTTCCAATTTTGTGGTGTGTGTGTTCCCTTCTATGGCCCTGAATGGAGCTGCAAGGGAAGACTTCACACTTCTAAAACAGGAAGGCCAGCTGATTTGCAACAGGGTGTTTTGTATCCAAGACGAAAAGGACTCATTGGCAATCCCATTCCCACCTTTGATACTTCTATCTCAAGTGATCTTTCACACACACATTTGGCCCTTTGATGTCTCTTTGCCTTAGGCTACTTTTTGGGGAGTGGGGGGCTTATATAAGGACCCAAATTTCTTTTGTTTGCTGGGCTAGCTAGAATGCATGGTGACTCCATGTCACTTTGAATTCTGACTAGTTCCAACTCATTGCTGTTCCTCTCAGTGCTTCCTAAACAGCTGAGTCTAATGCCAGACAATCCAGTTGGACCACTTGGAGTCTTCACGTTGATAGTATCACTGCTAGTGGAGCTCTTGATCTATTCCAATGCTCAAACCTTTATTCTTTAGCTTTTGTGCGTGAGAGTGTGTGTGTGTGCTTGCATTGATATATATTTCCACTGAATAAAATACAATTAATAGAAAGAATTCTGCTTCTGTGAATTCCCTATTCCAGCACCTCAGTATATAGGTAGGAACAATTCCAAGGAACTGCTTGTAACTCAGTCCATTCATTGAGCTAATTAAAATTCCCCTAGTCATAGTTACAGTACAGCAGAATTATGTAAAGTGTGCAGAGCTTGGAATATTCATTAATTAATCCTTTTTTAAAAATGTTTTTTCACTAACATGGGAGATAGCACCTATCTTTTAATGTGCCTTATCCACAATGGGATAAAGATGCATTTATTTTTAAAACAGGTTTTATTGCATTTGTCCATCACTGAGCAAATGCATCCCATATGCAGCCAGGATGCCATCAGGACTTATACTGTGGCTTTTCAAGAATGACATTTTCCCATTCTTGAAAATGTGTGGGGTAAGACTGGTTGGTATCCAGGCTGTAAATGGATGTATCCTGGGTGCCAGGAATGGGAATTTCCCATTCTTGAAAACATCTGGGATAAGCCTGGCTGGCATCCAGGCTGTAAATGGGATATATTTGCCCGGCCACAGGGAAGTGCAATAAAATCTGTTTTAAAAAATAAACGTGCCTTTATCCTGTAAGGGATAAGGCACATTAAAAGAAAGTGCACCAATCTCCATGGCTTAGCTCCACAGCTTTCCTGATTAACACTGAAGTTAAGCCTCTGATCTGATGAATTAGTTTAAATTGTTAGAATTCATTCTGGAGTAGGTTGGCTTTCTGTCAGATTCAGTAAAACAGGAATGCACCAGGGAAAGATGATTATGATTGGGAGATATGCATCACATAACTCTGTATGCACTGGTTTGGTTTAATCTGCTTGATGCCTTTTTACAAGGGGAGAAATTGGTGAGATTGTGCCTGAAACAGAGGAAAGGGGGCCATATCAGAATATCAAGTTCTTTAGGGCTGAAGGCTGGTGTCCTTCGCCCCCCTATTAAACTGTAAAGTTGATGGAGTCTTTTTTAAGTGGTAAATGTGAGTGTGTGGGGAAAGGAGGTGTTTGTCAGTCTCTTCAGTTCTTGGGGTTAGCTCCATGAATCCTACTGTTTTCCCTTAGTCTGTTTATTGTTCACACAGTTCTTGGTACTTGAACAATTGAATGAAATGTTTTCCACATTATCACCTTTTTGTCTCTTTTTTCTTCTTTGGCTAGTAATAATAATAATAATAATAATAATAATAATAATAATAAAAATTTTTTGTTTATAACGTGCCCCTCTGAACGAGCAATCGGGACGGGGTACAACAAGTAAAAGACAAATACAATTAAAAGTGGTCTTCTCCCACTCTCTCATTTACTGTCCCAACCAACTTTCTACTGATCACACACATCCTGTTTCAGTGAGTCACACATTTAGAAAGGTTTATCCTATTAATTTGCATTCAATAATTCAGCTTGTGAAATCCATGACCTCCTCATTGTCTACTCTGGGGTAAGTCAATTTGAATTTTGTGAAGCTCCCTCCCAAATAAGTGGATCATTTCTAATCAGTTCATCTATTTTATACAAGTAAAACGAGACTTCAGGAGGGTTATGCTTGGCCAGAAGTGACTAGCAAGGTCAGTCTGCCAGTGTAGATGTTTGAGCTGTTTTTAACATCATTTATCCACTAGATTTTGCCATGCTTTGACTCTTTCCTGAACCTTGGAAAATGGGTCAGTGAATATTACCCATGTGAAATGCCTGGTCTTTAAAAATGGAGATGCCATAAGACTGAAGCTGATATTGTTGGCTCCTGAACGTAAAGCCTGTGCTCTCCTACTGATCACTGTAGATCACATTTTTCTTGACTGGAAATGGGAAAGGAGAGAGAATGAAGTAATTAATCTGTGTCAAAAATGTTTTCAATATGCTTAGAGGCAATAAAATGTGCTTAGATGCAATCAAACAATAATGGAGACACCAGTGACTACAGCACCTATAGAGCCATAGCATGAATCTCCCAGGCAAGCAAAATCATGCTCAAAATTCAGCAACATAGGCTCCAACCATACATGGAGAGAGAAATCCTAGAGGTCCAAGCTAGGTTCAGGAAAGGAGAGGCTCCAGGGATCACATTGCAAATATATGATGGCTGATTGAGCATAGCAGGGAGTTCCCAAAGAAAATCAGCACGTGTTTTATAGACTATAGCAAACCTTTTTGAATTCATAGATCATGAAAGGCTATGGAACGCCCTTAAAGACATGGGAGTGCCAACACATCTGATAGTCCTAATGAGGAATCTGTACTCAGGACAATAGGCTATTTTCAGGACAGAACAAGGAGAAACAGAATGATTCCCAATTGGCAAAGGAGTCAGACAAGGCTGGATCCTATCACCCTACCTATTCAATAAATATGCAGAACATACTGTAAGGAAAGGAGACTTGAACATAGAAGAGGGAGGAGTGAAAATAGTAAGAAGAAATATCAACAATCTGAGATATGCTGATGACACCATAATACTAGCAGAGAACCTCACAGACCTGGAACAACTACTAAGGAAGATCAAAGAAGAAAGTGCAAAGGCAGGTTTACTGTTGAACATAAAGAAAACAAAAAATAATGACCACAGAGAACTTACACACATTCATACTAGACAATGAGGAAATAGAAATAATAAAAGAGTTCTCATATCTCATTGAGATCAAACATTGATTGGAATAGGGACTGCAGCCAGGAAATCAGAAGAAGATTAAGAATGGAGTGGGTGGCTATGAAAGAACTAGAAAAGATTCTAAAATACAAAGACATACAACTCAGCACAAAAGTCAGAATAATAAAGGCCATTGTATTCCCTATTACCTTGTATGGATGTGGGAGCTGGACAGCCAAGAAAGAAAATCAACTCATTTGAAATATGGTGCTGGAGAAGAGTGCTGAGGATTCCATGGATAGCCAAAAGGACAAACAAGAGCAGATCAAGCCAGAAATATCCCTAGAAGCCAAGAGGACAAGACTTAGATTGTCATATTTTAGACACATCATGAGAAGGTATGAATCGATGGAAAAGACAATAATGTTAGGAAAGGTGGAGATAAATAGAAAGAGATGCTAGATGGATGGACTTAATTAAAGAGACCACAAATATGAGTTTGTGGGAGCTGGGCAGAGCAGTAGAGGACAGCAGCAGTGCCATGGGTCGAAACCAACTTCAAGGCAGTTAATAATAACAACAACAAAATCAAACATTTCTAATTAATAATTGTCCAGCCTTGATTTACTGACTGATTTGTAGCTAGCTACTCATTGCTGTGTTTACAATGGATCAGCATCTTAAAAATTTCTAAAGTAACATAATTTTTTTATTTTCTTGTTGTTATATTGTTATGTGCCATCAAGCCAACTTTACTTATGATGACGCTATCAATGAGAGATCTCCAAAAACCTGGGCATCACTAACTCTACTGAAGTCTAGAAACTCAGGTTTCCATTAATGAATCAATCCATCTATAATGTTGGGATGGAAATAATATTTGAAAAGATTTGGAAAATGGTCAAATAACATGTTTTTCAAGTGTTGAGAAATGCTGACAAGAAAAACCTTGGACTAATGAGAGTATTTGCAGTTCAGGACGTATGCTGTGCAAAATTCACATGTGGTTGTTTTGTGCAGAAAACAACATTTTCTGCCCAGGAAATAGGATTTTCTGTGTGAAAAATGATATTTCAACAGGGAAATATTAATTCCCATGCAGAAAATGCTGTTGGACAGCTACTCACTACATCTCAGCATGTCCCAAGGATGAGTTCTAATGATGATCTCAGGACTTTAGATGGACAATAGAAGAGAATATTTAATTTTAGTTATTATAACTCGCTAGTTGTTTTTTTTAAGGCAATATAGGCTGACATTTTACAGGGGGTCTGAAAATGAACTGGGCGCCAGTGAAGATGATACCAAACTTGTGTAACATTATCTTAATGAGCATTTCCACTCAGTACTCTAGCAACCATATTTTGAAGTTTCAGAACTTTTTTCAAGGGCAACGCCATATTTCATGTAATGCATTCATCTAGACAGGAGGCAGGGTCTCTCTAGACAGGCAAGAACATACAGTAGTTGGCATACCAGCTTAAGCTGGTAATTAATGTTGTCACAGAAGAAATATTTGCCTCTAATGGGAGAAATGGGTTCAGTCCACAATATAAACTTCATTTTGGGGGGTTCTGGTTCTGAAATATGGGTTTCTAGATATTCCTGGAGTACAACTCCCAAAAAATCCAAACTCCCCAGAACAGAACAAAATTTTGTGTATGAGTGTGTGTGTGTGGGGGGGGGGGACTTATTTGTTTTTGTCATGCCCTGCTTCCAGAACATGGGCATGACTCTGACTGAGAAAGTGAAACAGTTGACCTTCTAGTGCCTGCAGCTAAACCAGAGCAGAAGGAGGTTCCAGGGCCACACATCTCAGAGACAAACCAGACTGCAGTGCCAGCTCTGGCCAAGAGACTGGAAACCAGGCCTCAAGAGGAAAGACATAGGTAGCAGAGTATGTTTAGCCTAGAGAAGAGATGGTTAAGAGGTGATGTGATAGCCCTGTTTAGGTATTTGAAGGAGTGGAGCAAGCTTGTTTTCTGCTGCTCCAGAGACTAGAACACGGAACAATGGATGCAAACTACAGGAAAAGAGATTCCACCTAAACTTTAGGATGAACTTACTGGCAGTAAGAGCTGTTCAACACTGCTTTGGAGAGTGGTGGAGTCTCCTTCTTTGGAAGTCTTTAAACAGAGACTGGATAACCATATCTGGGGGGTGATGTTTTGATTGTGAGTTCCTGCATGGCAGGGGGTTGGACTTGAAGGCTCTTGTGGTCTCTTTCAGCTCTTTGATTCTATTATTCTTGCCCATTCAAATATAGAAGACCACTTACCCCTACTTACCTTTGTTGAGGAAGATAGGCAAAGGGAGTGCTAGAGAAGGTTTCAGGGGATTTATAGCGAGCAGTAGTTAATTAAGCAGCAACTGTGTTGAGCTGGTGATTTATAAATCTCTAGCCTTGTCCTCCAACAGTTATTAGAGATTATATGGGCTATCTAGCTCTCTACTGTGTTCTTGAACTTTGTGCTTGACATGGAGTGTGTTTTTTTAATCTGGATGTCATTTACCTGACTTTGATATTACTGAACTCTGTTTGGGACTTAAAGTTTGTATTTATTAAAGTAAAGTAAGTGCTGAACTGTAAGCTCATCTGTGACTGGGCTTGCACATTGCTGCTGGCAACCAGTGGTGTAGTAATCACCCTTTGTCTAGTTGCCCAGACTGTGTTTGGGACATTGTTAAAAAAGCAGGTGAGGGTATCCTAGAACTGTGGGATTATGTAGGTAGGGGTATGTGCAATGTAGTTTGTTGTAGTTACTTACAGCTGCTGCAGAATAAATTCCTTGGGCTCAAGCTAAAATCCCCCTGCATCAACCTCTAGAAATAGTCCTCCAAATATGAATGGAATAAATCTGCCATTTTCACTCTACCACTCATAAACCTCTCCAGCAATTTGCTATAGACTGTATCAAAACTATTGCAAAGTCCAGAAGAAACAGGTTTGTAAAACCATTGTCTCTTTCCTGACAAAAATAATCCCACAGGGCAATTAAGGCACCTTCAGTGACAAAAACAAACTTGAACCTCAACTAAAAGAGATATCTCTCACTGATGAGTGCATGTGGTCATTAACCACCAATCTGAACACCTTGTCCAGTTATCATTAAGAATGCTAAATTACAACTCTTCTCCAAAAGAAATGTAAATTTTGATGCTGAGTGTTTGATTTATTTATTTTAATACAGAGAAGCATGAATTCATGTGCATCTTTGCCTGCAATATGAAGTAATGGTGGTGCTATGCAGGTTAACCTCTCTGAGAACTAAGCCCCAAGCACGTCAGAGCTATTAATCTTTTCCCACCATTATTAAGTTTCTTTTGGTGCAATTGTTATTGCAAAAATGTGCTGACTTAGTTCAAGGTTGCAGCATGTTTTCTGATTTCTTGTAACTATAGGACAAGTAGCCCAAAGAAGGGAATCTTCTCCCCCATTTCACCAACTGGATTGTGGAACTGTGTAGAAGAACATGACAGATGAAAATCCTTCCCTTCTACTCTTCCTCTTATCAGCATCTGTTGGCAACAGTCATGCATAAACCTCATTCTTCCTCTGTCCTTTGAATGGGGTCAGCAGACTCTTCTGGGATTTACAGATAAAGTCTGTTCATCCTCTCTACTAACAAGCTCCAAAATTTAGACTGACAGAAAATGGTTTTGTGTCCTGTTTTCACCTGCAGGAAGGGGGGAGGATAATATTTTGCTCATTTTTACAGGGTTGCAAAGAAGAAATAAGCTAAATTTAAATTATCATTCATTTGATGCAAACCATCTTTTCCCATGTACATAAATTAACTTGTTAATTTATTTATTTCTGAGAATTTAGATAATACTAAGATAAGATAAACATTATTTTAAATTGTTTTAGCCAGTTTTAAATTAGTTTTATGTGAGCAATGGTTTATTAAATGTTTCGGTTTTTTAACATTATTGTTACTGTTATTGCCCTAAAATGGTTTGTTATTTGCTGATCTGAGATCCTCAGATGTAATGTGGGATATAAATATTTGTATAAATAAATAAATAAATAAATAAATCTTCTATGCTACTGTCTTCTCTACTGTGCCAACACATCTGATAGTCCTGATGAGGAATCTGTACTCAAGACAAGAGGCTACTGTCAGAACAGAACAAGGAGAAACAGAATAGTTCCCAATTGGCAAAGGGGTCACACAAGGCTGCATCTTATCACCCTGCCTATTCAACTCATATGTAGAACATATTGTAAGAAAAGCAGGATTGGACATAGAAAATGGAGGAGTGAAAATAGGAGGAACGAATATGCAAATGGCATCCTAGCATTAGCAGAAAACCTCCCAGACCTGGAACAACTACTAAGGAAAAACAAGAAAGAAAGTGCAATAACTGAACATTAAAACTTTTTTATTTTACTGAACATTAAAACTTTTTAAAAAAATAATGACCACAGAAAACTTACACAGATTTGAACGAGACAATGAGGAAATAGAAATAGTAAAAGGATTCTCACATCTGGGATCAAACATTGATAGAAACAGGGAGTTCAGCCAGGAAATGAGAAGATTAAGAATGGGGAAGGCAGTTATGAAAGAACTAAAAAAGATTCTAAAATGCAACTGAGTGCTAAAGTTAGAATTGTACAGTATAAACCATTGTATTCCCTATTACCATGTGTGGATGTGAGACCTGGACAGTTAAGAAAGATGATAGGATGAAATTTGTTTGAGATGTGTTGCTGCAGAAGAGTGCTGAGGATCCTGTGGACAGCCAAAAAGACAAACAATTAGGTCCTAAAGCAGATCTAGTCAGATGGAAGCCAAGATGACTAAACTTAGGCTGTCATACTTGGGACACATCATGAGAAGGTATGACTCATTGATAAAAATTAGGCTGCCCGATTTACCAGACCGGCCTTGTTGCTGCTGGGGCTTTCCAGCCCAGCAGAGCCTCAGCAGTTCTTGCGCTGGACTTGCTGTGCCAGAATTGGCTGCCAAGAGGCAGGAGGGGTGACACTTCCTGCTCAGCATCAGGACAAGTCCTATCAAGCACTGGGTGTATGTGGAAAGGCCACCCAATTGGGCAGCAGCAGGGTAGGCCGGGGCCTGCGATTGGTTGGGGAGCTGTGGGTGGAGCTTCCAC
The DNA here is from genome assembly GCA_034509955.1 of Urosaurus nigricauda. NCBI lineage: Eukaryota > Metazoa > Chordata > Lepidosauria > Squamata > Phrynosomatidae > Urosaurus > Urosaurus nigricauda. The sequence continues at coordinate 43,748,646 of JAOEGL010000003.1, read as the reverse complement.
CCTTCCCAGCTCCCCATTGGCTGGCTGGCCTTCTGCCAACAGGCAGTGGGGGTGGCACTTGCTACCCAGAACTGGGACTACAAGTTCCAGTTGGCACTGGGGAGCAGAAGTGCCACCCAATTGGGTGGCAGCAGGGCAGGCTGGAGTCTAAGATTGGTTGGGGAGCAGAGGGGGTGAAACTTTTATGCTTCCTGGCTCCCCATTGGCTGGCAGGCCTTATGCCACATGGTCCCTCCCTCCTTCCCTATGCTGGGTTTTGGGCTGTGTTGTCAAAACTTTCTAGGGCTGGTAGCATAGGTCTGGGATCTGGTGGGTGCAGTTTCCAGGGGTGTGTAGCACTGGATTGGGATTCCAATTGGGAATCAGGGGTGCTGATAGGTTGTGGTGTTGCCATTGCGAGGGCAACTTCGTTTCAGTGTCTCCCAGTGCAAAAGGGTGGAGAGGTTAATGTGCAATCAATCGGTTAACAGAAAGGCTGCTGTTGTTAATAAAGTTCTGGCCTTTTTTCTTCCAGTTAAGATGTTGTGGTTAGTGCTGCGGTGACTCCCCTCCATGACAAACAATAATGCTAGGAAAAGTAAGAAGCAGTATCCAAAAGTTTTAATGACCACCTTTAAAAAAAATGGACAGAAAGTTTGTTTTGCTTTGTAGTTGTTAGTTTATCTCTATGTAGTCACTATCTAGATTTATACTTTTTCCCAGTGTATCTTGACCCTCCAAATACCTGATATTGTAGAAGTCTGCAGATTGCACCTTACGAGGGAGTATTGTAAAATAATAATTATCACCTGGAAGTTATTATGGCATATTAATGAAATTTTGTCAGTGTCATCATTGGTCCCTAAGTGCACGTTGCTGAGAAAATCAACTCGTTGTGTCCTTTATTTTTGTGACTGGCTCTGCCAGAAGTGACTAAAGTGTGAAATCCTTGTCAGGTGCAATCTGCAGACTTCTACAATATCAGGTATTTGGAGGGTCAAGATACGCTGGGAAAAATGTATAAATCTAGATAGTGACTACATAGAGCTAAGTTAACAACTACAAATCAAAACAAACTTTCTGTCAAATTTCTTTAAAGGTGATCATTAAAACTTTTGGATACACCCTTGTAGATGGATGTAGAAAGAGAGGAAGTGCACATGTTAGATGGTTTCATTTCTATAAAGGAGGTCACAGGTATGAATGTACAGGAACTAAGCAGAGTAGTGGAGGACAGGTGTCTTGGAGATGTCTAATCCACAGGGTCGCCATGGGTCAAGATCAACTCAAGAGCAGTTAACAACAACAAAACTGTAGATATGACTAGACATTTCTTAAACTGTCAGGTGCATGAAACATAGGGGAAGAGCATGAAAGACCTTGAAGTTGTATGAAAGTGTGTAAAGAACACACACCAAAATAATATGTCTACTTCATCATGATTAGTTGAGGGCATGTAGTTTTCCTCAGCTGTGGGACTACCATAGCTATATGAAAATGTGAAATAATCATGCCATTGAGAATATTTTTTCCTAGCATGATAGTAGAAAAAAGAGTGTTGAGAAGTATTTTAAAAGCAGAGAACAGTAAGGAGACATGTGGAGCTTGCCTCCTTATTGTTTTCTGTCTTGGTATGATGACTCAATGCCTCAGATATTCCCCAGCCATATTGAGGGATTTTGTCATCAGTGCACAATTGAAACACCAAATAATGCTTTCCCATTGTAGTTTCTGCAATTTTAAAAATGTATCTTGCATAAAACTCCTGTCTCTAAGAAAAATAATGTATTTTTCCTTTTGTGAAGGTAAGCACACACACACAGAACACAGAAAAGAGGACAAGCTGATTGATCACAGACACAAACAACCTATGCAATGGTGTTACTTTTACTATTTAAATTATTGATTTCCTATCCTTCTCTTTTCCCACTTCAGGAACCATGGCAGCTTACAACATGAATTAAAGCAAAATATGGTTAAGAACCAGTAATCTATACCACTAAAAGCAATTAATAAAGCAACTGTATGCTGTCATAATAATAATAATAATAATAATAATAATAATATTTTTTTATATTTCCCGCCTCCCTCAATGGATCGAGGTGGGATTACAGCAAATTAAAATACAATACATAGAGTACAATATAAAATCACAATGCAATTAATATCAACAATTATACAATTATAACAGTATAACAGTTATCTCTTAGCATAAAATCAATTCCAAATTATCTAGTGCTCTAATCTCTCTAGGCCCATTAGTATATCCAGTTCTCACATGGTCTTCTGTGATCGTTATAATAAATCAGGTGGGTAGGCCCGCCGGAAGAGATCCGTCTTAAGAGCTTTCTTGAAAACCTCTAAAGATGCTATCTGATGGATCTCTTCCGGTAGGTCATTCAAAAGTTTTGTTCATTCCAAAATTACAGCTATTGCTGTAAAAGCTCTGTGAAAAGTAGATGTTAGTCTTGTATTATGTTCTTTCAGAAGGTTCTTCCCCAATGTTCTGAGAGTGCGGGGTGGATTATATCAAACATTGAATTAAATGTAGAGAGATCTTGCAATACCTTTGAGACTAACTGAAATAAAGATGTTGGCAGCATGAACTTCTTCAGACGCATTTAGTGGCACCCCACTAGTCTCAAAGATGCTAGACGATCTCTCTACATACTGATTCTACAGACTAACACAGCTATATCTTTGAATTTTACTGAATTAAATGATTTAAAGATAGCTTTTTAAAAATACCAAGAAAAGGGGGAATTCAACACTTCCCTTAAAATACCCTTCCAAAGAAGCAGTTAGTGTCCCCAAACAAACAAACTAAAATCTAACCCATTATGTCTGAATCAACAAGGCTTTGCGTGCCAGTAGGAAGAGATTATAAAGGAGTCAGTGCGGACTTGCATGGAAAGGAGTTCCATAACCTAAGAGTAGACACCAAATATTCTTACCAAATATACCCTTGAATGTAGTGGGACTGGTAAAGCCTCCCCCTCCCACCTTGCAAGATCTCTAAACTTAGATGGATTAATATACTAGGATACAATAGAGTCATATATCGGGATACAGTCTTTCAGTTAATCTGGCTCCAAGATGCAAACCAGACAGACAGACAGAAAAGCTGAGACAGCCCAGAAGTAGCCTTCTCTCTTTCCCAAACTCCATCCAGGGGCCATAGAAGGCAGCAAAGGCAAGCACCAGCAAGAGAATGTGGTCAGGAGTGGTAAGCCTTAAAGCCCACTCCCCCAGCCTTCAGGAAGACCAGCCAGCCAGCCAGCCATAATAATAATAATAACAATAATAATAATAATAGTTTTTATTTCTAGCCCGCCCCTCTGAGCAAGCATTCGGGGCGGGTTACAGCAAGTTAAAACAGTACAGATTAAAATATCCCATCCCATTGCCCAACTCCCCCCCCCTTAAAATAAGATTAAATCACAACAGAATTAAAATAATTAGATAAACAATTAAAATAGAAGAAAAAGGTCGCAAAATTCCAAAATTCCAACCCGAGAAAAATCCTGGCTGTATAAGAGTAAAAAATGCAAAGGAGAAAGGTGGAAAAGTTCAAGCCTGCATTTCGGAGCCGGGAGGTGTTAGATATCTTCTGGGAAGGCCTGCCGGAAGAGATGTGTCTTTAGGGCTTTTTTAAAGCCTTAAATAGATGGAATAAGACTCATCTAGTCTGGTAAAAGCTGAGACAGCCCAGAAGCAGCCTGGCCTCAGGAAGACCAGCCAGCCAGGCAGAAAAGCTGAGACGGGCCAGAAGCAGCCTTCTCTCTTCCCCAAACTCCATCCAGGGGCCATGATAGAAAGCAGCAGAGGCAAGCACCAGCAAGAGGGTGTGGTCATAGAATCATAGAATCGTAGAGTTGGAAGAGACCACTAGGGCCATCCAGTCCAACCCCCTGCCATGCAGGAAATCCAAATCAAAGCATCCCCGACAGATGGCCATCCAGCCTCTGCTTAAAGACCTCCAAGGAAGGAGACTCTATCACCTTCCGAGGAAGTGCGTTCCACTGTCGAACAGCCCTTACTGTCAGGAAGTTCTTCCTAATGTTCAGGTGGAATCTCTTTTCCTGTATCTTGCATCCATTGTTCCGGGTCCTGTTCTCTGGAGCAGCAGAAAACAAGCTTGCTCCCTCCTCAATATGACATCCTTTCAAATATTTAAACAGGGCTATCATATCACCTCTTAACCTTCTTTTCTCCAGGCTAAACATCCCCAGCTCCCTAAGTCGTTCCTCATAGGGCATGGTTTCCAGACCCTTCACCATTTTTGTTGCCCTCCTTTGGAGACGCTCCAGTTTCTCAATGTCCTTTCTGAATTGTGGCGCCCAGAACTGGACACAATATTCTAGGTGGGGCCTGACCAAAGCAGAATACAGTGGCACTATTACTTCTCTTGATCTAGACACTATACTTCTATTAATGCAGCCCAAAATAGCATTGGCCTTTTTAGCTGCCGCATCACACTGTTCACTCATGTTCAACTTGTGGTCTACTTGGACTCCTAGATCCCTTTCACATGTAGTTTCATTCAGCCAGGTGCCACCCATCCTATATCTGTGCATTTTATTTTTCCGCCCTAAGTGCAATACCTTACATTTCTCTGTGTTGAATTTCATTTTGTTAGCTTTGGCCCAGCTTTCTAGTCTATTCAGGTCATTTTGAATCTTGATCCTGTCCTCTGGGGTATTAGCTATTCCCCCTAATTTGGTGTCATCTGCAAATTTGATTAGTATGCTCCCAATTCTGTCATCCAGGTCATTGATAAAGATGTTGAATAGCACTGGGCCCAGGACAGAGCCCTGTGGGACCCCACTGGTCACTTCTCTCCAGGATGAAAAGGAGCCATTGTTCAGCACCCTTTGGGTTCGGCCAGTCAACCAATTACAGATCCATTTAACAGTTCCTTTGTCTAGCCCACATTTTACAAGCTTGTTTGCAAGAATGTCATGGGAAACCTTGTCAAAGGCCTTACTGAAATCAAGATATACTATATCCACAGCATTCCCTTCATCTACCCAGCTGGTAATTTTATCAAAGAAAGAGATTAGATTTGTCTGGCATGACTTGTTTCTCTGAAACCCATGTTGAGTTTTTGTGATTATGGCATTGCCTTCTAGATGTTCACAGACTCTCTGTTTAATGATCTGCTCCAGAATCTTTCCTAGAACTGATGTCAGACTAACTGGACGATAATTGTTGGGATCCTCTTTTTTCCCCTTTTTGAAGATGGGGACAACGTTTGCCCTTCGCCAGTCCGCTGGGATCTCTCCTGTTCTCCAGGAGTTTTCAAATATGATTGCCAATGGCTCCGATATTACTTTTGCCAGTTCTTTTAATACCCTTGGATGGAGTTCATCTGGTCCCGGAGACTTAAATTCATTTAGATTAACAAGGTGTTCCTCTACTATCTCTTTACTTATTCTGTGCTGAAATTCCCCTATTCTGTTCTCTGCTCCATTATCCTCAGGTTGAGCACCCTTTGCCTTTTCTGAGAAGACTGAGGCAAAGAAGGTGTTGAGTAATTCTGCCTTTTCTCTATCTCCTGTTAGCATTTTGCCATCTTCTCCACGCAGTGGCCCTACTGTTTCCTTCTTCTTCCTTTTGCTGCGGACATATCCAAAAAAGCCCTTTTTATTGTTCTTAACCTCTCTAGCAAGCCTGAGTTCATTCTGCGCTTTAGCTTTTCTGACTTTACCCCTACACATGCCTGCTATTTCTTTGAATTCCTTTTTCGTGATTTCCCCCTTTTTCCATTTCTTATACATGTTCCGTTTCAAACTTAGCTCAGTTGAAAGTTCCTTAGTCATCCATCCTGGTTTCTTGAGACACCTCCCGTTTTTCTTTCTCACTGGAACTGTTTGAAATTGTGCCTTCAGTATCTCCCTTTTGAGAAAGTCCCATCCATCCTGAACTCCTTTATCTTTTAGTATTTCTGACCATGGAATCGCCCTCAATACTTCTCTAAGTTTACTGAAATCCGCTCTCCTAAAGTCTAGGATGCGTGTCTGACTCTGCCTGGCTTCTCCTTTCCACTGTATTACAAACTCCAGGAGAACATGGTCACTTCCACCTAATGATCCCACCACTTGTACCCCATTAACCAAGTCATCCTTGTTGGTTAGGATCAGATCTAAAATAGCTGACCCCCTTGTTGCCTCTTCCACCTTTTGGACCATGAAATTGTCTTCCAGGCAAGTGAGGAATTTGCTAGACCTTGAGGATTTTGCTGAGTTTGACTTCCAGCAAATATCAGGATAGTTGAAGTCGCCTATCACTACTACATCTCTCTTTTCTGACTGTGTGGTCATCTGTTCTAGAAAGATATCATCCAATTCCTCAGTCTGACTTGGGGGTCTGTAGTAGACTCCCACCGTAACACCCTTGTTGTTTCCCTCCCCTTTGATTCTTATCCAGATGCTCTCCACCTGGCTTCCATGATTGATGTCCAGGATCTCTTCACTGGTGTAAATATCTCTGACATATAGTGCTATTCCTCCTCCTTTCCTGTTTGGCCTATTTCTCTTAATAAGGTTATACCCCTCTATTTCCACATTCCAATCATGAGACTCATCCCACCAGGTTTCAGTGATGCCTATTATATCATATTTGCTTTGTTGTACTAGGAGTTCGAGTTCATCTTGCTTATTTCCCATGCTCTGTGCATTAGTGTAGAGACATCGCAGACCATGGTTCCCTTCTACTTGCTGCCTGTGCAAGTTTTTTTGCCTCCCACTGTTGGGTCCTTGCATTGTTTGCCTTGTTTCCTCTATGTCAGTTTGACTATTTTCGCCATCCCTTTTGCCTTCCTTATTGTCTCCCTTCCCCTCGGAACTCAGTTTAAAGCTCTCCTGATCAAGTTCTTGAGACTGTTGGCAAAAACATTTCTTCCAACTGGCGTGAGATGCAACCCGTCTGTTGCAAGAAGTCCCTCCTCATGGAACCGCAGCCCATGATCCAAGAATCCAAATCCCTCTCGGCGGCACCATCTGCGAAGCCAGTTATTCACATCTGCTATTTTCCTCTCCCTTCCTGGACCATGCCCTTCAACTGGCAGAAGAGACGAGATGACAACCTGTACATCCATTCCTTTCAGCTTCCTACCAAGCACCTCGTAATCCCTTTTGATGTTCTGAATGCTGTGTCTTGCAGTATCATTAGTTCCCACGTGGACCAAAAGGAAGGGGTATTGGTCAGTAGGCTTGACCAGTCTTGTCAGCCTCTCTGTCACATCCCGGATCTTTGCACCTGGAAGACAACACACCTCTCGAGACATCTTGTCAGGCCTACAAATCACTGCTTCTGTACCCCTCAGCAAGGAGTCCCCCACTACGACCACACGCCTCCTCCGAGGCTTAGCAGTGACTGTTCCCTCGGGTGGGACTCTCAGGCTCCCCTGCTCCGTCCCTGAAGTCTGTCCATGCTGCTCTTCTTCATCCTCCTTGATAAGGGAAAGCGCTTCGAATCGATTCTCTAGCTGTAAGCTCCCCGAACAATTCCTTCTTGGTTTACTTCTCTTTGTGACATTCCTCCAGCTGTCTGCCTCCTCTGTTTGGCAAGTGACCTCTTCCACCCTAGCATCTTCCTCTGCATGGTACTCATCCAAGATGGTTAGTTCTATTGTGTCCAGGAAATCCTCTTGTTCCCTAATCTGCTGAAGTGTAGCTACTCTGGACTCCAGCTGCTGCACTTTCTCCTCCAAGAGTGCCACCAACTTGCACTTGGTGCATGTGAAGTTCTCCACTTCTGTAGGCAAGAAGAGAAACATCCCACAAGAGTTGCAGGTGACCGCGGCAGATCCCTCATTGTCCATACTGCAAAGTCTAATGCCACTTGAGCAGAGTTGTTCAGTTAGAGAAAGCTAAAATTCTCTCTGGCCGGACTGTTCTGGAAGGCTCTGGAAGGTGGTATATAAAGCTAGTCTGCTAGCTCCGCCCCTTGTGACTCACAGATGTGACTCACAGAAGCTCCTCCCCTTCAGCCACGAGCACACGGTCTCAAGCACACGGTCCCAAAATGGCTGCCAAGCAGCTCCTCTCCTTCTCCTCTCTCTGGCCGGACTGTTCTGGAAGGCTCTGGAAGGTGGTATATAAAGCTAGTCTGCTAGCTCCGCCCCTTGTGACTCACAGATGTGACTCACAGAAGCTCCTCCCCTTCAGCCACGAGCACACGGTCTCAAGCACACGGTCCCAAAATGGCTGCCAAGCAGCTCCTCTCCTTCTCCTCTCTCTGGCCGGACTGTTCAAGAGTGGTAAGCCTTAAAGCCCACTCCTCCAGCCCTCAGGAAGACCAGGCAGGCAGGCAGAAAAGCTGAGACAGCCCAGAAGCAGCCTTCTCTCTTCCCCAAACTCCATCCAGGGGCCATAGAAGGTAGCAGAGGCAAGCACCAGCAAGAACCACGCGACAGAGCGGTGGAATCCGGTGGTGAGTAGCACGGACTCTCCTGGGCCGCACTAGGCCCTCTATCCCACACCACCCTCCTCATGCCATCGGGAGGAGGAGGAGGAGGTGGTGGTGGTGGTCATGGCCATTCATCCCCATGAGCACCTTCCTCTTTTATATTTGGAGGACATTTTGTGTAATATCTCATGGACAGCAACTAAGGGATTGGACCGGGTTGATATTGTTATTTGTGAAAATTTTGCTCTTTTGCACCGCTGTAATTTTGTACTGGGTTACCCCTGGGTGGAATTAGCTGGAGCCCTATGACCATCTATTAGATCATGGAGCCAGACACAGCCAAGGGGGTGAACATTGAGGTTGTGTGGGGGCAGGGAAGGTACGGCGGTAACAGAGTGAACAGATGTTACAAAAGAAGTAGGGATAGATGTTTAGTATCTATCCCTTCTTCAGTTCCCCCTGTTTCCCAAGATAAGGTGGAGAGAACACCAACCACACCACAATCCCTTACCCTACTCCTGTGCAATGTCAGGTTGGCCAAGGGGAAGACCCATATCATCCACAACTTCCTCGTGGATGAACAGGCCGACCTGGCATGCTTTACCGAGACCTGGCTGGGTGATGCCAGCGCTGCTACGTGAACGCAGGCTCTCCCAGCGGGTTACACGGTTGGTAAGCAGATAAGGGAAAGTGGGCGGGGGGGGCGGTGTGGCCATAGTTCATAGGACCAACCTAACTTTGATCAGGAAACCTGTCCAGAAAACAGCCCGTGTCGAGTGCATGTACCTAAGCCTGAAGACCAGGGATAGTTTGGGGATTCTGCTAGTATACCGGCCACCCCGTTGCCTAGCAGACTCCCTAACCAAGTTGACTCAGCTGGTTTCTGAGCTATTGTTGTAGTCACCCAGACTTCTGGTCTTGGGCAATTTCAACATCCCTCTTGAAACCAGCCCATCCTAGCTTTCTGGAGCAACTCGGGAGTTCATGGACTCCATGACAGGCAGGAACCTCTCCCAATTGGTCAATGGACCCACACATTGTACAGGTCTTACTCACTGAGTTTTTAGTACAGAACAGGAGTATCTGTGGGCAGAAGTAACTCAGACTTCCGCACTGTCATGGACGGATCATTCCCTGATCAAGTTAGAGCTAAAGACCATTCTCCATCCCCCTGAGGGTGGCGGGCCCATTCAAATGGTCCGCCCTCGAAGGCTCATGGAACCAATTGGCTTCCAGAAAGCCCTAGAGGGTTTGCTGGTGGGGAACACCAGTGATTCAGTTGAGGCTCTGGTTGACACTTGGAACACTGATGTCACCAGGGCTATCATCACGATCGCTCCCGAGCGTCCTTTCCAGCCCATTTCCAAACGGAAAGCCTGGTATACGGAAGATCTCAGGGAGATGAAGTGGGCTGGACAACGACTAGAGTACGAATGGCGAAAGACTGGCCTCCCATCTGACAGAACTCGCTATAGACTGTACCTTTGCAGCTATGGAGAGGCTTTGTGTACAGCGCGGAGATCTCGCTGCTCTGCACACATTGTGTCTGCAGAGTCCCACCTGGCAGAGCTGTTTAAGGTGGTTAAGGTGACACAGGTTCCTCCTGTGCCAAACCTCCTGCTAGAGCCTACGACAGCCTGCTGTGAGGCGTTTAATACTCACTTTGCAGATAAAATCTCTCGGATTAGAGGCGACTTGGACGCCAATATCTGTCCAGTGTCCATGGATGAGGTATCCAGCAACTCCGTTAATGTCAGTTTACTGGATGAGTTTCAATCAGTGAGTACCGATGACATGGACAAGCTCCTTGGATGTGTGAGGAAGACGACCTGCTCCCTCGATCCAGGCCCATCCTGGCTGGTCGTCCAGGGAGGGGACGCATAGAGAAATTCCTTCGGGAGGTGATCAATGTGTCCCTCAGGGAAGGCATTGTTCCATCTTGTCTGAAGGAGGCGGCCGTCAAGCCCCTCCTGAAGAAGCCTTCCCTTGATCCCCTGGACAGAAACAACTACAGACCAGTTTCCTTGCTACCTTTCCTCAGCAAGGTAATCAAGAGAGCAGTTGCCTTCCAACTCCAAATTGTCTTGGATGAAACCAATTATCTCGATCCATTTCAAACCAGCTTCAGGGCAGGATAAGGAGTTGAGACTGCCATGGTTGCTCTGACTGACGATCTCCACCTGAGCATCGACAGGGGTAGTGTGACCCTGCTGGTGCTCTTGGACCTCTCGGTGGCTATTGACACAATTGATCACTCCATCCTCTTGGATTGGCTGAGAGAGTTGGGGATTGGTGGCACCGTGCTCTGGTGTTTCTGGTCCTTTCTCTCCGGCAGATCACAGAAGGTGAGACTTGGAGACAGTTGCTCTTCTAAAATCAAGCTTAGCTGTGGCGTCCCTCAGGGCGCAATCCTGTCCCTGATGTTATTTAACATTTATATGAAGCTGCTTGGAGAGATCATTCGGAGGCATGGAGTTCAGTGTCATCAGTATGCCGATGACATTCAGATATATTACTCCATGACCAGATCATCTGCTCAGACGTCAGATGGCATCAATCCTCTCAATGACTGCCTTGCGGCAGTAATGGATTAGATGAGGGAAAACCGATTGAAGCTTAATCCAGACAAAACGGAGGTGCTCACAGTCACAGGCCTGAAACCAGGTTTGGGAATGCAACTTCCAGTCCTGGATGGAGTCACACTCTCCTCAAAGGACTGTGTTCACAGTCTGGGGGTATTCCTTGACCCGTCGCTCCACATGACTAGTCAGGTGAATGTGACGGTAAGGAGTGTGTGCTACCAGCTTCGGCTGATACGCCAGCTACACCCTTTCCTGGAGACGGGGGATCTGGAAACTGGGATACACATGCTGGTAACCTCATGTTTGGACTACTGTAATGCACTCTACATGGGGCTACCCTTATACCTATCCCGGAAACTTCAACTGGTCCAAAATATGGCAGCCAGGCTTCTCGCTAGAACATCTAGGAGAGAGCACATAACACCTGTGCTCAAATCTCTCCACTGGCTGCCGATTAGTTTCTGGGAACAGTACAAGGTGTTGGTTTTGACTTTAAAGCCCTACATGGCTCAGGTCCATCCTATCTTAAGGACTGCCTCTTCCCCACACACTCCGGTCCTCTGGGAGGAACCTGCTACAGCCCATGAAGATCAGGCTGATGCAGACCTCCCAGAGGGCCTTTTTGGCAGTCACCCCCCAGGCTGTGGAATGACCTGCCAGATGAGATGCATTTCAGTCCATCTTTAGAAAGCTTTTTAAAAGTTCTAAAGATGCATCTCTTCCCAGGCCTTCCCAGAGAATGCGAACACTTCCCGGCTCCAAACCTAGGCCTTAGTGCCTCTCCAGCGGTCCTTCTCCAGTGCCTTTCCCACCCCTTTACAGCCTAGGTTTTCAGGCCCGCTTCCCTGTTGCTGCTTTTTACTATTGTAATTTGTTTTATTTTATAGTGGTTTAATTCTCTTTTTAAGGGGGAGCGGTGAGGGAAGGGATAGGACATTTTAACTGATATTGTTTTAATCTTTTTGTTGTAACCTGCCCCGATTGCCTGTTCAGAGGGGTGGGCTACAAAATTATTATTGTTGTTGTTGTTGTTGTTATTATTATTATTATTGTCAAACCAGTACTTGGAGTTGTAATTAGAATGGACTGATAGCCAGTGAAATTGGAAATGGTTCTGTTCTTCTGCTACTACAAGATAACAGTTGTCTATTTTCTGTTGTCCCATTGCCCTTTCTTTTCTTTTTCTTTCTTTCTTTTTTTTTTTTTAAAGTAGTGGTTCATCTCAGCAGCCTGACATATTCCTACACATATTCCTGGCGATCATGGCACCACAATCATATCATGGTGTGATTCCTGAGATCATTCTTTTGGGATAAAATATCTGAATTTCCAACCCCACACAAAAGGAGTCAGAGAGGTTATAACTTGGGAAAGAAATTTGTCCCTATAGATGCATATATGTGGATATAGTCTTTCATCTTGGAGAAATGCTAGTAGATGAAGAAGACCCAAAGGGTGCTCAGCAATGGCTTCTCTTCATCCTGGAGAGAAATGACTAGTGGGGTGCCATGGGGTGCCCAATACTATTCAACATCTTTACCACTGACTTGGATAAAAGAATAGAGGGCATGCTTGGATAAAAGAATAGAGGGCATGCTTAAAATCTCTTGGGGGAGTGTGTCTGTTGCAGAGGAGGAGGAGCTTCTGTGAGTCACATCTGTGAGTCACAAGTGGGAGGAGCTAGGAGACTAGCTGTAGAGAACTGCTCAGAGAGCCGCGCGCCTAACGGCGCGTGAATTCCCCCCCCCAAACAGGGTGAAGCACAACTTAAGGAGTAGAGGAGCTGTAAACTTTGTTTTTTAGAGGTTCTCCTTTGGATCTCCCCCTTTTTAAAAGTGCTTTGAAGGGTTCCCCTCCACCTCAGAGGAAGTGAATACAAGTTAGAAACCAGGGCATCTGTATAAAGTAACATTCCCAGTAGGTTGAAATCACTGATAGAGTTGGGTGAAATAGGACAGGACATCAGGGGCCTTTGACATTGGTGTTTACCGGGGGATATTCTTCGAGGAGGAAGCCCACAGTCCTCTTTTAGTGATTCCTTAATACTTCTCAGTATGGGCACCGAGGGAGCGGCTGCAGTCACTTGCAACACTTGTGGGATGTTTGTCTTCTTGCCTACAGATGTGGCGAACTTCACATGCCCCAAGTGCAAGTTGGTAGCCCTCTTGGAGGAGAAAGTACAGCAGCTGGAATCCAGAGTAGCGACACTTCAGCATGTCAGGGAGCAAGAGGTTTTCCTCGACACAACTGAAGGAATGATCTTGGAAGGGGACCACACAGAGAAAGTCGCTGGGAGTGAGAAGGTCACTTCATGTACACAGGAGGCAGACAGCTGGAGGAATGTCACACAGAGAAGCAGAGAAATCAGAGATAGCAGTAGGAGCTTGCAGCTGCAGAATCGTTTCGAAGCCCTTTCAACTATCAAGGAGGATCAGGAAGAGCAGCATGGACAGACTTCAGGGACACAGCAGGGGAGCCTGGGAGTTCCATCGCAGGGAAGAGTTGCTGCTAAGCCTCAGAGGAGGCGCGTGGTTGTGGTGGGGGACTCCTTGCTGAGGGGTACAGAAGCAGTGATTTGTGGGCCCGACAAGATGTCACGTGAGGTGTGTTGTCTCCCTGGGGCAAAGATCCGTGATGTGACGGAGAGGCTGACAAGATTGGTGAAATCTACTGACAAATACCCCTTCCTTTTGGTCCACGTGGGAACAAATGACACAGCAAGACACAGCCTTCACAATATCAGAAGGGATTACGAGGCTCTGGGGAAGAAGCTGAAGGAAATGGATGCACAGATTATCATCTCGTCTATTCTACCAGTAGAAGGGCATGGTCCAGGAAGAGAGAGGAAAATAGCAGATATCAACAACTGGCTCCGCAGATGGTGTCGCCGAGAACAATTTGGATTCTTGGATCATGGGCTGCGGTTCCATGAGGAGGGACTTCTAGCAAGGGATGGGCTACATCTCACGTCAGTTGGAAGAAACGTTTTTGCCAACAGTCTGAAGAATCTGATCAGGAGGGCTTTAAACTAAGTGACCTGGGGAAGGGAGACAGCAGTCTGGAAGGCAAAACGGCTAGAAAAAATAGTCAAACTGACATAGGGGGAAGAAGACAAACAGTGCAAGGACCCAACAATAGGAGCCAAAAAAACATGCACAGGCATCAAGTAAAGGGGACACATGGTCTTAGATGTCTCTACACTAATGCACAGAGCATGGGAAATAAGCAAGATGAACTTGCACTCCTAGCACAACAAGGGAAATATGATATAATAGGCATCACTGAAACCTGGTGGGATGAGTCTCACGACTGGAATATAGAAATAGAGGGATATAACCTTTTTAAGAGAAACAGGCCAAGCAGGAAAGGAGGAGGAATAGCATTATATGTCAAGGATATTTACACCAGTGAAGAGGTCCAGGAAATCAATACTGGAAGCCAGGTGGAGAGCATCTGGATAAAAATTAAAGGAGAGGGAAACAACAGGGATGTTACTGTGGGAGTCTACTACAGACCCCCAAGTCAGACAGAGGAAATGGATGATGCCTTTCTAGAACAGATGACCACACAATCAGGAAGGAGAGATGTAGTAGTGATGGGGGACTTCAACTACCCGGATATTTGCTGGAAGTCAAACTCAGCGCTATCCTCAAGATCTAGAAAATTCCTCACTTGCCTGGAAGACAATTTCATTGTCCAAAAGGTGGAAGAGGCAACAAGGGGATCAACTATTTTGGATCTGATCTTAACCAACAGGGAAGACCTAGTTGATGGGGTGCAAGTGGTTGGATCCTTAGGTGGAAGTGACCATGTTCTCCTGGAGTTTGTAATACAGTGGAAAGGTGAAGCTAGGCATAGTCAGACACACATTCTAGACTTTAGGAAAGCTGATTTCAATAAACTTAGAGAAATACTGGGGGTGATCCCATGGTCAAGAATACTAAAAGAGAAGGGAGTTCAAGATGGATGGGAGTTCCTCAAAAGGGAGATACTAAAGGGACAATTTCAGACAGTTCCAATGAGGAAGAAAAATGGGAGATGTCTCAAGAAACCGGTATGGATGACTAAGGAACTTACAAATGAGCTAAGTTTTAAACGGAACATGTATAAAAAATGGAAAAATGGGGAAATCACCAAAGAGGAATTCAAACAAATAGCCAGCACATGTAGGGATAAAGTCAGAAAAGCTAAAGCGCAAAATGAATTCAGGCTTGCTAGAGACGTTAAGAACAATAAAAAGGGCTTTTTTGGATATGTCCGCAGCAAAAGGAAGAAGAAGGAAACAGTTGGGCCACTGCGTGGAGAAGATGGCCAAATGCTCACAGGAGACAGAGAAAAGGCAGAATTGCTCAACACCTTCTTTGCTTCAGTCTTCTCAGGAAAGGCAAAGGGTGCTCAACCTAAGGATGATGGGGCAGAGGACAGAATAGGGGAATTTCAGCACAGAATAAATAAAGAGACAGTACAGGAATACCTGGTTAATCTAAATGAATATAAGTCTCCAGGACCAGATGAACTACATCCTAGGGTATTAAAAGAACTGGCAAATGTAATATCGGAACCAATGGCAATCATCTTTGAGAACTCCTGGAGAACAGGAGAAGTCCCAGCAGACTGGAGGAGGGCAAATGTTGTCCCAATCTTCAAAAAGGGGAAAAAAGAGGATCCCAACAATTATCGTCCAGTTAGTCTGACATCAATTCCAGGAAAGATTCTGGAGCAGATCATTAAGCAGAGAGTCTGTGAATATCTGGAAGATAATTCCATAATCACAAAAAGCCAACATGGGTTTCAGAGAAACAAGTCATGCCAGACAAATCTGATCTCTTTTTTTGATAAAATTACTAGCTTGGTAGATGAAGGGAATGCTGTGGATATAGTATATCTTGACTTCAGTAAGGCATTTGACAAGGTTCCCCATGACATCCTTGCAAACAAGCTTGTAAAATGTGGACTAGACAAGGTAACCGTTACATGGATTTGTAACTGGTTGACTGACCGAACCCAAAGGGTACTCACCAACGATTCCTTTTCATCCTGGAAAGAAGTGACAAGTGGGGTCCCACAGGGCTCTGTCCTGAGCCCAGTGCTATTCAACATCTTTATTAATGACTTGGATGACAGTATCGAGAGCCTAGTTATCAAATTTGCTGATGACACGAAATTGGGAGGAGTAGCTAATACCCCAAAGGACAGGATCAAAATTCAAAATGACCTGAATAGACTAGAAAGCTGGGCCAAAGCTAACAAAATGAAATTTAACACAGAGAAATGTAAGGTCCTACACATAGGCCGGAAAAATGAAATGCACAGATATAGGATGGGGGACACCTGGCTGAATGAGACAACATGTGAAAGGGATCTAGGTGTCCAAGTAGACCACAAGTTGAACATGAGTCAACAGTGTGATGCAGCAGCTAAAAAGGCCAATGCAATTTTAGGTTGCATCAATAGAAGTATAGTGTCTAGATCAAGGGAAGTAATAGTGCCGCTCTATTCTGCTTTGGTCAGGCCCCACCTGGAATACTGTGTCCAGTTCTGGGCACCACAATTCAAAAAGGATGTGGAGAAACTGGAGCATGTCCAAAGGAGGGCGACTAAAATGGTGAAGGGTCTGGAAACCATGCCCTATGAGGAATGCCTTAGGGAGCTGGGGATGTTTAGCCTGGAGAAGAGAAGGTTAAGAGGTGATATGATAGCTCTGTTTAAATATTTGAAAGGATGTCACATTGAGGAGGGAGCAAGCTTGTTTTCTGCTGCTCCAGAGAACAGGACTCGGAACAACGGATGCAAACTGCAGGAAAAGAGATTCCACCTCAACATTAGGAGGAACTTCCTGACAGTAAGGGCTGTTCAACAGTGGAACACACTCCCTCGGAGGGTGGTGGAGTCTCCTTCCTTGGAGGTTTTTAAGCAGAGGCTGGATGGCCATCTGTCGGGTATGCTTTGATTGGGAGTTCCTGCACGGCAGGGGGTTGGACTGGATGGCCCTTGTGGTCTCTTCCAACTCTAAATTTCTATGATTCTATGATTCTATGATTCTATGATCAGATTTGCAGATGTCAGCAAATTAGGAGGAGTAGCTAATACCCCACAGGACCTTAACAGATTAGAAAGCTGAGCCAAAAATAACAAAATGAGTTTTAACAGGGGGAAATGTAATGTACTGCACTTAGGCAGAAAAAAAATGAAATGCATAGATCTAGGATGGGGGACATCTGGGTTAACACGACTACATGTGAAAGGGATCTAGGAGTCCTAGTAGACCACAAGTTGAACATGAGTCAACAGTGCGATGCAGCAGCTAAAAAAGCCAATGCTATTTTAGGCTGCATCAATAGAAGTATAGCATCTAGATTAAGATTAACTCTGATATTAGTCTAATTTTAAGAGGTGGGTGCTTGGGTATGGGTCATTGTAAATTTTACCTTGTATTTTTAATTGTTGTAACCCCCTCCAGTTGGTTGACAGAGGAGCGGGCTATAAATAAATTTTTATTAATATATTATTATTATTATTATTATTATTATTATTAAGAGATCTGTCTTAACTGCCCTCTTAAAAGTCTCCAAGGAGGCAGTAAGACGGATCTCTTCCTGGGGACTGTTCCACAATCTAGGAGTGACTATGGTGAAAGCTCTTTGGGGAAACTGAAGCTAGTCTAGTTGTTTTTAGTGCCAGCAAATTCTTCCCCGATGTTCTGAGAATGCAGGGTGGATTGTCTAGGGAGAGGCATTCCCATAAATAACTCGGGCCCAAGCCATATAGGGCTTTAAAGGTAATAACCAACACCTTGTATCGCACCTGGAAGCAAATCATTCTCAGACAAATCATTCTCAGACAAAAGTGGATAAATAGTCTAATAGTCTGAGCTTATGTAAATCAGCTTCCTATCTTGTATTATCCAACAAATGGGGACAATGCTTCTGCATATCCCAAACTTATTTTGCTGCAATACTCACCCATGCATGACTACTGTTCCCTTGACTGTAGGCCTCAGTTCCAAAATACAGTGGTAGCTTCACCTGGAGAGGGAAAGAAGGCCCTTGGAAAGTATTATAGTCTTTGAATCCTACTCCTAAATCAAATTGTTTGTTCCAACTAGAATAAACCCACTAAATCAGTAGAACCTAGATAAGTGTTGATTTATCAAGTTCCCATTGATTCAGTGAGTTTACTCTAATTGGGACTAACAATTGGATTCACATTGATATTGGAAGCCCTGAAAGTAGAGTTTATTCACAAGGTAAGCTTGAGTCCTCTAAGCCTCAGTAAGAAACACTGTTAAAAAGGCTTTCTTCCTCCCCCTTCCCTGCTTCATTATTTTCTTTGCTATTTTGAAAGGGAGCCAAACAATTTTGTCAGATCTGTTGCTCTGAGAAAAGTGAGAAAATTGGCACAGCCTGTTCAACTTCATGATTGAGGAATTGCTACTGCTGCTATATATCTCAAAGGGAACAAGGATGCCAAGACTGGCACACCCAGGGATAACATTCTCCAGTGGTTAAGTACATTTTTAGAGTTACAAAGAACATCTTTCTTAGTAATGCATTTCCCTTCCATCATCTATGAGCAGATCACATTTTAAAACCAGTTTCCATGTCTACCTTTGTTGTGGGGAGATCTGGTTTTTAGGACATCCCCACAGTCTCCTGGAAACATTCAAAGCCATTACTCTTTAGTGTCAGAACTTCAATGCCAGAGCTGGGAAAGAATGAGACACAGTCTTGGGGTAGAAAAAGGTAGGAATTTAGGAAAATCTATAAATCCAAATTTATAAATTTAGGGGCTAAAACTAGATCAGGTTCTGACTGTGGTACAGATCATGAACAACTTAGAGTAAGGAGTGAAGAAGAAAATAAAAACAGTCATTATACCAAAATACAATCTGAACAATATCTCAACAGAATTTGCAGAAAATGTAAGAAACAGATTTGTACTATTAGGCATAATTGATCAAGAACCGGAAGAACTATGGTAAGAACCCAAGGACATAAGAAAGGACATAAGAAAGAAAGAATGCAGAAAAAAAGGATCAGAAGCCAAAGACAAAGAGAAGAAACAATGGACAAAAAAAAAAAAAAAAAGGAAGAGAAGTAGAACATCAGGAAGATAAATCAAAAGTTTGAATGCTACTGTACAATGACTAGTGTGCAAGGATAAAAAGAACTACTATAATAATGCAAAGAAACAGAAGACAGCAACAGATATAATTGCATGGGAAAACAGGTGTGGGTTACATGTAGGTTGTAACCATCTCCACTGGATTTTATTTCACTGCTTCATGCCCAGGCAGTAGGCAGCCTGCCTGTAACCTGGGTTTCTTCAGCAGCTTTTAAAAAATGGGCTGCTTATTGCCCGGACACAGGGCAGTGCAATAAAACAGTTAGGACCTGCATGTAACCTGAGCTGATTTTCCTGTGCAATAATATCTCACAAAAAAGGAAGATCAAGAGACCTCTTCTACAAAATCTAGGAACTCAAAAGGAACTTCAAACAAAGGGCTTTGCTCTAAGAAAATAAAAACAACATACTACAAGATAACGAAGAACTAAAAAGATGTTGGATGCACCACACAGAAGAGTTACATAAAAGAGATTAAAAAATGAATGACATATGGAAAAAATAACTATATTAAGATGAACCCCAGATTCTGAAAAGTGAAGGAAGAGCTGCATTTAAAAAAATTGGGAAAAATAAATCACCAGGAACAGATGATATTTCTAATGGACTGCAACAACCCTAGGGGGAAAAAGTCAGCCAAAAAAAAAAAAAAAAAAAAGCCTTTGGCTGCATAGATCATGAAAAATTAGGGATGGCTCTCATCTGATAGTCCTGGTGAGAAATGTCGACTTTTCTGCTGTTAGAAAATAATACGGAGAAATAGAATGTTTCCCAATTGGCAAAGGGGGTCAGGGAAGGCTACGTTCTATCACCCTATATATTCAACTTGTATGTGTAAAATATAATACAAAGTGCAGGCTTAGACTTGGAAAAATTAAGAGGAAGGAAGGAATATCAACAATCTGTGATATGCAGACAAAACCATACTACTGGGGAAAAAACACCACAGACATGGAAAAATTATTAAGGAAGATCAAAGTACAAAGTTAGGCTTGATGCTAAATATAGGGAAAATAAAAATAATGACCATGAAGGACCAAGGTACATTCAATCTAGAAAATGAGGAAATCAAAATAGTAAGAGTTTTCATACCTTGGATCAAACATCAATCAGAAAGGAAACTGCAGTCAAGAAATCAGAAAAAGACTAGGAAAGGAAAGGGCTGCTATTAAAAAACTAGAAATGATCTTAAAGGCTAAAGATATACAACTGAATAATACAAGCCATGTCTGGATGCAAGTGCTTGGACAGTGAAGAAAGCGGATTAGAAGGAAATAAATTCATCTGAAATTTGGTTCCAGTGCAAAATGCTGATGATACAATGAACAGCCAAAAAGACAATCAAATTAGTCTTTGACCAGATCAAGCCTGAAATATCTTTTGAAGGCAAGATGATCAAGCTGAGACTGTCATACTTTGGCCAAATGATGATAATGCACTCTCCTTTCTGATCGATATATTAGAAAAGACAGTAATGCTAGAAAAGGTGGAAGGAAATAAAAAATAGACTGCATGCTAAATGGATGGACTCAGTTAGGAGGGACACAGGTATGAAATTATAGGACCTAAGCAGAGCAGTGGATGAAAGGGAATCTTGTAGGTGTTTCATCCACAGGGTCGCCATGAGTCAAGATGACCAACAAATAAACCCAAAGAATCCCCAGCAAATCTGGCCCACAGACACTTTTCCAAACTCTCTATATCCAAAAAAGTAACTCTTCTAAACTCTAGTAAACACACCACTGATTTTCTCCACACCACAAAGGTTTTGAAAATCACACTCTTGCTGTGACAAATGTTGTCACTGAGTGCCAACATCAAGAATTTTTGGGGGGCAGAATTTACTGTCCTCTGAGAATGTGATTTGCCCATGGTCACCCAATTGGTTTCCATGGCAGAGTGGAGATTTGACTCTTGATCTCCAGAGTTGTAATCTAATGCTCAGACATCTGCACCATGCTTGCTCTCTCATGTGATAAGTATAGAAATGCATATACAAAGTGACAGTCCCTTTAAAAGAATTTTGCATGGCACTTTACAGATCACCCATATCTGTTCCAACATAGATGCTATTTTTGATACAATTGCAGTAAATGGATTCTTTTCTTTCCTTTTTTCTCTCCAAATATATTTTTATTGGTTTCCAAAAACATTTAAAACAAATATACATATAAGTCTTCTTTTTGTTAAACATTCACGCAATTTTATTCCAAACAATATTAGACATAAACAAAATTTATAAAAATTTTAATCATCATATGACTTCCTTAAGTAATCCCTTTGGCTCCTATTTCATTGCTGGATTCTTTTCAATGTGTACAACACAAGAATCTTGACAGGATACTTAGAGAAGTGAGAGCCACCACGTGTTTAGTAGACCCTGGCCCTTAAAAATCCAGTATGGATGGGCCAAGTGCGTGAATAGATCAGTCAACGCCTCCTTATAAGAAAGCAAATTCCAACTGCATTTGTAACACCTACTCTGAATCTTAAATCCCCTGACTAGAAAACAAGTAAGTAACATAGAATCATGGAATCATAAAATCATAAAGTTGGAAGAGACCACAAAGGCCATGCAGGAACTCTCAGTCAAAGCATCCCTGACAGAAGGCCATTCAGCCTGTTTAAAAACCTACAAAGAAGGAGACTCCATCACTCCCCGAGGGAGTGTGTTCCACTCTCAAACAGCTCTTACTGTCGGGAAGTTTCTTCTAATGTTGAGGTGGAATTTCTTTTCCTGTAGCTTGCATCCATTGTTCCAGGTCCTGTTCTCTGGAGCAGCAGAAAACAAGCTTGCTCCCTCCTTAGTAGTACATCCCTTATGACAGTTCAATACAATCTGTTCAAAAGCACTTTGAAATCCCTTCCTTTAAAAACATTCACTTATAGAAGCTGTCATAATAAAAGAAATATTTTCTTTCCAAAAGGAAAGCAAAGAGAGGTTGCCCTAGCCTGCCTGGGAAGAGAGTTCCTAAGCCTGAGGGGCAACCACTGATAAGGTTACATCTGATATCTCCACTATCCATTACTGCAAAGGTGGGACTCAGAAAAGGGCTTCTCCTGAGGATTTCAGGGCCTTCTCACATGAGAAGATAATCTGTCAGAAAGCCTGTACCTAAGTCATATTGGGCTTTATAGGTAACCTGCATTATGAATTGTGCACAGAAAAATATTTGCATCCATTAGAGATGTTAATACTCTAGCTGCAGCTATTTATACAAACCGTAGATTGCAAACAGTCTTCAAAGTCAGCCCATGTAGACAGCATTACAGTCACCCAAATAGGATGTAACTAAGGCATGTACCACTGTGGCTTAAATGTACCATATAATGAAAGCTGGGCCTCCATGATCAAGACTGAGCGTAGAAGTACACACAATATTAGAACCTGTGTCTTCAGTGGGAGTGTTACCCCATCCAGTATAGTCTGAATTCCCTAATCTGCCTGTTAGCTGACCAGGAGTGTCTTTGCCTTGTCTAGATTAAGCTTCAGTTTGTTTGACTTCAGTCCACTAATGATGCTAAACATTAGTTTAGAACTGAAACAGCTTTGTTGGATTTAGCTGGAAAGGAAAAAAAAAAACAACACATATAGATGGGTGCCATTAGCATATTCTTGGGTCTGAAGCCTAAACCTTCAAGCAAACTCTACTAGCAGTTTCATGAATATGTTCAACAGTATGTAGGATAGAACAGAGCCCCGAGTGACTCCAAGTGTCAGTAGACAGGAAGACAAACAAGAGTTTTCCAGCACTACTTTGTGAACAGTGGAGTCACTGTAAAAAACAAAGCCTCCAAGACCCATCCCCATAACGTGGCCCAGAGGTATGTCAGAATTTTTAGCATCAAAAGGCATCAAAAGGTCTGACAGAAAGCATAGGAGACACTCCCACTTGTCCAGTTTCTGGTTTATGTTTTAAATTGATTTAATATTGTGAATAGTTTAATGATATTTTGATATTGTCCTTTGTATATTTTAGCTATATTGTATATGTTTAGCAATATTGTGTGTGTATATATGTGTGCGTGTGTGTATGTGTGTGTGTAGTATGTGTATGTGTAGTATATTTTTAGCTATATTGCACTTGTTTTAATTTGTAAGCCACCTTAGTGCCAATTTTTGAGGAAAGACAAGGCATAAGGCATAATGTGTGTTGTTGTTCTTGTTATTCTTGTTGTTCTGCATTTTCAGATTTTTCCCAAAATATCAAAAATAGTCTTAAGCTTGGTTACTTTGTAATGACACAAAATAATTCATTTCCTGACTATTATTGATATAAAGTTTTTGTCTGTGGGATATTGCCAGCTGAACTGAACTAGGGTGGTTAGCCATCTCATCCAAGCACATCAGAGTTTCTTTGCTGCTCCAAAATGAATAACAGGAGTCTTTTGTGACATAATTTATATATGCATACATAATGTAATATGCCAAAGACATTTGCAGACCCATCTAACTGCTTGACTCTCTGAGACGGGCCCCTGTTTGTTCATTTTGTCAGCAGTTAGTCAGATTCAGCCTGTTCCCTAACTGGACACCAGATGGCATTAGTTTGGTTGACACAAGACAAATGCCAGATCATTCCCATCCCCTGCTCAGCTTCCAGACTTCCAGCAAAAGCCCATCTGCTGTCAGCATTCCCAGTATGGGCTGTACAACATTTTGCATGTGCTTTCCAAAAAAGAAGTGATGGCACCATTAGTACATAATTAAACACCCGGTTAAAAAGCCAGCACCATTATGTGACGCCTCATACTGAAAACTTTTGACTTGATGTATCCCATATCAGCTTATACAAACAACAGGAAAATCTATATCTTGTGAGTTATGTTGATTTTTGATGCCCTTTTGTTCTTTGTTAGCTTCTGTTCACCTAGGCAAAGGCCTAGCTTTCTGTTGAGGTCAGTATTTACATGGCTATACAAGTGTAGACATCACATTGCCTCTTACCTTGCTTAGTGACTGGCATCAGAACATTTAAGAAAGCTGTGCTTGAAGTTATGTCAGAGAAGATGAAAAAAAAATCCTGGGTTTTAAGACCTGGGGTTACACATACATGTATACCTTACTTAACTATCTGTGTACCATTTACAAGTGCAGAAGGGCAAATCTGTCTGCTCTGTGTTCTTTTCCATGCTAACATTTTTAAACCTGATATTCTTTTCTTCCTAAATATCCAACCTACCTATAAATTTAAGTACATTCCTCAATTCTGAATGAAAATGCAGTTTTTCCCTAACTGCACTCGCCACATTCAATACTGCTCCTCCCAATATGGAGAAGACCACACAGTGTCTGCATGCTGCACAGATGTTAAAGATGAGGAGTCTCTCAGAGAAAAGAAAGGAGTGGTAACCCTAGTTCAGCACCAACTTATTTGAACAGTTTGGGATTCAAATCCAGCCTCTCATGATTAAGCAATCAAATCCATTCAGCTGGATTTCAGTTTTTTCAGGTGTTTTTCCAAATTCATTTTTTAAAATACCCTAAGTTCTACCTATCTTGAATGTAAACATATTTGCAAATGTTGTTAAATTCTTACTTTAAAAATGAGCTAAAATGTAAATTTCCCTTATTCACAAGAAATGGATGGGCGGGCTACTACGCATTCCAGACACACACAAAATCTTTGTTTGTGATCCCATAGGCATCTAGTCACTCTCATTTCACACAAAGAGGAAGTGTTCAAGTTCCATTTAGAACAACTTGCTTCTAAAAGGAAGCTGAAGCATTCTGGCATTTGTGGCAAGAAATACGGCTGCTCTGAATTTGAAAATCTGTCTCAGAGGGGGAAATGTTTTGAAAACTTTACGTTCTACATATGGTGACATTATGGAATATTTTGTTTAACAGTACAACACATAAAATATTATGACTGCATGAGCACAAAAGACACCCAAACTCATTGTATAAAGAAAAACAAATGCCACTACAATTATATGCATGATATTGATTTCATGATACGGTCGAGTGAGAGCAAAAACAGACATCCACACATTGCTAGTTTTGCAATATGGTCAAGGAAAGGTAATTTTCAATTAATGTTGGCAACACTGGCATTGCATTTTTCTTTCAGACTTTATAATATGTATTTATTATGGAAATTTAACTGTGGTTATTTCTTTAGCATCATTAGCTAGCATCTTCAAACAACTCAATGAATTTGAATGGTTTGATTTGTAGCCTGTTTTCTTTTTCCCTTGCACGTATGGTATCAATCTTCAGCTTCATTATGCTTGATTATCTCAATGTCCTTATTAATCTTTTTATATCTCTGTCTTCAGGTAGTTCAGGTACTACCTCCACCCCACACCTTATTCTCACAATAGCCCTATACAATATGGTGGGCTGGGGTGGGCAAAATGTTTCCCATAGAAGGCACTTGCAGCTCTCCTGGAGACACAAGACCTCCCAGTACTTACAAGGTTGTTTCTTTACTATTTCTAGTGGCATCCAAGAGGAATCATTTTGTATTTAAATAGAGCCCACAGCCCTACAAACTGACAAAGCTGAAAAAATAATGGGTAAATGTTTGTTTGTTTATTATATTTTTACATTGCCTCTCGGCCCACACAAGCCCTCAAGGTGATGAACATATAAAACAATAATAACTGTACAAAGAGTTCTAGAGTAAGGATTCCACTACAGAGAAGGCCTTGTTCCATATACATGCCAACCCAACCTCACAGAGTGTTGGACCATGCAATGTCTGCCTCCATCATTTTTTTTTATTGTTCGCTCCTTCCATCTTGACTATGAAGACATTTACATATGTTAGTAATTTTTATTTAAAATGAGCTGAAATGAAATTTTCACTTTTTCCTATTTAGTAGAAATCGATAAGTGGGGATGGACCTCAGCCTATTTTCAATTTTATTTTGTATTTTGTTTTAGCTTGCCAGGGCCTGATGAAGTCTGTTGAATGTCTTTGAGCCCAAAGATTGATACATGAGACCATTAGAATTTCTTCACCCTGGCTTAGGGGTAAAACAGACCGCCCCTTTGCACCACCATACAGGTGGCTTCAGAGTGCAGCGTTTTGATACCACACACTCTGAAGCCACCCAGAAACTGGCTTCATGCTGCCTGGTTGCCCACATGTGAACTGGCTTCTGGGTGATCTAGAGGCATGGCGTTTAGATGCTGTATGCTGCAGGAGCGCCGTTAATAATAATAATAATAATAATAATAATAATTTTTATCTGTATTTCCCGCCCCTCCCTATGGATTGAGGCGGGATTCCAACAAGATTAAAACAACAATACAAAATAGTATCTTCTAAAATTACAATATAATTACAATATAATCTGAGACATTACAAACAACAACAAGCTACCAACCATTGGGGCAACCAACATCATATATAGTCCTATATCGACAAAAACAGTAGTGAGAGTATCAATTGAGATCACTTATAACAGGTCTGGCGGGTAGGCCCAGCAGAACAGGTCTGTCTTGAGTGCCTTCTTAAACGCCTCTAAGGTGGTGAGAAGACGGATCTCTTCCGGCAAGTTGCTCCATAGTTTAGGCGCCATGGCTAATAATGCCTTATGGGAAATTATGATCAGTCTAGTGTTAGTATAATCCAACAAATTCTTCCCTGATGTTCTGAGAGTGTGGGGCAGATTGTGTAGGGAGAGGCGTTCCCTCAAGTAACTTGGGCCCAAGCCATATAGGGCTTTAAAGGTAATGACCAACACTTTGTATTGTGCCTGGAAGCTGATCAGCAGCCAATATAAAGATCTTAATATTGGGGTAATGTGGTCCATTCTAGATGTCCCCGTGACCAATCTGGCTGCCACATTTTGGATCAACTGAAGCTTCCGAACTTGGTACAAAGATAGCCCCATGTTGAGTGCATTACAGAAATCTAAACAAGAGGTTACCAGTGCATGTACCAATGTTTCAAGGTCCTCTCTGCCCAGGTAGGGGAGCAGCTGGCATATCAACCGAAGTTGGTACCAAGCATCCCTGACTATCACCTCCATCTGAGATGTCAATGTAGAGATGGAGTCCAGGAGTACTTCCAAGCTGCAAACTTCATCCTTTAGGGGAATTGTGACCCCATCCAGGGCTGATTGACAAATCTCCATCCCTGGATCAAGGGAACCTATTGCAATACCTCCATTTTCTCTGGATTCAGCTTGAGTTTGTTTTCCCTAAACCAGCCCATTACCGACTCAAGGCAGGCATTCAGAGGAGAGATGCCATCCTTAGTCACTGCAGCAGTCGGAGAGATAGAGAAATAAATTTGGGTGTCATCAGCATACTGATAACACTGCGCCCCATGTCTCCAGATGATCTCTCCCAGTGGCTTGGTGTAAATGTGAAATAGCATGGGGGACAGAATGGAGTCTTGAGGGAAGCCAGATGTCTGCTCCCTTTTACGAGAGCAGCTGTCCCTCAGCGTCACCATCTGGAATCTGCCCAAGAGGTAGGAATGGAACCCTTGGAGTACAGTGCCCCCACTACCTAACTCTCTCAGGCATTCCAGAAGGATACCGTGGTCAATGGCATCAAATGCCGCTGAGATGTCCAAGAGCATCAACAGGGTCACACTTCCCCTGTTGATGCCCAGACAGAGATCATCGACTAAGGTGACCTTGGCCATCTCAACTCCGTAGACCACCCTGAAGCTGGTTTGAAATGAGTCCAGATAAAGACATAGCAGGGTGGGAAAAGCCAGCTTTTTGCTGACGCAAAAAGGTGGATTGGGGCCACCCCTTCAGGGTGATCTGTTTCACCCCTTAGGCTATGACAGTTTGGTCCAAGGTGATCCAGTGAACTTCACAGCTAAGTGAGAATATAAGCATGACTCTTCCCAATATACTACACTATCTATTAGTTTGAGTGAAGCATCAACTAGGTAATCTAAATATTCTGAGGACTTCAGTGCTCACATTACAGTTACTTTGTTGTGTTCTGGAAGCCACTTCAGTGGTACTTCTTTCCACTCTCCCCAGAACTGCTTGGATGACATCCCTGTTCAAAATTATTTGATTCCTATACAAAGTTTACAGGTGATGACATGGGAAGAAGCCATGAGAATGTAATCTCCTTGGCTGGGCCTAGTAGTTGACCCCTTCCTTAGTTGCACTTTGATTCAATGAAACTGGCTTCAGGAATATTATTGCCCTTCAGTAATAGTTAACAAATATACCGTAGCATTTTAGTGTCAAATTTCTAAAGATTTCTCCTTTATTACTGGCTCTGTTTGCCAACATCTAAATATAAAAAGACATTTCATAAGATTAAATAGTCTGTACAGTTCATTATCTGAAACATAGGTCCAAAATACACTGCAGAAATAATTGAGACCTCTTTAACTGCCCTGGCTCAGTGCTAGGGAATCCTGGGAACTGTAGTTTATTATGGAACTAGAGCTCTCTGACAGAGAATGTCAGATAGCTCTGTGTGCCACAAAACTACAGTTCCCAAAATGGAACCATAATAACTATGACTCTCAGAAAGTTAGTTCCAAGCTCACCTTCCAGTCAAGTTTCTCATGTCTTGAACAGCAGGTTTTATCTAACTCAGGTTCCAGGATATGACAAATAAGCTGGGACCATGCTTAATGGCATTACAAGATTGTCTGGAATTTCAAACACAATTGGTTCCCCCCCCCCCCCACTCAATACCCCAGATTATTATCTTCTTGCTGTCATATTCTAGCTCACCTAATTATAAGCACTCATATTTTTGATACCATGGTAGGTGCAAATGTCTCCCTATAGTACGCAATTTAGGAATCTCTTGGATATTATCCTGTTCACTGACATTTTGACAGTGGGCTTCTGCACAAGCATGCATTTTGACAGCAAGTCCAAGTCGTTTCCCTGATGATGATTTCATATATATGCCTCAGGCTAAGATCAGAAAGAGCAGAACTAACCAAAAGCCTTTGGCTTCAGTACACTATTTATGTGAATTCACACAGAGGCATCAATTTAGTTTTGACTTAATTACAGCTTGCCATCTGCCTTCCATGCCACTTGAAACATGAGGAGAAGAGATCTAACAAAAGAACTCCACTCTCCTCCACTGAGTAACTTCTGAAAGACTGTAAATGTATTTTAAAGGTTAAAGATGTTGCAT
The DNA here is from genome assembly GCA_034509955.1 of Urosaurus nigricauda. Classification (NCBI taxonomy): domain Eukaryota; kingdom Metazoa; phylum Chordata; class Lepidosauria; order Squamata; family Phrynosomatidae; genus Urosaurus; species Urosaurus nigricauda. The sequence goes on along the minus strand of JAOEGL010000003.1, from coordinate 43,719,456 downwards.
TACAGCAGCTGCATAAATAAGTCAAGTTGCACTTCTGCTTATCAAAAAATTCCTTATTTAAAATCTGTCTTGAGAATATCAAGTTTTCAGTTCCCAAACCAGAAAAAAAGTCCTTTGCTAAAAGGGGATGAGGCATTTTTATGAGAAATTCTTAAACTCTTTCAACTTTGGTGGTGGGTTCCCTTAACAAGTGATTATCTTCAAAAATAGATTTCATAAAAGAACATGGTGGCTCCTGTGTGCATACCATTTTCTGTTAAGTTTCTCAGTGTTGTGCCACTTTTTTTCCTCAGTGAAATGAAAGGAGTGAAGAATTCAGCATTAATATTTTTTTTAAAAAAATATATCATTTTGAAAAGTGTTTTGAAGATCTAACAATCAAAAGAACCATGTGTTTAGAGAGCTCTCTGCCTTGAAAGATGTCCCAGTAATTGATTTGCCAGGGTCCGGAATCACAGAAAAATATATATATAAAATTCTGCTAAAGAATTTCATTGTCTATAAATGGAGGATAGTAATAATGAGAATAGAAGTGAATACAAATGGCATGCTCACCTTTTCATCTTTCATATGCTTCTTATAGTCAGAGACAGAACACCTGCAGAGGAGTGTTGTAATTTGCTTGGGACCAACCAACCATAATTTGATACTGTGCTTCATAACTGGGCAAGCCACTGAACCTAGATTCTACACAGCCATCCTGAATCAAACTAAGAGTCCAGTGCTACAAGTCCAGTAAACTGTTTCCTAGTGACCATCACATGTGGCTCACATTCCTATTAACAAAAATTGAAAGCAATAGCCCTCCCACATAAAATAAATCGAGCCTGTCCATCACAGTAGCTCTCTTCAACTATTTGCATTCTCCACCATCACTCATTCTGTAACCAATCCTAAATTGTTTCCTGAAGCCTTTCAGATAATTTTGAAGTTTTTCCTAGCAGGAAGCTACCTGGTTGTAGTGTACTTTTGCACATCTGCCATTCCTTTCAGGTGGGCTTGCATAGAAAAACATTACAGTAGAGGAATGTGATAATGGATCATTTACCAAATCACATTTTTAACTGTAACATCACCTCATTCCAAGCAATGATACCTTTGCTATAGTGCATGAAAAAAGATTTGCAAGTGTGACTTTTCTGTTGGTACATAATTAACAGAATTAAATCTTTCCTTTTTCCACAGGAAGCTTTGATTGCAAGACAGATAGAGACTATTCATTTATTCATATTTCCATTATTTTGTTTTGTTTTTTTATGTTATCAGGTCCCTTACCCACTGAAAAAAAGAAGTTTCAATTTCTCTTCCTCTTTCCTTGACATTTATAGGTGTAATGGATCTTACCTTTTAATTTTTCAATTGTGGCATTTCTGCAGTGTATATTATTATATTTTGCCCTTCTGCCAAAAATTTTGCCATCTTATCTGGAATGTGACCTTCAGTTCTTTATATGAATGTAAAGGATGAGTATTCAATCCAGCTTTCAATTAGACTAACCTCATCAGCCATTAATTTCCCATTCTGATACTTTAATGATCTTACTGTCTCCTTCCTGGCTACTTATTTGCCGTATATTTTAAAATATCTTGGTTGGTTAGGATACTTTCATGTGCCCTTTCAAATTCATTTGCTGTTTCAGCTTCCACACACTATCGATTTGTCACTATTTACAGGCTTATTACCAAAGAATAAGAATTTTACAAAATAGCTAAGACTTCTGTTAGAAGTTATAACCTTTTAAAAGTTTTTTTCCCAGAAAGCTTCATCAAGTGGAAGTGCTTTTCTATTTCTTTTCATGTCATTAAATAATGAAATCTACAGAGATTTCACTTCACTTAGTTTATATCCTATTTTCTCACTACTTTTTTTTCTGTCCCTGCTGCTGCTCTTTCTGCTTCTGTCAACCACACCTCTGTTTTCTTCTTTTGTCTGCTGGTGGTGGTGTGATGGCTGACAGTGGGCACCTCAGATGAAAATGGCAAGCAGACAGGCATGCCATTGCAGCTTTAGTGCCACTGCTTGATAATCCACTTGCCTATTGCTTTTACCAGCATTAGCTTGAGCAGCCAGACACCATGCAGCCAAATGCATTATTTCTTCATCAGCTATGCTATCTTCTGCTCACTGCACAACTACTAACAAACTTTAGATGCCAAGGGTATGCTGTTCCTTTAGCTTTTCCTCCTGCTGCAGGAAAAGAGCAAAAGGATACATTTAGTGAATGGAAAGGAACAGTAGCAGGTTCTCTCCCTCTTTCTCACAAGAGCTGATTCTTCCCTCATCTTCACTCTTCCATCACCTGAGAATGTCTTAAACTCACCACTAGTTCTAGAAAAACCAAGGTGAGTATGGAAAAAGGGTTGGAGTCGGTGGCTTAGACCAAGGATCTCCTCCTTTTGTCCCAGACAAAGGTTTAATACTAGCTTTAATCTTTTAATATGGGCAAACACCCAAAAGTGTGCATCCCCATCCCACAAAGTCTGACCAAGGGAAAGCCCAAGGAATACCAGCATTTTTTAGAAGCAGAAGCATAATTCAGACAGTCCACAGTCAAATTAATCCAAGAAGGGAGTTGCTAGAGAACTTAGTCCAATGTAAGTACCCAGACATCCACTAATGTATTTATTTATCCAGCTATATTTTGGTGCAACAATAGATGCCAGCATGAGTGGATACTGTTGAGATGGCATACATAGCACCAGACTATATGTAGACCCTGCCATGTTGAAAGGCATAAGGATGGAGGAATTTGCTAAAAGAGTGCCACACGCCTCTGCATTCCTGATGGAATCCTAAAGCCAACATATGAGTTCTACCAGTTCAAACAAGACTGGAATCCTCCTTTCATCTCTTGTGTATCCCTAAACACCCTTGTCTTGCCCTCCCAGTCCTGGAGACTCCAGATCTTGTCTAGGTGTTGTAAAGTCCATGAAGTGTAATCAACCAAATTAAACCCCTCTAATCTCCCGAATATATATATATATATATATATCTTTCCATTTTGGAAAATTTCTTAGGGTCCACTCCCAAAATGTAACCTTTTTTTTCCTGAATTCACCCTCCCTGCACCACACATGTATGGTGACTGTCACTATCAGGCCTCAGTATGAGTTCTTTGTCCATTTCTCTCTGCCTCATGAATAGTGTTTTTCAAGACTATTACCTCATCCAACTCTAATATTCTGCTTCCCCTTTCATTATTCTGTTTCATTTACCTCTGTATGCTGTTTGGTGGACTATCATCAAGTGTGTGTTCTTTTATAGTTCCTGTAATAAAGGTTCATGTTGTTCCCCATTCCTGGAGTCTTTTTCAGTTATTACTGATATAGCTGGTGCTTAGTTCCTGCATATAATAATAATACATTTTATTTATAGTCTGTGGATTGAGGTGGGTTACAACAAACTAGAATAACAATATGATACAATATACATTTAAAATCCATATTTCTAATTAATTCCCTACCACAGCCCCCCTCCCAGTCCTAAAAAGAACAAACTAAAAGCAATAACAATATTAGATAAACAACAATATAAAATACTGCTCCCAGGCTATGGATCACCTGCTAGATGAGATCCATCTCATAACAATGTTAGATCATTTCAAAACAGCTTTAAAGACATATCTCTTCCAGTAGGCCTTCCCAGAAACCATATAATCTTCCTGGCTCCTAGAACTTCCCAGATAATTCCCAGGCCTTCTGCATTTTGATGCCACTTCATGCTGCTAAGAACTGTGGGTTTTAATATGTTTGTCTTATTTTATTTTATATTAACTTGTTTTAATCTTTGTTAGTTTAATTCTATTTTAAGGGGTGGGAGGATGGGGATTGGATTATTGAACTATTTTAACTGTAAATGCTTTTTAACCTTGTTGTACCCTGCCCCGATAGTTCAGACAGAGGGCTGGGTAAGAAATAAATATCATCATCATCATCATCATCATCATCATTAAAAGAAAAAGAAAAAAAAGCTAAAATTACAGGTAAATAGAGGTAAGACATATATCTTTCTTGGAGTAGATGGGGGCTATTAATATCAGTGGAGGGGAGGCTAATCTGGAAAGGCCTGCCAGAAGAGATCCATTTTAACAGCCTTTTTAAAGGCTTCTAGATTGGTAAAGTGATGGATCTCCTCCAGCAGGCCATTCCATAACCTAGGAGCAGCAGATGAAAAGGCCAATCTGGTCTTCTTAGGCTGCAGTAAATTCTTTCCAGAGCAACTGAGTATGCAGGATGGATTATGTGGAGGAAGGCATTCCTGCAAGTAGTCTGGACTCAGGCCATGTAGGGCTTTAAAGGTTAAAGTAATACCTTGTACTATGCCCAGAAACTAATTGACAGCCAATGAAGAGATTGTAGAACAGGTGTTATATGGTCAGTTCCCGATGTACCTGTGACCAACCTGGCTGCCATGTTTTGCATCAATTGAAGTTTCTGAACTTGGCACAAGAGTAGCCCCATGAAGAGCATGTTGCAGGAATCAAATCGAGAGGTTACCAGTGCATGTACCACTGTTTTTATGTCACCCACTGAAGCTGATAGCAGGAACTCATGACTGTCACATCTATCTGTGTCATCAACTGGAGAGATGAGTCCAGAAGGATCCCCAAGTTACGAACACAGTCCTTCAGGGGAAGTGTGACCCTGTCCAGAACTGGCTGGCATATCTCCATTTCTGGGTTAGGGCTCCCTATAGCAAGTACTTCCATCTTATCCAGATTCAGTTTGAGTCTGTTTTCCCTCATCCAGTCCATTATCACCTTAAGACATTCATTCAGAGGAGAAATGCCATCCTTAGTCACTGAAACAGTCCACCGCAGAGAAACATATCTGAGTGTCATCAGCGTACTGATAACACTTCACCCCATATCTCCAGATGATCTCACCCAGTGACTGCATGTAAATGTTAAATAACATCAGAGACAGAATGGTGCCCTGAGGGATGCCAGATTTTAGCTCTCTTTTAGAAAAGCCTATGATGTGTCTTGTCAGATAAGAATCAAGTTTTTTACCAATGACACTCTAGTCATTGTCCAGTCCACTTCATTCTCCTAAGATCTTCCATATACCAAGGCCTGTGATTTGAAGCGGGTTGGAAGGAACACTTGGGAGTGATGGTGTCTATAGCCCTGGTGAGTTCATTGTTCCAGGCAGAATCACTGGCATTGTCAACCATTAATCCCTCTAGGACTTCTTGGAACCTAATGGGTTCCATCAGCCTTCAAGTGGACCATTCTAATGAATTACCTCCTATACTCTCATATGGTAGCCATTGTATATACTTTTGTATATACTCTCATATGGTAGCCATTGTTTAGTGGCAATAAACCTTGCATGGGTTATTTAAAAAAATTACAAGAAGGACATCAGTGTTTGTAATAGGATTCTCCATGAAATGTGGTTTTCAGTGCATGACAAGTAAGATTGTCATACATCTACTGCTTTAGGAAGATTGACCGATATACAGGATCTATAGAATATTGAGTATTCCCTTGAAAATGTAGACATTTGAGAGTCATGACAATGATGCATCAAAAACGACAATGTACAGAAACTTGTGTTACCATGTTATAACTAGAATGACAGCTTTTGGTCACTACTTAGAGCTGGTAGAGACTGGCATTAAAAGCAGCTTTCCAGGCAGCGGCAGGAAGCTTGGGGTTGTGGCATGCACACGCTATATGCCCCCATGATGCCCTGAAGGCACCCAGAGCAGCCGAATGCCAGCTGACTTCCAGGCATCTTGGGGGCATGGTGGTTACACGCTGCAAGCCCCCAACATGCTGGGAAGCTGCCATGGCCCCAATCCAATTTCAGGTGGGGCAGCTTCATGCCTTCCCATCCGAGCCATCTATTTTGGCTCTTAGTGTTTGATCAAAATAATGGAGAAGATTGGCATTACAAAACATTGCCTGATGTAGGTGTTTTTTGTTTTTTGCATTAAGCCAATACATCTAATCCACACTTTCTTAAAATTATTATTATTATTATTATTATTATTATTATTATTATTATTATATCTTGCCTTCTGCCCATTATAGGGACTCAAGGCAGCTAACAAATCTAAAACAGTCCAAGTTAAAACACTATAAGACATGAAAAACACAAGTTTAAAAACAATTAAACAATTCAAACAATTAAAAACATTACATTATTAAAAGTAAAATTTAAAACTCTTTAAAACAAAAATAAAATGGCATGCAAAAGCCTGTCACCATAAAATCGTCTTTCCCTGTCACCAGAAGGACAGCAGGGAAGGAGCCATCCTGGACTCCCTAAGGAGAAGTTCCACTGCTTGGGAGCAGCCACTGAAAAGGCCCTTTCTCTTGTTCCGACCAAATGTGCCTGAGAGGGTAGTGGGACAGACAGAAGGGCCTCTCCTGATTACCTCAATGTTTTGAGGGGCTCATACAGGGACATATGGTCTTTCAAATAGCCTGGACCCAAGCCGTGTGTGGTTATTTAGAAAGAAATATATTCAAGCCTTCTTGTCAATCTCTCATCCTTATTCTTAACACATCATTTTATTATTATTCAAAGTAAGGCTTTAAATATTTTGAAAATAACAGATGTATTTAAACTTAGGTTTTGTTTGGAGATAACACAAGTATTTCAGTATTTTATTGGCCATGTTCATTGCTAAAAGAATCATATTAGCATCTTGCCCTCATGTGTATTATTTGTATTATAAAAGCAGTCAGAAAACCTGATTTGAATCAAGAATCCACTGTGTTGCATCAATTCTGTCTTTACGTAGAGACTAAAATTGTGGCCCTGTGCCTGCTTAATGGGGTTAATGCTCTTGGCACAGTGAATAAAAATACATTCAGCTAAAAGACATACAGATAAAGATACATACAGCTAAACTATAGTTGAATAAGTAGTTTCAAAGTGGCATATTTACATGTGTGAGACATATTTTTGCATTAAAAAAACTAATGAAGCTAATTTTAAAAATCAGGTATATTAGATCCATATACCAATATTATACCATTGTAATTTTCTTTTCATGGTTCTGCTTTTGAGCATGGTCCAGAGAATGCTAGTACAACCTGAGGTCTCTCTTTTCGTTTTATTTTGTTTTATTGTTTTGCATATAACTCCTGTGCTGAAGCTCTTTATTGGTTAATAGTTAGTTAACAAGTTATCCTTAGTTTATGTTCTTAAGTGCACATTGGCACAATGTCTGTGCTTTGCAACTATTCAGAACCTATAGAAGTTCATTTAGTTGTAGTGCAGAGGAGGCTGTTCTCCACTGAATTGTCCATCATACAACCATCATTTTCCCAGTTTTTCAGGACAAATGGCAAGCCTATACTCAGCAAATTATAAATTCCAGGATTCCATAGGATGTATGGGAGCATGGAAAGGATAGGGCAGGATGTTTGCCATTGCCATGACTCTTCTCAGCATAATGAGAGTCTGAGAGGAGATGACAGGAGTGTGTGATGCCTAAACTGGATGAAAACAAACAGCATGTGCTATCAATCCTGAGTATGGCTTGAAGGAGGGGAATGGAGAATGTGAAAGCTGGAGTGAGGTTTTAGGCAGTAGCAGGAACTTGAAAAGGGAGAGAAGCCAGCACATTGGGTATAAGGGAATAAATGCTGAGTGAAAGAACCCAAAGACATGATACAAAATGTGTGGGACATATAGGGAAGATGAAGAGGAAGATGAAATCTGTGAAAATGTTGGAACAACTGTGAAACTGGAGGGACATTAAGAGTCACGTAGTTGAGGTACCATGATTATGTAGTGTAACAGGATGGAGACAGGGGCAGGTAGCTGGGGAAGAGGGAAAGAAAAGCATCACAGTGTCAAAGAATTTTGCAATAGCTAGGAGGACAGAAAAAGAGGAAGGAAGACTAAGACAAGGGGAAGCCACCCAAGGGACATGTTGTATGTAGATGTTGGCAGTAACAGAAACATGAATTAGAATGGATGGGAAATTGGCTAAGCAGGCAAGGAAGGAGTCAGAGCGTTTGGGACATATTAGCGGCCAGTTTGGGAGTTAAAGGTTAGGTTTGTCTTAGCCATGGAGTAAAAAGGGAAGATTTGGCTCCTGGTCTGGGACATATTTTTGTTTGTAAGAGAAAGGATGAAGTCCCCATTGTGTTTTCTGGTTCTCTTGTCCTGACTTCCAAAGAGTGGGAATAAAGGTTTAAAGCTGCTATACTCCTGATTAAAGTCCCCAGCTTTATTTCTTGGACTCGAAAGGCAGGTCTAATGAAGATATGGAACAACAACTAAGGCACATCGCTCCTCCAAGGTTGGAGGTGAACCATGACAGTCAGAGCAGAATTGTAATGCAATGTAATTGTTAAGGCCCTATGTCAGTTCACCTAAAAAAATTAGATGAAATGAAATCCTCAAGCATCCCATAACTTACCTGATTATTGAAATCTGTCTTCCTCTGTATGGAGATAAATGTGGAGATAGGTAAATGGAGTAATTACTATCTCAGCAAACAAGGATCAGTTCTGAATTGACAAGCACATAAAATTGGTTTAAAATCATTTCTGTTTACTGACTTGATAGTTAATCTGAAAGACAGAAAGAGTGAGCAGTTGTAGGAGGAATCTATTGTACTACCTCCTGCAGTGTCATACAAAGATTTATGTACTTTCTATTTATTCATAGTAATATTAACACCAGATTAGTGGCATATCTTAAATGCACCTGCCAAGTGCCATGAGCACTTTCTGCTATTGATGAAATGCTGGAAATTACAACATTAAATGTATTATCATTAACATATTTTTACAGCATTGAACACATTGTTTTGTTTCCTCAGCTACCACTGACTTTAGGTGGATTTAATGCTCATGGATCATCCATATGTATTCAGATGTGGTGATAATTTTGCATGGAAACAAAGAAAATTTAGTTAGTCATCATTCCTGAGGCTTTGCTCAGTAAATTGTTTTATACATATGCTTTTGGTTCAGTTGTTGGGTTTTTTATACAAACTGACCAAATGCACCCGATGCTTCTCCAGGAAAGACTAATAATGACGATTCCAGAAATCAATATCAGTTCACAGCAAGAGCCCCAAATTTGCACAGGAATGGCCATCCCACCCCCACCCCCCAACAATGAAGGAGTTTGAGTGGGGATGGACTATTTGCTGCCCTCCCACTGGTTGAGACCATAACAGTTTAAAATCATACCATGGCAGTGTTGTCATGGCGTGAGACTTGTGGGGGCATGGTCAGAAGCAAGTTTTGCCAGTTGCCCCCAGTGGCCCCATTTTCTTACCGGGTGGATGGTGGCTTAGATTGTACTGTTCATTTGCTTGCTATGCTCCAGGGTGATTTTTTTTCTGTTTAAGCTCTGTGGCCTGGGCTTTCCCTGCCCGCTTACAGGCCTGTCTGGAGGGCACATTGAGCCTTGGCATGGTAAATCAATGTAAGCAGTATGAATGATGTTAATATACTGAAATAATGCAGCAGCTCAAGAAAGCTGTGATTTCACTATCACCCCAGCATATATAAGGAAACCATTCAGCCAATTGGAGAAGTTCTGTTCAACCTTCCTATGGTGCAATTTTTCTTTCTCCTTATTATCCAGCTCCATTTCTCCTTTTTCTCTAATTCATGGTAAAGGAACGTAAACACATCAACATATTCCCCTTTTAGTTTCTTATCGACAGTAGACTGAGATAAATGATCATCAAGAGGCAAAGCTATCTCTCCAAAAGGAATGGCAGCAGGAGAAACATCAACGTAACCTGACATATAAGAAGGCCCCACCCAATACAGGTTGGTGTGCAGGCCAATTGAATTGGCCTGCTTGTGTGGTGGTATGGGAATCATCCTTGTCACCTGCCTTGGTACCAACATTTTGGGCCAACAATGGTTGGTTAGTCATGGTAGTGTCCATTGGGAGACTTAGTGTTTGGTGACTAGTGGAGTCACAGGTAACCAGAAAGTTTAATAAAGGTTCTGTGAGGAGAGAGAGAGAGATATAAGGAGATATATATCTGTGAGGAGATGTATATATAAGGCTATTGAGAAACAATTATAAAAACAAGCTGACAAACTGTTAAACTGTGTAACTAAGTATTTACAGTGGGCCCTTGTTATCCGCTGGGGTTTGGTTACAGGACCCTTCATGGATAACAAAATCAGTGTATGATCAAGTCCCATTAAATATAGTGGCACAACAAAATGGTGTCCCATATATAAAATGGAAAATCAAGGTTTGCTATTTGGAATTTATACTTTTTGGGAATATTTTCATAGAATCATAGAATCATAGAAATTTAGAGTTGGAAGAGACCACAAGGGCCATCCAGTCCAACCCCCTGCCGTGCAGGAACTCCCAATCAAAGCATACCTGACAGATGGCCATCCAGCCTCTGCTTAAAAACCTCCAAGGAAGGAGACTCCACCACCCTCCGAGGGAGTGTATTCCACTGTCGAACAGCTCTTACTGTCAGGAAGTTCCTCCTAATGTTGAGGTGGAATCTTTTTTCCTGCAGTTTGCATCCGTTGTTCCGAGTCCTGTTCTCTGGAGCAGCAGAAAACAAGCTTGCTCCCTCCCCAATGTGACATCCTTTCAAATATTTAAACAGAGCTATCATATCACCTCTTAACCTTCTCTTCTCCAGGCTAAACATCCCCAGCTCCCTAAGGAGGTCCTCATAGGGCATGGTTTCCAGACCCTTCACCATTTTAGTCGCCCTCCTTTGGACATGCTCCAGTTTCTCCACATCCTTTTTGAATTGTGGTGCCCAGAATTGGACACAGTATTCCAGGTGAGGCCTGACCAAAGTAGAATAGAGTGGCACTATTACTTCCCTTGATCTAGAAACTATACTTCTATTGATGCAACCTAAAATTGCATTGGCCTTTTTAGCAGCTGCATCACACTGTTGACTCATGTTCAACTTGTGGTCTACTTGGACACCTAGATCCTTTTCACATGTTGTCTCATTCAGCCAGGTGTCCCGCATCCTATATCTGTGCATTTCATTTTTCCGCCCTACGTGTAGGACCTTACATTTCTCTGTGTTAAATTTCATTTTGTTAGCTTTGGCCCAGCTTTCTAGTCTATTCAGGTCATTTTGAATTTTGATCCTGTCCTTTGGGGTATTAGCTACTCCTCCCAATTTGGTGTCATCTGCAAATTTGATAACTAGGCTCTCAATACTGTCATCCAAGTCATTAATAAAGATGTTGAATAGCACTGGGCCCAGGACAGAACCCTATGGGACCCCACTGGTCACTTCTTTCCAAGATGAAAAGGAACCATTGTTGAGCACCCTTTGGGTTCGGTCAGTCAACCAGTTACAAATCCATGTAACGGTTACCTTGTCTAGTCCACATTTTACAAGCTTGTTTGCAAGGATGTCATGGGGAACCTTGTCAAATGCCTTACTGAAGTCCAGATATACTATATCCACAGCATTCCCTTCATCTACCAAGCTAGTAATTTTATCAAAAAAAGAGATCAGATTTGTCTGGCATGACTTGTTTCTCTGAAACCCATGTTGGCTTTTTGTGATTATGGAATTATCTTCCAGATATTCACAGACTCTCTGCTTAATGATCTTCTCCATAATTTTTCCTGGTATTGATGTCAGACTAACCGGACGATAATTGTTGGGATCCTCTTTTTTCCCCTTTTTGAAGATTGGGACAACATTTTCAAGCTGTGTAAGCTCAACTCCGTGGATAAAAAAATCTGTGGATAAGGAGGGCCAGCTGTATACATCATATCTGTTATGAACACCATCCACTAAAAGAGATACTGTACTCACCCTGACTTGTAAATAAATTTATTACTTTGTTTCAACAAGCAGCTGATTTCAGAAACACATTAAAAATGCTACCAACATTGAGAAAAGTCTTTTAATTTTGGGACACACTAGATAATAGGTGTGCAGCTGTCAAAGAATAGTTGGTGCCAAGTTGGGGGAAATTTTGAAACCCAGAGTGTAAAGAGAGTCAAAGAGAGTTTTAAAGAGAGTTATATTTAAAGAGAGTTATAGTTGAGGAGACACTTAAGAGTGTCCCAGATTTGCGTCTTATAGTGGGGTAGTGGCCATCTTTATATAATTGGTGACAGTGGTGGGATCAAGGAGACCCATTGTGCTGCCATCCAAGAAGTTGCACGGGTGAGTTTCACCTTTACAATCTGAAACCTAGTTAACTAAAGAAGGAGAGTTCATCTTGACCCAGTTATATACACAGGTTTCCAGATGCAGCAACAGTCAACATCGGATGGTCAGAGGAGGAGGTGATCTATCATGAATCCATTCCTATATTGAGATACCTGCCTGACAGTTTCCAAGAATTTATGGCAGACACCTGGCAAAAAGACAACAAGATAGGACAGGGATCCTGTTGGTGTACTGTCCAGTCCACTGCCCATGCATCTTTCTGCCAGAGTTGCTGGAGGTGATCTTCAAAGTGGTGTTAATGTCTCCCAAACACAAGAGATTTTAACATCCATTCTGAGGCACCCTTATCAGGGTCAGAAAATTATTTAGCAAATTCATCACATTTTCCCCCTGAAGGTTCCTCTAAAGCACTCCTTATTTTATTAGAGTATTTAGGCTATGAAGACCTTTAACGAAGAGCCTTAATACATGAGAAAACAGAGGCCCAGTACAGACAGGCCGTTTGCGCTGATATTAGGGCTTGATAAGGTGCAGCATCCATATGCACCAAGCCCTAATATTGGCACCCTTATGTCACAAGGCGGCGGCTCCATCCACATGAGGCACAACCTCATTATGTAAGGGCGCCCGAGCACCCACACACCTCTGGGTAGAAAAGCCATCTTAGGGCTGCATGTGCTGTACCTTTTGGACAGTGCGTCTGTGCCATACTTTTAGGTTGGCCCAATAAATGTATTGCTGCTTGTGGATTTTGGCTTTTTTTATATTTTGTTGCACCACAAACACGGCGTTTGCTGTTGCTGTATGCCTTCAAGTTGTTTCTGACTTATGACAACCCTGAGGTGACCCTATCATGGGGTTTTCTTGGCAAGATTTATTCAGAGGGTGTTTGTCACTGTCGTCCCCTGAGGGTGAGAGCATGCGAGTTGCCCATGGTCAGCCAGTGGGTTTCATGTCTGAGCTGAACCATGTCTCCAGAGTCACAGTTCAGCACTCAAACCACTACACCATGCTGGCTCCACCAATACAGCTACTTCTGAATATATTTTTCTCTTCTTGATGGAGTACTTAATAACATAACAAAACCTTGGCCATAATGCATGCATTAAAGGTGCTGCTGAGAGACAGTTGAGTTTCTTCCTTTCCTACATATATAGCACAAGTTCATTTTCATATGCCAGCCTCTATTTATCCTGAATTTAAAAAGATGTGGTGATGTAATCCAAGACATTAGGCTTCAGTAAACAAGGGCAGACAGAATGTGGGGTCACTAGACAACTGAGATGAATACATACTGCTATTAACTATCAAGATAGTAAATAGAAATGATTTAAAACCATTTTGTGTGCCTGTAATTCAGTGCTGAATAGAGTACATTGAGAAAGTAAATACTCCACTTTCTTACCTCCACATCAGCATTTAGAGGGAATATGATGAATACATCTAGCTTAGGCGAGGCACTGATAGCTCTATTGCATTAATATGCCCAGAAAGACATTTACTAAATGCTTTTTTTGGTATATCTTGCTACAGCATTTTGTAGTTTTTCATTTGTACAGAAGAAAAGAAACAGAGTGAGGCTGTAGAGCAAATAGTTTTTCCTTTATGTTGGTTATCTACTAGGAGGGAAGAAGAGGTGATCATTCTTTTTTAGTCTTTCTGTGAAATGTTTTTGTCCTTCTATAAGGATATAGTAGAAGATGATGTGTAAGGTTATTATCACCAATATCTATTTACTTACTAAATCCCATCAATGACAAATGGGGACAAATTTCTTTCATGTGGTATTGACTATTTGTGATGTTCACGGATAACAAGGAATTTTATTCAGCAATCTCTGCAGAGTGGGATGAAATCTGTGAGTAGACTTCATGTTCAACATCTATCAGTTGTAAAGCCAAGTTGCTGTCTTTCTGGATTTCTTGATTTCACAGTGAGCTACAACTGGGGATAGGGCAGGAATCTCTATAAGTGACATTTAAAACAATAATTTCTCATTTGTGCTTTCCAAACCAATATGTAAACCAAACATACTTTGATATGTTTTGATATATGAACTTTCCCCATTTTTTTCAGTTTTCAAGTAAAAAAAAATTCATGCAACTATTAATTACAAGAAGTTTAGTAACAGGGAAATATAGCAATGGATTTGGGGACTGGAAGTCAGAGTGTTTGTCAGTTTTTGTTAAATTTGTTTGTGTTTATGTTAGGATTATTGTCAGGTTTGTCTGCTTGTCTGTTTGTAGGTTTTACATCAATGTTTTTTATAATCATAGAATCATAGAATTGTAGAGTTGGAAGAGACCAAAAGGGCCATCCAGTCCAACCCCCTGCCAAGCAGGAAATTACAATCAAACCATCCCTGACAGATGGCCATCCAGCCTCTGTTTAAAGATCTCCAAGGAAGGAGACCCCACCACGCTCTGAGGAAATGTGTTTCACTGTCAAACATCTCTTACTGTTAGAAAGTTCCTCCTAATGTTTAGGTGAAATATCTGTTCCTGGAGCATTCATCCATTGTTCTAGTCTCTGGAGCATCAAAAAAAAGCCTGCTCCATCCTCAGTGTGACACCCCTTCAAATATTTAGAGAAGGTTATCATATTACCTCCTTAATCATCTCTTCTCCAGGCTAAACATACCCAGCTCCCTAAGTCTTTCCTCATAAGGCATAGTTTTCAGACCCTTCACCATTTTAGTCACTTTTCTCTGGACATACTCCAATTTTGAATTGTGGTGACCAGAATTGGACACAGTATTCTATGTGAGGCCTGACCAAGGCAGAATAGAGTGGCATTACTTCCCTTGATCTAGACATTATAGTTCTATCGATGCAGTCTAGAATTGCATTGGCCTTTTTAGCTGGCGCATCACATTGTTGACTCATGTTCAACTTGTGGTCTACTTGGACTCCTAGATCCCTTTCACATGTAGCCTCCTTAAGCCAGGTGCCCCCCATCCTATATCTATGCATTTCATTTATTTGCCTTAAGTGCAGTACCTTATATTTCTCTGTGTTTAAATTCATTTTGTTAGCTTTGGCCTAGCTTTCTAATCTATTAAGGTCATTTTGAATTTTGACCCTGTACTCTGGAGTATTAGCTACTCCTCCTAATTTGGTGTCATCTGCAAATTTGATTCCATTCTTTTCTCTAAATTATCTAAATTATTGATAAAGATGTTGAATAGCACTGGGCCCAGGACCGAACCCTGTGGCACCCCAATGGTCACTTCTCTCCAAGATGAAGAGGAGTCATTGCAGAGCTTCCTTTGGGTTCAGCTGGTCAACCATTTACAAATCCATTTAACAGGTTCCTTGTCTAACCTACATTTTACTAGCTTGTTTGTAAGAATGTCATAGGGAACCTTGTCAAAGGCCTTACTGAAATCAAGGTATGAAGTATCCACAGCATTCCCTTCATCTACCAAGCTATTTAAAAAATGAGATCAGATTAGACTGGCATTTCTGAGTTGATTCTCAGAAACCCAAGCTGACTTTTTGTGATTATGTCATTCTTTTCTAAATGTTCTCAGATTCTCTGTTTAATGATCTGCTATAGAATCTTTCCTGGTATTGATGTCAGACTAACTGGGTCATAATTGTTAGGATCCCTCCCCCTTTTTTAAAAAAAAATGGGGACATTTGCCCTCCTATAGTCTGCTGGCACTTCTCCTGTTCTCCAGGAGTTCTCAAAGATTATTGTCAAATGCTCTGAGATTATATTTGCTAGTTCTTTTAATACCCTTGGATGTAGTTCATCTGGTCCTGGAGACTTAAATTTATTTAGATTAACCAGGTATTCCTGTACTATTTCTTTACTTATTCTGCCCTGCATTTCCGCTATTGTATCCTCTGTTCCATTTTCCTCAGGTTGATCACCCTTTTCGTCTTGTGAGAAGACTGATGCAAAGAAGGTTTTGAGTAATTCTTCCTTTTCTCTGTCCCCTGTGGCCATACTGTTTTATTCTTCTTCTTTTTGCTGCCAACATACCCCACAAAAGCCCCTTTTATTGTTCTTAACCTCTCTAGTGAGCCTGAGCTCATTCTGCGCTTTAGCTTTTCTGACTTTGATCCTTCACTTACCCACTATCTGTTTGAATTCCTCTGTGGTGATTTCTCCCTTTTTACATTTCTTATAATGTATATCCCCATTAGTTC
Organism: Urosaurus nigricauda; assembly: GCA_034509955.1. Taxonomy (NCBI): domain Eukaryota; kingdom Metazoa; phylum Chordata; class Lepidosauria; order Squamata; family Phrynosomatidae; genus Urosaurus; species Urosaurus nigricauda. The sequence goes on along the minus strand of JAOEGL010000003.1, from coordinate 43,703,173 downwards.
CATTGAAAGTTCTTTAGTCATCCATCTTGATTTCTTGAGACACCTCCCATTTGGAATTAGTTTTAAATTGGAACTTCGGTATCTATCTTTTGAGAAACTGCCATTCATCCTGAACTCCCCTTCTCTTTTAGTATTCCTGACCACAGGATCATCCCTAGTATTTCCCTAAGTTTACTGCAATCAGCTTTTCTAAAGTCTAGAATGTGTGTCTGACTATACCTGGCTTTTTCCTTTCCACTGTATATTCCAGGAGCACATAGTGTCATGGCCAGCCAAGAGTTGTAGTCGGAGGATGAGGAGGAGGACATGGCTCCCCAGGAGCAAGAGGAATTGGAGGCTAGGCCAGGTCCCAGTTCTGCCATGTCAGACCCTAGCCCTGACAGTTCAGCCCCAGGAGTGGAAGCACAGCCAGGCTCTGGCACTGTGGAGCTCCCTTCAGGGGCTCAGCAGATGAGTGTGGGCTCCAGGGAGGAATCTGGCTTGGAGGTTCCCTCCTTTAAGGAATGAAGGGCTGAAAGTGCTTGCGTATGTCGATCTCGCAGGCTGGCTGAGAAACAAGCTCTTAATAAGGTTCATCTGATACCAGGCAGGGTGTCGGCTACTTAAACACCTGTGAGAGGCCATCCCTTTGCCAGAACTTATTCTGTCCCGGACTGCGGCCAGCACACACCAACAAAGCTGATAAGGCCATTTGACAAACCTGAATCTTGTTCCAAAGAATAGTCCAAAAGCCAGAGCTGAGGTCAGGATTGGAGAAAGCAACAAAGGCAGTCCGTTCCAAGGTCAGGGCAAGGAGAAAACAGCAAAGGTCCAAAAACGTTCTGAGGTCAAGGCAATACTAGAAATCCAAATGCACTAAGCCAGCACACAGTCACACCAAAAGACTTACAATAAGTTCTAAAACAGCTGAACCCTTTGTTGCCTCTTCCACCTTTTGGACAATGAAATTGTCTTCCAGAGAGGTAAGGAATTTGCTTGACTTAAAGTTTTGGATGAGTTTGACTTCTAGCAAATATCAGCATAGGTGAAGTCATCCATCACTACTGCATCTCTCCTTTCTAACTGTGTGGTCATCTGTTCCAGAAAGACATCATCCAATTCCTCAGTTTGACTGGGGGGGGGGGGGTCTATTGTAGACTTTCACAATAACATCCATGTTGTTTCCCTCCCCTTTAATTTTTATCCAGATGCTCTCCCCCTGACCTACAGAATATCGGTCATGTATCTCTCCACAGGTGTAAACATCCCTGACATATTGTGCTATTCCTCCTCCTTTCTTGTTTGGTCTAATTCTCTTAAAAAGGTTATACCCCTCTATTTCTATATTCCAATAATGAGACTCATCCCACTAGGTTTCAGTGATGCCTATTATATCATATTTCCTTTTTTCCAATCACTTCTAAATGTTCACAGACTCTCTATTTAATGATCTGCTCTAGAATCTTTCCTGAGTTCAAATTCATCCTGTTTATTTCCCATGCTCTGTGCATTAGTGTAGAGACAACAGTGGACCCTCCCCACTTGCTGCCTGTGTAAGGTTTTTGTTTTTTGTTTTTTTGTTTTTTGTGTGTTTTTTTTTTTTTTTTGCCTCTCACTGTTGGGTCCTTGCACTACTTGCTTTGTTCCCTTTGTAACAGTTTGTGTATTATCTCCAGCCCTTGATGAACTCCTGACTTCCAAAATACTGTCTTCCTACTATAACTCAGTTTAAAGCCCTCCCGATCACATTTTTAAGACTATTAGTAAAAACCTTTCTGCCAACTGGCGTGAGATGCAAACCAACCCTTGCTAGAAGTCCCCTCTTATGGAACTGCAGCCCATGATTTAAGAATCCAAATAGTTCTTGGCAGCACCATCTGTGGAGCCAATTGTTTACATCTGCTATTTTCCTCTCCCTTCCTGGACCATGCCTTCCAACATGGAGAAGAGATGAGATGACAACCTGGAGAAGAGATGAGATGACAATCTCTTTCAGCTTCCTGTCCAGAGCCTGATAATCCTTCTGATATTCTGAAGGCTCTGCCTTGCAGTATCATTGGTTCCCACATGAACCAAAAGAAAGGGGTAACGGTCAGTAGGCTTTACAAGTCTTGTCAGCCTCTCCATCACATCACAGATCTTTGCCCCAGGGAGAAAACACACCTCTCAATACATCTTGTCAGGCTGACGCAGCACTGATTCTGCACCTCTCAGCAAGGAATCCACCACTACCACTACTGTGCTCCTTTTTAGGTGCACATTTGCAGTGCGATAAAGCAAAAAAGTGCTATTTGGTGCCTTTGCACCGCCACAACTGCACAGCTCCATGCGGAAGCTGTGCAGTTGCAGTGGTGCCACTACTTTTGCTGTCTAAACAGTGTTATGTAATGGCACCAGCGCCATTATATATTGGGGTTTGGAGAGTGTATACGATGTGTGCTCCTGAACCCTAATGGTGCCGCGATGGCACCTCTTCAGGCCTGTCTAGATCAGGCCATAGTTTTCTGCCAAATATGTCTGCACATAAATATTATTTTATGTGCAAAAAGTGCTGTTTTCTTTGCAAAATATGCCAATTTTTGTGCTAAAAAAGTGTGAATTTTGTGCAAAATAAGTTGCCAGCTATAGCATTTTCAGTTCAGAAATAGTATTTTCTGTGCAAAAATTAATATTTTCTGCACCATCTTTTGTGCAGGAAATGTTATTTCCTGTGCAAAAAATACTACTCCCCCCCCCACACACACATAAAAATACCACATTCAGAAGAAGTTATGAACTGTGAATAGTCCTCCAGAAATACACAGTTTTCAAAGACTGTCATGTAGTTGGAAGAAAATTGCTAAAATGATTTGCTTCCTTTGAGAGGAAAATTAGCAAAGAATTATCCAAAAAGACATTCTTTTTGGATAAGCATTCTATTTGGGGAATGTTGTAAAATATACTGTCTGGCATCCTGCTTAGGATTGCATAAAGTTGAATTTCACAATTGAATAATGTTTATTTTCTCATGAGGGGTTGGGAGATGTAGCTATTCCATCAGGACCACTACACAAATTGCACCTGTTGCTCATTCACAATCCTGTCCCCTATCCTCCCCTCATTTGATTCTTCCAAGGAAGCAAAGCAATCTGCATTAAATAAGAGATTGGGTTTTTTACTGAAGGTGCATATGAAGTATGATGATGAGGAACGAAAGGACAGGAGGACAGAGGTCAGAAAGGAAGTGCATTATTACTGAAAGTGGAACAAGTGTGTTTAGATGCAATTCTCAGATTTGGTGGGGTGACCCTTTTATCCTTGATGAGCTGTGCATTTTTATTGTCCTCAGCTGCCTTAAATGTTTGAATTCCAGTTAAGAAAAATTCCCACTCACTTCAAGGGGAGATGAATAACTCTGAGCAAAAGTGTTTAGATATAGCTTTTCTTTTTAAAAAGCCCCATTTGTATGATCTTCCAATCTTTATGCTCACTTGCTTAAAACAGAACATAAATACCATTGACATCTAGTGAGGCTTTTAATTTCAGATCAAGCATGTAGAAAATCAGGCCACATGGATCACTTACTGAGAAAGCATGAAACATAAATGTTTGAAATAATGGTTTATTTGTTACTAAGTCCAACTGGATTCTGTGGTAATCACTCCTTAGAAGGTGTACCAGAATTTGGGGGCATGTTCTGACACATTTTGTTTCTTTCTCTGTGTTTTTCAAGCCCTGAAACAGTGGTTTTCTTCCTCCCCTTTTGGCAGTATTTATACAAAGAATGGGTAGGGAAAGTCCATCTTTAAAAGTAAAGATAAAGTAAATACACTTTGTAGATACCCAGTGAGAAATAATGGACAAAGAATGTTTGTGAATAGTTTCAGAAAGGTAAATTGCCATGGTTCCAGAAAGGGAAATTGGTTCAGCTCAGTTTGGCAATATTTGGGAAAATTTAGGATACTGCAGGTTTGAAAACTTCCTTGGCTGCACTACAAACAACAGTTATCATGTGTGTAGAAGAGATGTATAGTAAAAAGGAAATCCATCTTTCTCTTTCTGTAACAGGAATGCACCTGGGGTGTTAATGGTGTGAAAAGTTGTGTTTCTAATAAAGTTGTTGTGGTTTTTGCATTTGAAACAAACAGACACATTAAGCAGATAGTTTAGTAGTGCAAGTTAGTCCAGAAGGATATTAATATATAGTTACTGAAAGCAAAAGCAAATATTGTTGAATGTAAACATAACTATTGCTGCCAGGTCATATGAGAACTTGGGCTAAAACAGGATTTAAACAAGAGTCAGTAATCCAGGATGTGGGATAAACCTCCCATTTTAGAAAGTAAAGTGAAAGCTGCACTCATAGCACTTGGGAGAAATAAATCACCAGAAACAGATGGCATATCAATAAAGTTGCTTCAGACTACACAGACAGAATCTACTCTAAGTCTAACTAATATCTGTCAACAAATATGGAATACAAAACAATGACCCACAGTATGGTAACATTCAATATACATTCCATTTGCCAAGGAAAGGGACACATGGGTTGTAGTAATCCCATGACCATTTACACTAATTTCCCATGCAAGCAAAGTGATGCTCAAAATTCTAACACAAACACTTTTAACACATATGGAAAGAGAAACGCCAAATGTCCAAGCTGGGTCCAGAAAAGGAAAAGGCAATAGGGATCATTCTGCAAACCATCATCATCATCATCATCATCATCATCATCAATAAAATTGTATTTATAGCCCGCTCCTCTGTCAACCAACCAGGGCGGGTTACAACAATTAAAAATACAAGGTAAAATTTACAATGACCCATACCCAACCACCCACCCCTTAAAATCAGATTAAACTGACATCAAGATTAAAAACAACATAATTAAAATTCTCACAACTTAAAACAACAATCCATTGCATGGGCATCAGCGATCAAGATGTTAAAAATTGAGGGGAGAGCTTGACCCACTAACAGAGCCAGGAGTTAAGGACTTTCTGGGAAGGCCTGCCGGAAGAGATGCATCTTTATGGCTTTTTTAAAGCAATCAAGAGATGTAATAAGACACATCTCATCCGGCAGGCCATTCCATAGTCTGGGAGTGGCGGCAGAGAAGGTCCTCTGGGAGGTCTGTGAAAGCCTAGTTTTCATCGGCTGCAGCAGATTCCTCCCAGAGGACTGGAGTGTGTGGGGGGAGGGCTCATATGAGAAGAGGCAGTCCCTAAGATAAGATGGACCCAAGCCATGTAGGGCTTTAAAGGTTAAAACCAACTTCTTGTACTGCACTCAGAAACTAATTGGCAGCCAGTGGAGAGACTTGAGCACCGGTGTTACGTGCTCTCTCCTCGATGTTCCTATGATAAGCCTGGCTGCCATGTTCTGAACTAATTGAAGTTTCTGGGTTATGTTGGATAATGGCACACACCGAATATTTTTTCCTTCATAGACTACAGTAAAGCCTTTGATTGTGTAGAACATTAAAAAGAATCATAGAATTATATAGTTGGAAGAGACTACATGGGCCATCCACTCCAATCCCCTGCCATGCAGGAATACATAGTTAAAGCACCCCCGACAGATGGCCATCCAGCCTCTGTTTAAAAACCTCCAAAGAAGGAGACTCCACCACCTTCTAAGGAGCGTTTTCCACTGTCAAACAGCTTTTACTGCCAGTAAGTTCTTTGTAATGTTGAGGTGGAATCGTTCTTTGTTGTTTGCATTCATTGCATCATGGCCTAGTCTCTGGAGCAGGAGAAAACAATCTTGCTGCATCTTAATATGGTATCCCTTCAGATATTTAAAAGGGCTATCATATCACTTCTTAAGCTTCTTTTCTCCGGGCTAGGCATACCTAGCTGCCTAAATCTCTCCTCATAGGGCATGATTTCCAGGTCCTTCTAGAAGGAGGAGGAGGAGGAGGAGGAGCAGCAGCAGCAGCATACTGAGAAATTGAATGGTTTCCAATCTGTAAGGGGTCAGGCAGGGCTGCATTTTATCACCCTACCTGTTTACATATCACATATAAATCAGGAGTAAACTCAGATGAAGGAAGTGTAAAAGTTGCAAGAAGGAACAGAAACAGTTTAAAATATACAGATGGCATCAAACTATTAGGAGAAAAAAGGAAAAACTTGGAATGATTATTGAAGAAAGTGAAGGAAGAAAGTGTAAAAGCAGATTTACAGATGATGATGATGACGACGACAATGATGACGACAATGATGATAAATATCCTGTCTCTTATATCTCCTGCTGGAAGAGTTAAGGTCAAGCGTTCAAGACTGACAATAAGTCAGATCTCCTCTGGTTGGGAGTGGCAGAAGAAAAGGTCCTTTGGGTAACTGCCACCAGCCTAGTTTGTGCTGGCTGCAGTAAGTTTTTGCCAGAGGATCTCAGTGTACAGATTGTATGGTAGAAGGCGATCCCATAAGTAAGCTGGGCCCAAGCTGTGAAGGACTTTAAAGGTATAAGCAACATCTTGTACTGTGCCCAGAAGCTAATAGGGAGCCAGTGATGGTCACCCCTAGATCTCCCAGTGACAAATCGCTGACATATTTTGAATTTATTGAAGTTTCCGGACTAGGTGCAAGGGCAGCCCTATATAGAGCACATTGCAGAAGTCAAGTCATGAGGATATCAGTGTGTGCACCACAGTTTTTAGGTCCTCAAGTCCCAAGAAGGGGCACAGTTGATGTATCCACCGAAGCTGATAACAGTCACTCCTAGCCATCACATCTATCTCAGCTGACATCTGGAGCAACAGATGATTTACATAACTTTGAAGTGGATGATAAAATACTGAAATAATGCAAGATTTTCCATACTTTGGCTCAGTCATTAATCAGATTGGAGAGTGCAATCAAGAAATTAGAAGACTAGGACTTGGAAGGGCAGCTATGAAGGAACTAGACAAGAACCTGAATTTAAAAATACATAATTGAATACTGAAGTTAGGACTGTCCTTGCCATTATTTTTGCCATTTCTAGGTATAGTAGCAAAAGCTGCACAGAGAAAAAAAAAGCTGACAGGAAGAAAATCAACTCATTTTAAATACCTGAAGAAGAGTTCTGCAGATACTGTGGACTGCTAAAAAGACAAATAAATGGGTCCTAAAGCAAATCATGCCTAAACTCCTCCTAGAAGCTAGGATGGTTTAGCCTAGAAGTCATGTTTCTCTTGCTTTGCTGACATGAGGATCATTACGGTGCTCCATGTAATCAGACATTTTGATTCATAAGGATCTATTTAGGATTTACACATGGAGCTGTGTCAGTTGTGTTCAGTTCAGTCCAACATGGGTCCTAAACACATTGCAAAAATAATCCAGTTCAAGATTGTTTTAACTTCCCTTGTTGAGTGCTAGGGAATCCTGGGAACTGTAATTTGTTGTGGCACCAGACCTCTCTGACAAAGAAGGCTAAACGTTTCACAAAACTATAGTTCCCAGAATCTCCTACTGTTGAGTCAGGGCAGTTAAAGCAGTCTCACACTGGATTATTTCTGCAGTGTATTGGACCATGGTTATAGTTCTTTTTTCAGACTTTCCTCGCCAACATGGGAAGATAGGGAGTGCATGTGCAGGTGTAGAAAAAATAAAAAAATGATTAGGATGAAAAGACAGTGCATATGAAAATTTGTTTAATTTCCATATTGGTTTTTAAAGCAAGGAAGGAAGCAGTCAAGCAAGTAAGGAAACATGATTTACAAAAAAAAAAACCCTTAAAGCTGGAGGAATGTATAGGATAGCACTATCAGAGGCAGTAATATATACTATCACACTGTTAGAGGCAATAAACCTTTTGGGATTATAGCTAATGCACATGTCTTGCACAAATCCCAAATCCAGGTTGACAGCTTCCCTAGATTTCTACAGGTGTAGAAAACTCCAGTCTTCCTTCTCTGATATGAAGTATTTACAATGAAATATTTCATGAATGCCATATTTCACAACCATGGATGAAACATACAGGCAGGAAGGAGCAGCTAGAAGCCACTTCCAGCCCAATTGCCCTGGGGTCACAGCAATCATATGTCACAGCCCCAAGCGTGCCTCCTGCTGCAGTCCCAAATGGACCACAGAAAGAAGCAGAAAAGTTTTGATCTTTTTGAGCTGCTTTTGGGCCACCTTAGGCAGCCCCAGGGTAGCTTCTCGGCACTCCAGGGGCATGCATCATCTAAATGCCATCCCCCTGCCCATATCTGCCCATCTGTTTTGGGCTGATGTCTACCTTAGGTGAAGATATTTCTGCATATGCAAAATGGTTTTCTTCCTCTTCCTGCTATGTAATTTTTAGAGTACCTGAATGGGAGTGATTAAGTTTAATGAACACCTGATTAGCACTAATGAACACAACTAAATGGATGTTTTATTAAATGACTTATCTCTTTTTAAATAAAAAGTAATGTTGGACCCATTATTGAAAATTGTTTGGGTTACTTCAGAGTAACTATAATGCTCTCTGGAAATGTCAAGATAGGAACTGGTCTATTGTGATTTCTCATTAATACAAACACTACAAACACATGAGTCTCATTGCTTTTGTTTTCTTCTAGCATACAAAGGACATGACTAGCATACAAAGGACATGTGTCCATATGGTCATAGTTTACATATGAACTTCACACTGGGACCATCTGACTGTCTCCATAGGAGACAACAGATGTTTCCTTCTTTGCACAGCACAGTGGAAATACAAAGAGATGAGTTCTTGAGCATGCTGCACTGCAGGATTATGGTGCTTAACAAAGTGTCATCTAAGTATTTTAAACTAAAATACCCCCAAATTTTAGGACCCCTGGCCATACCAGCTGAGATGAATGAGAACTTTAACCCAAAATATCAGGGAGGCCTAAGCTTTCCTATCCCAATTATGCACTTAGCAAAGTAATTTTTAAACCTTAATGTGATTTCATGATAAGTAAAAATCTTAATTAGTAATGGTAATTAATTTGATATTAATTTAAATTCCTCTTTTCTTATAATATGGTCTATTTGAAAAACAGTTTAATCATTAATTATTCCTTTACTTGGAAAGTGGGCTGCTGAAAACCTATCTGCGGCCCGAAGAACTTTAGCATATTTTAATTCTGGCCCTTACCTACTTATAAATTGTGCAAGTCTAGTATAGTTCAAAGGATATAATAGTACCACTCTATTCTGCTTTGGTCAGGCCTCACTTGCAATATTGTGTCCTGTTCTGGACACTACAGTTCAAGAAGGACTTTGACAAGCTGGAGCATGTCTAGAGAAGAGTACCAAAATTGTGAAAGGTCTGAAAACCATGCCCTATGAGAAACGGCTTAGGGAGCTGGGAATGTTTAGCCTGATTAAAAGAAGATTAAGAGGGGACATGACAGTCATGTTTAAATATTTGAAGGGATGTCATATCAAAGAGCTTGTTTTCCATGGCTCCAGAGACTAAGGGCCGATACAAACAGCCACAAAGGGGTGGGTCTGTGGCAACTGTTTATGTGCTGGATTGGGGCCAGGGCAGCCTCACTGGTAGCCCTGTAGCCCAATCCAGCACTTTCCTGGACCACGGAGAAGCAGAACAATGCCATTTCTCCATGGCCTGGAAAAGGGCTGTCCTTGGGGTTTCATGCCCCCAGACACTCCAGAAGCCAGAGCCAGGAGGAAAAAGAGTCTGCCTTGCCCCTTTCTCCTCGGCATCATTGGAGCGGCTGTTTAGTTGCTGCACCAATGATGCATGTGGGGCCCTATGGAAAAAAAAGAGCTCTATTTCAGAGCTCCTTTCCACTCTGCTGGAAAGGCATGATAAGTGCCCTCCAGCAGTGCTGAGATGTCATACACGTGCAATGCCATTTGAACACGGCACGTGCATGACATGCATGAAATATGCAGCCGGCGCTGCGTCAAGATGGCTCTGCCCACACGTACTAGTGTTAGGGAGCATGTGGCTGGTGCATGCTCCCTAACCCTAGTACTGCCACAGTCACACCCCTCTTTGCCCATCTGTATCGGGCCTAGGGAAAGAGCAAGGGATTCAACTACAGGAAAAGAGATTCCACCTAAATCTCAGGAGGAATTTCCTGGTGGTTAGAGCTGTTTGACATTGAATATGCTGCCTCAGAGTGCAGTGGAGTCTCTGGAGCAACAGGATAGGGATGGAATTGCTCCCCCATCCTTATCCTGTCTATGACCCAAGTGAAAGTGATCATGCTAATCACTTCCACATGGAAGTGAACTGAACTGAACCTGTCATTTAGCTGTCAGTGAAGTGTGTTTGCATTAACCGGTTCTTCTATTAATGCAAAATGACAGGAAATAACAGGAGAATTACACTTCACTGACAGCTGAAAGCACTTTTTTCAGAGTGCTTTCCTGTAAAAGTGTTTAGCACAATCACTTTCACTAGTGCTTCCTAGGTGGCTGAATGACAGGTTCAGCATGCATACATGTGAAAGTGATTCATGAAATCACTTTCACTGGCACTTGCCGAATGGGTCAATTATAGGTCATGTGTGATAGTCCTTCTTTTGATCAGGTAGGAAGAACAGGACAGGGAAGGGACAATGAGGTCCTGTTCCTCATGTGATAATCTCCTCTGGTTTTGGAGTTTTTAAACAGAGGCTGGATGCTCATCTGTTGGGAGTACCGTATATACTCGACTATAAATAAATTAAAAAAATTATACCCAAAAATTGACCTAAATTCAGAGTTGACTTATATATGTCTGGAAATACTTTCCTACACATTATTCAAGTTCATTTTCATTTTATATTTATTTTGCCATTCTGGGTAGGGGCAACAATCTGCTCAGGATCTTATAAGTAACATACAGGTAACAAGACAATAACAATTAACATAATATTCTTTACATGTTAAATGCATAACCTTAAATTACCCCAGCAAAAGGCAGGTTCCACTATTAGTTGAGTATTTTCAGAGCTGCCTGCTACAAAGGTAGTATCCAACATAATTTTTATTCTGCAAGCAATTGTACAATGCAGTTGAACAACCTCTTGTCAAAATACATCACAAAACAAGTTGCATAATCTGTTAAGTTAGGGGCTAAGCAGACAGGCAAAAAGAGGTACTTTCCAGTTGGCTTGAAGGTGTGATATTTAGATGACACATGCCTTGAAGCCAGCAGGAAAGTGCCCCCTAGGTGTCTTATGCAGAGAAAAACTGTTTCAAAAAGTAGCAGTTTTTTCCGCTTCTTCCTGGCTTGAAGCCATGTTCTGTGGTCATGACATGTGCACTCCATCTGCTGGCGGTGTGGTTGGTGGGGTTTCAATTGGCTTTCCTGCCCAACTGTTTCTCCCCATAGTAAGACCTCATTCATAGGGTCATAATAAATTAAATGCTGAGTACACTCAGAGCTAGATACACTCAAAGAATTAGACAAAATCCTAAAGAGTGAAGATATACACTCAAGGTGGAATTTTTCAGTCCATTGTATTCACCATGTATGGATATGAGAGCTGGACAGAATAAAAAGAAAATCAGGTCATTTGAGATTCTGAAGAAAAGTGCTGAGAATAATGTGGACAGCCAAAAAGACAAACGGGTGAACAGATCAAGTCTGATTTTTCCCTGGAAGCCAAGATGATTAAATTGAGGCTATTGTACTTTGGCCACATTATGAAAATGCATGATGCATTATAAAAGCCAATAATGCTAGCAAAGGTAATAGAAATAGAGGAAGACTGTCCACTGATGGCCAAACTCAACTAGAGAGATCACTGGCCTGAATCTACAAGACCTAAGCTGAACAGTGGAGGATGGGGGGGGGGGTCTTGAGATGTCTCATCCACAGGGTCACCATGAGATGAGGTTGATTTGAGGGCAGCTAATAATCATAGAATCTTAGAATTATAGAGTGTGTTCCACTGTCGAACAGCCCTCACTGTCAGGAAGATTTCCCTAATGTTGATGTAGAATCTCTTTTGTTCCGGGTCCTAGTCTCTGGAGCAGCAGAAAATAAGCTTGCTCCCTCCTCAATATGGCATCCCTTTAAGTATTTATATATGTCTATAATATCACCTCTTAATAACAAAAACAGAGCTTAGAGCACAATCAAGGAAGTCCTAGCCAAACTGGCTTGTCAATGGTTTCTTTGTCTTTGGCCTGAAACATTCAGGTCAACAGGACCACATCAGGATTACACTGGTGCTGTTAGCACTGGGACCATTGCAACTGCATGTGCCTGGTTCTGATCTGGACTGCCATCACAGTCCTAATATCTGCCAAGACATCTCTTTTCACATTGCTCTGAATGGTATTAGAAAACTCCTTAGCATCTCTTCAGAGATGGTAATCTATGTCACCTCTAAATCTGTGATTCAGCAAGCTCATTCCCAGCTCTCCCACCTATTCCTTCATATCTATGTGTTCTTAAAATAAACATAATAGCCTCCCTCTGTTTTAAAACATCTCTCTTGAAATGTTGGGGCTTTTTAGACCGCCCAAAAGGGGGGGTCCATACTCGCCCCTTCTAGCGGCGAGATGAGGCCTAGGCTGCCGCACGGGCAGCCCCAGAGGCCTCATCCCGCCGCTTTTGGAGGCCGCGTGGAACCGGCAAACTGCCGGTTCCCTGCGGCCTCCAAGCGGGGTGCAGCAGGCGCTCTGGGCGCCCGCTGCACCCCGCTTCCCTCGGCAGGGCTGAAGGGGGAAAGGGGCCGCTGCCGCGGCCCCTTTCACCCTGGGTCTTTGCTGCGGCCATTTAAAGGCCGCGGCAAAGACCTGCTGCAAAAAAAGAGCTCCGCGTTGGAGCTCTTTTTTTGCAGCGCGGGAAGGGCACGATTGGCATCCTCCCGCACCGCAAAAGCATCACAATGTGCGCAGCGTGTCAAAACGCTGCGCACGTGATGACGCCTTTGCGGCGCCTCCGTATAGACGCCGCCATCTTTAAATGGCGGCGTCCATATGCTTTAGGCTTAGGGAGGGTGTAAAAGCTACACGCTCCCTAACCCTAAAGGCGAGCTTTCTAGCCCTTAAGACGCCTTAAATTGCCCATCTAAAATGAGCCGTTGTTTCTTATGCAGAAAATTCTGGTTCTCTGCAAAATATCATGTGAGAATTTTACATGGAATAAATCTTGAATAATAGCATTTCCTATGCAGGAAACAACATTTTCTGCACAGAAAGTAATATTTCTGCACAGTAACATGGACATTTTGAACTGAATAAATGCCAAATTTATGAATAGTCTTAAAAATGCATATTTTTCCAAGTCTTTTTCACAGCAGGAAGAAAATTGTTTAAATTATTCATTGCTTCCTTTGAGGATGAAATTTATGAAGAATTACATCGTTATGATGACTTGGGTACTGAACTCTACACTTTAGAATTTTGTAATATGATTCCTAGCTCAGAAAAGTAAGTACATATTATTCAGTAAAAGTGTGAAAAATGTTCTTAGAAGCAAAACATATGAATAAACATACATTTAAAAAAAAAGCAATTGCAAAAGAAGGTTACATACTGGAAGACATGGACAGAGATATAAGTATGTATTAGAAAACAAATCACAAAAATTGACATCTTGGGACCAGAGGAGAAAGAAACTTTGCTTTACTTTCACAATACAGGCTGAAACAAACTTGAGTTTGAGAAATGCTGAAATCTGGCAAAGCTGAAAGTCACAGATTACTAATCACAATTTCTTGGAAATACAGTGGTAAGAGAAAGAAAAGTAGCTCTTGACTGCTGACACCTAGCAATATGATCCCTGCTGTCAGGGATCACAAAGCTGAATGCAACTAGGTTTTCTTGAAATATACAGAGATCCTCTCCCCATACACGCCACTCCATCATAATCCTGGGAACATTGCAGGGAATTATAAATAAGACTAGGAGAGAGAGATAGTGGGACCCATATCAAATAACATATGTGTGGAAAAAATTTTTTGTCAAGTTCTTATATTTATCCAACATTCTGTACACCCGGCACGAGGGAGGAAAAAATCTCTCAGAACAATATATCTCAAAAGAAAGGGAGCTTAGAAAAGGCAGAGGCCAAATGTTGCAAAATCATAGTTATTAATATTTAAGCAAGACCCGCAGCTCTTTGATTTAACCTCTCAATCCTCACCTGATTGAAAGCTGTGCATGCTACATGGTACCTGCCTTTGATCTGAAAGTGACGGTTTGAATATCCTCAGGGACTTTTTATGTCTGTGACAGTGGCATATGGGTCAAAATATTTACTTCAGACAACAAGCATGAAACATCATTCATTTCTTTCTCTCTCCCTTCCTCTCTTCCTTTTTAACCCCCTCCTCCATTCTAATTAAAGTTTCATTTTAAAGCAAAGTGGAAATAATGTGTCTGATGTGGTTAATATTTAATCAGTATTCTAGTCTGCCTGCCATGTGTATCTTGTAATAGCCTAGGCTTACTGCCCTGCATCCTTTTGGGATAACAGATGTCTTGTCCAGTAGAATGGAAACTACAACCACCCTATCACTGGTTAAGAAATAATGTGGATCAATGGGGATAATAAGTATTTGGTTTCCAGAGCTACTAATACTTTGCATGTGTGGCTGGAAGGGGATGACAGAATTATCTTAACAACTCTTATAGCATTCAAGTCTTTATTCTATTATTAGGCTTTCTGGCATAAGGAATCAATTGTTACCAATAGATTGATTGATTTCTTTCTCTTTGGGAAACAAAAACAACAAATCTGATTCTTTGAATCTTCTGCTTTATTAATAAATCCTAAAACATAGTGGAATGAAAATGGGAATCCAAATTTATTGAAAAGACCTATTAAGAATAATGCTTTGAGGAATTAGTATCCAACACTTCAATTTGAAACCATTTTTTTTCCCCAGATGCAAACCTATATAATTCATTGATGTGCAAAATAGTGCTAAATAATTTTTCTGAGCCCTTTGAAATATTATTTTCCTCTTTACTGACATTTTGAAAACACTTGCAGGGAAACTAAAGATACCCTTTTAAATGTGTCTTCCTAGGTGTCAAAATGATCAGATGTAGGTATATGACATCTATCTTGCAATGTATTTTATCTAGTATTCATGATAACCAGTGCCATTTCATATATCCTGCAGTAACAAATCTTGATTGCTATTGAATATACCCTCAATAGAAAATGGCAGCCAGTCAAAGGTCTCTAATGAATATACCTCTGAATGTACATGTTAGTACATGTATGTATACATTCACAATCTTGCTGTAGGGAGGGTAGTGTTGGATCCCAATGTGGTCATAATTAGAATAGACCAATAAAAATCAATAGGACTTAGTATGAATTAAAGTATTTACCCTCAAATACAATTCTATCCAGATCTTATCTTTCTCTCCCTTTCTCATAACAACAATTGTGTAGTTAATAGTGGTGTAATAAGGTACTTCTGATTTCAGTAGATGAAGGAAATTTTATGTGCTAGGTCCTTATCCAAAATAATTTATTTCACATTGTGTTTCAACATTATAGTACTTCAGAGTTTGTCATTTGAAGCAGTCCAAAGATAACAAATATAGTTGCCTCACTGCCACTGTCTTATTATTGCAATTAAAAAAGTACTGACTTGGAGGCAGCACATGCAACAGAATCTGAACTGGGAGGTCACAGTACAGGATGCATGCTCCCAGTACTGACAGGACAGTTAGATTTTTGGGGGGCTGCCAGAGCTAAGGGAGAAGATTATTTTGTGTCCTTTCTCTTAACAAAGCAAAATCCCATTGTAAACTTCTGTCACCACTATGGAGGAAGGAACTGTACATTAAGTCTCCTAGATGCTCAGTCTCTCAGGAAAGAGCTTGCAGAAATGCCTTGTATCTCCTCCTATTTCTTCAAGTCTCCTCACCCTATTATACATCCATGACTTTATGTATCTGGGAGTCAAATCAGGCAGAACAAAAAATGAAGTCAATGGAATATTCTTCTCCTGAAATTGTGAATGTGCTTGCATTCAGGAAGCACACTTAATTCATACATTTTGAAAAATGCAAATACCATCTGATTCCAAAAATGAAACCATGGTGAAGGAATCATGTGACATTTAACTCCAGCACCTCCAAAACAGATCTGCAACATAAATTCAAGTCATGTTTAAAGTGTAAATTTCCCCTACAACTCATAAGTCATCTAGTATTTGTCCTACCACACATGTCATCTGCCTTGAGGAGAGGCTTGATCATTCTGGAAATAACCTGCCACTGAGGAAGGGAAATTTAATGCTTTTAAATTGTGATGTGACCCTGAGAAAATTCTCTTATCAGCTGCTGCAATTTCACTAGGAGCAAACACCACTAATACAAGGGTTCCAACCCATTAGAAGATCCAACTCCATGTGCAGCAGGGTTTCCTTTATATACCCCTATGAAGGGTCTATGGGTTTGCAAAGGGGGGGGGGAATGGTCAAGACATGATCACTGGGCATGCACCTGCTCTCTTCGGCCATGTGATTTCAATGTCATGGAGAGCTGGGGCAATGCCAGAAGTGTTTTCGTTAAACTCAGAACGGATGTGGCAGGAGGAAGGCTATAATCCAGATTGGATTCATCACACCCATGACAGCAATTCCACCAGGCACAAGGGAGAAGAATATCTGAAAACAGTGATTTGCTTTAAGTGGCATGTGTGTATTTTGAAATCTATGGTTGGGTAATACAGTTATTAGACCTAATGAAAATGTCACAAAACAGTGAGCAAGCTTAGTTTTCTGTTCCTTCTGTTTTGGTTCAATTGGACTAAACTATCCAGATTGTTTCTAAAATACTTCTTTTTTAAAAAAAAAAAATCTGGATCATTTTATAATGAAGATTCATATAAAGAAAGACAAAACAAGGGAAAACAAAGAAAATTAAAAATACAATGAAGATAAATAGTGAATACTAAATTGTATAAATCAAATAATCTGATCTATACATAAATTTTTGAAAAGATGTTCATATAAAATGTTGTCATCTGTATGCTCCACATGACAATACTGAAAGAGCTGCAAGGCCCTCTACTGACTTTTTTTTTTTTTTTTTTTTTTTTTTTTTTTTTTTGGAGGAAGACATTTGAGATGGCCAGGGAATACCAGGCTCTGTAGGCTATATTCAGAGGAAGGCAGTGGCAAACCATCTCAAGTATTCCTTGCAGAAGAAAATCTATGAAATTCATAGGGTCACTGTAAATCTGAAGGTACATATTTTACTTTTAAGACACTTTTAAGGAAGAACATGCAGAATCCATTTCCAGTGAGCAGACATTAATTTCTTAAAAAATTAAACACAGGTAGATGTTTTAAAAGTGCATGCATATCTTGAACATTCAAAGATTACACCAATACAGAATGAATATGAATAATAATCCCCCACCCCCCAAAAATGCTACAGCAAAATGGATCCACATTGTTTATATTTCCATGACTATAAGACCAATGTGTAAACTGGTCTCTCTTTGTCTCATATCAACAATACCAGCCCAGACATTTTGTGATCTCATCTTGCTGTCCCAAATGGTAGAACTGTTTCTGCATATCACCTCCTTTCTTAAAGGTAAATGTGGAACAAATTATCTCAAACATTTGTTTGGTTCAGAAACATAATGCACCTGTGTTTGAGTGAAACTGGCCATCAAAGTCTCCTGTATGTTTGATTCAAAACAAAACTATGGTATGTTTCTGCATGGGCTAATGCAGTCCAGAAGTGTCAGTTCAGCACTTGAATGCTTTTATCTCCTGTGCACTTCGTGGGCATTTTTCATTGTACACACTGGTTGGCACTTGACACAGTGATTTCCAAAGTGATGTATTCAATATTGTGCTAGAGGCTCGTGCTAAAAGCAGTTCCTTTATTGGGTCCATTTTGTTGAGAGCCCTTCTGGCATGGAGTTTAATGTGAGCACCATTGCCTGGAAACAGATGCACTGAGACCTCTGAGCTTCCCACTGATACTTCAACATCTGATAGATGGAAATATGCATGTTACATTCAATGAACTGCATTGAGGAAATGAACTACTGGGTTAGTAGTTGTTATCAGGGTATTTATATTCACCCACATATATAAAAAAATGTGGGGGAGAAATAGGGATAGGGTTGCCGTAAGTCAGGAACTATTTGAAATCACACAACATACACACACAGTTTTGCATTGTGTTTATAATATTCATTTATGAATGGCCCCATTACAAGCCATGACAGAGGGAATCAGAGGGAATGTGATGGCAGTGGCAGGTAATAAAGTACACAGCTGTGCATTCTGTCATTGTTACAATGAATATCTAAAAAACTCAGACACAAACAGCCAGTTAAGAAAGACCACCAAGGACCTTTTGGGTCAGGGTCAGGCCAGAACCACTGGATCACCATCCAGTCTAGCCCATCTCAAAAGGCTATTGGTTTTTGTCATCCACACAGGACAAGACCAGGTCAATGGTGGGTGCATGGGCCTTTTGCCTATGCATACAGCAACAAAGAATATGTCATCTCCTAACCATCCAGCCACCCTACTTCACACATGGTGCACTACTATCTGCTCCCCCAGCTCTGTAAAACAGAGTTTTAACAATCTCAGGACTGGCGTTCATATTTATTATTTGACTTTTGACACAGCCCACACAGACTGCCAAACAATAATAAGTGAATTTTAAAATGAATAATTATTCTCAATGTGATGCTATATATGTTTAGCAGGTAGAGTGTACCAGTAAATTCAATGGGACACACTTCTGGCTAGATTCCCTATAGTTTTTCCCTGTGAATTATTGTGGAGCTCCAGAGTTTCTTTGGAAGAAATTAAAGCAAACAGAATTAATTTCCCCCAACAATTTTATAGACAGGGTATGTGTCAGTTGGCTAAAAAAAATCTTTGTGAGATTATAATGATGTTAGTTCTGTGCACATGCATCAGATTTTGCATACCTCATTACATTGTTATTCATGCTTCTTCCACGTTTAATGCTTTCCTTTCTCAAACAGGAAAAATATGTCTGATTTATTTGTACTGAGTACTTTAGTGGGTGAATCATGTTTCACTACTGCCTCTTGCTTTTCTTCAAAATATGGCAGTCCTTTAAGATTTCCCTATAGGCCCAATCTGCCAAGAAAGGTGAGGGAGTTATGGAACATAAAAGGCTAACATCTAAGTGCTCTGTAACAATCTGAGCATCTGTTGTTAGCCAAGTGACAGTCCTTGAAATAACAACAATGAAAAGCAAATGTTCTTCAGTTCTCCAGCTGTGGGGAAATGTACATTACACAGAATTATATGAACTCCCATTCGCTTTTAGTGCTAAGTCTGAGGTATGTTTAATTGAATTAATTGCTCTTGCTAAAATGTTATTTTAGGATCAATTGTTATTGGCAGTAGGATGGAAGCCATACAGATGCTGACTATGCCAAAGATCAAGTGTGGCTATTGCTGCAGCCTGTTATAATATTTGGATTAATCAATTCAACATAAACTTAGATTTTGAACATTTTTGGGTGCTAACAGATTAGACTCTTTAAAAAAATAAAAAAAAACAACTCCCTCAAATACAGAATTTTACAAGGGGTACAGATGGTGATGTCTCTTATTTATAACCTTCCCATGTTTACTCACTGCATCATCTGTTCTTTTTTAAACACAAAAGATCCACTAAAGAGAAAAAAGCTAGAACTGTCATGCAATGCTTTCTGACTGTTAGCATAACTAATAGCAATCATCTGTCCAGAAATACCTTTCTACTACTAAGAATGGATAGTTCTTTGATTTGAAAAGGGATACATGGCTCTGTAAAGCACAAACTATTTGAGGTTCTTCAGTTTCCACCTCAAAGATAATTCTTTTCTGGTTCTCTGCAAGCTATATATATAATCCAGAATTTTAGGATCCATTGTTATTGGCAGTAGGATGGAAGCCATATAGATGCTGACTATGCCAAAGATCAAGTGTGGCTATTGCTGCAGCTGTAAGATTAGGAACATATCATATTTTATTTTTATTTTTTTAGTTTTCTCTTCAGGCTCTCTCCAGTTCCAGACAGTTTCTCAATTATCCGAAATAGAATGTCTTTCTCTATATGTTTGTGTTTGTTTGTGTTTGTGTTGAAGAAAATGCTGGACGAAAGGTGCAGTGGTTCTTTGATTTCTTGTACAGCTTTTATGTCCACAGACCTCCATTTTCACTTTGTGCATTTGATATCATATATACACACATACACATTAAAGG
This sequence comes from Urosaurus nigricauda, assembly GCA_034509955.1. Classification (NCBI taxonomy): domain Eukaryota; kingdom Metazoa; phylum Chordata; class Lepidosauria; order Squamata; family Phrynosomatidae; genus Urosaurus; species Urosaurus nigricauda. The sequence goes on along the minus strand of JAOEGL010000003.1, from coordinate 43,683,069 downwards.
TATAATTTTAATTTTTCTAGTTGTTTATGTCACACCTAATGCCATGTTATTCAGTGATATATGTGAATATTGATTTATGAGCAATGTTAGTACAAAAAGAAATTGCTGAATATTCTGTATGGTGTGGTATGGAAAGAGGTGTGTGTGTGGGGGGGGGGGATTTGACACCATGAGTTATTGCACTGGTTGCTGCCAACACAAGTGACTCCACTGCAAGACAGAAAGGAGAGGACAGAATCTTGTCACTTTTTGTTGAAACAAACAAAAGCAAAGAGATCCAGACTTTCACCATTAATAATATTTTCCATCTTGACTACACTCTGATGTTGCCTGGCCACCTATGTCATAGTAGTTTCCACCTGTGAAATGTTGGAGGGTATGGGCTTAAAAAAGAAAGAATGGATTCTTCAATACTTTTAGTGTTCAGGGTGGGGAGCTACTGGCAGCAGCATTAGAGCAGGGATTCATCTCTCCTGTTACAGTGGTCCCCTGGTTTACGAATCCCCCGGGGAACGAAATCCCCGGGACCCGAAACCGCCGAGACCAAAAAACATCCCCCGGGATCCGAAGGATCCCCCGGGATGCGAAGGAGAAAAACCGCGCGGCCCCTTTAAATCGGCCACGCGGTCCGTCCCTTAAAGCGGTCCCCCGGGAAATGAAGATTTCCGGGTTACGAAAGGTAATCCGGAACGGATTACCTTCGTAACCCGGGGGACCACTGTATTTACTTCCCGGAGAGGGTAAAAGTTATTGATATCCTTTGATCTGAAAGTACAATCATACAATTCTAGAAATAACATATTAACAGGTCCAGGATAACAACAGACCATAAATATATCAGTGAATATTCATCTTCCTTTTAAAAATGAAAAAGACAGTGAAAAATGTTAACCATAGGCTTGTGCATGTTTAATGGTTTGAAACAGTACACGTTCATCATACAAAATAAGCTGGGGAAAAGATACTCACCATAAAGAATGGAATCCTGTCTACCTTCATGCAAATTCTTCCCTTTCAGGCTGCTATCAAGATTTTCTATGATCCATCAGAAAAACCAAAAGAAAAGATAGAGGAACAGAGAGAGAGAGAGAGAGAGAGAGAGAGAGAGAGAGAGAGAGAAATTTCCTTCATCATACTTCTCCTTCCCATGCCACCCCCTTAAAAAAAACAAAAACAAAACTGTTCATCAGTTTTCGCCCAACAGTTCCCTACAAAGGCATACATTCAATGTCCAGCAGAAACTTTCTCTCTTCGCCACTTCTATCCTCCATACCCACCGCCCGAGATAATGTTTTGGAAGTTTTCTCAGTCCTTCAGGGTTGTGGAGCTTAACAACCCTTACCCTTCTGCTTACCAGTCAGCCAGCAGAACATCATTGGATACTGCTATATGCTTTCTCTGCTCATTCTCCCAACCTTTCTTCTTCCTTTTCCTATCTTCTGAATAAAGTGACATACAGGCATACCACAGTTAACAAAGCTTCTGACAAAGAAGATTCTTTTTACAAAGTTTTTACATGAGTGATTAAACCAGCCCCTTCCCCATTATCATGTCTTCTGTCTAGCTGGGACTTTTTTTTCCAGCACTGACCTTGATTTTCTGTGATGAGTTGCAGTAGCATGTCTGCAGTAAATAATGTAGTAAAGAGTGACCTGGGAAAGACTGGGATTCTACTCTAGAGCTGTGTGTGCAAGGTAAAGAGTTGCCTCCAGAATATCTTACTGAACATAACCGGGGGGGGGGGGGGGAGCAGATCAGCCTGATTCACCAGCTACCCTGGCATGGTGAAAATACTACTACTATTACTACTACTACTAATAATAATAATGTTAGTCTCATGTGAGTATAATCCAATAATTTTTTGTCTGATGTTCTAAGGGTGCGGGCCCGTTTATGTAGGGAGAGGCATTCCCTCAAGTAACCTGGGCCCAAGCCATATAGGGCTTTAAAGGTAATGACCAACACTTTGTATTGGGCCTGGAAGCTAATAGGCAGCCAGTGAAGAGAGTTTAAGACGGGGGTAATGTGTTCCATTCTGGAAGCCCCCGTAATCAATCTGGCTGCTGCATTTTGGATCAATTCAAGCTTCCGGACTTGGTACAAAGGTAGCCCCATGTAGAGCGAGTTACAGAAATCTAAACATGAGGTTATCATTGCATGTACTACTGCTTCTCGGTCCCTCCTGTCCAGGTCGGGGCGCAGTTGGCGTATCAGCCGAAGCTGATACCAAGCACTCCTGGCAGTCACCTCCACCTGGGATGTCAGTTGTAGAGACGAATCCAGGAGCACTCCCAAACTGTGAACCTCGTCCTTTAGGGGAAGTGTGACCCTGTGCAGGACTGGTTGGTAAATCTCCATCCCTGGGTCGGGGGAACTTATTGCGAGTACCTCCATTTTCTCTGGATTCAACCTCACAAAAGACATAGATCTATATGTCTGGCCACCAAAAACAAAATCATAAGAAAAGTGAAAGCTGTGGAAAGAAAGAAAAAAGTCACCACATGATGCTTTCAAATTGTTCTAGAATAGGCAAGGCTTATCTTACTTCGTTGATTCATTTCACAAATGGATAATGTTAGTTTTGAATAAAAATTTTGTTGAAAAACATTAAACAGCACTTCTTTTTAGTGTTGTGATAAATGGGAGTCCTTCCATTTTTCAAAACCTTCTTCCCAGATTAAAAAAAAAGGTTCAGTATGGGAGGAGATATATTATAATGAGGGTTTTCATCACAGCTGATGAGACAGCAACTGTCCAGTTAGAAGGGCAGCTGGGGAGAAGTGCATAACTTCAAGAAGGTTCTGAGAGAGAGGTTTTTTAGACGCCCGAATGCAATACGAGAATTGGATCTGTCTGTCTACTTGTCTGTCTGCCTGTTGGGTAGTGGTCTCTGACACTCATGAAGCAGGCCATGAGGGAGCTGGTGGATCTCTACAATGAAGTCCATACTCCCAGCTATCCAGAATAATCCAGGACTACAAATTCCATTTCAGCTGTAAGATTAGGAACATATACCAGTCAGTGCTGTCAGAATTGGATTCATGCTACTGGTTTAGCTGGAATGGTTGTGCTCTGTAATTTACACTTTCTTTTGTGCCTCTAGGGGACAAGCTGGTCCTGAATGTTATGATATCCTTTTGCTCTGGAACTCCTTTAGTTAGAATAAAGCTTTTATTTTAAGTACCTTGCCTTTTTGCACTCCTCATCACATAACTTAGTTTGGCTAGTTCTTTCCTAAGCTGGCAAAGGAAAGTATCAGTGGAATCCCCCAACAAAGTCCCAATGTGTTGCTAAGGTGGGGGGAGAATTCATTGGGTGGTGGCAGCAAGATTTGTTTTTTGATAAAAAGGTGGTTTCAAGAGGTCCCATTCAGCTCAGCAGAAGTGGACATGGACTGTAGATAACCTTTACAACCCATCCCTGGGTTCTCATATCTGTTTTGTTAATTGAGGTATTCCTGTATATCAGTAATGAACCATTCCTTTTTCCACACAAAACTCTGGTGGAAAAGGTAAATGCAGATAGCAGGAGAATATATCAAAGTCCTCATGATGATTTCACGTAGTAAAGATCTGGATGGACAGACATTGCCTGCTGAAACCTCTGAAAAATCATGTTGAGTTAGGACTCAAAGAAAAAACATTGCTGGGCATTTTCCCCAACTGAAACACTAATGATGAGTCAGTCTGGACATTATGGAAATGTTTATTCCTTACTATTAAAGTTTTGTCTTTCACAATGGGGCTTTTCCAGAAATATGAGCTTGCATGCTTGATTATTTATTATTTAATTTATATTCTGCCTTGCTTTTTGTACAGGTGGCAAGATGGAGTGCATCTAATTAAGAAACGTAAGCAATCAGATGTGCAACTCAAACCCATTTTACCTTCCAGTGACCAATCACGAAATAAAGCAAGCTAAATACAAGCTGCTAAGGATAACAACATGTGATTACAACCAGATGACCTGCATCCCTTGAGGGAGAACATCTTCCAAATACCTGCTAATATCATTTAATTTGTCCTCAAGGCTTTCTCCACTGCACATGCCTTATGTTTTCCTTAGATGACCGTCATTCTAAAAGCAAGTGGCTAGAGATGGGCTCACAAAAAGCACATAAACTACTCTGAGAATTTTCTTCATTGTTGTTATTGGGTAACCTATAAAGAATGGATGTATGTAATTAAGTAAACAGAGTAAGCAAGCAGTAGTTCTCTTGGATCTTCTTGAACAGACTTCCTTGTTTCATTTGTGGAATGCTTGTAAATGTGTCTTCAGTTTCATGGGCATGTGGATAGTGTGTGTGTGTGTGTGTGTGTGTGGAATTGACTGCCCATACCTAGGGCTGATCTAGACTGGCAAAAAGGGGTGTGTTCATGCCAGCATGAAAGTGTAGCTTTTAGATGACCCACACTGAAAGTTTGGCATGAATGCACTTCTTTTGCATTTTAGTGGGGAAAAAGCAGCTTTAAAAAGGAGCTGCTTTTCCCAGCTTCTTTTTAAAAAGGGTGTAACTGCGCAGCTGTGTCTAAATGCTGTAGTGCAACTGTGCAGTTTTTTAAAGCTCCCAAACCCTGCCTCCAGCCCTAATCCGAACCCTAGACATGTGCAGTAGGGACTCTGGGATGCTGTAATTGTTATGCAACTGTGCATAAAATGTCAATTCATTCATAAAATAAAGAAGCTTATTCATAAACTTAAATTGTAACGGATTTAATATCTTTTTAAGGGGGGAGAGATGCAGTTTGCTTTATTAATGTAATAGTATTTTAATGTGTAAACCACCTCAATTGATCTCAAAGAGGCGGGGTATTAAAATAATAATAACTATTATTATAAAATAAAGGGGTTCATTCATGGTGCACCGATGCAATTGTGCACTTAAAAAAGGGAAGCAGAACCACAATGGTAATTTGGCAGATCTTCATAACTGCACAGTTCATGTGTGATGTACCTGCGCAACTGTGCAGTTCACAGCTGGCAATACAATTGCCTGTATGATGTAGCGGTGCAACTGCACAGTTCGCAGCCGGCTACAACAACAACAACAAAATAATTAAAGGTTCAGTGCAGCCAAAAGCCCCGTTCATTGCCACCCGTGCAGTTGCTCCGCCTGTGTTTCTAGCATCCTGACAGCTTCCAATGTAGTTGCTGAGCAACAGAAAAGACTTCAGATAAGTTGTCCCCACACCTCCTCAGTGTAGCTGCCCTATGTCTTTTTATTACACACCTGGGACTTGCAGTGTAGCTGCTAAGCATTAAGGAAAAGACAACTTCATGTCTCCCTTTCCTGCCAATCTAGAAAGCTCTATAGGGACCATTCAAAGTTCTGTGAGGAGTTACATTGTATCACATCCTGTTTTGGAACCATCATTTCCCCATCTTCTATTTCCAGAGAGAGGGAAGTAACACAAGGAAGCACAAAAATACTGTTATTGTGGAATACAAAATATTGAGCTGTAGAGACTTACTGCAATTTATACAAATATTTAATGTAATGTCCAATTTAGAATCTACTTAAGATTCGTCCCTTTCTAAAACTTAATTTACCTTCTTCAGCTGTACAACCAATCCAGACTCTTTCTATTATAAAATCGATTTCTTCAGCCAAAAGCTACTTTTTATGAGATTGCTTACTCATGATGCTGTGCATGTATCTGTGCGTGTGTGTCTGTTTTGGAGGGCAGGATAGACAGAATACAAGCAACAATAATGATATGGTGTGGCCTCAATAAGAGAAATAAGAACAGTGAAATGTTAGAAAATGTTCTGTATTGGCTATGGCATTTTATATGTGTGTGTTTCCCAGGATGGAGCCATATTTACATGCAAGATGTATTTAAAACTGAAGCAACAATACTGTTTGCTTGCTAGAATCCAGTATTTCATAAGTGGTCAACCTGCCAGGCAGTTAATCTGTTATTTTCCTTCTGAATATAAGTAAGGGAAAAGCTAAATTCCTTTTTTTTCCCCCAACAAGGTAAACAATTTTTCACACATGACCAAATGGTCTGATTAACAAGCTCCATAAGGACTCTTCTTTTTTAGCCAAGTCCTTGCTGAGAGATAATTGAACCCCTGCTTTTAAAGTGTGTATACGTGTGTGGAAGTGGGGAAAAAACAGAGTACTCAGAGAGTATTCAAGATAGAGCTCAAGACAGCCAGCTATGCTCTCTTCTACAGCTCTCCATTGCACAGCTGTATTTACTTTGACATTCTTTTCTCCTTCTCTTTCTTTTATTCTTTCTCTCTTTTTCAACTCCAATTCTGTATTCTTTGCCCCTTTCATTCTTAGTAGTCATAGTTTTTTTTTCCCATTTTGACTTTCTTTTCTCCCTCTCTTTCTTTTCCTCTTTTTTTCTCTCTCCCTCTTTTTAACTCCAACTCTGCATTCTGTCCCTTTCATTCTTAGTAGAATCATAGAATCATTGAATCATAGAGTTGGAAGAGACCACAAGGGCCATCCAGTCCAACCCCACTGCCATGCAGGAACTCTAAATCATAGCATACCTAATAGATCTGTTTGTGTTGTTTATTACATTGATGAGATGCCTTTCAAATCTTTCTGTCTCCAAATAGTTCAGACTTCAGATTTCTATCATGCATGCTGTTATTGCCCTCTAATTTCTCAATGGCCCCATACAGGTTATGATCCAGTATTTAGCTTTTATTGATTTTGTTATTTAAGAAATGAATTCATCCCATTCTTCCAGCAAGGAATTTGAAACAGTGTACATTATCAATAGAAAAATATTCCCTTTTAAATGATTGAAAACTGATTTCTTGACAGTTGGAAAGACCTATTGGAAAGAATAATAGAATAACAAGACTTTAACACAATTTTCCTCAAATATTCCAATGTTTGAAGCTGCATCTACACTGCAGTTTGACAGTGCTTTAACTGTCATAGCTCAATGCTATGGATTTTGAGGTCTGTAGTTTTGTGAGATATTTAGAGCTCTGGTGCCACAACAAAACACAGATCCTAAGATGGACCCATGAAAGTTAAAGCAGTGTCAAACTGCATTGATTCAGCAGTGTGAAGAAGCCCCAGAGTATTCCAGGTAATTTTTCTAAAAACACACATCTTTGTGTACAAACCCCCTCCACACACATTTTTTATACAGAAGGTGTGTTTTCTGTGCAAGCAACAGTGTTTTCTGTGCAGAATAGGGGGTGTTTTTTGTTTGTTTTTTTTTTAAAAAAAAAAAATGTGTACAGAAAAATTATGTGGAAAGTTCAATATATTGGATACCTATATTGTGCATATTTGCCATTCCTACTTTATTTTCAGTCCAAAATAAACTGAGACAATATAAATATGCCAATCACAGAGTAGGCCTGAGCTTCACTTCTGAGTCAAGGATTGCGGTACTCATTATCTGGTTATACTGGCCTGGCTATACCTTAGCCTGTTAATGGATTGTTCACCACAACTGTTTTGAGGAGCCCTGGTGGTTCAGTAGTTAAATGTGTAAGGTTGCGAGTTCAAGACCAGAAAAAGGGCTCAAGCTCGACTCAGGCTTGCATCCTTCCGAGGTCGCTAAAATGAGTACCCAGATTGTTGGGGGCAAATAGCTTACAGTTGTAAACCACTTAGACCCTGCTTAGGTGGTATGAAGTGGTATATAAATGAAGCTGTTTGTTTGTTTTGTTTTGTTTGTATTACTTTATACAAAAGAAAAAGGGCAATAAGTGGTGTTTTTTTTAAAAAAAAACTTTGTTTTGTCAGCAGCACATTCTTTGCTTTATCTCTGCTTTCTTCCTTTCAAAATTTTTTCCTTAATTCCATTTTAACCTGTTTTTAAAAAGTCGAGTCTATGTGTGATGGTTTGCCAGTTATAAATGGAAAAATTGGTGGGGGGGGGGTAAAAGGAGAATGTCACGAAGCACAATTTATGAAGCCCCTTTTTTCTCTCTCATTGTGTTTATTCACTAGCTAATTTGCAAAACTCAGTAATTTGCAATGGGTCTCCCAGTCATTAGTGCAAATTAGCATGGTTCTACTGTATTTGCATTTAATTGCCTTTTAAATTAATTAATTTATTTTAATTCCTTTATAATAATTTGCTACAGGATATTACTTTTCCTAAGAGGGTTCATTTCCCTGAAAGAGTTCGTTCTGGTTTTGTGGTTTATTGCATATTTAACGGTCCCTTTTCTTCAGGCAGGATTCTGTATTCTTGTTGCATTTGGTCTTTATGTGAATATGTACATATCTCAGGTTCCTTTCTCTGTCATAGGCCTAATGCTAGCATAGAAAATTGAGGAATCTCTGATCACCATAATAGGCAGATAGTTACAGATGATTTACACCAGAATATTCATTTCTGCCCCTTCCCCAAGAACAGATGCCAAACCTACTTAAACATAAAACTTTTGAAATGTTTATATTCTGGGAAAGAAACTGTAAATCTACTTGAGAAATTTTTTCACAATAATGATTACCTGGCTTCATTGTAGCATTATAAGAGAGGAAGAAAACCCTCTCTATGCTGACTTTTCTCCTAATCATCATGGATAAAGTTATAGAAGGCTCATAAATTTATGCACAGTGGATAAAGTTGATAACAAAAAAGACCACCACTACCTCAGCCTCATATATGCTAGTTTTTAAAGCAGGTCAAAGTTACCAACTCAAGATTGGATGGAGAAACATGTGACAGCCCTATATAAGCCCCATATATCAAGTCTTATCAAATCGGAACCTCAAAATCCAGGAAAATTTCACGATGGCTGCTCGCTGTCATGAGATCACACATTTTTACTATTGTGGATATTTATTCAGAAAACTGCTCAGTAGTGGTGGCTGGAGAAGAGAAAGGGGCTGTGATGCTGCACATCAATCTACAAGGCACACAAAATCACAGTGCTCCTCTGGCGCTGCATCCACATGGCACAGCACCAACGGAGTGCCTTAAAGCCATGGCACCATGGCTAGTGCACCCTCTCCAGGGTGCAAAAAGGAGCTGCTTTTTGTGACTCCCTTGTGTTCCCTGGAAAGGCCAGATCAGGGCTTATCTGGCACAACTGAAAGTAGCTGCAGGCCACCCTTTAGGGTTGGTCTGCACAACCTCAAAGAATAGGTTAAGCTGTGCTCTTCAACAGATGGACCTCTTAGCATTTGGCATGCTATTTGAGGGCATTTGATTTCTTATCAAATGCTCAGGGCAGATCTATTGGGAGTGTGGCTAGCACCCGCTCTTACAAGATCAAGAAATACAGGATTTGAGGCATCTTGTATGAAGTCCAACCCTACCCTTGGGAATAAAATTAAAGCTCTAGAATACAGGAAATCCCATACAAAATAAGACATTTGGCACTCTAATTTGGACTCATCCAATGAAGCAGCTTAGAGGACGTTGAGGATAGGCAGAGCATTGTACTTCACAGATGATATAGTGCCCTCCCATATTATGTTAGTAAACAGAGGATCCTTTAAAGGTATGGGACTTCACAATGGAAAAAACGATTCCCTGTAATGAAGCACAGTGAAGCTCCAACTTTCAAGCTATAGCAAGTCAAGACAGATTTGGATCTTGTAGTTTATTGTGGCACCAGAGCTCTCTGACAGGGAAGGCTAAATGTCTCACAAAACCACAGTTCCTAGAATTCCCTTGCATTGAGCGAGAGCAGTGATCTCAAACTGGATTATTTCTGCAGTGTGCTTTGGACATCGTTGACCCGGAATTTCTTGTAACAGACGTAAAGAGATTTTGTGATGAAAAGTAATCCCAGTTATGTTGTTGTTGTTATGGTGGTGGTGGTGGTGGTTGTGTGCCTTCAAGTCATTTCTGATTTATGGCGACCCTAAGGGTTTTTCTTGGCAAGATTTGTTCGAAGAAGGCTTGCCATTGCCTTCCCCTAAGGTTGAAAGAGTGTAACGTGCCCAAGGTCACCAACAGGTTCCCATGGCCAAGTGGAGAATCAAACTCTGGTCTCCTGAGTCCCAGTCCAGCACTCAAACCACTACAACATACTGGGTCTCACCAGTTACATAGAACTCTGCATTAAATCATTCCGTTACTTTCTGAATTTTGAATATTACTGTTGATTAGCTGAATGTGAGCTTTACAAAGGTTACGGTAATCTCTTGACAGTAACATGCTCACTATTCTTTATAAATACTTTAAAAAGCTGTGTGTCCTATCTACAAACATATGGAAAATCAAGCACAAAATTTGTAAACAGAAAGACACCTGAACAGGTATGTATAAAGATCATAACAGAGACCAGCAGGTACTGTACTAATATAGATTAGCTACACATCTAATGCATTCTTTTCTAAGTTTTTCAAACTTTACATATGAAGGGAGTGATTTCCACTTCAGTACATGACTACATTTACACTTACTTATCTTTTCCTTACATATTAAATTTTATTTGCATTGTACCTCCCTCCCTACATTACAGAGGATGAGAAAAGATACAGGGGGCAGTGACCAGTTTTTTGTCAGGAGTTAAATATGCATGCTCAAGATCATTTGAGAGAGAGCACCTGGATTTACAAACAAGGAAAGGTGGTGGTGTAGAAATAAGCAGAGGAAATGTGTTTCCTAATTTTCCAACAACAACAACAACAACAATTTATTTATAGCCCACTCCTCTGCCAAACAATTGGAGTGGGTTAAAATAATTAAAAAGACAACAAGATAAAACATTTCAATATCCCAAAGCCCAACCTCCCACTCCTTAAAATTAAATTAAACCAAAATCAAGTTAAAATCAAAATTACAACATACAATATAAAATGCAGCTAGTCATTCTATGGGCCCTGTAGTTGTAGCTTCATGGGTTAAAGTATTGAAAGCTGGTAAAAGGAGGCATAACCCAGTTCCTGATGTTTAAATTGTGTGTAGTTTAATTATATGATTGTAACAGTAGTTCAGTTTAATTATATGGTTGCTGTTCAGTTCTGACAATGAAAGTCACCAGACTGAACCTATAGTTTCTTAATAGAGTCTTCTGAGGTTCTGTGTCTGAATTTTCTGGATTTGGAGAATCCTTCTGGATTTTTTGTGGGGTTGTTTTGTTTTTGTTTTGTTTTTTGTTTTTTTGAGGGGGGGGCTATGTGGCCATGTTCTAGAAGAGTTTATTCCTGATGTTTCGCCAGCATTCCTGATGATTCACAAGCATCTGTGGCTCGCATCTTCAGAGAAGGCTGGCCTGGAAGAAAGTGGGTATATATATAAACATGAATGTGTGTGTGTGTGTGAGAGAGAGAGAGAGAGAGAGAGAGACCCTGGGTAGGGAGGAGTGATTTCTATGTTAGATTTTTGTGGGTTTTTCAGGCTATATGGCCATGTTCAAGAAGAGTTTATTCCTGATGTTTCACCAGCATCTGTGGCTGGCATCTTCAGAGAATGCCATGTTAACCTGTGTATTGTTCTGTTGTTGATTGCAGGGCCTCAGGGTGGGAAGATATGCAAAGAGGAATTGCATTTGCTGAGTCCTGATTTTGTTGATTTGCAGGACTGGTAGCCAAACTTTGTTCATTTTAAGGTTTTCTTCTTTTATGTTGAAGTTGTCCAAGTGTTTGTAGGTTTCAATGGCTTCCCTGAGCATTCCTGAAATGTCAGGAACAAACATGGCCACATAGCCTGAAAAACCCACAAAAACTATGGATGCCAGCCCTGAAAGCCTTCAACTTCAAATCTCTCTGGAGTTGACAGTTTTCCATCCTTTCCCCTGAGGACACCACCCACTCATGTGCAACCAAATACTTCCCAGTCCCAACATTTCCCTTAAATAATGGCAAGAGATACTGCATCCCTTCCTGATGCCATTTGGGAAGGAAATTAGGGAAAGAACATATTTGAGAGGCAAAGGGCTGGTGTGGGTTTGTGAGAGAATGTTGGAATATTGGGAAGGGAGTTGCATGCATTTGGAAGGAGTTTGGTGGCAAATTGGTGGCAAATTTTGAGGCATTTAGCAAAAAATCTTGTTGAGAAAAATAATGAAGTAATAATGAAGGGGAAACGGGGTGTTTTGGGAAATGGTGGGAGACTTGAGGGACATTTGCAATAGAAGTAGAGAACAGGGGTTGCATGCAACCTATGGTCAGCACTTCTCCCTTCTCTGTTACCTAAAGTGGCTTACAATGTAAAAAAAAAAAAAATACCAGGAAATACAAGCATGGTTCTTGCTGAAAGCAGGGGGGAAACCCCTGAAGAGTGGTATCTCATAGACAGATGGCTGCAAAGAAAGGGGAACATCTGAGCTTTAGAAAAGATGGAGCTGATCAGGGTAGTTGAGTAAACTTGTTTAAAACACACACACACACACAGGCCATTACAGTCACAAGACACTTCTAGTTAACTGAACATTCACATATCTCTGTTTTGAGAACCTGTCATCTTTTATGGAACCAGGCCCAGGGCTACTTAATAAAACAGCTGAACATCATATATTTCATCTGCTGTTTGGTCTTGATACCCCCAGTCACAATGACTTTGTATACTCTAGCGTATTGCTCCACTGGCTCCCTCAGCATAATCAATAAGAAACGTTTTAACAACTGTATTTAGCAAGAAAGCTTGATTTCATTTCCGGCTGGATATCCTTAGATTTCTCCCCTGCATCTATCTCTTTTTAAATAGTCATTAAAGGCTTGGTAGGGAAAATACCCCACAGCCTCTGCTTGTTGTGCTCAAATGGAAACTGCATATGAAAAGTTAAGATCAAAGGCTCTTCTCTTCCTGTCTTTCTAACACACTTGATACTTCTTCCTTTTTTCACCTCTGAGGACAAATGGCATGGGATGTCATGCCTAATTGGCATACATTCATATATGCATTATCCTTTGCCTCCACAGGGCAAGTGAGACTTGAGTTGCACAGTTCAAAGAAACTGAAATGGTGGTGCCTGTGGAATGACATTATTTTGTCTATCAGACAATACAATTACTTGGGACAGCTCAAACATCTTACAGAACTCTGAAGGCTGAAAAACTCTTTGTTGAACATGACAATGAATAATGGAAAAGAAAAACAAAAAAAAATGTAAGTTGCTCTGCTTCCTCTACCATAGAGACAAACATAGATCCTGTTTGCCTTTCAAGTTTTTTGTTTTGATTTGTTTTAATTTTGTTGTTGCCTAATCCCTACTGTTCCACAGATCTCTGGAATTAATTGTGCAGACCTTCAGCCCTTAAGGTTGTGGTTTTTCTCTTCATTATGATAGAACAAGCTGTCATTTGGTCACTCAATTAATTTTAGTTCCTTGATTACTTCTATAGAGTCAGCAGGAACATAGGGAAGATAATTCCTTTTATAGGCAAATCAGACAGAAAAGTGCCCCAAAACAATTAAATTCTTTGATCTAAAATGGTTCTAAATGAAATTGACCAAAGTAATTAAAAAGTGCCACATAGGGAGAAATGACTCACTCCTTGATTTGTACCAAAGTTAAATAAAGTCTCATTTTGCACCATACCTTGCAACTTCAAACTTTAAAATACAAGTGAGGACTGATATAGCATAGGGAGGTAAAACTGGTATTTTAAAAAGCCAATGTTGGATCAAAATATTCAACTCCAGATTTCATGGTGGATGTGTTAGTAAAACATGGTCAACAGTGGTATTATATTTATATGGGTGGGGGAAAATGGGAAGATAATGGTAGCAGGCATTTTATTTTCTTCCTGAGGCAATAATGTAAACTGAAAAGAGAAACAGGAGACTTGAGCTGCATCCACACTGCAGAAATAATCCAGTTTAACACAACTTCAACAGCCACATGTCAAGCCTATTGAATTCTGTGAATGGTAGTTTGTTCTGGCATCAAACTACCATTCCCAGGCATTAAAGCAGTGTCAAACCAGATTATTGCTGCAAGTGTGGATGCAGCTGTAGAGGATCAGGCCTTCCTGGTGCTTGGTACTTTGAGCTATGTTGTGTCTCTGCTCCCAGAGTGTCACTGCTGTTCCTCTATACCTAAGCCATCTTCATGGATGAAATCATAGAGAAGGGTAATTTTTCCCTCCTAAGCTGGCACCACAAGGTTGGGCACCAGAGCCACTGTTTAAGCCTCATGAGGACATCATCTTTATGAGGCTTCCTGTATGGCTAGACACAACTTGCACTGGTTCTTTTTGGAAATCCTCTAGAAAACTCTTTAGAAGATAGTAAGCAGGCCTCACAAGACTTCAGGCAGGAGTGGATGCTCCAATAACAGGCCTGACCATGAGGAAGTTGGCCATTTTCAGGTGGACCTCAGCATGACCCACCCTCTGACCCTCTCTACATCTCACTGTTTCTGCAATTTCCAAGCTTCTGCTGATCACTTTCAGAAACTGATAAGCAATTTTCCCATGGTATCAGAGCATGTTTTTTTCACATTTCCTTGGGGTGGGCTGATGAGCTCTGCCCATATTCCTTTATATCATTATTTATTCTTGTATTTTGTTGTTGATATCACTGAGCTTTCCATATTCAATCATTATTATTGTTGCATGGTGCCAGTTGTTTGCCTCAGCTTCCTCATGGCTTGCTCTCACATTGCTTTTCTGCTTTGTCACAACTGGCAGATATGGAAGGGAGGAGGCTTGGATTAAAATTGGGGTGGGGGGGGGTATCAAGGGGATAGATAGAGAGAAGGGGGGTGTAGTCTGGGCAGATGCCGGAGATCACACCCCTAACCTATATTTCAAACATAATACATTTATAGGCTAATTGGAATGCCCTGCACTGTTTGTTAAATTACGTACGTGAGTTTCCACCCCCAGATAGAGCAGAAGCTGTTCATGATTAATTGGTTCCCCATTGGATCCATTGGTCCCCTCTTCCATAAAACCATATATTTGTATAGTGAATTTGCATTAAAGTTGTGGACAATTTTACAACCCAACTCACTGTCTAGCCTTCTGTCTCAGCACAAATGCCAAGAAATAGGCATAGAAAGTATGTCCCTATCGTTTCCCCCACCCCCTGCCCCCAAGCTGCTTTTAATACCATTGAACATGGTATTCCTGGCCATCTTGCTGGGATCAGACATGGAAGCAATGTTTTGCAGTGCCTCTATTCTTTCCTGAAGGGCCAAGATCAGAAATCTTAAGTGGGGATTCCTGTTTCATCCATTGGCTATGCTTCTGTAGGATGGCTTAGGGTTCAGTTTGTCCTATTCCTCCTTGTTTTTTGTATTGGCAGGTGAATATTTACCATGTGTGTGCGCACATGCACACACACAGAGGCTTTTGCAAGATGACTTTTTAATAAACAATGTTTTAATAGTATGTTGTGCTAATTTCTTTCCCTTTTTTAATGGATGTTTTAAATTATTTTCAATTTTATTGGTAGTTTATTCATATTTTTCCTATAATTTCCACCTGTATTTGTACCTGTATCTTTTTTTAAAAAAAATGTAAGTTGTTTTGAGACTCAGTTCCAGGAGGGAAAGTGACATAAAGGAATGTTGATGCCTTTATCATCTTTGCTGATTCTTTGCTGTCACCATATCTGGAAAAGGAGGACTTTACTGTAGTCATCCATGTCTGGGTTACACCCAGTGAGGGTGGCCATAACATACTTTACATGAAGCTGTCATTAAATTTTCAGGTTACAGATGGTATTCATGTGATCCAAATGATCAGAATATATAATATTGATTCTTCTGGTAACCATTATAATTGCTAGTGCGTTTTTGGGTCCAATTGAATGTGACAGTAATCACATATATGGCTTTAAATGATATGAGAAGATGTTTTTAGCAGAAGGGCCAACTACATATAGAATACCCAAATCTGTCTGGGCCATAAGAGGCCCAGTTCACATCCCACTAGCATTCTGTTCTATTATTTTATTTTATTTTAATGCCACCTTTCTCCAAGAAAGGGACTCAAGGCAACTCACAAGATAAAAACACTTTAGAAACTTTGCTCTCTCTCTCTCTCTCTCTCTCTATATATATATATATATATATATATCCAGTTAAAACAGTATAAAATTAACATAAAAAACTCACAAAAGTTAAAAACATGATTTAAACACACGCCCTATATAAAAACCACCCTGCCATGATTTTAAAAAGCCTGTTTGAATAAAAATCTTTTTACTTGCCAGAGAAAGGAAAGTTGGTGGGCATAAGACACATGGACTTTTCTGGCTGGAATTATGGAAATTGATATGAATGCATGTCCTTTACTGATTATTTTTAAGTGTATATTAATAATCTGACCTGATTGGAACCAAGGACATTGAAGAGTTTCATACCTGGCTGCATCACTGATAAAACATCCTCCAAATGTCTCTAAATGGTGGGGGAAGCACCTGTGTCTGAATGCCAGGAGCGCTTCCTGAATTGCTGTGGAAACGTGGCTCCCTCTTAGCATGCCTGAATAATTCCTGGGAAGCCGATTTCCTCTAAATGTTTGTGTCCAGAAGAATTCCGGATACTATTTGCAACTAAAAGGAATGACAAGCCCCAGTGGATAACAGGTGAAACCCTTCAAGAAGTTAAGGACAGATGAGAAGGAAAAGTAAAAGTAAAAGAGAGAAATAGATGCCACTCTATTCTGCTTTGGTCAGGCCCCACCTGGAATACTGTGTCCAGTTCTGGGCACCACAATTCAAAAAGGATGTGGAGAAACTGGAGCGGGTCCAAAGGAGGGCGACTAAAATGGTGAAGGGTCTGGAAAGCATGCCCTATGAGGAATGACTTAGGGAGCTGGGAATGTTTAGCCTAGAGAAGAGAAGGTTAAGAGGTGATATGATCGCCCTGTTTAAATACTTGAAGGGATGTCACATTGAGGAGGGAGCAAGCTTGTTTTCTGCTGCTCCAGAGAACAGGACCCAAAACAATGGCTGCAAGCTCCAGGAAAAGAGATTCCACCTCAACATTAGGTGGAACTTCCTGACAGTAAGGGCTGTTCGACAGTGGAACACACTCCCTCAGAGTGTAGTGGAGTCTCCGTCCTTGGAGGTCTTTAAGCAGAGGCTGGATGGCCATCTGTCATGGATGCTTTGATGGAGAGTTCCTGCATGGCAGGGGTTTGGACTGGATGGCCCTTGTGGTCTCTTCCAACTCTGTGATTCTATGATTCTAGTAATCACTGGACTATTGCAATAATTTCCTATGCAAGCAAAATTATACTCAAAATTATACAATAAAGACTTTTACCATATATGGATCAACAACAACAACAACAACAAATCATATGTCCAAGCTGGGTTGAGAAATGGAAGAGGTACTAGGGATCATATTGCAAATATATTATGGATAAAGAATTTCAGAAGAAGATCAGCCTATTCTTTTGATTGTGTAGATAATGAAAAACTATGGCTCACTCTTAAAGAAATAGATGTGCCATATGATTTGATTTTTCACAGGTGTAACCTGTGCTCAGGACAAGAGGCTACAATCAGAACAGAATACAGAGAAATGGTATAGTTTCTAATTGTAAAAGAGGTCAATGTAGGCTCCATTTTATCATCCTATCTGTTTAACTTGTACGCTGAATGTGTCATATGTAAAGCTGGAGTGGACTTGAAAGAATGAGGCATAAAAATTGGAGGAAGGAACATCAACAATTTAAGATAATGCATACTAAATAACAAAAAAAAAATCTGGAATTACTATTGAAGAAGGTCAGGAAAGAAATTACAAAGACAGGTTTACAACTGAACATTAAGACGTGGTACAGATGGCCCAAAAGGGCCATCCCTGCGGCATTATTAGGGCTGGAGAGCGTGCAGCAACCACACGCTCCTCAGCCCTAGCGCGTATGGACGGCACCATTTTTATAGCAAACTGTCCATATGCGTGCGCTGCCATGACGTCATGGCGTGCCCCGCATTTACAAGGTGCAGCACGGGCCTAGGACACTCTTTCTGTGGCACTGAAAGGACCTCCGGAATGGCGCTCCTTTTCAGGAAGCACTATGTTCCCGCGGCAACCAGATTGCTGCAGGAACAAAGTGAGGGAGAAAGGGGCCAGAAGGCCCCTTTCTCCCTTGCCTCTGCTGGTCGGGCTGTCCTTCGAGCTTCATGCCCCAAGGGCAGCCCTTTCCAGGCTGCAGAGAAAGGGTGTTTTGCCCCTTTTCTGTGGCCTGGATAAGTGGCGGATTGGGGCCTCTGGGGCAGCCAGTGAGGCTGGCCTGGCCCCAATCCGCCACTCAAAGGGGCAGCTACAGACCGCCCCTTTTGGGCAGTTTGTAAAGGCCCTTGGATAACAAAAGTAATGACCACAGAAAATTTGTACAGCTTTAAAGTAGACAATGAATGCACACTGAAATTGTTTAAGAAAGCTAAACAGTGAGGAAATCTGATAGGAAGTAAATCAACTCATTTGAAATGTAGTGCTGGAGAAGAGATCTGTGGAGACTGGAGACTGCCAAAAAGACAAATAAATAGTCCTAGATCAAATCAAGCCTGAACTCTCCTTAGAATCCAAGATAGCTAAACTGAGACAATTGTACCGCTCTCCGCTTTGACCATGTTTCTCCTCTTTTATCCTCCCTTCATTGGGTCTCCTTCGCCTTCCCCATCCAGTACAAGCTTTTGCTATTGACTTTCACAGCCCTCCACGGACTGGCCCCTCTTCCAATTCTATGATTCTATGATTCTATGAACTTCTTTCTCCTCACGCTCCTTCTTGTACCCTCCACTCTGGTAGTCAAGGTCTCCTGTCCCAGCCGAGGATTTCAACTGCCCTGTCCCAGATTCGTCCCTTCTTACTTGCTGCCCCTCACTCCTGCAACCTTCTTCCCCCACATGTGCACCTCATCACTTCTCTAACCAGATTCAAAATTAAGTTAAAGACTATATTGTTTATATGCGTTCCCAGGATTGTGCCATCTGCCCCAGGGTGCCTCCTTTTAACTATGTATTAAGAAGCTGTGCCCTCCCTCCAGTCCATCTGTCTTGGTCCAGGCCCCAGAGGGAGAGAAGAACCACTGGACCTCATCCCCTTTCCCACCACCTTCCCCTTCTCCTTTTGTGTTGTCTCTTTTAGACTGTAAGCCTGAGGACAGGGATCCGTCTAATTAAAGATTGTATGTACAGCACTGTGTAAATTTACAGCGCTATATAAATAAAATTAATAATAAAAATAGTAATATTTTGGCTATATCATGAGAAGACATGACTCACTATAAAAGACAATAATGCTTGGTAATATATATATATATATATATATATATATATATTAGGAAAAGAAGGAGAAGAAGTGAGGGGTCTTTTATTGATTTCATTAAAATATGGATTGCACCTTAATTTTCTAGCTTACATATATCAATATCCATGAAGTACTTCAATGCAGTGAACTGAACACATCTTCTATTGGACATCACCAATAGTTAGGTGCCACAATTTCCATTTATTGTGTCTACAAGACAATGTGCAGAGAGCCCTGTCCTAGTTCTGTGCCACCATTTCTCTTTATTCTGCCTATAAGATAATGTAATAAGGGTTCTTGTTTGCAAACCATGTTGCATCCCCATATATTTTAATGCTACACATAAAAAATCCTAGTTACAAAGTACACAGGTTGTTGATTGTATATTCATCAGAGGAACACACAAATATCATATTCACGGTTCCCAGAGGACATTATTTCATGCAAGGACAATCATTTTTATTTATTTTAGGTCTTGCATTTAAAAAACACACAGGGATTTGCATAGGGTTATGAATACATAGTCAACAAAACTAGTTGAACCAGCATACATACACCAGTATGGTGTATATCTAGGCATACACCATCTATAAAAAGCTAAGGGATCATTGCTTTTATTTCTAAGATCTGAATACATAAAGATTAGTATCTGCATGCATACTCTGAATTTCATCTCTGTGCACTGACAGATGCTCTGACTGTGCCTCTAAGTCAAGCCCAGCACAGTCCACAACACTAACCATCTTACAGAATCCTGAGCTTTGTAGTTTTGCAACATACTTAGAACTCTCCACTGAAGTGTGCTAGTGCTCTTCCATGAACCAATAGTCTGCAGACATTTTCAAGTACCTTGTCAAAACACAAATTCTAAGATTTTGTATCACAGCTTAGGTTCATTATTCTTACCCAAGTATGGTAATGTCTTTTTTTAAAGCACAGTCTCCTTTCCAAGTAAGAAAGGGTTAGATGATGTGAGGAGGTTACTATGCATTTTAATGGGGCTCAGCATCACAGATGTGATGAGAGAGCAATTGCTAGTCAATTGGCCAGAAACACAAATCTTCGAAATCCTTCTCTGCAGGTTATTAAAATCCTGAGAAAGGACTATGCAACAGACTCAAGAGACTCTATTAGATTGGCTAAATTATTGGCTATTAATTGGCTAAATAGTTCTGTAGCTACTCATAATGCCATAGGGATTCTGGGTAAATGCACCCAAATATTCTTGCAAAGGGTGGCCAAGAGGCTGCATGGTTTCAACTGACCAGATCCCCTGAGTGTTGCAGGCATTTCTTCCCGAGTTCTTCTTTATTAAACTCGGGAAGAAATGCCTGCAACACTCAGGGGATCTGGTCAGTTGAAACCATGCAGCCTCTTGGCCACCCTTTGCAAGAATATTTGGGTGCATTTACCCAGAATCCCTATGGCATTATGAGTAGCTACAGAACTATTTAGCCAATTTGTGTTAGGGATCGATTATTTTTTTGACTTGGCTGAAATGATCTAGCCTGCCTTTAACTCATAAATCTTAAGTGTGTCTGAAGGAAAAGTGATCCTTCACATAAAGAGACATCTTTTGGCCATGAAGATTTCTTTCTTAGAATAAAGTCTTTACCTTTAAAAGTACTTCTGTCTCTCACATTCCTCTTTCAAATGCCTTTTATCAGTCTTGTCCCCTTACCAGGGTCAGGAGGAAGCATCTCTGCATCACCAGAGATGGAAAATGCAAGTGGAATCCCAGCAATATCCCATTGTATTGATATTCAAGGGAAATGCAAGGGGCCATAGCAGTTAAGATAGATACTGGCTGGAAGTCCTATTCAACTTGGCAGTAGCAGGACAAGGGGATCCTAGAGACCCTTACACCAAATATATTTATTTGAAGTAATTTCTTCAATACAATAACCCTCCCCATCTGCCCTATTCATGTTGTGTGTAGAAAGAATAACCAATGGCTTAGTTAATCCTGCTTTTCTTGTTGGACTTAACCTTGTTGACTTCTCACCCAAAAGTAAACCCCCATTTTATTTATCACTGCCTTCTTAAAGGATACAAGGAACCTGTGTACTATTTTTACATATTCCCTGAGCAACTGATTTCTTGTAAGTTATTAATGTGAAGTTTGCTTATTTCAGTTGTCAAACATAGGGAAAAAGTCATGAAACTTTAATATTTAATTAAGTTTACAAAAAGGTAAATGAACCCAGAAGCTTAGAAAGTCTTTGATATGATTTAATACATTGGTTTTAATATCAAAGAGGCAACTGGGAAACAAATGCCTGTTTGTTTTTAACAATATTTCTTTCTTTTTTAAAAAAAAATCTCTGTAAAAAGGGAAAAGCAGCTACTTTTAATAAAATATGTGAACAGAGTGGTGAAGCAACTGAACCACCTATGTGTTGCAGAACTAAAATAGATTTTTGTGAAAAACATGGAAACATTGCAGGATTTATTTTTGTCTTGAGGACTGATGTAAGGAGAATAATGTTATACCATCTACTGTTTTACAACAATCAAAGAAACTTGGCAATCTTTCAGATAAATTACTTTGGCTGTGTGACACCTCCATCTTGATACCAGATTATAGATTCATCCTGAATAAGAAAGGATGTCTTGGCACATCAAGGCATCTCATTGAGAAAATGGGCAACCTCATGGATTCTGGGTGGAGATTATGGCAGAATAGATGTCCCTGCTTCAGGTTGTGAAGCAGAGAAAGCTAAGGAGAAGAATTGCTGACTAATTATCAACTAATTAACTGGCAGACATTTTTACAGAAAAGATGAAAGCATGCAAATACCCATATGTGCTCAGCATCTCTCTCTTCATTGTGAGCAAGTGTTAAGTATTGGAGAGCCCCAGGAAAAAACAGCTGGCTGAGGCTGCTTATGTGAACCTTAAAAAGGACACTGAGAGAGTGTACAGGCCAGCCTGGACCTGAAATAGGGTCCAGCAAGGGCTGAGCGTTTATACACTTGAAGCCCTTGTGCTGGCACCTGGGCACCATTTTGGCACATGCCCAACCAGATGGTGTGCACCATGATGATGTTGCTCGTGCGCAGCGCCCAAATATCACTGCACACAAGGGGCAACATAAGGCTGCGCCATGGTGCTTATGGCACCCCTGTAGCGGAGCAGATAGGAGTCACATTTCACGGCTCCTTTTTGTACCGGATTGGGGGTGTGGCATGCAGTTGCCATGTCCCCAACCCAGTGCTTTGAGAGGCAGCTGTTTGTACAGCTGTTTGTACAGCCCCTGAGTCCATTAATACTCCAGTTTTTTAATCTCCTTAATTGATTTAATTCACAACTGAAGAGAGTTCTTTCTTTTGGTGGTAGACCAAAGAGTTGGTGAGTTTCTTCCTTTTCATAAAAAAGTTTTGAAAGGAGAAAGGTTTATTTACAAGATTCAAATTCAAAAAAGGAGAGAAAAAAGAAATAGTAAAAAATTTAGTAAAATCTGGTTCAAGAATATACAGGTGGACAATGATTTTAAAAGATTTAAAGTTGTTCCCTTTATCAACACATTTGTGTTTTGTTTTGTTTTTTTAAGAATTTCTTCTGGTGTGAGAAAGCAGAGTGTTTATCTTTTGCAAGAGATAAGGCTGAATAACCAGACAGTGGCATTAATACAGAAATGGCATGAGGTTATAAAATGGCAGAGTTTTGTCCTTAACCTCACAATTGCTGGATTTGTGAAAGATGGAATTTTCTACAGGAACATTACATATGTTACTGGAAGAGATGAAACATTTGAAAAATGGATTTTGAGATGTGAAACAGACTGAATATTTGGAAATCTGAGACTAAGGAACTTAAAGAAGTGGTAAAAGAACTTACTATGGTGGTGATACAACTGAATGTTAAAGTGGAAGATTGTGACATAAGCAAAGGGAAGGTGAGTAGGGGAAAATTGATTTATGGGAGGCATTGGTATTTCACTTCAAGAATTGGGGCAGAAGCCATATAAAAGAGCCAAGGAGAGGTCAGGGCAGAGTCAAGATGGATCCTTCCTAGGGAAAAAAAAAGCAAAATTGCTCTTTGAGTTTCCCATATTTCCTTAACACAAAAAGTGAAGATGAAGAATGTATAGTGTATTTCTTTCTCTAGCCAGCAAGCTGTCACTTCCTGCCATTAGGGTAAACAGGGAGTGAATGTTCCTCTGGACCTGTGCTAAATGTGTTGCCAGCTTCTGCATGGAAATGCTGTATTCTCCACATGCCTAAGACCAGGGTATGGGGGACAGTTTACTTTTGAGGGTACAGCCTCCACAGTCCCCCCACCCAGTTGACTGGTTGATTCTGAGGGGTTTTGTAGTGTAGAAAATAAAACTTTTCCCCA
This sequence comes from Urosaurus nigricauda, assembly GCA_034509955.1. Taxonomy (NCBI): domain Eukaryota; kingdom Metazoa; phylum Chordata; class Lepidosauria; order Squamata; family Phrynosomatidae; genus Urosaurus; species Urosaurus nigricauda. The sequence goes on along the minus strand of JAOEGL010000003.1, from coordinate 43,659,618 downwards.
GATGTGCCCATCAGAGAAGCTTTCAAAATTTATTGTTGAAAAACATCAGTAACAGTACCCTTCATTTGTTCCTCCCTCCCTGTCAGATCCCTTCCAATTTCTTTTTAAAACTCATTGCCCATCTGGGGTAATATCTCAGCATTTCCTCCTGCTGTGATTCAAAAAAATGAATTACTGTATAAGTCTAGAAGTTTAGGTTTAAAAAATGACCCCAAAAAACTGAATCGACTTATCCATGGGTCAATGTAAGTACTGTACTTTAACTCTTATTTTTAAAAAGGAACCATCCCCTGGTGAAAGGCAAGAATGTAATCTGTCTTGGAAGCACTGGCCACACTCTACTCTCTCATCCATGCAGCCATTAGCATGAGCACAAAAAGTTATGCCTACTGGAATTTTGATCTTTGGTATTGTTTTCTGTTGCTTCATTCTTTAGATAATTTATTACATGTCCCTGAGTTTTACCCTCTACTGTGTATTGTAATGACTTGGGGTGGGGGTTGATGTTTGTTGTTTTAAATCTGTGTGAGTAGCCTCGTGTTTAATATATAGAGAAAAGTGGAATATAAATCAAATCAACAAATCATTCAGACTGTTAGGTTTTTGGAGGCAGAAACTATGTTTTTCCCTTCACGCTGAAGACTCTGAACTGCTCTGTAAAAATGGTAGTGAATGAGGCTCGAAATTTCCTTTTTAAAGCAGATGTTTTTGGACTTGGAGTCAAAACAAACTGAAATAATGTGGGCAAAGCAAAGTGAAATGTCACAGCTGTGATAAAGGTACCCCAAGCAATATATTGTCTTGAGGCACACCTTCTTACTCCAAATAATATTAGAAAATAATACAGTATACACAAATAAAAGAGCCAGTGTGGCATAGTGATGTGAGCATTGGACTATGACTCTGGAGATCAAGATTCAAATCTCTGTTCAGCCATGGAAATCCACTGGGTGACCTTGGGTAAGTCACAGTCTCTCATCCTCATAGGAAGGCAATGGCAACTCACCTCTGGACAAATCTTGCCAATAAAACCCTGTGGCAGTTCTCCATTGTCTGCCAGCTGTATCTTTGCTTCTGCTATTCTAAAACTGTTTCAGTCCTCCAATCCCTATGGAAAAGTGGATCCAGTTCAGTATACATATTGTCAAAGGTGTTATCAAGAATGGATCCAGTCTTGAATTGTGTGTTGTGTGCCTTCAAGTTGTTTTCGACTTATGCTGACCCTATCACAAAGTTTTAATGGCAGGTTTCTTCAAAGAGGGTTTGCCATTGCCATCTTCTGACGCTGAGAGAGTGTGATTTGCCTGATTTTGGCATTCAGGTCAACCAGTGGGGTTTTGCAGCCAAACAGGGATACAAACCCTACTCTTCACAGTCATAGTCCCATGCTCAAACCACCATGCCACACTGGCTCTCCAGTGTGAATTAGGTGTATCCTGATGATTGTATCGATTTTGGAATAGCCCTGTCTAAGTTATTTGGCTGCTTTGGGCAAGGGGACAATGACAAATGTGTGCATTACACATGCAGATGTCAGCCAGAGATCACTCTGCTTAATATTATTTTAACAAGAATGTTTAATTTTATTTTAATGCTGGTAATGGAAGAGTTTCCTCCACCACCCTGAGGACAGTGAGGTCACTTAGGAGATCCTCCGGTCTCTGAGATGGCCGTCCAGCATCTTCCCTCTGTGGTAACTGCCTTTTGCCTAATGGTAGGGCCAACTGTACCATTGGGGCTGACTGACTTTCAGTTCAGACTATTAACAATTTTACAAGGTGTTCCCTGCAAGGTAAGAACAGGGACAAAATGGGGATAGTAATTTCTCTGGAAATACCAGGTATTACAAGTAACAATGGGATAGTCAGAGAAATACTTGTTTGTACTGCAGCCTCTAGAATTCCATAGTCAGGCTAGCTAGATTTCTAGTCCCTATAAATATTTTCACTGAGCTCTGGCAATGGACAGTAAGAGCATTTGCTACTTGGTCACATTTGTCTCTGCAACATGTCATGAAAGCATATTCATGAAAACATATATCCTCTGGCTCCTTAAGGGGGGAAGTTCAGATGCAAACACTTGGGATTTCTACTGTTATTGGGTTTTGGCAAGGATGGAAGATGAGCCAAATCCCTAAAATAGAACAATTTCCTATGCTTGTCTGCACACTCCTGATTTGTATTTGCCAACCCCTTAAGCAGGACTTGCAGAAAAGAGGCACTGCAGCTGAGTTCTCATCTTCTCCACTTTTGTTTTCTAAAGGGAAGCTTTCTTTTCTTTTCTGTCTTAAAAGGAAGGGCAGATGTTGCATCTTCAGATGTTTCAAGTGCCTTTTAAAAGCAATATTTTTTATTTGAGCCCCCTTTTTAAAGTAAGCTGATGATAGCACAGGATTATTTTTAGCCAGTTTATAACTGTGCATTGTGGTTGGTGATTACATTGAGATTTTTATATCTGTTTCTCTATCTATGTGTATTTTTTTCTTCTTAGTGGAAGAAATCAAACACTTATAGAAAGGACAATAAACAAGAGTCTAAAATTGTGCAGAATAGCTCTTTGTAGTCGAGGCATTTCTGCCCCAAGAAAGACAAAAGGCAGACTGGCAATGAAAAAGGCCACAACTTTATTAGCAGAAATACAAGGTAGGGTTGGCCCACAAGCATGAGGTTTGGATCTGCACATCACCAACACCAAGGTTGACTGATGTGAGGTTGCTTGTATGCCAAGCATCGGAATGACGTTGAGGCAACGCAACACACTTATGCAATTACTCAATTACAATTTTTTACATTTTTTTAATTACATTACTCAGCTACCGGAGGAAGGTCTCTCATCACTGAGATAAACTCCATGTGAACCACGGTTGGCCACATTGCACCTGATGTTTCCTGGGTTCAAAGGACTCCTGATCCAGTGCCACTGAGCCCTGAAAACCAGTCCACCAGCTCCAGTACCTCTGCTGCTGCCCAACAAGTTGTGACAAGCAACACCAACACCAAGGGAGGGAGGGTGGGGAGCCGATCAAATGGAAAAGGGCATGGCACTGACATGCGCCGACCCTTAAATAGTCCTCCTCCCATGGAGGCCTATTGCCACGTTCCTCCTCCCAGCCCCCCCCAGCCAATGGGAGGAGAAGGAGGGAAAGCCATCCAATCCCTGTGGCAGCTGCCTGAGGAGCCCGGGGAGCCCGGAGCCGGGCAAGTGCACGCAGGGGAGAGCATGCACTATCGCTCTTCCCACCGGTGGGAAGCTGGCTAACAGCAGCTTCTTGCCAGTGGGAAGAGCCACTGGTGCTAAATAACTGCCGGCTTAGGGTTTCAAGACCCACGGCAACCGTGGCTGCTCGCACAAGGCTGGAGGTGCCATTTGCCTTAGTATAACTAGTAGTGAAAAATATTGCAGGTCTTTGGAATCACTATTCCATTCAAATAGGATGGGGAAGGAGAGGGGGAGGGAGAGGGGGAGGGAGGGGGAGAGACACTATGCAGCACCCAATATCTGAATGATTTACATAAGGATTAAGCAATTGCACAGATTGTGGGGGTTATTTGTACCCCCAGGACACACCAGTAAACACCAGTACACACCTTTCAGTCTCACCCCTCCCAAAATGGAAGAGTGGGCACACTAGAACATATATTGCCATAAGCCTTCTGAGAACACCAGAAAGGAGGTTGTGTCATTTCCTGACATTATTCCCAACCAAATTCTACCTGAAAAGAGTTTTTAATGGATCAAGAATTCTGGAGAAGAAGGCAAACTGCATCATTTGTTCATGGTCTGGAGCCTTTTGGCATGACTTTGGAGTGGAGAATTGCCTAAAAATTAATTTTTTAAACAAAAAAATGGAAGGTGGGATGTGGAAAGGCAGGTATGCAGGAACTAGATAAGATTGTCAAGTGTGAATATATAGCACTAAATACCAAAATTGTGTACTATGTGTAGATGGAAAAAATGAGAGTTGGCATGGTGTGATGGCTTCAGCATTGGACTACAACCCTCGAGAATAAATTTTGAGTCCCTGCTTGGCAATGGAAACCCTCCTGGGTGACCTTGGGAAAGTCACACTCTCTGAGCCTCAAAAGAAGGCAAAAGTAAACCCCATCTGAACAAATTTTACCAAGAAAATCCTGTGATACGTTCACCTTACAGTCACCATAAGTCGAAGACACACATCAACACAACAATGAGAAAGCTGGACAGTGAAGAAAACTGCCAACAAAAGAAAAGAACTATTTCAAATGTGGTGCTAGAGAAGAATTCTACAAACACCATGGACTGCAAAAAGTCAACATATGGGTCTATGATCAAGGCTGAATTTTTACCAGAAACCAAAATAACTCTACCAAAGCTATCATTCTTTGGACATATCATGATCTAACATGGTAATGCTCATTACAGAAGAAGGGGCTTTGTGCCAGCCTGTTCCCGGGGTGAGGGCCGAATGTCCGCATACTTCAAGTTCTACCCCCACCTGTGGAGTGCCATTTTGGCATGTACCCATTTATATGGCATGTGCCATGATGACACACCTCTGGTGCAGCACCCAAACAGCACAGCATGGAAGGTGTGTCATCATGGTGGCTGCCACACCTATCACACCCCTTCCAGGGAGCAAGAAGAAGCCACTTTTGTGACTTTTTTTCCCCCCTGTGGAGGCTGTGACATGTAGTTGCCTGTCTGTACAGCCCCCAAGTCAATAGTATAAAAGGAACAGTACATTGCAGGTGGATTTACTCAGTCAAGGCAGCAACAGATCTACAAGATCTGAGCAAGGCTGCTGATGACTGGGTCTCATGGAGGTCTCTCATTCATATGGTCACCATTTGTCAAAGATTTCTTAATGCAGATAACAGCAACAATAATGACAGGTACTTCTCCAGTTAAAACCAGGGACGAGACTGCAAGGGAGACATAGCATATGTCTTTTCATTTTTTTTTCTGTGAAAGGAATGAAAATTTGTATGAAACACAGACACATACACACACACACACCATTGCCCATGCAATGGCCTATACAGGAATATTATGTATCTCATATAGTATACTGCAAACCAACTATAGGTGATCTGGAATGATTCCAATGAGCTTCATTTAGTAACTATTGGTGCTGAAGAAGTTATTTGCATCTATAATCCTTACATTGGGCAAACCATCAGTAAATAAACTGATATGCTCATCAGAATCCATAACAGAAATCTAAATGACTAAGTGGGGAACAAAGTAGGGGAAAACTGGACTTACTGTTGTATATATTTTTCTCCCATCTGCTATCCTGACTTCTTTATCGCATAGAGTTTTGCCCAGTATTACAACTTTGAAAGAAAAATTCAATCCAAATAAATAATCTTGAAACATGATATAAATTAATCTCTTTTATTGTTCAAGTTAAAAAGCTGGCATTCAAAATGTGTACTGTAAAATTGTGCACAGATTATATGACCCATTGCTAAAAACTAGGCTGATTTCCTAAAATTCTGTCTCACATGCTGTACAATCCTTTTAGGTTATGGGAATAAGATGTTGACTATGAGTATCACCAGTGTGGTAATTTTACAGGGTGTCTCTTAAGAGACATGATTTGAGAAAACAACAATTGGCACCTATGTTCCTTACATAGTTCATTACATTATGGTTTATCTGTCTATTGACAACATTTCTAAAATGCAATAGCATCAGTGAGATAAGTATTATATTTAGATGTTGAAATTCATTTAACAGAACTATTAATTTACAGTTTTTAACACACACCCTTTAACAGCAGAGTTTGCACTTGAAAAAATTAATTAGCACCTATTAAAGCCTATCAATTTTTTCAGTCATAATGTTTTGGGTTTTTTGATGAAAGACCTATAACCTAATGTCTTCAAATGTAAATGGATGTTCTACAGAACTTAAAGGAGTTTTATTCTACCTGTGGAAAGTTGAATTGGTTTTTTTTTTTTCAGCTAAAGCTCAGAATATATAGTTCCTACAGACACACCTCAAACACTACAGGCAATAATCACCAAATGTAAAGACTAGACATTGTTTACCTACTTAATTTTATTACAGTGACATCTTAGTTTGCTGCCCTCAAATCACTTTATAGCGAATTTTCAGTTGAAGTTGAATTTCTTCTTGGTGGCTGGTCTAATATATTTGAGAAATGAGACTTTATACTCAAATACAGGTTTCTCATGCTCCTCAAAAAAAGTTTTCATAATCTTAGATGTAATATGGTATCAAGCAACATGTTATCTATCTGTCAATTAGCAAAATTATTGAATACTTTTATTTGTTTCCTAGGGATGATTTGAGAATGTTAAAGATGTCTATTTGGTATTAGATGAAAGGTGTGAAGCAGACATCTCTAATATAAAGTGTAAACAAAAATAACACAAACCTGATTGGATGGGAGAAGACGGGGAGTAGAATACAAATGCAAAACAGATATGGAGGGGAGCAAAAAGAAAGAGGAGAGCCCAATCTAACTCTTCAGTCATGACTTTCATGGCTGGAAAGTTTCACAAATGTCTCAGACTGATAAAGTAACTAAGGATGGCATCTCTCCTCTGAATGCCTGTCTTGGGGCAATAATGGACTGGATGAGGGAAAACCGACTCAAGTTGAATCCAGGTAAGATAGAGGAACTTGTTATAAGAAACCCAAACCTGGGAATGGAGTTGTATCAGGTAGTTCTGGAAGGGGTCACACTTCCCCTGAAGGACTCTGTCAAGAGTCTGAGGGTGCTCCTTGACTCATCGCTTCAGCTGACAGCTCAGGTGAATGCGACAGTCAGGAGCACCTATTATCAGCTTCATCTAATACGCCAACTGCTCCCCTTCCTGGAGCCAGGTGACCTTGAAACAGTAGTACATGTGCTGATAACCTCTTTATTGGACTTCTGTAACATGTTCTACGTGGGGCAACCCTCGTGCCAAGTTCGGAAACTCCAACTGGTACAAAACATGGCAGACAGACTGATCACGGGTACTTCTCATAATGATCATATGTCACTGGTTTTGAAGTCCTTCCAATGGCTGCCAATTAGTTTCCGGGCAAGGTACAAGGTGTAGGTGATTACCTATAAAGCTCTACATGGCCTGGGTCCAGAATACTTAAGGGAACACCGTCTTCTGTACTGTCCCCCACACACACACTCTGGGGGAAATCTACTTCAGCCTATAAAATCCAGGCTAACTTCAGTTACCCAGAGGGTCTTCTCCATCACTACTCCAAAGCTATGGAATGACCTGCCAGAGGAGATCCACCACATTTCCACCCTTACATCCTTTAAGAAGGACCTTAAGACAGATCTCTTCTGGTAGGTTTCCCCAACTTAGCTTCCCCTCCCTGAATATGATGAATATATGTATGACTGTTAATTCACCTTCTCTCCATCTGCCAAAATTTTCCCCAATTTTAGCTCTTTGTATTTTCATGTTTTATATTTTGTATTAATATTGTCTGTTTTAGTATTGGGATGGGGGATTGGGAAAGGGATTATTCTGAAATTGATTGTATTTTTAATTGTATATTTATTGCAGCAACCTGCCCAAATTGGGTGGAATATAAATATATTGTTGTTGTTCAATGTGTGTGTGTGTGTATGTACACACATTTACAATTCTTCCATCACTGGGGTAGCAAAGGAGATTGGACGGAGAGTCATCCAGTCAATGTGCATGGTGGTTGTTAGATTTACAGGCAAACCATAAGGGCTATTGATTAATAGGTTGATACATGCTACACCAGCAGCAGTGCAGGGGAGGAGCCTGAAGCCTTCAAGAGGCTCCCAGGGTCCCTGGCAAGCCCATTCCACTGGCAGCAGTGCAGGGAAGGAGCCTGAAGCCTTCAAGAGGCTCCCAGCATCCCTGTCAAGCCTATTCCACCACCAGCAGTGCGGGGGGGGGGGAGCCTGAAGCCTTCAGGAGGCTTCCAGCATCACAGACAAGCCCATTCCACCAGCAGCAGTGCAGGGGAAGAGCCTGAAGCCTTCAAGAGTGATGCAAGGCAAGGCTGTAAAAACCTAGCCCCGGGAGACCTCGGAGGATCAAGCACAGCTTAGAGGGAGGGGGAGAGGCCTCCACAGCCAAACCCCCAACACCAGCACCACCTGACTCCACGCCGAGCGGGGCAAGGCAAGGCTATAAAAACCTAGCCCTGTGAGACCTTGGAGGAGTGAGTGCAGCTGAGAGGGAGGGGGAGAGGCCTCCACAGCCAAACCCCAATGCCAGCACCACCCGACTCCATGCCAAGCGGTGCAAGGAGAGGCTCTAAAATTCCAGCCCTGGGAGACCTCAGAGGAGTGACCGCAGCTGAGAGGGAAAGGAAAAGGCCTATGGATCAGGACCTGATGACAACACAGTCTATTAAGGCCTTCCTTTTTATTTCCATCATATTGACGATGTTAAGTACTGGGTCAGATACTGTCATTAACAGCTTGACTAGTATTAATACCCCCACAGACGGTATTGGGAACAGCCTGGGAGTGAGCATTGATGTTATATGGGGGCTAGGGAAGTATGGCGGTAACACAGTGAACACATGTTACAAAAGAAATAGGGATCGATATTTAATATTTATCCCTTCTTCAGTTCACTCTGTTTTCCGGGATAAGTTGGAGAGCGTACCAACCATTCCACAATCCCTTAATCTGCTCCTCTGCAATGTCTGGTCAGTGAAAGGCAAAACTCATATCATCCACAATCTTCTCGTGGATGAAAAGGCCAACTTGGCTTGCTTTACTGAGACCTGGCTGAGGGATTCCAGTGCTGCTACATGGGCGCAGGCTCTCCCAGCTGGATATACAGTCAGTCAGCAGATAAGGGAAAGTGGGCAGGGGGCGGTGTGACTATAGTTCATAAATCTAACCTTGATCAGAGAAACTATCCGGAAAACAATCCACATCCAGTGTGTGTACCTTAGCCTGAAGACCAGGGTTAGTTTGTGAATTCTGTTGGTATACGGGCCACCCCGTTGCCTAACAGACTCCCTGACCCAGCTGACTCAGCTGGTCTCTGAGTTGCTGTGGGAGTCACCCAGACTTCTGGTCTTGGTCAACTTCAACATTCCCTTCGAGATCAGCCCTTCTGATTTACCTGGAGCAGCTCGGGAGTTCATGGAATCCATGACAGGCATGAACCTATAGCAATCGGTCAATGGGCCCACTCATTGTGCGGGTCACACGTTTGATGGGATTTTTAGTACGGAACAGGAGAATCCGTGGGCGGAGGTAATTAAAACCTCCACATTGTCATGGACAGATCACTCTCTGATCAAGAGCTGTACCTTACCCCCTCCGGGGGTGGTGGACCCATTAGAATGGTCCGCCCTTGAAGGCTACTGGAACCAATTGGTTTCCAGAAAGCCCTAAAGGTGAACACCTGGAACACTGATCTCTCCAAGGCTCTCGACGTAATCGCTCCTGAGCGTCCTTTCCAGCCCACTTTGAACTACAAACCCTGGTTCAAAAAGGAACTCAGGGAAATGAAGTGGGCTGGACAACGACTAGAGTGCAAGTGGCGAAAGACTCAGTCCTCATCTGACAGAACTCACCATAGGCAGCACCTTTGCGCCTATCGGGAGGCATTATGTGCAGCGCGGAAATTTTTCTGTGCTGCACGCATTGCGTCTGCAGAGTCCCATTCAGCAGAGCTGTTCAAGGTAGTCAGGGAGTTAACGCAGATTCCCCCTGCTCCTAACCCCCTTCTCAACCCGACGAAGGCCTGCTGTGACACATTCAACAAATAAAATCTCTCGGATAAGGCTGACTTGGATGTCAACCTTTCTCCAATGTCCGTAAATGAGGTAACCAGCAACTCCACTGCTGTCATTTTGTTGGGTGAGTTTCAATCTATAAGTACTGATGACATGGACAAGCTCCTTGGAAGTGTGAGGAAGATGACCTGCCCTCTCGACCCATGTCCATCATGGCTGATTGCCCAGGGAGAGGATACATTGTAGTCAATGCGTTCCTCAGAGAGGGTACTATTCCATCTTGTCTGAAGGAGGCGGCTGTAAAGCCTCTCCTGAAGAAACCTTCCCTTGATCCCCTGGGCAGAAACAACTGCCCAGTTTCCTTGCTGCCGTTTCCTTGCTGCTGTTCCTAAGCAAGGTGATAGAGCAGTCGCCTTACAACTCCAAGCTGTCTTGGATGAAACCGATTTTCTTGATCCATTTCAAACCAGCTTCCGAGCAGGATATGGAGTTGAGACTGCCATGGTTGCTCTGAAAGATGACCTCTGCTTGAGCATCGACAGGAGTAGCGTGACCCTGCTGGTGCTCCTGGATCTCTCAGACACCATAGATCATGCCATCCTTTTGGACCTATTGGGGGAGATGGGTATCGGAGGCACTGCTTTGCAGTGGTTCCATTCTTTTCTCTCTGACAGGTCCCAAAGGATGAGGCTCAGGGACAGTTGATCCCCTAAAATCAAGCTAAACTGTGGCGTCCCTCAGGGCACCATCCTGTCCCCGATGCTATTTAATATTTATATGAAGCCGCTGAGTGAGATCATTCGGGGGCATGGAGCTCAGTGTCATCAGTATGCTGATGACACTCAGATATATTTCTCCATGACCAGATCATCTACTCAGACCTCAGATGGTGTCTCTCCTCTCAATGACTGTCTCGCAGTGATAATGGATTGGATGAGGGAAAATAGATTGAGGCTAAATCCTGAAAAAACGGAGGTACTGACAGTCACTGGCCTGAAACCAGGTCTGGGAATACAACTTCCAGTCCTAAATGGAGTCACACTCTCCTCATAGGACTCTGTTTGCAGCCTGGGGGTACTTCTGGACTCATCATTTCACATCACGGATCAGGTGAATGCGACAGTCAGAAGTGCCTGTTATCAGCTTCGGCTGATATGCCACCTGCAGCCTTTCCTGGAAATGAGGGACCTGGAGACAGTGGTACACGCGCTGGTTACCTCATGTTTGGACTCCTGTAAAAAAAAAAAATCTACATGGGGCTACCCTTGTGCCTAACCCGGAAACTTCAATTAGGCCAAAACATGGCAGCCAGATTAGTTACTGGTACACCGAGGAGAGAGCATATAACACCTGTGCTTAAATCTCTCCACTGGCTGCCGATCAGTTTCTGGGCACAGTATAAAGTCTTGGTTTTGATCTTTAAAGCCCTATATGGCTTGGGTCCAACCTATCTTAGGGACTGCCTACTCCCATATGAGCCCCCTGTACACTACGGTCCTCTGGGAGGAACTTGCTACAGCCTATCAAAACTAGGCTGTCGCAGACCTCCCAGAGGGCCTTTTCTGCTATTGCTCCCAGGCTGTGGAATGACCTGCCGGATGAGATGCGTCTTATTACAACCTTGGATGGCTTTAAGAAAGTAACCAAGACGCATCTCTTCCCGCAGTCCTTCCCGAATAGTAGCTAACTCTCCCGCCACTTGAATGACATCTATCCCCTTCCATCTCCCATTAACATCTGGCCGCCACATTGGACCTCGAGATTTAGTGTTGTTTTTTACATTTGATACTGTTTTAATTATGACTTAGTTTAATCCTGTTTTAAGGGGTGGGAGGTGGATATGGATTGTATAGATTGCAATTTTTTAACTGTATATGTTTTTAAATGTTGTACCCCGCCCCGATTGCTTGCTCGTTAGAAATAAATATGATGATGATGATGATGATGATGATGATGATGATGATGATGATGATGTAAAAATAACAAGTTTGCCAGGGTTGTGCTGGTGTGTGTGGACTTAATGGAGTAGTTGTGGAGGTCTCTGTGGGCCAGAAAAATGCAAGTTGAGGGCATTTTTTTCATCAATGTAGGAATGACCTCCACCACTGAAATCCAGCCTCCTCACAAAGATATGGTCTTGCCCCTCATGAGCCATAGCGTTACTTCACATACCCAGCTATTTACCCATTTAGCAACTAACTGTGGCACTATGTTGCTGTGTTATAGTACACATGAACAGAGTGCCTAGAAGTTGATTATAGTATTCCAAAACTGGCAGTATTTTCTTCAGCTTCTTGTAGAAATGACACCTAAAATTTTGATGTGATCATCCAAAAATTCAGTGCCAACTTTAAAGTAACAGAAATAATTTCCTCAAAACTGCCCGCAACTGTTATTACTCATGTTATTCAAAAGAAAGGACTGTCCCAATGCCACTTAGTGTTGAGAAGAAATGGAATCTATTCGTTTTCTTCCTAATTTAGGTCATCTCCAAATGCATTGTTTTGAAGTGTCTACACTCCAGGATAGCAAATTCTACTTATTGCTTGACACACACACACACACACACACACACACACACACATATGGAAGTGAAGTCATTAATTTAAAACATATTCAACAAAAAAGCATTCAGAAGTGTGAGATATTTTAGGTCAAAGTATCTCACTGTATTTAATCTGCACAGAAATCTAAGGCAACTCTTTGGTAAATTCCTTCTACCTAAGTTGTTCCAAGGAATGATTAAATGAACAAGTGATATAATTGTTAAAGGGGGGCAAATTTCTAAGATGAGACTAAAAGTACAACACATCACTTTTTTTTTATTCAGAAGCTACTGTGTTTGTATTCAGTGAAGTATCCTCTCTGACAAGCAAGCAGGGGACTGCAGCTTAGCACACTTTCATACTATACACATATAGCATTATTATTCCATATTAACTACTATGGTTCTGTCTGATGGAATCCTGGTACTTGAGATTTAGGGAGAGACATTTACAATTCTCAGTAAGAGTGCACTATTGCCTCATCAAACTACAAATCCCAGAATTCCACAGAAAATCCTAATATTTTAATTATGTAATATGAAAAGGCCACTGGTAGAATGAAAAATCAGGGCATTCAAGGAGAGGAAAACAGAACATATGAGGTATTGCAATAAAAGACAAAGCATTGGCACAAGACTAATAACAGTTCTCAGAAGACTTCACACCAAGTTTTGCCCAGTGTTATCTGTTATCTCTAATGCTAGGGAGAATGACTGGTATTGTATTTATTTCCAGTGATTTCCCTCTTTATCCTGTTATGGTCTCCAAGACTGCTGTTAATGATTATATTGTAATGAAATTCCATGTATTAGACTTTGTACATATGATGTGGAAATATTCATGCTCCACACTTTCCCACTGGAAGCAAAAAAAAAAAAAAAAAAAAAAAGGTTGAGCACGTGGTGTGGGTTAATTGCATGAAGCCCCAGATTTGCAGGCTCCCAAAGGCAGGCAAATATTTCTTCCAGCTCTAGAGTGGTCTAAGTGATTTCCTTCCCACAGAATGCAAAGGGAGATAAGTAGTAAACAAGCAAATAAACAACAGAGGAAGAGTCATTAATTTTTCTCCTTCTCTCTTATACACTTCTTGCGGGAATCTTGCAAAGCTTTTGGTATGCCAGCTATTTCAATAATAATATTATATATTATTTTATATAATATAAAATTTTATGATTATATTATTATTCAACTGCAGAGCATTCTACAAGGTTGCAATTGCTTTGGCCAGGTACTCTATTATTCCTGTTACTTTCCTACACTATGGGCTCTGGAGTCATTTTTGTAGAGACTATGGTTTTGAAGAACAGTGTTATTATTTGTTGTTATGAGTTCTTTCCAGCTAAGCAATTCTGCTGTGCTCAATTTTATTCTGATTTTATTATACAGCAGCCTCTTCCCTTACATGAGGGATCCGTTTTGGACCAATCCCCCCCCCCCCCAGCATAAGGGAAATTCTGCGTATGCTCAAGCCCCACTCAAAAGAATAGGGATCCCTTCCAGGGCACGCCAACCCTTCTTCTGGTGCAGCTTGTAGCGAATGCTGAAAGCTGCATAAGTCATGCCCGCATATGACACAAGTGCACTGTAATTATATTTTATTATATTCAAAAGAGCAATGTAGCTTTTACAACAGCTGTGGTCTTAGATTATCATTTGTAAGAAAAGTGGACAACTACACAGAATTCATGGAACAAAACTTGAACGACCTGGCATTTCCATCTATGGGAACGCTGGGGGGGGAATCTCACACTGCCTAAGCATTTCACTTTGTTTGTTTTGGTCTAGAAGATAATAATAATAATAACAACAACAACAACCACAACAACAACAGGATTTATTTCTATTCCGCCTTTTCTGGGTGAGGAATCAAAGAGGATTACAACAGTTATTAAAACAGAATACTATAAAATCACAGTCAACTTAAAATCCCCTTACCCTCCCTCCTCCCCCCCAGAGATATATAAAATTTAAAACAGTAATCTAAAAAGGAATTAAACAATAGAAAGAGTTAAAATATCAATACAAGAAATTTAAAATAGAAATAAATCTATATAAAGAGTCCTAATGTAGGAGGAGGAAAAATATTATCCTTGGGGAAAGAGGCGGAGAAGGTTGTTGGGAGGAGGGAGGGGAAAACTGAATAGGGCTAGTCTGGAAAGGCCTGCCGGAAGAGGTTCTGATGACCTTCTTAAAGGCTTCTAGAGTGGTAATGTGGCAGATCTCATCTGGCAGGTTGTTCCAGAGCCTAGGAGCAGCAGCCGAGAAGGTCCTTTGGGTCACTGCTGATAATTTAGTCTTTTTTACTTATAATAGATTCTTCCCAGAGGATCTAAGGGTGTGGGGTGGATTGTATGGGAGGAGGCATTCCCTTAAGTAGTCAGGACCCAAGCCATATAGGGCTTTAAAGGTAATAACCAACACCATATACCTTACCTAGAAACTAATGGGCAGATAATGTAATGACTAGCAACTCCGTTACTGTTACTTTATTGGATGAGTTTCAATCTGTAAGTACTGATGACGTGGACAAGCTCCTTGGAAGCGTGAGGAAAACAACCTGCCCTCTCGATCCATGTCCATCATGGCTGGTTGTCCAGGGAGGGGACGCATTGAAGACATTCCTTAGGGATGTAATCAATGCGTCCCTCAGGGAAGGCACTGTTCCTTCTTGTCTGAAGGAGGCGGCCGTAAAGCCCCTCCTGAAGAAACCTTCCCTTGGTCCCCTGGACCGAAACAACTATAGACCAGTTTCTTTGCTGCCATTTTTAAGCAAGGTGATCAAGAGAGCAGTTGCCTCCCAACTCCAAGCTGTCTTGGATGAAACCGATTATCTCGATCCATTTCAAACCGGCTTCCGGGCAGGATATGGAGTTGAGACTGCCATGGTTGCTCTGACAGATGACCTCCGCTTGAGCATTGATAGGGGTAGTGTGACCCTGCTGGTGCTCTTGGATCTCTCAGCGGCCTTTGACACCATAGATCATGCCATCCTTTTGGACCGGCTGAGAGGGATGGGGATCAGAGGCACCGCCTTACAGTGGTTCCATTCCTTTCTCTCCGGCAGGACCCAAAAGGTGAGGCTCGGGGACAGCTGCTCCTCCAAAATTGAGCTAAGCTGTGGCGTCCTGCAAGGCGCCATTCTGTCCCCAATGCTATTTAATATTTACATGAAGCCGCTGGGTGAGATCATTCGGAGGCATGGAGCTCAGTGTCATCAGTACGCTGATGACACTCAGATATATTTCTCCATGACCAGATCATCTGCTCAGACCTCAGATGGCGTCTCCTCTCTCAATGACTGCCTGGCAGCGGTAATGGATTGGATGAGGGAAAACAGATTGAGACTGAATCCAGACAAAACGGAGGTACTGACAGTCACCGGCCCGAAACCAGGTCTGGGAATACAACTCCCGGTCCTAGATGGAATCACACTATGCTCTGACCCTGTTCGCAGTCTGGGGGTACTCCTAGATTCGTCACTTCACATGACTAGTCAGGTGAATGCGACGGTCAGGAGTGCCTGTTATCAGCTTCGGTTAATACGCCAGCTGCGCCCTTTCCTGGAGATGAGGGATTTGGAAACTGGTACACGCTTTGGTCACCACACGACTAGACTACTGCAACGCGCTCTACATGGGGCTGCCCTTGTACCGAACCCGGAAACTTCAATTGGTTCAAAACATGGCAGCCAGATTAGTCACTGGGACATCTAGGAGAGAACATATAACTCCAGTGCTTAAATCTCTCCACTGGCTGCCAATTAGTTTCCGGGCACAGTACAAGGTGCTGGTTTTAACCTTTAAAGCCCTACATGGCTCGGGCCCATCTTATCTCAGGGACCGCCTCTCCCCGTACGATCCTCCCCGCACACTTCGATCCTCTGGGAGAAACCTACTACAGCCTATCAAGACCAGGCTGGCACAGACCTCCTAGAGGGCCTTTTCTGCGACCGCTCCCAAGCTCTGGAATGGTCTGCCAGATGAGATTTGTCTCATGACATCTTTAGATTGCTTCAAAAAAGCCCTAAAGACGCATCTCTTCCGACAGGCCTTCCCCTGAAATTCCCTATCCCCGGCTTCGGTTCCAGACTTTGATTTCCTGCCTACTCCCATGTTTCTGATCTCCACTTATGACGTGGCTGCATAAGGAAGGGTTAGGATGTAGTTATATGTTTTTAAATAACTGTTTTAATCATTGCTGGTTTAATCTATTTCTAAGGGGTGGGAGGTTTGGAAACGGGTCATGGGATTGTTTTAATCTATGTTTTCTTTTACTTGTACCGCTCCGAGTGTATGTACAGAGGAGCGGGCTATAAATAAACTATTATTATTATTATTATTATTATTATTATTGATTTTAGAACTGGAGAAATGTGGGCTGATTGTGGAGTCCCCGCAACCAGTCTGGCTGCCATGTTCTGAACCAATTGAAGTTTCTGAACTTGGCATAGGGGTAGCCCCATGTAGAGTACGTTGCAGAAGTCAAGCTGGGAGGTTACAAGTGCCTGTACTACTGTTTCAAGGTCACCCGGTTCCAAGAAGGGGCACAGCTGATGTATCAGCTGAAACTGATAGCAGGTGCTCCTGACTGTCGCATCTATCTGAGCTGTCATCTGGAGGGACGAGTCAAGGAGCATCCCCAAGCTGCAGGCACAGTCTTTCAGGAGAAGTGTAACCCCCGTCTAAGACAGGTGCACATATCTCCATTCCCAGTTTTGGGGTCCCTATAACAAGTACTTCCATCTTACCTGGATTCAGCTTGAGTTGGTTTTCCATCATCCAGTCCATAACTGCCCCAAGGCAGGTGTTCAGAGGTGAGATGCCATCCTTTGTCACCGAGTCAATCAGAGACATAGAGAAGTATATTTGGGTGTCATCAGCGTACTGATAATACCCTGCCCCATGTTTCCAGATAATCTCACCCAATGGCCTTGAGGGACGTCTGACTTGAGCTCCTTCTTGGCCAAGCAGCTGTCCCCCAGTGGAACCTACCCAAGATCAGACTGAAGAAAAATGTAGTCGAACAGTCTGTTCACAAACTGGCCAGCAAGATGCCCATGGAAAGAATAAGCAAAAAAGCAGATTTATGCTCTTGTTCCCCAGCAGCTGGCAGGCATACTTCCTCTAATACTGGAGGTAATATATATTCAGTTCTTTGTGTTTTTATCACTGCCTTTTCTAATTTAGCATTGTACCTGAATTCTGCATATGTGATTCATACATTTCCTTGATCATTCAAGGAATAGTATAAACATAATTTATTTTAGAGAAATGCAGAAATACACTATTTCTATTGTTGCTTACATTTCGGTTTATTCAGTTTTCAAACTTTTTATGTTATGATCCCCTGGATTAAATATATGTTGACAGAGGTCTTTAATAAACTGTGTGAAATACCCATAAGAAATTTTCTAACATAACAGATATTCTATTATAGCAAATGTTACACACAGGAATAGATTGCCTCCTGGAGAAGAAACATGACAACTGAATTTCATGAGCAGGTCAATAAAGTCACCAAGATACATAAATATAAAACCCTAGCAATTTAGTAAGGGCATCTATTATAGTTTTCATTACTCAAATAAGGAAATCACTTTCAACTCTCATTAATGAAAACATAATTCATAACAAGAAATCTGTCTCGTCTAATGGACAGTCATCCTACACTCTTCCTTTTTCTGCTTCCCTCCCACATAATACCCCGACAACTGGGATGCCAGAGCTATAACACAATCATATCACCAAAATTACTCACTCGAAATACATTTCCTTACCAAAAAAAAAAAAAAAAATCTATCTCAGATATATGCAATGCACTTCCATAGGTCGAAGGACCGATCTTATCCGTGAATTAGTCCTTTCACTTTTTAACGAATAAGGATAATTTCCAAAGGTAAGAATAAGAATACTATATGTAAACTGTTATGGGTTCTCATATATATATATATATATATATATATATAACTTAATCTTACTGTTATCTACCTTGAAACTCCCAAAGTATTTCAGTCCAGGGAAAAACATGGGAGATAAGTTAAATAGATTAATAAAATAATTCGGTACCAAGGGGGCAAGGTGGTGCAATGTGTTTAAGAACTTCATCTAAAGCCAGTTGTCTCATTAGAAATTAACATTTATAAAAATTCAAAAATAATGATATTATACCGCATCATTCATTAAGTATCAACATTATTTCATAAATCATTTGGAAATTAGGGGCCCATAAACCTGACCATTACATATATGGCATGTTGTGACAGAAAGTAGCCTATACACGTATTTCTCTTTCTCCAGGAAAGCCATCAAGAAGGACTTTCATTGTAATGTAAACTAAGCAATATTTTCTTCACTTGTCCAAACAGGGATCACAGGTTTTAAACAAACCACTTAACCATGATTTTCTTAAACTAGGCATTGTTTCAACAAACCATGATCATAGTCCAGTTAAGCTACATTTTAAATTTAATACAGTAGTTCATTTACAGGCATCAGAAGGTGTTGCAGAAAATTGTTACTTTCAATTTCTTTGCAACTGAGCTGTCATTTGAGGTGGCAAAAACATGCAAACCCAAAATTAGTTTTACACTGTATTGGTTACATAGCATATTTTGTTATGCAATTATGCCACAGGACTGAGGAATAGGTTATGTAACAAGAACTACAAGAAGGTGTTGAAAAGATCTTGGCCTGACCCATTTCCAAAAATCTGAGCATAATTTTGTCTGGGCTTTGGCCTTTGGGTGGGGAGGGCTCTCCACCTGCCTGGAGGCTCTTTTTTGGCCACTCATGGTGGTTGGGTCACACTCTCTCAGCCATTCCTCTCTCATCCTGGGTTGTTGATGGGGGCACATTTTGCAATGGCTGCAGGGCAGGGTTGTTGTTGAATGCATTGTTTGGCTCCCGGCCAGAGTACTGTACCTGTTTTGGCCCTCCCACCTTGCTGGGACTGTGCTGTCTTCCTGCTGGTGTCCTTGGCTTGTTTCGGCCCTTGTTTTTTGGCCAGTAGGCTGCTCTGCCCTGTGGCTTGATCATGGCAGGCTTTTTTCTTCCTACCTGCGGCGCCCGGCCACTGGGATGCAACATTTAGAATGAGTGTCCGGGCTCTCTTGTCTGGGGATGGCTTGTAGGTGGTCCTAGCTTTCCTGTTCGAGGGCTCATAGCAAAAATGGCGTTTTCACACCATTTCGCAAGATGACATTTTTTCACACCATTTCATGTTGTCGGTTTGAAATCAAATTGGATGGCTGCCATCTTGTAGGCTGTTTTGTGGCCGCCATTTTATGCAAGTCGATTGTACACAAGGAATATTAATTTATTTATTCATTAAATAAGAATAAGGAAAAGTTATTTTGTTCTTATTGTAGTCTAGATTGCTTGCACTAGTGGGCACTAGTGGGCCATCCGCGCCCTAATTGGATCAACTCTGGTATGATCTCAAAAGCTAAACAGGGTTGGCCATAGTCAGAATTTGGATGGGAGTTTTTTCATGCTATTGTTTGTTTCTTTCAGTTTCAGGATAATGCCACCTAAAAGAGTTGCCAATAAGGACAAGGGGAAAGCTCCAGCTTACAAGACATCTGTGAAGAGGCTGTTTCCGACATAGTCTGATTTGTCTGATGAGGACAATGAAGTGTTGGCCAGGATGGTCATTGTCAGGGACAGCCAGGTGGAGGACATGGAGGATTCTGAGGAAGAGTATGCTGGGTCAGGTCCTAGCATGGTGCTGCCAGATCCTGGAGACTTGGGTGAACCTGGACCTAGTTCTATGGGACACAGTGAGGCACAGCCCCTACCTCAGCAGCCTGGGGTCTCCTCAGAAGAAAGCCTTTCCCCAGCAGAGGTTGCAGGCCTGGAAGAGACACAGGAGCAAGAGACAGAAATCCCTTCCTTTGCTCAAAGGAGAGCAGATCGGGAGGGGCTGAGACGCTCTCGGAGATTGCTAGAGAAAGCTAAGTTGAAACAGCTGTGAGGGGAGGAGCTGGGGCCTATATAAGAGATCAGGGAAGACAAACTTTTGTCAAAGCTTATCTTGGTTTACCGGCGAAAGCTCTTGACTCTCGGCTTGACTTCAGATTACTCATTACCTGCGACCTTCGGAACGGCTTTGGAATCTCTGTCTGTGATAACCCTCGACCTTGGAACACTCATTGAATTTGCCTTTTGCCTTGTGGACTTTGTATTTGACAACGGCCAGCAATTACTGGTATTTTGTTTCCATTATAATTGTGTTTTATTAAAGACTCCTTTATCAGCCATGTGTTGGCAGCTTTCCCGGACAGACATTCTGGCCAAGCTGGACAAACTTGAGAAGCTGCATGCCCAGCAAGATAAATAAAGGGATAATGTCAGGTTACATGATGACATGTTTAATCCCATAGTTCTTTCTTGTTTAGAGAGGTTCATGAAGAGGGGTTACCTTCCACACCATCTGCATGCAGGATACTGTGACGGAGGCTAATGCTGGGGTTTTGGGGACTCTCTCAAATCTACCAGTTTTGGCCGGCCTTCAGGTATGATTAACCCTACCTATTCCACTCAGCAAGCATATGATCATGATTGGGGCAGACTTGGGGAGTATGGGGTTCGGCCTGGGGCCAAGCTCTGCCAAGCCAATTGTTGTTGGGGGCTGGGACACAGGCTGTTGGATTATCCTCATTGCCAGGCAATACACCTGGTTCCTTGAAGTTGCAAGGACCAATGTGGGCATCCCAGAATACCCTATTTGTCCAGGCCACTTCCCAGGCTGCCATGCCAGCACCCCCATTACTTTTTATAGGTTAGTTCCCACCACCTGTGGTGGGAACTGCGCCATATCCAGCTATTCTAGGGGGCAGCTAGATTCGGTCATAAGCGAACACCTCACCCCAGCTAAGTTAGATAAGATACTGAAAGAAGAATTCATGGACATATTTTCCCTGTTCTATAGAAAGGTGGAGAAGAAAGAGTGGCAAAATATGTATGAGTAAGAGAGGGATAAAGTTTGTAAAAGAAACGTAGACAGGACCTGACGTAATTGGCTATCAGGCATGTTCATCTACACAGGGGTTATTTCTTGGATCCAGCCAGCCAGAGCTTATGCCCTGATACGTTATATGGACATTATGCACAGGGCATCCTCTGGTTTTGTGGATTCCCTCTGGATACAATATGTTGAAGCCTTCAGGATGTAGGTTGCCAATACCCCATTGCTCTGTTGGGATCCGGTTCATCCACAGTTGTGAATGCATTTGGTGAATCCTGTACAGCCCATAATGGGCTGTACAGGTCACATAATGGGGACACTGTGCAAAAGTCTCAGCCGCCTTTGGTGATGACAGGCCAATTGACATCATCTGATCAATCCAAAATACATTGTGATTTCAGGCTTCACAGTACCTGTAATAGGAAGGTGTGCAAATTTAAGCATGAGTGCTCCATTTGTAGGGGGTCACATTTATTTTGCCACTGCCCCAAGGCTAAGACTTCAAGTGCCTTTATAGAGATCCCTCTGATAAGAAGGGACCTGGAGCCCCTGCAGCCTCAGTCTGAAAAGAGGCCCAGCCCATTAAATTTGACTATTTGGCTAAGTTCCTGTTTATTTATCACAAGAGACGGGTGGCCAATTATTTGTATGATGGATTAAATATGGTTTCTGCATTCCCTTTGGTGGGCAAAGAATCCCCTTTTATAGTTTTTTGTGGAGCTTTGTGGCCATGTTCTAGAAGAGTTCCTTTCTGACGTTTCACCAGCATCTGTGGCTGGCGTCTTCAGAGAATCCCCTTTTATTCAAAAAATTTGAGATCAGTCTGTGGTGTCGAAGACATTGTCTGGGAAAAGATTCTAAAAGGTCATGAAGGTCAGGTTGTGGGTCCTTCCCTCCCCCTCCCCAGTGCCAAATTTTAGGGTTTCACCACTGGGAATTTTTCCCAAGAAGGCTTCTGGGGAATTTAGGTTAATACAACATCTATCCTTTCCTCACAGAGGATCAGTTAATAATGCTATATTCCAGGAGCTCTGCATGGTGAAATATACATCTTTTGATTCTTCTTTGGCCATGTTGCGCAGCAGGACACAGCTGCTGAACTTGCCAAATGCGACATCAAGTCAGCATTTTGGTTACTGCCTGTTCACCCCTATGATTTTGAGTTGCTGAGGTTTTCTTTTGAAGGTGAATTCTCCATGGACTTCCAATGGATTTGTCTGCTTCCTCTCAGCTTTTGAAACTTTTAGTGCCTTTTTGGAATGGGCCATTAAGCTTCAGCCTGGGCTGCAAGGTGTGGTCCATTACCTGGACAATTTTCTGTTCATCAGCTGGGAAGGGACCGAGCAGTGTGCTTTTCTCATGCAGCAATTTGCTTTACTTACTGACAATCTGGGAGTTCCATTAGCTCATGAGAAGATGGAGGGCCCAGCCACCTGTCTCAAATTCTTCTGGATAGAAATTTACACAATTCAGCAGTGCTCCAAGCTGCCACTGGACAGGCTGACACAAATTAAAGACTGCATGGTGGTGTTTTTGCTAGGGACACTGGAGATATCCCGGGGAATAATAATAATATAATAATATCCCACCTCTCCCTTTGGATCGAGGCAGGTAACAAATAATACATAAATAAAATACATAAATTATATACTTAATAAAATATATTATTCCCTTATCCACAATGTTAAAACAAAATATAAATATAAACAACATACTATAAAATACAGATAAAATCACATTAAAAGAGGTATAACTAGAGGGAGACATCTTAAGGCAGGCATCGACAATCCATATCAGTGGGACTGGGGCAGAAAGTCAAGTAAGATTGGCAATGTGTTAGATCTCTTCTGACAGACCATTCCGTAACTGGAATATTTATAATTGGGATTGGCTTTATAAATCATGAGCAGTTGGTTATACAAAAGCTGTCAACAAAATGGATGCCAAAATGTTTGAATGCTGACCAGAAATGCAATCAAGTGCATACCTACAGGGTTTTTTGAATGACTTGTCACCAATGATGATCATCACTGTGATCTGTAGACCAAACAATTGTCCTTGTAGTGGTGGTACTTGGATTCTCCACAATTGAAGAAATTCAAGACTCATAGGCAAGCAGGATTTTTTTGTTTTGGAATGTGGAAGGTATTTTGATGACTATCTTCAGAAGGGCTAAACAGTTAATAAAGAATACTACACTAACTTCCACAACTGGCATCCACAGGTTTTTGTTGTGTGTTTTTTTTTATGGTGGGTTTTTCGGCTTATGTGGCTGTGTTCTGGAAGAGTTTATTCTTTAGATTCCAGCCATAGATGCTGACAAAACGTCAAGAATAAACTCTTCCAGAACATGGTCACATAGCCCCCCAAACCCACAAAAAACTACTCTAACTTGCTGTGCTGATTAAAGAAGGCATTGAAGGAAAAACAGTGAGGTGAGTTGTGGAAAATTGTTACCCTTTTGTAGGACAATGGACTGGCAATACAATGGATATTTTGAAGAATCTGGGGTGTGAGTGCACAGACCATCCACCTGACTCTCCACTTTGGCCCAAAACACAAATAAAGTGGCTTCCAATCGCTTTTGGGGTGTTATGGTTACATCATACACACCCCCAAAGCAGCCAGAAGCTGTGCCAAAGCTGCACTCCTAGCAAAAAAAAAAAGGAGTTGATTTGGATTGATTCCTGGCAGGTGCAGTCCCTGTGGTTGTGGCCCGATTGCAGCTGAAGCAGCCGGAGGGAACTCCTACGGGGCCATCTACCTCCTCTATCTCTTTTCGGCTAAAAACATGGAGGAGGAATAAAACTGTGGGTGTACTGAGATTTTTTTTTGGGGGGGGGGCTCTTAGGAACTATAAAATGGAGACATAATTTTTCCCACCCCTGCTATAAACTATGGTTCAGTATTATAAATGGTAAGGCCAGTTTCTAAATTGACCCCATTGTTAAATATAAAATATTTACTTTGCAAAAAGTTGATCTTGCTCAACATTCTACTACATCTATTGCTCAACATTCATCTATCCATTTACATCACTTATATATAATCAAATAACTTTGAGTACATAACAGTTACAATATTTTTTATGTTTTTTACCATAATAATTACGAACCTGTGGCTGACAAGGGAAATAGTTAACTTCTAACTGCTTAACAGTCTTTAAAGTAACCGTGCAATGATATGGCCCCACATTCTCACCTTCTCTTAAATTGTAGTCTTTAAAGGAGGGGGGGGCACTTTCAGAGATGAAAGAAGAGAAGTGGAGGGAAAACACACAAGCCTAAGGATATGTGTGACTTGACACATGTAATGCATGGAAGGCAAAGTGTGACTCTTCAGATGCTTTTGAACTGCAACTCCCATCAGCCCTATCCAACATAGTCAATGGTAAGCTGCAGTCCAGATATGATAGCTTCTAATTATATTGGAATCAATTTGAGGTTGTTATTGTTGTTGTTGTTGTGTGCCCTCAAGAACACTGGTGGTGCAGTGGCTAAATGCCTGTACTGCACGAACTATAAGGTGGTGAGTTCAATACCAGCCAGGGCTCAGGCTCAACTCAGGCTTGCATCCTTCCAATGTTGCTAAAATGAGTACCCAATTGTTGGGGGCAATTTGCTTACACATTGTAAAACCACTTAGGGAGTACTTAATGGCACTGATAAGTGGTATAGAATGTATTTGCTATTGCTATTGCTAAATGCTCAAATGACTGCATCATGCTGGTTCTCGAAACTGCTGTCCCAGATGGTAGGACGAGGTCTAATGGTTTGAAGTACAGAAAAATAACATCTTTTGGTTGAACATTGGAAGGGATTTCTTGACAGTAAGAGTGATTTGTGAATATAATCAATGGCCTAGAGCAGTTGTATGGTCTTTTTCTCTTTCAAAGAGAGGCTGGACAGCTACCTGCTAGGGATGCTTTAGCTGGAGATACAGCATTCAGCAGGGGGTTGGACACAGTGTCCCATAATTACCTTTCTAATCATATGATTCTATGAATAAGTTTGAGGAGCCTGTCCTAATTAGACTATCCATGTTGAATAGCATATATTTCATCTTGGTCTGAAGTATTAGGATCCAACTTTTTATAAAAATCTAATTTCAAGGACACTAAGAGGTTACAACAATGATTTATGGTTTATCTTTTTGTGATAGGATGTCTTAACTTTCCTGTATTTAAACAGATCACTTTACAAGGTGGTCCAAGAGAAAACCAATGAAATGGAAACACCTCTGAAGTCATGATTCACTGGTGCACTATGAATAAGCAAGACAAGCAGTGGGAGCTCAATGGCACTTTGTGTAAGGAGCAATGAATAAGGCAGAACATTGTAGAATGATTCACATTTTCAAAAGTCATTTTAATGTCAAGTGTTTCCACAATCTGTATCTGAAAAAGAATATCATGGATAATAAAAGCACTGTAGATAATGTGGAGAAAATAGCAGGGCTAGTAAGCTATTTTCTTCAGTCATTTTACTGCAAGAGCCAGTGCATGAGAAGAATCAAAAAGCAAATCAATAGGTAGACAGGTTTATATATATTTATTTTAGGGAGGCTTATGTGCAAGGAGCTAATAGGCAAAGACTTTCAGAATATGTGGCAGTGGGTCATGTCAGAGCTTTGTGGAATATTCTCAGCTAGAGCTTGTGAGACAAATTGCTAAGAAAACAAGTTTATGAAAGGCAATGCTCAGATTTATATATATTCTGCAAAATACCCTCCTATGTCAATTTAACAGCATTTGTGTTTTCTTCAGAGCTGAGATTATGAAAAAAAAAAGGATTTTTTTTTCCTGTGCACCATTCTCACTTGAAGGTACAAATTCTAGTAGCCAGTGACACCATAATTTTGCCCAAAGTCAAATTCAGTAGGGATTAGATTATTGCCATAGTGTTGAGGAGACGGATGGATTTACCTTAGGCAAAATAATGAAGAATTTCAAAAGAAGTCAAATGTTAATAACAAAACTAGTAACATTTTGAGCCTTTTACAGGAGCTATTCTATTTTTGTGTCAAGGACTGTGGTTCTGTTCTCCGAAAATGGCACAGAATGGTATTGAAAAACATTTCAGGAAAGATTAAAAGAAATCTTTCCTTTAAAAAATATTAAGCATAAGTGGATCTCTGACAATAACACACACACACACACACACACAGAGAGAGAGAGAGAGAGAGAGAGAGAGAGAGAGAACAATCTTAAATGAACCTAGAGCATTATTAAGATCTGAATTAACTGATAATTCAAAAGCTTTTAAATGTTTGCTTTGCAGTCTCAAATAGAAATTTCATAAAGGATGTTATAATTCTCATGGTCTGTGGGCTCATCAAAGTGAGGTGATAGGAATGGTAGTTTTCCTGTGATATGGGAATCAGTGTAGTGTGATGGACATATGTGTCTTATGAATGAATTTGGTCATCATGTGGATATTTTTTTAAAAAAATGAAAAAGAAAACTATAAACTAAAACAACAAATACCACAACATTTGTCAACCCCTGACACATTTGCCCTGTTTAGAAGAGACCTGAGAATTCTGTTTTGGATTCTCCAAGTTCCAGAACATTTCTTGTTTCCAACAAGAATACAGTGCACCTAGTGCTTTTTGGGACATTTTTTTCTGCAATTTGTGCAAAGGTCTCATCACAGAACTAGTGTTTGTTTAGCCAAACAGACTCACACAGCCACCACAACCACCAGAAGATGGGATGTCTGATCAAAAACATGCAAACAACCTGTTCAGTTCAAGTGCTGTTTAATAGTCTAGGCAAAAGGGCACTAGTTTGCACAGTTTAAAATTTGTAGTTTTACATACGTAAGCAAACATCCATTTGTAAGCAATGCAAAATCTTTGCAATAAGACCCACAACTCCCAACACATTATTTCATAGTTAGGATATTTTCTTTTCTTTTCTCCCTCACTCTCCCTCTTTCATTGCAGAAGGATGAACAAAAGCAGGATTTCCATCCTGGCCAAGAACCACATCAAAAATTCCAAGTGTGAAAACTTAAGAATAAATGTCTCTTAAATCTAACATTATTCTCACACTGTAGCACTAGCATACAAAATACATTGATTCATACTTTCAGTATTACTACAAGTAGAATAGACAAGTTGCAAGAGCAGCACATGACTTCAGTAATATGAAAGCTGCATGTTTTGTGCCAGTTTCAATCAAATCATATGTAGAATGGTGCATATGTTCAGGACAGGAATTTGAGAAATTGTATTATGAAACAGGTTTTACTATTGCAAAGTAAACCTATACTAAATCATAATTTGCAATGTCAAACCTTTATGAAACTTGAATATTTTATGTTATTCTGGAAACACACTATTCAGGATTGACTGAAGCATGTGGCATAGTCTACTTTATTTTTAACTTAAAGAAAAAGAAAATACTTCCAACTGCTTAGTGTCCAACCACAATCTGAAAGAGTACATGCTGATTGGAACAAGATAGCAACTGATAAAATTGATGAAATAATTGTTTCCTCTGCAGTATAATGTGAAAATTATATTAAAAGCCTTTTCAGACAAAGCAAAATTGCATTGTTTATCTTGCCATCAATACACTGGACTTCAACAGAAAGGACATTTAGTGAAAATTATAGTATAATTTAGTTTTTAAAAGCTAACAATGGAATGATGGCCCTCTACTTATTCCAAAAGCTTTTTCAAATGCTCCCCACATAGTATCAATCACTCATAAAATTCTATCAGGAAAAACTGAGTAATTGGTTGTTGGAGAACCTCTCTATATCAAAATTTCTAAGCATGTTATTGAAATGAATCAGAATAGAGCAGAACCACAGGTTGATAACATATTTGTGTCACTCTTAAAACAAGGGTAGTTTAGGACTTCCAAGGCTCAGGCAAAATTTGAGTAGAGAGCATTTGCTAGGTTTCCCTAATTTTGTAATTTGTAAATTTGTACATTCATGATCCCCTGTTCCCCATCTGGGGTCCATGCATATACCTAGGTATAATCACAAAAACATGTAGCAAATTATACTGAAAATCATCTCACATGTGTTGTTGGTTGCATCCACACTGCAGAATTAATGTGGTTTAACACTGCTCTAACTGCTATGGCTGAATGCTATACAATTCTGGGACTTGTAATTTTGTGAGATATTTAGGATTCTCTGTCAAAGTGCTCTGGTGCTACAATAAACTGTACATCCCAGGAACTCCCTCCTCTGGGCAAGCTCTAACTAATCAACATACTTTTTGAATAGTGGTGCCCAGAAGTGGACATAGTATTCCAGGTGAGACCTGACCAAAGCAGAATAGAGTGGCACTATTACTTCCCTTTATCTAGACACTATGCATCTATTTATACAGACTAGAATCACATTGACCTTTTTAGCTGCTACATCACACTGTTGACTCATGTTCACTTGTGGCCTACTATGACTCCTAGATCCCCTTCACACGTAGTCTTGTTAAGACCCCAGACACAGCAAACCCTGGAGACAAGAACAGCCAATCACAGAGCCCCAGGTTTCCAGCCAATGGGGAGCTGGCTGGGCAGGGCTATATAAGAGCCGGAGCAGAGAGAGAAAGGGGGTGATTTAGATGGAATTTTGAGGGGAAGAGACACATCAGAGGGAGGGTGTGCTCTCTAGGTTCCTGACTGGGACAGGTGTAGGTTAGGTTTTAGGCCAGACAGGGTATGTAGAGTCCAGGAAAGGGACTGATTAGGCTTTAGGTTGTAAGCCAGTTGATTTAAACTGAAAGTATTTGGCAGTTTGCTTGAGAGCTGAAGTATTGTGTCTATGTAACTGGGGTAACGTAACTAAGAAGAAAGAAATACAAAAGCCTTGAAAGTAATTTACTGACTACTTTGATGTTTGTTAATAAACTTCAGTATTATTTTATTATCATTTGGCTTCTGTGAAATATTGTGGCATGCTACTAGAGATAACAAAGCCTCAGAAAAGATAGGCAGTGGTGGAGAAGATCACCACAGAAGTATTTTGGTGGCAGAGGTGGGATGAAAAGGCCCAGGGTGCTGTCATCATAGAAATTTGGTGGTTCACCACACTCATGTTCACTTGTGGCCTACTATGACTCCTAGATCCCCTTCACACGTAGTCTTGTTAAGCCAAGTGTCCCCCATCCTATTTCTCTGTATTTCATTTTTCCACCCTAAGTGCCATATCTTACAATTCTCTATGTTGAAATTCATTTTGTTAGCTTTGTAAGCCCATCTTAATAACCTATTTAGGTCTTCTTGAATTTTGATCCTGCCCTCTAGGGTATTAGCTGCTTTTCCTAATTTGTTGTAATCTGCAAATTTCATAAGGATGTGTTCTATTCTGTCATTCAACTAATTGAATATGATGTTGAATAGCATTGGGCCAAGGACAGAACCCTATGGCACTCCACTGGTCACTTCCTTCCATGATGAACAGAAGCCATTGCTGATCACAGTTTGGGTTTGGCCAGTCAACCAATTACAAATCCATGTAACAGTTGCCTTGTCTAACCCACATTTTACTAGTTTGTTTGCAAGAATGGTAATTTGATCAAAAAAGGAGATCAGATTTGTCTGGCATGACTTGTTTCTCAGAAACCCATGTTGACTTTTTGTGATAATGACATTGCTTTCTAAGTGTTCACAGATTCTCTGTTTAATGATCTGCTCTTGAATCTTTGTTGTTCTTGATGTCTGACTAACTGGAAAATAATGGTTGGGAACTTCTTTTTTTCCCCTTTTTGAAGATGGGGACAATGTTTGCTGTCTTCCTGTCTGCTGGGACTACTCCTATTCTCCAGGAGTTCTCAAAACTTATTGCCAATGGCTCTGAGATTACATTTGTCAATTCTTTTAATACCTTTGGATGTAGTTCTTCTAGTCATGCACACTTAAATTCATTTAGATTAACATGGTATTCCTGTACTTCTTCTTTACTTATTCTGTGCTGCATTTCTCCTATTGTGTCCTCTGCTCCATTTTCCTCAGGTTGAGCACCTTTTTCCTTTTCTGAGAAGTCTTAGGCAAAGAAGGTGTTGAGTAATTCTGCCTTTTCTATGTTCCCTGTTAGCATTTCTCCATCTTCTCCAGGCGGTGGCCCTACCATTTCTTTCCTGTTCCTTTTGCTACAGACATAACCAGAAAAGCTCTTTTTATTGTTCTTTACCTATCTTGTAAGCTTGAGCTCATTCTATGCTTTTGCTTTCCTGACTTTCCTTTTACATGTGCTGGCTGTTTGTTTGAATTCCTCCTTGGTTATCCTCCCTTTTCCCATTTCTTATACATGCTCCATTTAAAACTTAGCTCCTTAGTCATCCATCCCAGTTTCTTGAGACATCTCCCATTTTTCCTTCTTGATGGAACAATTTGAAATTGTGCCTCCAGTATTTCCCTTTTGAGAAACTCCCATCCATCCTGAACTCCTTCTCTTTTAGTATTCCTGACCATGGGAAAAACCCCAGTATCTCCCTAAGTTTACTGAAATCAGCTCTCCTAAAGTCTAGAATGCATGTCTGACTATGCCTAGCTTTTCCTTTCCACTGTATAACAAACTCCAAGAGAACATGGTCATTCCCACCTAATGATCACACCACTTGCACCCTATTAACTAGGTCATCCTTGTTGGCTAGGATCAGATCTAAAATAGCTGATTCCCTGGTTGCCTCTTCCACCCTTTGGACAATGAAATTATCTTCCAGGAAAGTAACAAATTTGCTAGACCTTGAAGTTTTGGCTGAGTTTGACTTCCAGCAAATATCAGGATAGTTGAAGTTACTATTGCATCTCTCCTTTCTGAGTTTGTGGTTATCTTTTATAGAAAGGCATCATACAATTCCTCAGTCTAACTTGGGGGTCTGTAGTAGACTCCTACAGTAACATCCCTGTTGTTTTCCCCCACTTTCATTTTTATCCAGATGCCCTCCGCCTGGCTTCCAAGATTTAAGTCCTGGATCTCTTCACAGATGTAGACATCCCTGACATATAATGCTATTCCTCCTCCTTTCTTGTTTGGCCTGTTTCTCTTTAAAAGGTTATACCCCGCTATTACTACATTCCAATAATGAGACTCATCCCACCAGGTTTCAGTGATGCCTATTATATCGTATTTGCTTTGTTGTGCTAGGAGTTCAAGTTTATCTTGCTCATTTCCCATTCTCTGTGCATTAGTATAGAAACATTGAAAACCATGGGTTCTTCCTCTTAGCTGCCTGTGTAAAGTTTTCTCCCTCCAACTGCTGTGTCCCCATACCATTTGCCTCTATAACCATTTCACTATTATTGCCAGCCTTTGGTGAACTCCTGCCTTCCAAAGTACTGTCTCCCTCCCCAGCATTACTGAGTTTAAAGTCCTCCTGATCAAAGTTTTGAGACTAATAGCAAAAAAGTTTCTGCCAGCTGGCATGAAGTCCCCCCTCATGGAAATGCAGATGGTTGCAGAAATAGGTGAGGAATTAGAAACTGATAATGAAAGCAGGAGGATTCTACTTCTAGAAGTATCATTATTGTTGTTGTTGTTAACTTTTATTTATATAGCACTGTAAATTTACACAGCACTGTACATACAATCATTTAATTAGATGGTTCCCTGCACTCATGCTTACAATCTAAAGAGACAAGATACAGAAGGAGAAGGGAATGGTGGTGGAGAAAAGGATCAAATCCAGCAGTTCTTAACTCCCTCTGAGGCCTGGACCAAGGCGGAGGGACTGGAGGGAGAGCTCGGCTTCTTAACACATAATTAAGGGTGCAGCATCCTAAGTATCAGAAATTATTTGATACCCAACCATGAAATAAAGAGACCAGACATGTAAATTTGATGAATAAAGGGCAATTGTTGACCTATATTCTATTTAATGCTAAGCTCTTGAACTTTAGCCTTAAACTTCAAAACTCTTGAGAAAATTGATTAAAGTGAAAAGCCTGGTGCAGGTCCAGCTGAAACCAGGTGTCAGTCCTAGACCTCCTCTTCAGCCTTCCCTTTGGGCACAAACACTGGACCCTGAGGTAAATCCAGTTATTCAGATTGCATCCTCAGCCAGTCGTAGGAAGGTAAACATAAGGCACTTTCCCCCAAACTCCCTTGAGTTTGTAAGGTTGAGCAAAAGCCCCATGGCTACCCCAAAGGCAGGCAGAAAAGGCAGGTAGCTGCTGGGAAGTAAAGCCTGGGCTGGGAGCAGCAATAGGCAAATCATCAGCTCATAGTCTGGACTGCCAGGAGAGCAAGGACCAAGTGTGTGTTGGGAGGGGGCAGCCAACGAGGCAAACACCCCCAATGTGCAGCCCATACAAACAAAACAAACAAACAGCTTCATTTATATACAGCTTCATACCGCCTAAAGAGTGTCTAAGCAGTTTACAACTGTAAGCTACTTGCCTCAACAATCTGGGTACTCATTTTAGCAACCTTGGAAGGATGCAAGCCTGAGTTGAACTTGAGCCCTTTTGCTGGTCTCGAACTCACAACCTTATGGTTGACCAAGCCAGTCACGCTGCACCCAAACATACCCCCCAAGGAAAGCCAATGAAATAGCAAACTCAGACAAGGGAACTTAGCCACACAAGTTTAATGGTGACTCCACTTTGGTGAAAAGAGGAAGGACAGGGAGTGGTTTGCTGTTAAATACTGACTCCACCCCCCCATGTGCCCAAGCTTGGCCCATTGGGCCTTGCTTATTTTTGAAAGTTCTGGTCTCACATCATGAAGAATATCAAAGCCCTCCCCCCTCCCCATGGCTCTGACTTTTGTCCTCATGTGAATTACCTAATGAACTCAAACCAGAGCAGTTACTTCCCTCCAGCCATGGCACATACTATTTTCAAACTGTATAGGGAAAATCCTGATGTGAAGAGGCAAACATTTGTTTGTTTCAACAATCTAATTGTTTTTACAAGTGTTGGTAGATTCATCTAGAATGGTATTTACTATTTGTGCCCTGTTAGTCTCAGTGAAGAAATGGGGAGAGGGGATTTATTTCTGTCCATAAAGGGAAAGCTGCAATTTTATATTGCATTTTGCCTTAATTTAGAAGGAAACAGAATCTTTAAGTAAGGCAATAATGTTTATTGAGTGTGTTTCTTGGTTTACAATAGAGAGAATTCAATGCTTTTATGCACAAGGCTGTATAATAGTATGAGTGTCTGGATTTTTTCTCATCTTTGTTTTTTCAATTAGGATTTTAAGACACTATTGATGATTGTAGATACTTGCAGTCAGTAGGTTATGCAAGATGTGTAATTAATGGAGTTAACAATTCATTACTGAGCTACATATTTTGATAAATATTGTACATTCTGCTATGTAGAACACATAAAGTTGTTATGGGTGTGTGTGTGTCTTCCTTTAATTACAATCTGCCTTCTGTATCCATGAATTCTGCATCCATGGATTCAACTATTCATAGCATGGGGGGAAAAATTAATCCCAAAAACAAACCTTAATTTTACCATTTCATATAAGGGACATTATTTTACTATGTCATTGTATTTAATGGGACTTGAGGATACATGGATTTTGGTATCTACAAGAGGTCCTGGAACTAAATCTAAGTGACCACATACACACTCACATTTTTTGTCCTGAGGAAATCTGGGTCTCCTCAGCATGATTGAATCTCTCCTTGGTATTTTACCCCTATTACTGTTCACACGGGGGGGTGGGGGGGGGAGGAGGAGGAAGGAGGAGGAGGAAGAGAAAGAGAAAGAGGAGGAGGGAGGCAGTGGCATTGGGCATGGCAGTGGCATTGGGTGTGAGAAGAAGAGGAGGAGGCAGGAGGAAGGAGGAGGAGAAGGGAGGACTGCACTTCAAACTGGGTCCTGTGCGATCCAGATAGATCTGGTAGTGTGTTCTCACTACCGAAGATCCAGATAATTGTGGGACCCACCAAAAGATATGGTGAGGGATCCAGTGCTAAATGTACTGGGTGAAGTAGGTGTTCTCTCTCACACACACACACGCACACGCACACACACACACACGGCAAACTTCACCGAGTGCAGTTGAGCCCAATATGAACTCCACCAAAATAACCTGGATTCAACACCAGGTCATTTTGTAGTGTGAGTGGCCCCCTTTGGACCCACTATACCATGGACCCACTGTAAGTGGAAAAGATGGATTGGATTAAATTCCAGTCCAGGGCTGACTTAGTCTTATGGCAGATTCAGACAATACACAAAAGCAGGATAAAGACTATGTGAATCTCATCCCATTCTTGAGCCTAGTTTATGTGCTCCAAAGGACCAGATTTTTTGTCCACATGAATATGAGTTGTATCTGCATCCTGAAATCCCATATTTCTTATATGTATTTCCTTTAGAGTGATTATCCTACTTTCCCAAAGATAAGCTTTGGGTGCTTAGTATTAAAAAAACAAGTCCAAATTTGAATCCTTGTTTATTAAGCCATATTTATGGTCTTTAATTAAGATTTCCACCTTTTTTTCCTTTTAAAAGGCTGCTAATTTTGAACAGATATATCACAGGTAGATAAACCATGTTTCTCCCTATGGGGTTTAGCTGAGGCAAATAATGGAGAAATTCAATGCATATCAATTCGAATTCGGGGGGGGGGGGGGATTTCAGAGCAAATATAGTTACACCCATACCTATTTAAAAGTAATACATGCACAACAGAAAAAGTAAATAATAAAATGGATCCCAAAACAATAACAGGAGTAGCAATTAATATTTATGTTCAGCAGACAACAAAGCAGATGATACTAAACAGAGGCAAAAGCTGACTGAAATAAAATGATTTCAACTAGAGAACTAAGCATCTGTGATGAGTAAGATGTTCCAATATTGTGGGCACAACTGATTAGGCCCTTCTTCATGTTTCTGTCAATCACATTTGATATGATGGTAAGACATATAAGAAGTTTTCTCCTTCTAAACTCACTAGAGTCAGCTGAAGAGATAGCAGGCTGCACATATCTGAGAATCAGTTCCATACATATCTGAGAATCAGTTCCTTTACACTCAATAGAACTTATATCTGAATAGATATAAGGGTTTTAAAGCTTTAATACATATCCAATTATGTGTCAATGTCACTGAACTGGGACTTGTAAGCGCAGGTGTATAGGGTTGCACTATACAATATAATTAGATTCTTAGTCTAGTTTATTTGTGTTTAACCAACATTCAATTTAAAAGGCTCATGGTATTCCTGAGAAGATGAAGTTTTACTTGCCAAGAATCCTAAAACAGCTGTCTCCAAATTATGAAATTCTGGTACACTCTGAAACTACTTTCTGTTTTGACATAATTGAACTCTATATGTATTTCATGTGTATCAAGTAGAATTATGTTTTCCTAATGCTTCTGTTGTGCAGATTCATTATAGCCAGCCAATACTGTGCATCATATTATTACCCTAGTATATACTTTCACAACTCAGTGTTGTCATACCATGTTATCTTATTGCTGTCTTACTTAAAAGCCCAGACATAACATAGATAACATAGATAACCACCATTAATAGTGAAGAAATTCTGAGTTTTGTTATAATCAGTGAAGGTGCTCGTTCCTAATGTATATGATGTATGAGTTTTGGAGGAGGGGATTCATTTCAGGAATATAATGGCTGGGGATAGAGGCTAACATCTCACCTCCCTACACATGATAGTTGCAGTTTGAACACATTGCAGTCAAGCAAAAATAGATAACAGAGTTGCATGCTAAATTTTTACTGTAACATGTAGTTTGACCAAATGGAAATAAACTGGGTATGCTTGTTTAGACAAACATAATATTTGTTTCAAATACCACTGCAAAGTCAGCTGATTTTTTTTTTAAAAAGAAACTGATTATGTTGGGCTTTTGCCTATTCCCCCCCCTTCACATATTTTAGCAACAGCCTACTAGAAATATCGTATAGGAATTGTTTTCAAATTACAATATTTGACTTTTTAAAATGTAAATATGCACATCCTAATTCATAACAATTAGGGAATGTTAATATCATCATTTTTTTTACTATAAATATAAATTATTTAAAAATAATTTTCGAGGGAAATCATAAATGAATCATGCATATAAAGGTTGGGAATTAAGAGCTGACAATGGAATTTAGTGGCCTCAGATCCCCACACAAGTGTGATTGTGAAAAAAGATCCAATGGCAGAACTAGGAGATGTTGCATTTTTTTGTTTAAAAAAATACAAGTCCAAGCTCTTCCACGAAACATAACTATGGTGACCAGAGGATTCTGGGAGATGTAGTCAAAGAAGTACCTTTTCAAACTTAGATTAAAATATTCTTGTGTACTTGGTTACAGCCACTGGATAAGACTGTTCTCAATGAACTTCACTCTAGTCATTGTTTAAATAGTTTGTGGGTAAAGTTTAACTAATTTAAAATAAATGAAACAAAGCCAATTACTATGTAACTGACAATTTGGTACACTTGCATCTTATACAATATTTGGTGACATGATGTGAGCTTGGAAGGGTAGCTTTTTTGGACTACAACTGCCTGAAAATCCAGAGCAGAATGGTGAGTGGTCTTGCTGGCTGGGGAATTCAATGCAATTGTAGTCAAAAAGCAGAACATTCCCAAGATGTAGTCACGTCACTGCTTCAGCACATGTCTAGCTTTTAAGTCAATGCACAACAATACAGTTCCAATAAAAGGGCTGAAGTGACTGACCTTTGTGATAATTGCATAGTGAATTCAGCAGTAGGCAGCAAAATAAACTAGGAATATGCCAAAAACTCTCTGCATAAAGGAATTTTGTATGACACACTGAAATATCATCTGGCATTGACTTTCAGTTCCATCTGAAAAAAGAAAAACAGTCTTGCCTGGGGTTTATTTGATTTAACATGAAGAACTGGAAAATTTTCTGAGGATAGAGTTAGCAGGCAAACAGGCAAACAAAATCCTAGCATACAACAAAGGTGAATTGGTTTAGGTTGGAAGCCTCAGTTCAGTTGAAGAAAATAAATCATACTATAATCACATTTTTATAAAAGGTCAAAAGGTCAGATGTCAAGAAATTGCAAATAAAAAATGTTCATTGAAATGGGAGATAGGCCAAAAAGAGAAGGAAAAGATTTTCAATAAAAATGATAATGAGTCGGATTTATATAAGCCTACAGATAATAAATACAAAAGTTAATCTGACAATAAATATATATTTGGCATTTGCCAAAAAGAAAAAAAAAACTGAGGGAAGACTTTTCTAAAGGATTCAGGATAAAAATAAAGATAACCAAGGATCAGTGGACAAGTCACATTTACAGATGATACCATAGAATTGCATTTGGTGGTAGTTGTAACATGTATCCTAGTAGAAAGTGGTTCTTTTTGTTATTGTTATGGTTACAAGTGACTGAATGGTTTATCTACTTTAAGATTAATGTTTCAATAGTATCTTGGAAAAGTTATTTATTGGACCACAACTCCCAAAATGCTTGTGGAGATTCTGGGAACTGTGGTCCAAAAAGTATTTGACCCTCCCCTCCCCTCCCCTCCCCTCCCCCCAGTTTTGCATTGCTGCCATTAGAAAAAAAAAGGATATTCAGTGTAATAAAATATTATGCATCTACAATATTCTGTGATGATTTCAATGGGGCAGGACAAACGAGATGTAGGCATCTGTGGGCAGCTGCCAGATGTCCACATTCTTAGGAGGACCCTTCAGTGACAGCTCCCTCTGGCATCACTTTTCTTGCAGTGCAACTTCACTGCAGCAGCTAGATGCTGCAGTGAAGCTGCACAGCAAAAAAAAAAAAAAAAATAAAAAAATAAAAAAATAAAAAAATAAAAAAGGAGTGGCGTTTCCCTGATCCTTTTTTGCACCACAGTTGCGGCACAAGAGGGGGAAGAGGCGCCATTATCAACAGCCCTGCTAATGTCTTGCAAATGCAGGGTCATGGCTTTCTTGATTGGGTCTATCCACTGTAGTGCAATCCTCCTCTTTTCCTACTGCCTTCCACATTACTAGTGAGTCATGTCTTTTCATCATATGTCCAAAGTATGTCACCCTCAGTTTAGTCACCTTGACCTCTAATGAGAGTTAAGGCTTGATTTGCTCTAGGACTCATTCATTTGTCTTGTTATCAGTCCATTTGTATCCACAGAACCCTCCTTCAGCCCTATATTTCAAATGTATTATTTTATTCCTTTCAGCTTTCTTCACTGTCCGGCTAGTTTCCCGACAACCCTTCTTAATTTGACCAACACTGACGCAAGGTCCATGGAAGGGTACTCTTCTACCTCTCAAGCAGGCAAGGCATTGTGAGTTAGATGTTCTCTGTGTAACTTGATTCTTGGAATATTATTCCTCCCTTTAGCGAAGGATTGATATACCTATTGATCTATGATAAATTCACACTATCCCTATGTGTACAGAAGAAAAATACTATACCACAAATAATGGAACATTCAGAGCAGTGAAATCTCAGTCACTCTTCAGCTATGCAAATTCAAATTTTCTGGTGGTAAAATCTGTCCTCAACAACTGTAGGTTGAATATCCTTCATCTGGAAGTCCAAAATCCAATCTCCAAACTCCAAAACTGTCTGCATGAGTGGTTGAGATAGTGGCATCTTTGCTTTCTGATGATTTAGTGTATACAAACCTTGCTTCATGCCCATAATTATAAAAATATTATGTATAAAATAAGCTTCTGGCTATATGTATAAGGTGTATATAAAACATAAATGAATTTCATGCTTAGACTTGGGTCCCATCGCCAATATTTCTCATTATGAATATGCTAATAATACAAAAAAAAAAACCAAAAAACCCTACTTCTGGTCCCAAGCATTTCAGATAAGAGAAACTCCATCTGTATATGCAGTATTTCCCATTACAAATTAAAAACAAAGAAACAAAAATAAATAAACATTTTTATTATGATCTCCATAGTATCACAAAATTACAAGAGCTAGAACTCTTCATCAGGCTATATTTTACAATACATTAGAAGCTGACGGAAAAAAAACTTTTTTAAAAAAAATCAAAAAACCTTGTTAAGTCTTATGGCCAACAGTCTAAAACTCAATTAACTAACAGAGTGAAAATCCCAGCTAGTGGAGTTATACTGGGCAACGTCATACTGGAAGCACATGTGTAAAGTACTTGCAATGATTATGGAAGATATTATGCAGGTGGTTAGTCAATCTTTTATATTACTGATTTGCCCAACTGTTTCTGCAGTCGCATTACATGACCACTTGGACAATGAATATGGTATTGCATATCAATATTATGCTAACACTGAAAAGGTGCCTG
The DNA here is from genome assembly GCA_034509955.1 of Urosaurus nigricauda. Lineage (NCBI taxonomy): Eukaryota > Metazoa > Chordata > Lepidosauria > Squamata > Phrynosomatidae > Urosaurus > Urosaurus nigricauda. The sequence continues at coordinate 43,620,177 of JAOEGL010000003.1, read as the reverse complement.
CACTTGCATAATGTGGTGAACAACATAACTAGATAAAAGCCAGCATCCCCATAGTTATACTCATTATTTCTCCTTACCACTAGTTAATTAGTACTCATAACTGCTCTTCAACATACATTTTTATTTAACACACCTTCTTAAAAATAATATCCTGCTTTCCAGATATAAATGTGATCATGTTGTTCAGTGCCTCTGCTCTAAGCCAATGAGATTCAGCCAAGGCAACGGACAGATCTCTAGGTTTCTGCAAGTCTTTTGGTCTCCAGAAAGACAAAGCAGCCATTCACTCTGCAGCCTAACAAGCAATACTAGATATAAACTGTTGTTTTCATATGTAAATCCTCCACATCCAGTATACATTCTGAATTCTGGGAGTTGGTCTAACTATGGGCAAACAAGTAGCATTCAGTTAACAATATAGATGCATTCCTGGACATTACCTCCATAATAGAAAATATAGGAACAGGTCCCCGCACCACAAAAATAGAGCAGTTAAACATGTTTCAACAAACATTTTATTCCAGACTAACAAAATGCACGTGTGAAATGAAACATCCAGGTCAAGTTAGCCTGGCAGAGGCAAACAAAAATGTTTTCAATCATCTATAAAATTGATGGGTTATCGTAAGTCAACAGGAGACCTGAAGTCACATACATACAAAGAAACAAATTTAATGCTTCTTCCAAAATGTACTAAGAGTTGAGCTGCCCCCCACCCCACAGTATTAACCTTTCCTATGAATTTTCTATGAAATTTTCCTCATGGGAGGGGGGTCCAGTTTACAGATCTATGCTTTTCTGACATGCTGGGCATAGCTGATGAGTATGGGAATATCTGCTCTCTCCTTTTCTCTGTTTACTGTTCATATATGCGCAGTAAGGCATTCTGAAGGCAACTGCAGTTTACTTTTCCTCTTTCAAGAAGTTTATCTTCCCTTTTGTAAGAAGACACATAGAGCTATACCATAACAGCTGGAGTAGTACTCACTATTACCAATCTCAGGTTTATATGGTTTATTGCAGACACACAGCTGAAACCCAACACCAAAAGTCTGTGTTTTTCCCAGCCTCCTTCATCATTCTCCAAATGTCGAAGCTGCTAAAAACATCCAGCTAGACAGAGTTTGAGGAGGAAAAGGTGGCGCTGGCAATTATAGAAAATGTTATAGAATGGAGCTTCACTATCAGAAGCTTTGTTAAATGGGTATGTTTGTGTTGGTCACAACATCTTGTGGAACTTTTAAATCCCTAATTTTTTGTGCCCTTATCTCACTGTGATAGTCAAAAAAGAAACATTTATCTTGTTTCAGGGCTTGCAATAATCTGTTTCTCAAATGTTAGTCAAAGGGCATATGACAGTAACAAAAAGAAATGAGGTGGGAGGAAGAAACCACAATTAAATAAGGGAAGCCAAATCCCATATTAAACTTTCTTCTTCAACTGGAAAAAGTGTATTGGGATTGACAGGTCTATGGGTTTTTCCAAAGAGTAAAGAGCACTTTTGTTTGTTTACATAATACAAATGTAGCTGTCAGCAATAAAATAAATAAAGAAAGAAAGAAAGAAAGAAAGAAAGAAAGAAACCCAACCTCATTTGTGTGCCATTTGTGTAGCTACATCTTCTCCTCCATTATGCTTTAACTAATTACATGTTCACAATCAAGTTCATCAAAAGTAATAACCATATCTCATACTATCTGTTGCGGTGATATGAGTATCCATAAATTATGAGAAAATTATCATTATTCAAATGTAAAACAAAACATTGAATTTCTTTGCTAGGCTCAAAACATTCATATAAACAACAGTGTTTTATTTATATGTTAATACATACTCTAGTATTTATATAAGAAAAAGAATAATTAGGTTGATTGGAAAAGATACAATGTATCCAATCTCTATAGGAAGCACCAGGAATCTTAGCCTTCCCTGTGTCTAAATTCAGACTTCTGGCTTCAGTTCAAGTAGCCATGTCACCTTCCCAATGTCTCCATTTTGATTTAGGAGGATTTTCTTTTATGCAGGGTTTTCATCATTCTAAACTCTCTTAAGGTTAAGACTTTATCACAAAAGCCTGCTGTCCTGCCACAATTGGACTAGTTTAGTAATGAAAGCATACAAGCTTGGCATAATTTCTTAGCACACTTTCCCCCATGATAATATTTTGGCACTACTTTAGTGAGCCATATGTTTTCTGGACTGCCAGACACTGCCTTCTGAGAGGAAGCACTTTGGAACGTGTCCAGAGGAGGGTGACCAAAATGGTGAAAGATCTGGAAACCATACCCTATGAAGAGCAGGTTTAAGGAGCTTGGTATGTTCAGCCTGAAGAAGAAAAGGTTAATAAACGACATGATAGCCATGTTTAAATATTTGAAGGAAGATTGTCATATTGACGATGGAACAAGCTTGTTTTCTGCTGTTCCACAGACAATGGGGCAATGTATTCAAGCTACAGGAAAAAGAGATTCCACAGGAAATTCCATCTGAACATTAGAAAGAAGTTCCTGATGGTAAGAGCTGTTTGACAGAGGGATATCCTGCTTCAGAGTATGGTGGATTCTCCTTCTTTGGAGGTTTTAAAACAGAGTCTGGATGGCCATCTGTCAGGGGTGCTTTGATTGTATCTTCCTGCATGGCTGAAGGGGGTTGGACTGCATCACCCTTGTAGTTGGTATCTTTCAACATTATAATTCTATGATCCGGGGGGGGGGAGTGATTATTACATCATCCAAAGCCAGGTGCTGTGTGAATGTACAGCAACCAGCCTCAGGTGGCTATTGATAGCTCCAATCACTGCTCCTCCCCTCTTCCTGAAACTACTTGGGAATTGAGTGGGCAAGGAGGAGAATCACATCCACAAATATGACTGATTTGTAGTTTGGTGAGGCACCAGAGCTCTTGGACAGACCAGGCCAAATACTCCATCAAACTACAAGTCCCAGGATTCCACAGGATAAAGTCATGGCAATTAAAGTGGTGCCAACCTGCTTTAATTCTGCAGTGTGGCTACATCCTTACAGTACTTCACAGATGACTCAGTCTCAAAGGTGCTATAAGATCTCTTTGTATGCTGATCCATACTAACACAGAGATGTATTTGAACATATCATTTTTGTGTATCTCTAGGGACTCTTTCAGAAGTGGGAAATTGGAAGTATAATCCAAGGGCAATCCAAATGCAATCCTGGGGTTTTACGTTATTGCGAATTAATTCTTCTCACGCAAATTCAGGCAAAAGGGAAGTCACTCCGAATGCAATCACGGGTTTAACGTTATTGCGAATTTAAGCTTCTCACGTGATTTTGGGCAAGGGGGGGTTATTTTCGGGTAATGGGAAGTAATTCCGAATGCCTTCCGAATGGAGCAGGGGTTCATGTAAATTCGCTAAACAAGCGAATTTACATGAATCCGCATTGGCTCCATTCAGAATTGGGAGAAATTCCTCCCGTTTGAAAGAGTCCTAGGAGTCTCTTCTGAATCAGCAATGGATAACAATTTCAGTTCTGTTAATTTTGAGCAAAAATTTACTAAATACCCAAAAGTTCTACATAACTAGAATTGAATTAACTTTATGTTTGTTTGTTTTTCCTTATGTTTAGAATGTACATGGGAAGGGAGAAGATAATGTTTGTCTTCCAAAGTTCATTGATGTAGTTCTTTATGTATTTTAAAGCTGAAAAAATTACTTTCTGCAAAAATGATCTGTTACCCTAAAATGTTTCTATGACAAGTCTTTTGCAACGTGTTCACAAAAAGTAACATAATCATTATGTCATTATTTTAAACAATGTGGGAGCAACTTCAAATTTTAAATTTATTCACCCAAGCCCAGAATTTTTATTGTTTTATTAATGTAAAAAATAATTCAATAAATTTAAAAGCTGTTATAATCTTATTCAGAAAGAACACTTTTCAATTTTTCTGTGTAAGAAAATGATACTTAGAATCATAGAATCGTAGAGTTGGAAGACACCCCAAAGAGGGCCATCCAGTCCAACCCCCTACCATGCGGTAACTCTTCATCAAAGCATCCCTGACAGATAGCCATCCAGCCTCTGCTTAAAGACCTCCAAGGACAGCTATAACACTTAAAGTTATGTCAAGGTACATTATTTCTACTGTGTGGGCATAAGGGTTTTGATTTTTTTTTTTAAAAAAAAAAGTTTCTGCTCTACTTTTATAGCATTTTTAATTTTGTTGTCATGCCTCAGTTTAGTTTTCATCATGGGCAGGTAAACAATAAACAATTACTTTATATAAAGACATATACACATAAAGAATATGAATAGTTTTATCCCAATTCAGTGGGCAGAAATGCTTTGCTTCATGGAGCATCATTCGATGAAGAACAACCTCAAACAAACAGAAGCCTTATAAACAGAGGTGCAGTGGTCATGAATCAAATAGGAATCCTGGTGGCTACAATATTCCAGGAAAAGCATGGAGATTTAAGGTGGGATTGCGACAGGTAATCACCAGGGTAATCTGAAATGCACACTCTTAATTTCTAGTTTAGCCTTATGAGAAAATATTCTCAAAGCAGCAGGGGATTTTAAACTTTTTAGAATGAAAGAATGTAAAATTTATTGTGCCTCTTGGATGCAGACATTGGCCTATTTTACACATTAAAAAAGTTGTGTTTTTGAGCTTCAGTTTGAAATATTAGGCAACCATTTGTAGTTGTGCTTTTCATCTTTGGGGTGCCAGGAACAAGCACTCCTCAGAGGCTTTCCCAGAGACTATGTGATGATTGAGTAATGCTTGTGCAGAATATTTCTAAAACCTCACTTATGGAATCTGGTATCATCATCCATACCTTTCAAGTTAAAGGGCTGTCAGGATTTCTCAAACAAATATTTTTTTTCCCAAGAGATTATAACTCAACTGCAACAACAAATCCTCTCCCTAGGCTCAAACTCACACCTTTAAAAATGAAGAGAAGGGTAATCCAACCAAGCAGCAAATTATATCCAGCAAATATGATGGTGGTGAAAAAAGAAATATTAGTTAATAGGGCAATGGTATTTTTTCCCAGTCACAGAAGTTATGCATCTCAGGCTGCATAAACACTGAAAAAATAATCCAGGTTGACATGATTTTTATTGCCATGGCTATGGAATTCTGGGAATTGTAGTTTGTTGTAGCACCAAAGCTCTCTGATAGAAAAGACTAATGTCTCATAAAATGACTATTCGCAGAATTCGTAGCATTGGGCCAGGGCAGTTAAAGTGATGTCAACCTGGATTATATCTGCAGTGTGACTGAAGTCTCAGTTGTTCATGTTGTGTATTTAATTACCTAATTCCTACAATAAATTTTATATTCTGTGATTCCCTACATAATATGATATTTGGAGACTTTGTGGGAAAGAAAAATAAATAAATTATAGGATGAGTCTATTGAATAATTTGTGAGTCTTTCTTTCTTTCTTTCTTTCTTCTGAACATATTCCCTATGCATCTTGAGAATGTATTCATATTGTCCCACACCTCATTTAAAATGATACCTTTTCTTATTAAATCGTTTCCAACTGAAATAGATTAGAAATTATTGTATAGCTTCAGATCCATATCTGGATCAAGTGATGGACTCTAGGCCTGGTCCACTGGGCTGGATCCCACCATTTCCTCCTTGTACAAAAGGAGTCTTTTTATTTATTGAATGGAAACAGAAATGACCTGAGTATACCAAAGATTTCCATAACTGGTGAAATGGAATAATTTTTTTTCTTCTTTCTATATGCAGGTCATGTGCTACCTTCCATACTTTTTCAAAGGCTCCTGAAGTCCTCTTGAATAGTTTGGTAGAAGAATAAGAATGAAGACTGTCGTGTTTGACATGTGGAGCTCAAATAACCTTTAATCTTAATCTTATGTATTGTACTAACCTCACCTCCTGGTACCCTTTCTTGAAAAGAACAGATGTAACAGAAGTGTTTATTAACTGTACAAATCCTATATATATCATGCAAAAGTAGGCCATACTGGGATCTGTGTGTGGGTAAAGAGCCAGTGTACCCTAGTGGTTTGAGGGCTGAACTACAACTTTGGAGACCAGGGTTGAATCAGGAAACCCATTGGGTGATCTTGGGAAGTAACATGTTCTCAATCTTTGGAGAAGGCAATGGCAAACCTCCTCTGAACAAATCTTGCCAAGAAACCCTCATGATAGGTTTGTCTTAGGTTTGCCAAGTTGGAAATAATTTGAAGGGACACAACAACAATATGAAATATAGTATAGGCTTTCAACTTTCTTTTTAAAAGAACTACCCTGTTTCAAACTGTAAGCAAGAAAAGAATTGCTACATTTATTGAATACATTGTTGCCAGATTTACTGAATATAGAAAATATATAAAGATTTAAAAAAAACAGTATATAGGTATTACTCATTGAAGATCCTATTCAGTCTGAAATCCTATATGACTGGCTTTCTTACAGAACTCAGGGGCTGAACAGACTGCCCCTAAGGGGTGGCCTGTAGCCGCCTCTTTCATTGCTGCATCAGGTCCTCAGCAACTACATGCTCCACCCCCAATCTGTCATTTCTCTGGAGCAAAAATGAGCCACAAAAAGCAGCTCCCTTTTGTACTGCGGATAGGGCACTTTTGCTGCCATGGTGGCCCTTTCTGGTGCTCCTTTTTGCATTGCGTCATCTGGATGCAGCACCAAAGGAGCACCATAATGCCTCTCACAGTGCAGTCAGGCGCACAGCATGACGGCGGCATCAGGCAGTGTCAGAGCATGTCTTGTTTGGATGCAATGCCTGAACTCTGCCCCGAGGATGGCATATAACACAGGTCTGTAAAGTCTATCAGTCACAATAGCTCTCTCTCTCTCTCTCTCTCTCTCTCTCTCTCTCTCTGGCTTTTCTTCACTAACGAAGATTCTGGAAGGACTCATCCCATGCTTTCTACAAGCGTGTTGATGACTAAAAAGGCCGATCCGAGATAAACAAGTCTGGTTACAGACAGCACAGCAGAAAGTCTCCTTGGGTAATGTTTCCAAATTGTGGTTCTTTCTGCATTGTCGTTTCTCTTTGAGACTCATTTGGCGTGAGTTCTCGAGCGAGGCTGCAGAGTTGTGTTTAGTGAGTCTCCATGCCTCCCAATGTGAGGCCAGGGCAGACCATTGTTGGTGATCAATTTGGCTGAGCTTGAGATGTTGTTTCAGGGAGTCCTTGTATCTCTTCTTTCTAGCGCCCCTCTTACCCTGACCTGTGGCGAGTTCACCGTAGACTACAATTTTTGGGAGGCGGTGGTCCTCCATCCTAGAAAAGTGCCCTGCCCAGCACAGCTACATTTTCAATAGCATGGCCTCAATGCTGGTGATCCCTGCTTGCTCCAGGACAGCAACATTCGTCACATAGTCAGTCCAGTGTATATTTAGGATTGTGCATAGACAGCGCTGATGAAAGCGTTTGAGGAGTCGTAGATGTTGGCGATAGGTGACCCATGTTTCAGACCCATAGAAGAGAATGGACAGTACAATGGCTCTGTACAAACTGATTTTTGTGCTTTGTCTCAGGTGTTTGTTACTCCAGACTCTTTTGCGAAGCCTTCCAAATGCACTATATGCCTTTGCTAATCTGTGATCAATCTCTTTATCAATCTTGGCATCTGAGGAGATGATACTTCCCAGGTAGGTGAACTGCTAGACAGACATAAGCACAGATTTGGCTATGGTGATGTGGGGGTGATAGTGCTCTTCCTGTGGTGCAGGCTGGTAGAGAACTTCCGTTTTCTTCAGGCTGACTTCCACCCCAAACAGCTCTGCAGCCATTGAAAAGGAAGATGTTGGGCGCTCCTGAGCTGCTTCTATATGGGAAACAAGGGCAGCATCGTCATCAAAAAGCAGCTCACGGACTAGATAGTTTAGAGTCTTTGTGCAAGCCCTCAGATGGCTTAAGTTAAACAAGCTACCATCAGTACGGTAACGTATATAGATGTCGTTGTCTTCTTCGAGGTCTGCTGTAGCCCTTTGGAGCATCATGCTGAAGAAGATTGTAAATAGAGTTGGAGCAAGAACACAACCTTGTTTCACACCATTAGTTATTAGAAAGGGCTCTGAGAGAGCATCGCTATATCTGACTTGACCGTGCTGGTCCTCATGTAGCAAGATAACCACCTGCACAGCGTAGGAGGACTAAAGCGCCAGCACCAGCGCCGGAACACCTGGCCGTGGTGAGGACTCTGAGGGTGGGGTCGCCGGTGGAAGCAGCACCCTTAAAAGCCAGCCTGCCAGGGCCCACCAGGAGCCAACACACGCGCACCCACCTTTGCAGCGGAGAAAAACTATAGCGTCAGCACTATAACATCTCTGGTTAGAGGTTAATTGAGAATGTGGGGCATTGGAGTAAAATTACTATTGCACTAGGGGTAGATTAGAGGAACATCTCTCCCCATACACTGCCTGAACTATCAATTGTTAACTAAGAGACCTGATCTGCTTATTTCCTCCCCCACAAGGGGTGAACATCTACTATACCAGATCAGAAAGATCAAGGCAGACAATATGTGTAGACAAGGGGATATTATTGAGGATAGTCAGGAGCACATAACAACAACACACAGCAATGGAGAATCAATAAGTGTGGTGTGGGGCAATGGGAGGTATGGCGTTAACAGAGTATCAAAGAAAATACAGGGAAGGCGAGATCGATGCTTGATATCTATCCCATCTTCCATATACTCTGTTAGCCCCCAAGAACCTAGGGTCACCCCAGCCATACCACAGACCCTTACCTTGCTCCTCCTTAATGCCAGGTCGGTGAAAAATAAATCTCATATAATATGTGACCTGTGAGAAGATGAGAACCCCGACCTGGCTTGTATCATGGAAACCTGGCTGGGCAATGATAGCAGTGTGACCTGGGCCAAGGCCCTCCCAGCCAGGTATGCTGTTCAGGAGCAGGTTAGGAGAAGTGGACGAGGGGGAGCTCTGTCATCTTGACCAGGAAACCTATCCGTGAGACGACCTACGTCGAGTGTATTTACCTGACCCTGAAGGCCAGAGACAGTCTAGGGATTCTGCTAGTTTACCGTCCACCCCGTAACCTAGCAGACTCCCTGGCCGAGCTGACACAGTTGGTCTCGGAGCTGGTGTTGGAGTGCCCCAGACTACTTGTCTTGGGTGACCTCAACATCCCCTTCGAGTCCAACTCATTAGACCTGAAAAGTGCGGCTCGGGAGTTCATGGACTCCATGACAGCCATGAGCCTGTCTCAACTGGTCTCAGGACCAACACATTCTGCGGGTAATACACTCGACGTGGTCTTCTGCAAGGATCAGGGAAATCCGTGGACAGAAGTTACTACCATCACTGCCCTGTCATGGACGGACCACTTCCTGGTCAAAGTAGAGTTGAAGGTGTCTACCTATATCCCCCCCGGGGGGCGGAGGACCCGTTACGATGGTCCGCCCTCGAAGGCTGATGGAACCCAAAAGGTTCCAAGAGGCCTTAGAGGTTTATATGGTTGGGGCTGATGATGATCCTGTTGAAGCCCTGGTTGAAATATGGAACAACGGCCTTACCGGGGCCATAGACAGCATCGCTCACAAGCGTCCTCTCCGTCTCGCTCCAAATAGTAAGGCTTGGTATACCCAAGAATTAAGAAGAATGAAGCGAGCTGTGAGACGACTAGAACACCATTGGCGGAAACACCAATGCTTATCCGACAAGACACTCCTTGGAGACCGTCTTAGTTCCTACGGAGTGCCAATCGATGCAGAAAAGTATTCTTTCTATGCTGCTTGTATTGCATTGGCGGAGTCTTGTCCAGCAGAGCTGTTCAGGGTGGTGAGAGAGCTTACACATCCTTCTCCCACCCAGAACCCATTATTAGAACCATCTACTGCTTGCTGTGACGCTTTTAATGACTTTTTTTGCCAATGAAATCTGTCGGATAAGGACTGATCTGGACGCCAACATTGAAACAGAAACTATGAGAGAGGTGTTCAGTGACTCCGTAGTCTTGGTTAGGCTGGATCACTTTGAGCTTGTAAGTACCAAGGAAGCAGACAAATTACTTGGATCCATTAGGAGGACAACGTGCTCCCTCGATCCCTGCCCATCATGGCTGACCGTGCAGGGAGGGGATGCAGTGGTGGCACTACTCCAACGTGTCATCAATGCATCCCTTAGGGAGGGAAAATTTCCATCACAACTTAAGCAGGCTGTGGTTAAGCAGCTATTGAAGAAACCCTCCCTAGACCCCCTGCTAAGAGGCAACTATAGACTGATTTCCCTATTACCATTCTTGGGCAAGGTGATCGAGAGGGCAGTTGTCCACCAGCTCCAGGTAGTCTTGGAAGATGCCAATTATCTAGACCCATTTCAAACCGGGTTCAGGATGGGATACGGAGTTGAGACAGCCATGGTCGCCTTAGTCGATGACCTCCGTCTGGGCATGGACAGGGGAAGTGTGACCCTGTTAGTGCTCTTGGACATCTCAGCGGCCTTCGATACCATTGACCATGGTATCCTTCTGGAACACCTGAGGAAGTTGGGCATCGGAGGCACTGCGCTCCAGTGGTTCCGTTCCTACCTCTCTGGCAGGTTCCAGATGGTGAAGCTGGAAGACACTAGCTCTCATAAAAGAGAGCTGACATCTGGTGTCCCTCAAGGCGCCATCCTGTCTCCCATGCTATTTAACATTTACATGAAGCCGCTGGGAGAGGTCATCTGGAGACATGGGGTGCGGTGTTATCAGTATGCTGATGACAGCCAAATATATTTCTCTATATCTCTGACTATTGCAGTGACTGAGGATGGCATCTCTCCTCTGAATGCCTGCCTTGACTCGGTAATGGGCTGTATGAGGAAAAACAAGCTCAGATTGAATCCAGAGAAAACGGAGGTGCTCGTAATAGGTTCCCCAAGTCCGGGGAAGGAGATTCATCAACCAGTCCTGGATGGGGTCACACTTCCCCTAAAGGACGAGGTTTGTAGTCTGGGGGTCCTCCTGGACTCGTCTCTACAACTGACATCTCAGGTGGAAGCGACTGCCAGGAGTGCTTGGTATCAGCTTCGGTTGATATGCCAGCTACGCCCCTACTTGGGCAAGGGGGACCTAGAAACAGTAGTACATGCACTGATAACCTCTCGTTTAGATTTCTGTAATGCACTCTACATGGGGCTACCTTTGTACCAAGTTTGGAAGCTTCAAAGTGATTCAAAATGCAGCGGCCAGATTAGTAACGGGAGCGTCAAGGATGGAACACATCACCCCCATCTTAAAATCCTTGCACTGGCTGCCAATTCGCTTCCAGGCGCAATACAAAGTGTTACCTTTAAAGCCCTATATGGCTCAGGCCCAGGTTACTTGAGGGAACACCCCTCCCTACATAACCTGCCCCGCACCCTAAGAATGAGCGATAAAAATTTATTAAACCAGGTACATATGAGATTAATATCGACATCTCGTACTACATTCTCCACTGTGGCCCCAAAGCTATGGAATGACCTGCCGGAAGAGATCCGTCAGCTACCTACACTAGAAGCGTTTAAAAAAGCGCTGAAGACGGACCTTTTCCTGCAGGCATTCTCATCTGACCTTATTTAATGCCCCTTGGAATGCTTCATGGATGTATGACTGATGTAGATATTGATTTTAATTTTAACCCAATGTAATTATGACGTTGTTTGAATTGTATTGTGTTTTTAAAATGCTGTAATCCCACCTCGATCCGTAGGGAGAGGCGGGAAATATTTATTATTATTATTATTATTATTATTATTATTATTATTATTTTCTATTCACAGTGTCTAAGGCTTTGATAAGGTAGACAAATGTTACATAGAGTCCTTTGTCCTGCTCTCTACATTTCTCTTGCACTTGTCTAAGAGCAAATACCATATCTGTAGTGTTTCTATTAGCTCTGAAGCCACATTGGCTTTCAGGGAGAAGTTTTTCTGCAATAGCAGGAACTAATCTGTTCAGGAGTATACTTGCAAGGATTTTTCCAGCAAGGGAGAGCAGTGTTATACCTCAATAGTTTGAGCAATCTTATACAGGGTGATGATAACTGCATCTTGGAGATTTGATGGCAGTTCACCTTTTTCCTAGCAACGCACAAGGAGCTTGTGGAATTTAGCATGGAGTACATAACCTCAATGTTTCCAAGCTTCAGGTGGGATTCCATCAATCCCAGCTGCCTTGCCGTTTTTCATCTGCTACATGGCTTTAATGGTTTCTTCCAAAGTGGGAGCCACGTCCAGTTCATTTTTCATTGGTTGTTGTATCATATGTTGGATAGCTGAGCCTCGGACTACTTAGTTGGCACTGAAGAGACTTTGGAAATGTTCAGCCCATTGATTCAGGATGGAGGCTTTGTCTGTGATTAGTGTTTGACCATCCGTACTATATAAGGAGCTTTGGACCTGATAAATAGGTCCAAACACTGCTTTAAGAGCTTCGTAGAATCCTCTGGAATTACCCAGATCTGCACAACCTTTCTTTTCTGCTAAATTGATCCACCAGTTGTTCTGAATGTTTCAGAGTTTTTGTTGGAGTTCACTACATGTGAGATGGAAGGCTGCTTTCCTTACGTGGCAAGATGGCTCAGTGAGGTGTGGCTGATGAGCAGTTGTCTTCTTTGCCAAAAGCTCCTGGATCTCTTGGTTGTTTTCATCAAACCAATCCTTGTTTTTCTTGTGGAAGAACCCAACGGATTCTTCCACAGACTGCAGGATACTCTTTTTAAGATGTTGCCAAAACACTGTAGGATGGTCTTCAAGTTTTGATTGCAGATTGGCCTGGAAGTTATCTCTCATGGCAGCTTGTTGAAGATTGTTGACTTGGAGTCTCCTCTTTAAGATGCAAATCAAGAACAAATCCCACATTGTATACGATCTAATTGAGGATAACAACTGTGACCTGGCATGCATTACCGAGACCTGGCTGGGGCCTGAAGGGGATGCTGTGTGGGCTCAGGTCTTCCCTTCCGCGTACTCGGTGAAGGACCAGAGCAGGTTAGGTGGGCGGGGGGGGTGTTGCCTTGGTGCATAAAAACACCTTGTCTCTAACCAGGAACCAGGTTTGTCAGACTTCCTATATGGAGTGTATTTACCTGACTCTGAAGGCTAGAGACAGTCTAGGGATTCTGTTGGTTTACCGGCCACCCCGTGAGCTAACAGACTCCCTTAACGAGCAGACACAGTTGGTCTCGGAGCTGGTGTTGGAGTCCCCCAGGCTTCTAGTCCTGGGAGACTTCAACATCCCCTTCACGGCCAACACAGTTCCATCCGGTGCAGCTCGGGAATTCATGGATACCATGACAGCCATGGGCCTGTCTCAGCTAGTTACGGGTCCTACGCATTTTGCGGAGAATACTCTTGATTTGGTTTTCTGTACGGACATGGAAACTCCGTGGGCGGAAATTACTAATATTTCTGCCCTGTCATGGACGGATCATTTCCTGGTGGAGGCAAGCATCAAGGCATCGACCCAGATCCCCTCCGGGGGTGGCGGACCTATTAGAATGGTCCACCCTCGAAGGCTAATGGAACCTGATAGGTTCCAAGAAGCCCTAGAGGGATATATGGTTGGAAGTGACGGCGACACTGTTGACGCCCTAGTTAACACCTGGGATACGGATCTCTCTAGAGCTATACACAGCATCGCTCCCAAGCGCCCTCTCAGGCCTGCTTCTAAAAAGAAGCCCTGGTATACCGAAGATCTCCGGGCCAAGAAGCGGGTTCTGCGACGGCTAGAGCACGCCTGGCGGAAACACCAGCGTTTATCTGACAAGGCTCTCCTAGACCATCTTTTGAAGGACTATGGAGAGGCGATACAAGCAGCTAAGAATTCATTCTACGCTGCTCGTGTCGCATCCGCGGAGTCGCGTCCAGCAGAGTTGTTCAGGGTAGTGAGGGAGCTAACTCAGCTCCCCCCTGCCCCGAACCAGATCCTGGAACCTACTAAGGCCTGCTGTGACCAATTTAACAACTTCTTCGCGGATAAAATCTCTTGGATAAACGAAGGTCTGGACGCCAGGGTTGAAACAGAAACCAGAATAGAGGCATCCAGAGCTTCCGTGGACTCGGTTGTACTGGATCAGTTTGAGTCTGTCAGTACCGAGGATGTGGACAAGATCCTTAGAAGTGTTCGGGAGACAACCTGCTCTCTCGATCTCTGCCCCTCGTGGCTAGTGGCACAGGGGGGACCGGTTGTAACTCAATTGTTACACCGGATCATCAATTCATCACTGAGGGATGGGCAGTTTCCCGACATCCTTAAATTGGCCATAATAAAACCCATACTCAAAAAGTCCTCCCTTGACCCCCTGATTCACAACAATTATCGGCCAGTTTCGCTACTGCCATTCTTGGGGAATGTGATCGAGAGGGCGGTTGCAATCCAGCTTCAATCGATCTTGGATGAAACGGATTTTCTAGATCCATTTCAAACCGGTTTCCGGGCGGGCTACGGGGTTGAGACAGCCATGGTCGCCCTGGTCGATGATCTCCGTCTGGGCATTGACAGGGGTAGCGTGTCCCTGTTGGTGCTCTTGGACATATCAGCGGCTTTCGATACCATCGACCATGGTATCCTTATGGAACGCCTGGCAGAGGTGGGAATCCGGGGCACTGCGCTCCAGTGGTTCTGGTCCTACCTCTCTGGGAGGTTCCAGATGGTGCAGCTGGGGGACGTGTGCTCCGATAAGAGGGCCCTCACCTCTGGGGTCCCTCAAGGAGCCATTCTGTCCCCCATGCTCTTTAACATTTATATGAAACCGCTGGGAGAGATCATCCGGAGACATGGGGCGTGGGGTTATCAGTACGCTGATGACACCCAAATAGTCTTCTCTATGTCTCCGACTGATGCAGTAACCAGGGATGGCGTCGCTCCTCTCGTGGCCTGTCTGGAATCGGTAATGGACTGATGAGGGAAAACAGACTCAGTCTGAATCCAGAGAAAACGGAAGTACTCGTGATAGGTTCCCCATGTCCGGGTATGGAGGTGGTTCCACCTGTCCTGAACGGGGTCACGCTCCCCGTTAAGGACACTGTACGCAGTCTGGGGGTGCTCCTTGACTCGTCGCTCCATCTAACTTCCCAGGTGGATGCGACAGTCAGGAGCACCTGTTACCAGCTTCGGCTGATACACCAGCTGCGTCCCTACCTGGACCGGGGGGACCTTGAAACCGTAGTACATGCTCTGGTAACCTCTCGGTTGGATTTCTGCAACGCGCTCTACATGGGGCAGCCTTTGTATCACACTCGAAAGCTGCAATTAGTGCAAAATATGGCAGCACGGGTGGTCACTGGTGCTCCCAGGGCCGCCCATATAACACCAATCTTGAAAGACCTCCATTGGCTGCCGATTCGCTTCCGGGCTCAGTACAAAGTGCTGGTCATTACCTTTAAAGCCCTATATGGCTTGGGCCCAGGGTACCTGAAGGACCGTCTCTCCCCATATAATCCGCCCCGCACACTAAGATCTACTGGACAGCGGTTATTGAGAGTTCCGGAGGCTAGATTAGTGAGTACAACAAAGAGGGCGTTTTCCATCTCTGCCCCTTGCCTCTGGAACTCTCTGCCTACTGAGCTCCGCTTGTCCCCCACCCTCAACCAATTTAGGAAGGACTTAAAGACTTACCTGTTCAAGCAGGCATATTCTTGAATGTACTTTTTTGTAATCTGCCTTGTCAGCAACCCGCATACTGTAATGCCATCGCACTTTGCATGGGGGATATTGTTTTTAAAGTTTTTATTGTATTTGATCTGTTTTTAACCTATATGTACTCTGATGTTTTAATGTTTTTATATGTTGTACACCACCCTGATCTCTGGAAGGGCGGTATAGAAATAAATTTTATTATTATTATTATTATTATTATTATCTGATATCTTGTTTTGTTTTATGTGTACTCTATTACATGTATTCAATAAAAATAATATGTAAATGTATATGGGCTTTTTTGCACAGAAAATTTTATTTCTGCAAAAAACAGTATTTTCTGCAGAGAAAACAGTATTTTCTATGCAGGAAGTAACATTTTGTGCAGTGTATTTTTTCATGTAGGAAATTATTTTCTCAGCAAAATTGCAGAGTGTTTTTTGTTTGTTTGTTTGTTTGGGCTTTTTTTGCACCGAATAAATCCCTAACAATGAATAGTCTCCAAAAATTACATTTTTCAAGGATTTGCTCACAGAGAAGAGAACAAAATGTTAAACTGTTCATTGTTGTCTCAAAGACTGAAATTCATAAAGATTTACTTGCTTAATTCTAAGCGCTCTTAATCCATAATCTTTAGTCTATAAACTGCAGATGCATTGTAGCATACCAAAATTTATGAAGGACCTGATCAAAGCTTATTGCAAAAACAAACAAACAAAATAAAACAAAATAAAACCCCATTCCAGAATTCCCTTCAATGATCTTATGAATATCTGAAATGCCACGCTTAATTCCATCCAGTGAATCAAATCTTATTTTTTAAATTCTTCTTCAAGATTTAGTTTCTGTAAAACTACTTCATAAATGTAGCTTATGGTGGTAATAATTATGATGATTGTTATACTTTCCAGTCACTTCACCTTTATTCTCTCTACATTACATAGAAGTTACATTATTTCAAGGACAACCATACTTCAGTCTGCTTTGCACTCACTAACATATCATTGTCACTAACCAAATGTGAAATCATCATAACATTGCTTAACTTTATACTGCCTGATATATCAATAAGGTACATTACATGCAAACAGCCCAATAGAAATCATGTTGCTTTGGCATTATAGCTAGCAGCAGAATGTATAATGCAAAAGCCAGCTTACATGTGGCAAAATTAACAATATTTGTCTTTTTCCTACCCTTATGGAGAAAAGATGCTGATCTTAATGTCTGCCAAGACACTTGGCATTCATAGAGATTTGACAATTTCAGTATAAATGATGTGGATATCAAGCAGTTGTTTCCTAATGTATAAAGGAAATTTGTATCACAGACAGGATGGTACATTTCAAGGATATGTTAAAATAAATTATTATACTGTGAATGTAAAGCTTTTATAAATGGTCATGTTTCAGGAACATCAATAAAGCAAATGAATATCAATCATATAGATACCCCACCATGCTTCCAAGAAATTTAAGATGGTGTTTATCATGGATAACTTAGAATTCTGCGCTAGCAGATGGCAATACCAGTTTTGGAGGGTCTCCCATATTTTGATAAATGTTTTATCTATTTTATTTTTTATTTTGAACTAGCATGTTAGGAAGACATTTTCTAGCTCACCCTATATCCTATCAGGCTAGTTTTCTACTAGCAGGACACAGATGTGATTCTTTGAACTTCCCTTTGAAGTGCTCCAATGTATTTTACCATCTCAAGATCCCATCATCCCTGCTTCACATTGCTGCTTCACATTGCTTCACTATTGTGGAACATGGGTTTGAGACAATTTTCCCCATTTATTTGATTATCAATTGCTTCAATGTATTTTGTTTTTAAATTAAATTCCAGGCATGGAATCTGTGGAGAACATAGTTATCAGTACTGCAGCTTGTAACTTTAAGCTTCTCCTGTTGAGTCCCAAACAAAACACACAACACAAAAAGAAAAACTCTTCACTACAGTAATTTGTTTTACATATCACTTATTTGGCATCCTGGAGAAGTCTTGCTATTGTTGCATTTTACTCTCTCTCTCTCTCTCTCTGGCTTTTGTTTGCTAACGAAGATTCAGGAAGGACTTAACCCACGCTTACTAGAAGCGCGTTGATGACTAAAAAGGCTGATCTGAGATAAGCAAGTCCGGTTACAGAAAGCACAGCAGAATTTTTACTATGACAATACTAAATGCCCTATAAGAAGGGATTTTACAGAGATTGTGGATATAACATTGGTGTGATTTGTGTATATGTACTTCCTTTTATGACCATCATACAAGAGGTTATTCATCTCCTTCTACATTGTCCTCACCCCCTCTACAACCTGCAAGCTTGATGCAAGGGGTCAGTGCAAGGGGTAAGTGCAAATTCTCTTGGCCATTTACTGGTCAGGAAAGGAACCAAGCCAGGGTTCAGACTGCTTAGGAACCATCATTCTGTAGACAGAAAAAAAAATCACTATCTCTCATTTGGATGTCCAGCATACTCACTGCAGATCTGTAAGAAGGCAAAAAGGCTCTTGGCTTCAGAAGAGCAGTCAGATGGTTTTTGGGTGCCCTATGCCCACTTCCAGACATAAAATGGGCAAAGGAACTCATTCCTAACATTCAAACAGTTATGAATGCTTAGGAGTCTAGTAGTAGGCAGGAGGGGATGCACAGCTCCCCCCCCCCTTTCAATGAAGGTTCCCAGCCTATGACTTTGGAAGAGAATGTTTATTTGGGCCCTCATTATTATTCTCTTTACTTTTGATTAATTTTGTTTTGTTTTGTTTAAACAAAAATCAGTGATGGTGACGTATGTAAAAGGACTTTACCTCAAAGTGCTCCAGAGATAAAATATGCACAATAGGTTGAATAATAGAATTGTAGAGTTGGAAGAGACCCATAGGGCCATCCAGTACAACCCCCTGCCATGCAGGAAATCATAATCAAAGCATCCCCGACGGATGGACATCCAGCCTCTGTTTAAAGGCTTCAAGGAAGGTGACCCTATCACGCTCTGAGGGAATTTGTTCTACTGTCTTACAGCTTTTACTGTCAGAAAGTTTTTTCTAATGTTGAGGTGGAATATCTGTTCCTGGAGCTTGCTTCCATTGTTCCGTTTCTAGACCCAGAAGAACTTTTCAGTCATACTGCATTCACACCATCTTTGGACAGCAAGAGGCACACAGAGAATAAGGATGTGTGGAGAATCCAGTGTCATTCCAGGTTTTTACTTTGGCCCACATTTTACAAGACTTTTTACAAGTCTGTGAGGTGGAGACAGTATATGCTACAAAATCTTTGGCTGAGATATGAGAAAGGGTCATTTAGAAATACTGCATAAATATTTTTTCAATCAGTTGTGGTAGCAAATGTATTTCAATAATTGAACATAAACAGTAGAACATACATACACTTTAAAAAATAAAAGCAGAAAAAGCAAGGTGTGGTAAGATAAGGTGTCCTCCTTTTTCTCCAAAAAAATTATGCAACTAGGTATAGGCCAGATGGGGTGATGAAAAAGAAAGAACAGATAAAGTATTTTTTTTCTTTTTCTGAAAGAGATATAGTACTGGTATACAACTTCCCCTCCAGAAAATTAATCAAAGTTCCAGTTTGCATCTCTGTTAAAAGTCTTGTAAATGATCTGTAGGTTCATTATGTTGTTCACCTGCTTATTTATTTATCCCCACTCTAAATTATTTTTGCCTTGCCTTTCCCAACCTTCACTTACAATGTTTAATAACTTTAATAATCTTCATGGTTAAAATGTGCTGCAGTTGTAAGTGCTACATATGTATGTAATAAAGACTAAAGTATGAAAAGATGCTGTTGGCATTGCCAAAGTGAGAGAAATGGGAGACCACACAGAATGGCGACCTGTTTCTTTTCAGAGTCTAATATTCAACCCATCTCCCTTTTTGTCATCTGTCAGTCAGGTCTCTCCTTTATCCCTTCCTAAAACCTCAAATATTAGATTTATAATAAATCACAGTTGTAGAGCATATGCATTATAAACATTACAGTGGAGATTTACATAATATGTTTTGAGTGTGTAATTTCTATTGTTCCATGCTTCCTTCAAGGTGATATAAACAGTAATAAATGCATCCCAACTCTAAGCCTCCTTTAAACTTCCCAAAGGCTGGAAATGGGGTGTAGACACACTATCATACCAGTGTTTCAGCAACAGTGTGCATTTTATGGTTCTAATGCTATTTTATGTGTTTTATTGTCTCATTCTACTCATTAACTGTTGCTTTCATACATACAACAGGTTGTGAAAGTAGATAACTCAGGGTTTTTTTCTCACTATAAATTTAAATGAAAGACATTTAAAGCCTGCTATTTTGTTTTTGCCTGCTATAAAAGGCAAAGCTTTATGAAAATATTTGGCTTATATCTAACTGTGATTTATGCATATGGTAGTTTCTATTTATATAGATGTGGTATTTAGTTCCCTGTCCCCTAGGGAAAAAAGATTATTTTACATTTTGTCTTACAACATTGCAGTCCATTTCTTAGTGCAGAGCCAGTAAGCTGTTGTTTGTTTTAAAGAGCTTTATTTAGTAGGTATGACAAGTAATCCTAAGAAATATTTATCTCAAAGGTGAGCGGAGGAAGACAAGACTTAGGAGCACTGGAATCAAAGTGCAGGCTGAAAATGAGAGAGAGATATGACAGAAGAGCTTCACTGTAGATATTCTGGAAGACAGTTTTTAAACAATGGAATTAATTAATCAAGGTGTACACCCAAGACTACTCCATGGCACTTAGGACACAGAGAGAGAGAGACATTTAAAAGCTTTTCTCTCAGTCCTTAATCATCAGATAAATGTCTGGTAGTGAAGTGAGAGAGGGCTTTATCAGTGGCTGATCCAAGTTGTTGGACCTCCTATTGAGGGAAGGCAGGTTGTGCACTGGTTATTTGTCCTTCGACTGTAGGTCTAGGTGGAAGATTTTGTTATTAGGTTTATCAGTTCATCTGAATGGCTGTGAAAAGAGCTTTCAACTGAGGCTGCATCTGCACTGCAGAAATAATCCAGACTGACACTCCATTTACTGTCATAGATGAATGCTATGGAATTCTGGGAACTATAGTTTTGTGAAACATTTAGCCTTCTCTGTTAAAGAGCTCTGGTGCCACAACAAACTACAATGGACATTATCTTCATAGCAATCACATTGACAACTGCTATAGGGGCTGTCTGCATGACCACAAAAGCCTGTATTCTTCCCAGCCTCATGTCATCCTGTTTGGGTGGGGCAGGCCAATACCCTCAGGCCAGGATTAGGCAGACCACATGCTGATCTGGGGGTTCTAGTCCCATCCCTGTGCAAAGGGCCCTTAGTGCCTACCATTTGCCACAGAGTTTCTCAGAAGTCTGGAAGACCCCCTAGAATACCAGAAGGCCCCTCACGCCCCTTACTTTCCTCAGCTCCCCCCTTCCCCGTTGCTATATATGACATGGAAATGGTACACTTAGCCCAATGGAATCATCCAAGCACCCTGTTTCTGCATCAGTTGCAGTAATAGGGATGTTCTCAATAGCAGCAGTGGCAGAGAAAGTTATGGGTAATGTGGCAGTTGAGGGTTCATGGCACAGTGATGGGCAGGCATATAAACAAACCTGTGCTCATGCTGACCCAGAGATTTACCCAGATTAGGACTTGGGTCTTTCTGCTCAACTACGTAGTTTGTGATAAGAGAATCATTGTGATGCAGTGGTCTGAGCATTGGATTAGGACTAAAGAGATCAGAGCTCCAATCTTCATAAGGCCAAGGAATCCCACTGGGTGACCTTGGGTAAGTCACACTCTCTCAGCCTCCTATATGTAGTTTAACTTGTTCATGATGATCACAGATCCCCTTTGTCAGCCTGTCAGATAATAGGATTGTTTCTGAGAGAGTAGATGGACAATAACTTGTATCAAGATGGACTTGAAAAGGACTTGCAGACAATGAGAAAATAATAAATATTATTTTTAAATTATTTATATTTATATTTTTAAATTAAAGAATTAAATGTTTTGCCTCTTATCTGAGAAGACAAGCCACAGGAATATTCTTGATTCCTATGGAGTGGCAATAAATGCAGCAAAGAAATCTTTCTACTCTTTTCACATTGCATCTACAAATTCCCACCCAGTAGAACTGTTTAGGGTGATGAGGCATCTAACTCAGATACCCGCCAACCAAAATCCATTATTAGATCCAACGACAGCCTGCTGTGATGCGTTAAACAAACATTTTGCAGACAAAATCTCTCAGATAAGAGCCAGCTTAGATGCTGGTATTATAGTACAGGCAACAGGGAAAGTGTCCAGCAATTTCATGAATAAGATTACTGTATACTGTTTGAGTCTGTGAGTACCGAGGACATGGACAAGCTCCTTGGTAATGTGAAGAAGACAACATGCCCTCTCGATCCTTGCCCTTCATAGCTGGTTGTCGAAGGGGGTGATGATATAGTGGTGTACTTAAAATGCATTATTAATGCATCTCTTCAGGAGGGCAAGTTTCCATCCTGCTTATAGGAAGCAATAGTAAGGCCACTCCTAAAAAAGCCTTCCTTAGACCCCTTGGACATGAATAAATATAGGCCAGTTTTACATCTTCCATTTTTGAGCAAAGTGATTGAGAGGGCTGTTGCCCTTCAACTCCCAGCAGTCTTGGATGAAACTGATTATGTGGATCCATTTTAAACCAGCTTTAGGGCAGGATATGGAGTAGAAATGACCATGGTCGCCTTGGTGGATGTTCTTTGTTTGGGTATCTATAGGGCAAGTGTGACTCTGTTGATACTTCTGGACCTCTCAGCAGCCTTTGATACCATCAACCATGGTGTCCTTCTGGAACACCTGGGAAAGTTAGGAATTGGGGGCACTGCATTGCAAAGGTTCCGATCCTTTCTCTCGGGCAGATTCCAGATGGTAATGCTTGGGAACAGTTGCTCCTTGAAAAGAGGGTTTAAATTTAGCATCCCTCAAGGTGCCATTCTGTCTCCAATGCTATTTAACATATATATGAAGCCTTTGGGAGAGATCATCCAGAGGCATGGGGCTTGGTGTTATCCCTACTCTGATGACACCCAGATATACTTTTCCATGCCAGATATATTTCTCCATGCCTTAGCTTTGACTAAGGACAGCATCTCTTCTCTGAATGAATGCCTTAAGGCGGTAATAGACTGGATGAGGAAAAACAGACTGAAACTGAATGCAGACAAAATGGAGGTACTCGTTGTCGGGTCCCCTGACCCAGTTTTTGAGATACATCAACCAGTCCTGGATAGGGTCACACTTCTCTAAAGGACTATGTTCACAGCTTGGGGATGCTCCTGGATTCGTCACTTCAGATGTCAACTCAGATAGATGTGACAGCCAGGAGTGATTGTTATTGGCTTTGGCTGATACGACAGCTGTGTCCTTTCCTGGGGCCAGGGGACCTGGAAATGGTGGTACATGCACTGGTAACCTCATGAGTCAACTTCTGTAACAAGCTCTAACACATATGGGGCTGTCCTCACAACTGAACTTTTGTAACATTCTCTATATGGGGCTATCCTTGTGCCTAGTCTGGACACTTAAATTAGTTCAAAATATGGCAGCCAGATTAGTCACTAGAAGTTCAGGAGGTTACCATATAACACCAGTATTAAAATCTCCTCACTGGCTGCCCATTAGTTTCTGGGCACAGTATAAGGTGTTGGTGATGACCTTTAAAGCCCTTCATGACCTGGGTCCAACCTATTTGCAGGATCACCTCCTTCCATATAATCTATATAATCCACCCCCCACACACAGGTCCTCTGGGAAAAATTTACTGCAGCCAACAAATACTAGGTGGGCTTTTTCATCTGCCACTCCCAAATTATGGAATGGCCTGTAGAAATTATTAAATTTCAAAATATAAAATAAAGGCAAAAATAAACGTAAGTACAAGACAAAGAAAAAATATACAATTCAGAACACAAGAAAGGAAAAAAGAAAAAGGAAAAAAAAAAGAAAAGAAAAGACAAATGAGAAAAAACCTGACATATCACTAATCTTGACAGCTTTTAAAAAGGGTGTCAAGATGGATTTCTTCTGACAGGCCTTTCCTGAGTAACTTACACATTTGCTCCCACTGATACGGTATAATATAATATGGTATACTCTGGTGATTCTCCCAAGATGTCCTGTTCCAATCTATGATTTTTTAAAAAGTGATTTTAACTGTATTTTTATTATAATTACTGTTATATTGTAATTATTTTGTTGTTTGTTTTAGTGAGGGAGGGGGAGGGGATTTTTTATCATATTGTATGGTTTTTATTGTTGTAATGCTGCCTCAATCTTGCAGGAGAGGTGGGGTAAAATAAATTATTATTATTATTATTATTATTATTAATTATCCTATACTCCATTGTGGCTGTCCCCATCCTCAACTTTTGCATTTCCCTACCATGGCTCATTTTGTGGCTGGTGGGGGAGATTGTGATGTTGCCAACCCAGGTTCCAGGTGCTTCAGTATAAGAAGGGGCAGAGAGGTGCCCTTTGCAATGTGATCCAAACAATACCAAGAGCCATGTTTCCAAAACAAACAAACAAACAAAACTCTAATTTGCTGTTAAGGTAGGCCTATGCAACATATCTAAGGTCTGCACCCCTACTTGAGTCCTTTGTATTTGTATATGTTATTACATGTCTTAAAAGAAAATGTATTCAAAATATGTTTTTTAAAGTAAAATTTTATAGAGCTTCACACCTACTCCCAAGTCAGTGGGGCATTGAATATATTATGGGATTTAGTTTAAACATAAAAGACCTGTCAGGTGCTAAACTTATTTCAGGGTACAGTTCAGTGCCTTGGACAACTCTTTTAAAGTTCAGATTAAAACATTAACTTCTACAGATTCACTTGACATGGAATACATCATCAATGTGGAGACAAGACAGACTGGAGTTATATACGGCAAATGTGACATAACTATTTGTTCCTGTATCATAAACATTTTAACAATCCAAAGGATTTAGGGAAGAGGTTTCAAATACCAAACAAGAATTCAGAAAACAAAGGGAAAGCCCATCCTACTTGTATAGTATAATTCTATGACAATGGAGTTACATTGTGGTTACACTATAGGACCCTTACATTG
Organism: Urosaurus nigricauda; assembly: GCA_034509955.1. Taxonomy (NCBI): domain Eukaryota; kingdom Metazoa; phylum Chordata; class Lepidosauria; order Squamata; family Phrynosomatidae; genus Urosaurus; species Urosaurus nigricauda. Next base: position 43,595,433 of record JAOEGL010000003.1, on the reverse strand, counting down.
AATACCAACATTGCACAATCAAGTGCATGGCTAATGTTGTGCAATGTGAGAAGTGCACTAGGTGGTTCTGCAATCCTGGTGAATAAAGTGATACATTGAAGGCTACGATAAATAGTTACACACTATCCAAAATGTGAAAATGTGTGGCTCATTTAATGAACTGCTGAATGATGGGTAAACATGATGATAAATCAAGTTAATATCCCCATCGCATAACAGGTGAAAAATAAATAAATAAAAGAAAGTGTAACCACATGAATAAGGAAAAATGTGTGAGGAAACTTAAATGTGTGTATGGCACTATGAAGATTCTGGCCATTCTGTTTTCTTTGTACTTTTTTTTTTTTTTAAATTCAAGTAATAATAAATTAGTTTAGCCATGTTGAGAAAAGGGCTCTTTTGAACTTTTTTGTTTTTCTTTTCTTTTTGTCTTTTTCTTTACCCTTTCTTTCTTTCTTTCTTTCTTTTTTGTACTCAGATATGTCAAACTACTTTGGAGGGCTGAATTAAATCTATCTATCTATAGGTAGAGAGAGAGAGAGAGAGAGAGAGAGAGAGACTACCACTTTTCTTCTGTTTACCTTTATGTTGAAGTTCAGATATCCAACTGCTTAGCAAAGTCACTATCCTTATGCTAACAGAGAATGAGGTTTTAAAAAAAAAACTAAAGAAGAATTGTTAGAATATATCAGAGCTCACAGTAGCAGCAGAAAAGGATTCTGTATTTCATACACCTCATTTGTATGGAAGGCTGATGCAAACAGCCATGGGAAAAAGACAGATAGCTACTTCTGAACTCAAAAGAGAAGGCACAATGGAGATTAAAGTATACATTTCTTTGAAAGCTTACCCATAGGATCAGTGACAATATAGGAACATGTTAAAATCAAACCTAGATGCTGAGAAGCCAATCCGGATAATGCTTCCCCCCTTTTTTTTCCTCCCTCCCTTTTTTTTTGGAGGGGAGAGAGAGACTATCAGTGATGTTTTCAGTGAAGAAGGTAAATAAAAGAAAATAGTTTTGTAGTAATCAGCCACAATTTGGAAGATCCTCAGGGATGGTTCAGAATTTTTACCAAAAGGCACATTTATACACACATACATACATACATACTGCAGGGAACTATGAATTTACAGATGTTTCCCAGTATATACTGCATGTGGGTTTTTGAAGATAAAGAAACAAGAAAGATAAATTGTGTTCCTTGTTAACTGAGTCTATCCACCCATAATGTGGTCTTCCTCTTTTTCCTACTGCCCTTTATCTTACCAAGCATTATTGTATTTTTTCATTCCTTCTCATAACATGTCCAAAGTATGTCAGTCTTGGTTTAGTCCTCGATTTGCTCAAGGACCCATTTACTTGTCTTTTTTGGCAACAGCTTTTACTAGTCCCCTAGTCTTACTATGCTGATGTGTCCAAAGAATATCTACTGTTTCATTCTTCAGCATTTCATGGATGAAGCCAGATATGCTGACTGCAACTATACGGGATAGGCTCAGTGACCAAGATGTTGGATTGCTTATGGTCATGTCATAGAAACCTGAGAACTTCATATTTTCTATATCAAGTTGCAGCTGCAGGAGATCAAACCACCAAAAGAAAGTAGCACACTATCTCTCATCCACCCCATGGTGTTATTTTTACCAACGTGAGTAGCAGCATTTGGACTGCCATTCAATAGAAACACTGTTATGGGGGAAATGGTTGGTTTACTCAACACCTGAAAACAGTTGGACAGCACTGACAAAACAAGTCTGAATGGAAGGAAAAACAATGAGGGCAGGTGAATTTTTTTTATGCTAGGCATAGAGATTATGGAGATTTATTTATTTATGAAATTTAATTCCTGTCTTTCTCCCAAAATGGGATTCAAAGCATCTTACAATACTTTAAAAAAAATCTGGCTAAAATAATTTCCAAAAGTTAAAAATGACAATGCACTCTTACCATCCATGGGGTTCAGTTCCAGCACAGACACACACACATGGAGATGGGGGAAAAAAGTGCATTCTTAAACCCGGGTATAGTGAAGGGGAAGTGACATTTGTGTGCCTAAATCAATGTGGCTGCATGCATGCACTGTCATTGACAATTAGTGGTTGGGCTGATTGGTGTACGCTTGAATCCACAGATGGTTAGCCCACTGATATGGTGGGCCCAGTGAACAATAAACAGATTTGAAAAAACAGCACACCACTTGCACATGCACTAATGATGATGATGATGATGATGATGATGATGATGATTTCTTACCCGGCCCTCTGTAAAAACAATCGAGGTGGGGTACAGCAAGATTAAAAAACAATTACAATTAAAATAATTAAATGATCCCATTTCAACCCCCCCACCCCTTAAAATAGAATTAAACTAGCTGAGTTTAAAATTAGATTTCAAACAATAAAACAACCAACATGTTATACACATAACACTACAGCTTCATAATTAAAATTCAAAAGCTAACCTGAATAAAAATGTTTTCACTTGGCAGTGGAAAGACAGGAGAGAGGGAGTCAACTGAACCTCCCATGGGAAAGACTTTCATAGACTGGACATAGAAGGCTCTCATCACCAACAACTATTGTAAAGGTGATATCACTGAAAGAAAGACCTTCCTCTTCAGACTTTAATTAATGTGCTGGCTTATATAGGGAGATGGTCTATTAGATAGCCTGGACACAAGCTGTGTAGTGCTTTAAAACCAGCACTTTGAATTTTGCCAGGAAACAGAGTAGTAGCCAATGCAGCTGTTCCAACAGGAAAGTGACATGATCCCTGTACCCAGCCCCAGTCAAAATTCAGGCCATGGCATTTGGGCTTCCTGAAGTTTTCAAACAGTTTCCAAAAGTAGCTTCATGTAAAATATGTTAAATCCAAACAGGATGCCCATGAAGACCAAGCTGTCGCAGACCTCCCAAAGGGCCTTTTCAGCCTCTGCTCCCAGGCTATGGAATGGCCTGCCGGAGGAGATCCGTCTCACTACAACGCTAGATCGTTTTAAAACAGCATTAAAGACGTATCTCTTCCGGCAGGCCTTCCCAGAAACTGCATAATTTTCCCTGCTCCTAGAACCTCCCAGATTATTCCCTGACGCTTTTCATTTTGACGTCCTCTTATGCTGCTAAGAACTGTGGGTTTTACTGTGTCTTGCTTTAATTTTGTTTTCTAACCTGTTTTAATCTTTGCTTAGTTTAATTCCATTTTAAGGGGTGGGAGGAGGGGATAGGATTGTCGGCACATTTTAACTATAACTGTTTTTTAACCCCACCCCAATTGCTCAGGCGGGGGGGGGGAAGAAATAATAATAATAATAATAATTATTATTATTATTATTATTATTATTATTAATTCAAGGCATGTGTCACAGTAGCCAGATCTGACTTCTCAAAGAATAGATGCATCTGGTGCACTAGTTTAAACTGGTCACAACCTCTGCTGTACTCTGCCCCGATTGCTTGTTCAGAGGGGCGGAATAGAAATTATTATTATTATTATTATTATTATTATTATTATTAACCAAATCCTAGGCATCTGGGCTCATATTTCAGTCCAGGAGCACACCCAAACTGTAAACCTGAGATTTCATGGGGAGTGTAACCCCAACAAACACAGGCTGAATCCATATTCACTTATCTGCCTTCCAGCTGACCAGGAGCATCTCTGTCTTGTCTGGATTAAGTTTCAACATGTTTATTTTTATCCAGTCCACTGCTGACACCAGACAGTGGTTTAGTACAGAAAAAAATATCTTTCTTGGATTCAGATGGAAAGGGCAAATAGAGTGTGAATTGTTAGACTACTGATGACACTGAACACCAAAACACCAAATGACCTATCCCGGAATTTTCATGTTGATATCAAACACCATGAGGAACAGAACAGAGCCCTGAAGGATACTTCATAATAGTAGTCAGGATTTTGAAAAGACATCCCCCAGCATCAGCACTTTTGCCCCTCCAAGAAAGACCGGAGCCACTGTAAAACACTGTCCATGAGCCCCATCTGAGAGAAGACACTCAGAAGGATAGGATGTTTATAGTACTGAAAGTCACTCAAGCAGAACCAACAGGGACACAGTCCCCCATCTAGTCCCCTGCATAGGTCATCTACCAAGACAGCCAGAGCTGTCTCTGGCACATATCCAGGCCTGAAGCCAGACTGAAATAGATCTAGACAATCCATTTCATCTAGGAATGCCTGGAATTGGGAGGCCACCTCATGCTTCAATATCATGCACAAAAAAGAGATATTGGAGAATGACCAATAGTTTTTCACTATACTAGGATTTAAATAATAAATAAATAAATAAATAAATGCCTCATCACAAACTCTTTTAAACAAGCTGGAAACCTGCCTTGCTGTAGTGAGGCATTCTTTACTCCTTTTGCACAATCTGCCAGTCTCCCTAGGGCTGCTTTCAACAGCCAGGAAGGACATGAGCCCAGTATGATCATGGTGGCTTTTACCTTTCCAAAGATCTGTCCACATGTTCAGGTTGCACAAATTGAATCACAACCAACAATGGACAAGCAAGGGGCCAGGTTACATCCACCAGACTTGTATCAACTATAGCATCCAAGTGGGGCTAAGCCATTTTATCTGCAAAGTGCAGAGATTATGAAATCATGCTCTCAGGTGGAGAGCACCCAGCCAGAATCTCTTTAGTGGGGCAAAGGACAGAGCTGGAAAAGTGTGGAGAGCATCCTGAATTTGCCCTCTTTTGGTGATCTGGAATACTATGCAACCATGATCCTAGTTTATTAGTACTCTGGCACTGAAAATCATAGAATCATAGAGTTGGAAGAGACCACAAGGGCCATCCAGTCTAAACCCCCCTGCCATGCAGGAACTCCCAATCAAAGCATCCCTGACAGATGGCCATCCAGCCTCTGCTTAAAAACCTCTAAGGAAGGAGAATCCACTACCCTCCGAGGGAGTGTGTTCCACTGTTGAACAGCCCTTACTGTCAGGAAGTTCCTCCTAATGTTGAGGTGGAATCTCTTTTCCTGCAATTTATATCCATTGTTCCGCGTCCTAGTTTCTGGAGCAGCAGAAAACAAGCTTGCTCCCTCCTCAATATGACAGCCCTTCAAATATTTAAACAGGGCTATCATATTTCCTCTTAACCTTCTCTTCTCCAGGCTAAACACCCCCAGTTCCCTAAGGTGGTCCACATAGGGCATGGTTTCCAGACCATTCAAGACAGAATGAAAAATAATCAGTATGTGATCTGTACTTAATCACAATATATGTTTTTCTAGATCTTTTTCTCTCCCTTATTTTTTTTAAACTGGGCATTATTCTTCAGAGTTGACCATTATAGAATATCCATTGTCATATTTTAAAAAGACACTTCAGCCATTCAAATTAAAACATATAGGTCAGTTATTCATTCTAAAGCTATTTCCCTCCTTCCAAGTCTATCAGTGTCACAGATCCTATATGGTATCTCTATAAATATGTGGATGTAAATATAACTTGACACAATTGTTTTACTTCTCAGCACATATACATAGAATTATATTACACACTACAAAAGGCCTTAAGCACCAACTTAACTTTTCATCGCTTTGTCCAATTTATTGCTTCACAACCAGAACCAGTTGTAGCATTTCTACTATGTTTATTAAATCTTCCAAGGTAACTCAAGAAATACAACTTTGGAAAACAATTTCATTTTATTGGTCATTTTGAACAGAATTCTTAGATGCTCTTGCTGATATTGTTTAATTTAGCAACAATCTTATCAAACATAAGCAAAGTTAGCATTATTACACTACTGCATTTCCAACCATGGTGGCTATTTGTTCTATAAATTGTACTCAGTCTTGAGGGTATTAAGCACTACTGATATATCATTTCGTATAGAGCTTTTTCCCAAATCCAACATAATGAAAAAGAATGGAACAACTAGCAAATTGCTTTCCAGACTGTAGTACCCCATACAGCTCCTAAATCTTGATTTGATTTGTTTATCAAGCAAACTTTCCTATTCAGTTTTGAAAGAAATGCTTAAAACCCGGTAGGACACCTTCTATTCAAAATCCAAGAACTTTTGGAAATCAGATACATATCCCGATATATATTTAAATTTTGAATGTATGTGTATAAGAGAGATATTACATTAAAAAATGGAACAATCTGTTGATGGAAAATAAACAACATTAAGCCTCACTAGCTGCCAAAGTTAACAGATTATCATAGCTGGCTATGTTTTATTACAGGTATTCAGAAAATGGAGGAATAAGTCAATTTTTGTGTTATCTGATTCAGACAACACAAATATTATTCATAAAGAAACAAGTTTATTTAATTGGTTACATACAGTGTCCTAGCTTTGCCAAGATGTTAGTTTCAGCACCTTGGTTCACTCATTTAACCCTCTGCATAAAACCCTGACATGGAGACTGCAGGGCACTTTAACACAATCCTACATTATATCCATGGAAGAAAGGGAGTGAAATTCTGGAAACTCATTTGTGTTTAATTCACTGTGTCTGAATACAACATAAGTCTGTTAGATGTGTTAAACCTATAAAAACTCCAGATAGTTGGCTAGCAGCCCCCTCAGTTTTCATTTAATATGCTCATTAATAAAGTACTGTGGCAACTATAGATCAAAAGAAGAGCCAAAGGTTTACCAACCCTGTTATAGCCCATGGTCTGGAATAAGAGAATACCAGTTCAGGTCCTGAGCACTAATACGTTAAAGTAAAAAGATAAACTGGACTGTGAAGGAATATTTTTCTTTTTAATTACTGACCTCCCTTTCTTCTGGGCTATTTATTTTGCCTTCCAGTAAGTTTTGCATTTGCTCTTGGTTGGAAAGAGTAATGGGAAAAGAATGATCCCTAGATTTTGAAATTGAAACTACGTGGCAGAATACATGCAATCAAAATCAAATACAGTATGTGTATTTTTTTTTTTTAAAAAAAGCATTATTTGAAGATTGTGATATAATGATTGTATTTAATCTTGTATGATTGCATTTTTTCCTCTTGTTTTTACATTAATTCAGTAATTGCATCAGATTTGTTTTCTTCTCATAGAGAGTGATAAATATATTCCCTGCTTACAGGGGAAGATAAATATAAAAGTATTATTTGTAAGCCTGATTTTTAGTATTTGTAAATCAGGGGTGCTGGATTTGTATGTGACATTGCCTACAACTAGTAAGATAATGTTTCATGTTTCTAATTCCCCTCCATGGGAATTTTTTATGGGAAGAGTGCATAACACTAAGCACACACACACACACACACACACACTAAAGATCTTGACAATGCAGATGTGTAACAAAAGGTGAACCAGTGTAGCATAGTGGTTTAAGAGTTGGGCTATGACTCTTCATGATTATCACACTAGGATCAATTCCAGAACCATCCCACAATTATCCCATTATTGACAACAGGATAATTATGGGATGGTTCTGGAATTGACCCTAGTGTGATAATGGAATCCTACTGGGTGACCTTGAGCAAGTCACACTTGCTTAGCCTCAGATGATGGCAATGGCAAATCCCCTCTGAATAAACTGGCCTGTGGTAAGGTCATCATGAGCTGGAAATTACTTGAAAGTACACAACAATGACAGCAACAAGAGATGGAGGGGAAAATAAGGATAAAAGCTATGTTACAAACAAATAAATTCTCAGGGACATCACATTATCCCAATCTTACTGCTTGAGGCTAAATACTGCTTGAGGCTTTTCATGATATGTCATTTCCAGAGAATTCATTAATGAGTGTTTAAGTCTAAGGTGACAGATTACTATACCCTGTTACAAAGAAAATATCCTATAAAACTACATTTCCCAATACTACAGGGAACAGTTGCAGACATTTGGAGAAAATATTATCTTATCAATCATGCTAAAACATTCATTTTCCTTTCTCATTCAACTGATTTTTTTTTTTTTAAAGAAGGCCATTTCACTCCATTTTGAAGCATCTCTTCAATACCATTGTACAACATGGGTCATCATGGGCAAAAAAAATAAAATAATAAAATAATAAAAAAAATTAAAAAGAGTCAATTCCCAGTCAATTTCACTTTCTCATGTGTGCCCTTATAAATCTTGACTGTTCCAGTAGAGAGGTTGAAGAGACAGCTGAGTATCAGAAGTTGTGCCGAATATAATAGGGTATCAGAAGTTGTGCCAAATATAATGTCACCCCAGTTTAGAGATGTTGTAAATTCCTTAAGCCTCCTTTCATCTGGCCTACAGTTGTGCAGGTATGGAGGCTGCATCCTTGGGCCAGAGGAGATTTGGATCTAGCATAATTCGTTGTTGTTAACCACCCTTGAGTCAATCTTGACCCATGGAGGCCTTGCTGATGAGACATCTCCAGGGCTCTTTGTCCTCTACTGCTTTGTCCAGCTCCTAGAAACTCATGGTCATGATCTCTTTAATAGAAATTCTCTCATATCCCAACCTTTTCCTGTCCCTTCTCCTGTTTCCACCCACACCAGGTTGCTTTATTGCCAAACTTCTTAGATAAAACAAAATAATATGTTTAAGACTAATCCAAACCTTCTTCAGCCAATTGGCACTGCACTGTCAATATGCATTTTTAATAGAAAACATCTCTACAATATTTCATACTCAAATATTCTGAAGGAATATTGAAATATGAAAATTGTAGCTTATTGCAGTCTCATGAGAGAAAACACTTTCCAAGTCTTCTTTCTACTAGATTTGATTCAAAGAGATTACTTTCACATTTTAAAGTTTTATTTAAATTATTCAGATTCCAGGAGTTGTGTGTGTGTCCATGTTGATTATTTTTAAATTTTCACTGCACAAATTGGAATATTGTATTTTGACGGGGGGTGGGTGGGTGGGGGGAGTGCTATTCTATTCACTGTCGCATGGAATGAAAAACATCACAATAGTTGACTTTCCCCTCCTTTTTTGACAGGGTGTTTTAGTCTGTCAAGACACTCCTTCTTGTCAAGATTTGAGAAAGTTTGCAAAATTCCATTAGTAATTCTACCTCAAAGGTACACTGGCTGCGGGGGGAAATTATAGGGAGACAGAATTAGGCAAAACTTATGCTGGAAAAATTATCTTTTGCTGGTTGATCCCAGATGATGATTATGATTATGATCATTTTTATTTCTTTCCCACTTCTCCTCAAGAAATTGAAACAGGATGTAATAAAGGTATGTGTCACGGTAGAGAGATCTCACTTTTCAAGGTATAGATGCATCTGGTGCACTAATTTTAACTGTGCAAATGCACTCCTGATCAAAACCAAAACCTAGGCATCAAGACTCATATTTTAGTCCAGGAGCACATCCAAACTGTAAACCTGAGATTTCAGGGGGAGTGTAACCCTGTCAAGCATAGGGGGAACTAATAAGACAGGTATCTATAACACAGAAGAGTCAAAAAGGAGGCAGCTAAGGAGTGGGGAGAGAGAGGAGGCAAGTTGTACCATATTCAAACTTCTTCCAGCCCAAAAATACAGCCACAATGCTGAAATAATACCATGTCATGGGTGATCTTAGGTAATTTTCAGCCTCTCAATGCCACAATAAACTTGAATTTAGCGCAGCTTCAGCTGACGTAACATGGGCTCAAGGCTTCCTGGTGGCTATTATTGCAGTTAGGATTGTGCTCTTTGACTGCAATAAGATTGTTCTTCAGAGAAAATTCAAGAAACCATAGGAGATTCTTAGAGCTATTCCTTGAAAGATGAGAGACATTTCTCCACTGTCATTATAAGCAAGAGAATCTTTTACACTGATTTGATAAGCTGGGTGAAAATGTGGCTGTAAAGGATTTTATCTATTAACCACCTTCAGTCCCTCTGGGGAGAAAGGAAGCATACAAATTAAAGTTAAAAACAAAAATAAATAAATAAGGATCAGAAGTCTGCTGGTACCCTCACAAGTTCCAACAACTAATCCTGATTCTTGTATATTTCATTTTGCTTCCATAGAAAATACATGGAAAGAATGGATAGAAAATAAAAACATAATCCTTGTTTCTTTTTTGCACTGCTGTTGAGAACTCAGAAGGTTTAGAAAATGATTTGCCCACCTTGAGATCTTCCTGAGCATCATATTGCTTAGTAAATTGTTTCCCACTAAAATGCACATTTTAGTTATATGAGCTATGATCTGCTAAAGAATGTCCAGGAAGTATGAAAACACATGAATAACTCAATTCTCATCCCCATGTTAGTCCAGCAGTGTGGTTCAGCTCACATCATATCCAAAGTCACATGGATCAAAATCTTCAAGCATGCCTTAGCACAGTGACTCCAATCTGATTGTGTGCATGAATAGCAATCAATTAGAAAAACAGAAATGTTCCTGAGCAGCAAGAAGATAGAAGAAGGATTGAATAAATTCAGCAACTTACTCCTCATCTCAAAGAGATGATTGGCAGAAAAGCTGTGTTTCTAACAACCAAATCAGCTAAGGAATTATACTTAAAACACCCAGTGCCTATCAAGCGAGTTTGTTAAAAATGTAATAGTAATGGATAGTGTTACTCCTATTTCATTGATGTACATGAGCAATGAAAAAGAGGATATGGAGTAATAACAATGTGAAGCCCCACTATTAGCAATATAGAAATGCAACAAATGTACGCTAATAAATTTGCAAGATAGCTGTTTCTCTTCAAAACAATAGACCATTTAATGTGGCTATTACTAGCAGCAAAGACAGATCCAGTTAACAGGGGTATGATACTTAATAGAAAATAGTGAATAAAATGTGGTAAGTGGAAACAATTTTTTTTTCATGATTGAAAAAGGCACCAGAAATAAGCAAAAATATTAGGTAACATAATGCTTGTGAGAACCTGTTGAAATATATAATAGATCAAAGTATAATATATACATATGCTATATGCATACATAATGTATGCATATGCTATATAGACAGCATATTTCTGTTCTGTTTTTAATACCATGGAATTGGGACTGTAGGTGATTTTTGCTATTCTAATGTAGAACACGATTCAGCAATTGTGACAATTAAAAATAATATTTAATTATAACTTGAAGGCCACAATCCTGCATGTCTATACTTGGAAGCATGATGTGGTGAACATTTCATTTGGCTGTTTTTTCTTCATTATTGACATTTTCCAAAGTTCACAAATTTCATTATTTCTGATCCTACATCACCTACTTGGTTATGACTATGTAACTAAGTAACGTCTTCTGGCCTGACCTCACACCAAAGAAACTACCATAGCAGTCAGCAGCTGCACTAAGTGATCAATTCTGCTGGTGATCAGTTTTCAACGGGATGATGTTTTGGGCCCCTTCCTCCCCCTTGAGCTAGTCTGTTGACAATCAGAAACAGAAGCTGTTACATTCAGCAAGGCTTATTCCATGGGTGAGTATAGGATTGACAGGTAATTACTAATTGATATGAGCTTGTCTAGGATGAAATATGCAGTTTTAAATCTACAACCACATCACAAGGCAATTCTAACAGAGGAAAATCCAGCTGTGCTAGTACTAAAATATTGAATATATCAACGTTCACTTGTAGAGAAAGTAGTTAGACATTTCAATTTCTTGTTACCTGAGTTGTCTGCCTTTTAAAAAGAAAACTATATTTAGGTATGCAAGTATACAGAACTTAAAAATATAATGCTGCCATCACCATCTCAGCATGATTCCAGATGTAATTAATGTGGATTTGGGCTAAAGAATTAACTTTGTACCTTTAAAAGAGTTACCTGAATGCATGCACTCTGCTGTAGTTAACTGCACTAAATTACAGCTCTTCTTAAGTATTTCACTATCCCTCATAAAACAGCATTCCTATTTTTAATTGAGTACTTTTGGGCTTTAACAAACACAGAATACTCAGTGTTTTCAGCAAGATGGCATGAAAAGCATAGTGAATTTTATTTTATTTTCTTAATACCTACTAATCCTTTCCAAGCATCAGATTTCAAAGAGTTTTACATGGTAAATCATGATTTGAATAACTTAATGTCTGATGTCTCATATAATATCTGATATAATAATACTGGTTTGAGGCAGAATGATGTAATATGACATTTTCTGGGAATCTATTGTTTAATGTCACCAAAAATTGGTTTTTGTTTTTGTTTTCTGTGTGAAAAGAAATGATGCTATAGAAATCATGGGAGTTAAGTAAAAACTGGAACACAGGCTGAGTGAAGATGTACAGCTTGTGCATGTAACAAATATATTTGGTCGATGGGTGTTCAAAAACTCAACCAGTCAATGTGATATCATTTAAAAACACTTTGGGCTTATAATGAAGCAGACTGGCAAAAACTCTGTTAGAGCTGGAAATTCAAGTCTCTGTTAACATTTTTGTGGCCATGCTCAGAACAAGCTCCAGGTTTTCAGAGGTTTTCAGAAAAATACTTTTTGTGGATCCTCCATCCAGTGGCCCCTCATGCTTGACACATGTTTGTTCTAATTGATAGTAGCCCAGAAAGTAAGTAGGTAGTTATGCCCTCTTGCTTATCTGCCTTCACCCTCTGATTGGTGCTAGGGAGGCCCCTGCTTGCTCATCAAACCAGGCAGATGAGGAAGCATCCATCCTCAGGAGGTCAGCAACTATTTCTTCTAAAGTTCTGGGACAACAACAACAACAACAACAACAACAATAATAATAATGCAATTTATTTATAGCCTGCCTTTTCACAGGGCATCAAAGCAAGTTACAACATCAGAAGAATCAGAAGAAACAACAACCTTGGAAGCTGCTCAAAAATATTGATTCTCTGTCATGAGATAGAAGCTAGGGCAGAGCATCTGTGATCAAGCAGAAAAGGGAAATAATGGAGGCAGGGGTGACTATGAAATCCTTTTCTTCTGGGAATGGGGATGAGTCTGTGGCCACTACTGCTTTTGCCACCACCACCATATTCTGGGACAGCTAGGAGCTCTGCCAGACTTGGAAGGGGCAGCCAGGTGGCAGCAGCACCTCATCCCCACCAGTGGCTGCAGTGGGCAGACATCAGAGGCACCCTGGATGGTAGAGGGGGCTGGCTATAGAGGTCTTCTAACGAATGGTGAGCAACTTCTGAGGAGTCACCCAGTGTGGTCCATCTCTTTGTCATGAGATATAAACTAAATCGGAATACCTGTGACTGCAATGTTTGCCTTTGGTATTATATAGCACATTGAACCAATAGACCAGGTTGGATAGTTGGATGAGTCAGAAGTAAATAAAAGATGTTTAATAGATATGAGCAGGAAAGGGTAGGCTTGCTGGAGGTTTGGTAACATTTGTTTTCTAGATTGCATGGATGTGCTTGTATTTCTCTGTGCCATATACAGCAACATTTATCGTCCCAGGAAACGTCAGAGTCAGACACTCTACTCCCATGGTCTGCCTCTGCTGGTCTCTGCAGTGCTGTCTACACCTACTACTGCACATGGTACTAAGAAATACTCAGGTTCACCAAGTTCTATTTACAGAACCTTACTACGAAGTATATGCAGCACTATATGGCAAGCAACCATCCACTACTTAACAATAACCTGCTACTAAATAACCCACACTGTCCATTAGTCATGCCCATATTTATGCACACTGTCCATGATATGATCTCCCCTCACAGGTGCCTTTCATTTGTCTCTTGCATCAGCCTGTTGAGTCATCTGGGGATGTCCTCCAAGTGGTGCGACAATGACATTCCACTATGGTACAACCTTTCTTGCATCACCCAGCTATTCCAGCCAGCTGCCAAGTCCTGTCCTGTGAAATCCCTAATATGTACATGCATACATACACTGACAAAATACCGTTGGCAGTTTCCAACAGGAGTACAGTACTGAGATAAAGAGTGCTGAGAATAACAGGGCCCATGGAGAATCATAATAGTGAAAACAAAGGTAACAAAATTCTGAATCTCTAAATCTGTTGTTAGATGGTCCTTGTTGTTTAAAGGAATTTAAAAAAATGTTTTTTAGAATCATAGGGATGGAAGAGACCACAAAGGTCATCCAGTCCAACCCCCTGCCATGAAGGAAGACACAATCAAAATAGTGCACTTGCAAAGTTACAAGTACTGTATTTGGGTGGGGGTTAAGATTTGCAGGAAAGTCATGGGAGAGGAGGACATTGTGAATTTGGTGTACTAGTATTTTTTTTTTTTTTTTTACAAAGCAGTAAATTATTACATTTTAAAAACTTTTTTATAAAATATTTTCTTTGTATAAAACACAAATACAATGTTTACAATGTAAACTAATACAATGAATAATAATAATAATAATAATAATAATAATACCAACTCTTGTTGTTGTTGTTGGTATGTGCCTACTTATAGTAACCCTAAGATAAACCTGTCATGGGGTTTTGTATCTCCCCATACAAAGCAGCAAGAATTCTAAGCTCTCAAGGAGAAATCTTTCTCTTGGTCTCACCACCATCATAGACTCATTTGCTTTGTTGTTGTTATGTGTCTTCAAGTTATTTTGGAGTTATGGCAACCCCAAGGCAACCCTTTCTTGTCAAGATTTGTTCATAAGAGGCTTGCCATAGCCTTTTCCTAGGCCTGAGAGAGTATGGCTTGCCTGAGGTCACCCAGTGGGTTTCATGGATGAGTTTGGATTTGAACCCTGGTCTCCAGAGCCATAGTCCAGTGTTCATACTGTTACACCATGCTGGCTTTTTGATAAAGCAAATGTATATGACACTGACAAGGTGGTAAATAAATAATTAATTAGCATTAAAATCAAAGATTCTGGAACATTTGACAAAATAACACAAGAAGACTGTCTGTAGAACTTGTCAGACACACGTCAGCTATGTATGGTTATTTGTAATAACTGTTAACATGCAACTTGTTTACTGAAAGAATTTTCAAAACTGCTTCAGGGACTAATTGAAAAAAAGGCTGGATTGATTGAAAAGGAACCCCCTGAACAATAATAGTTTGCTGCTTGTTGTATGAGGAGAATTTATAAAAAAAAATTAATGACTTAGGTAAATGTCACATTCCATACAAAGATTTAAAGCAAGATCAAACTTCTCCAGATTTGGTTGCTCACATCTTTGATACTGCAGTATATATATATTTTCTCATAGCAAACTATCCTTGAGGAGTCAGAATAAGATCTCAGATTTGCAATGGCAGGAATTGATCAATTTGCAATGATAGAAATTGATCAATTTTTGTGCATGAAGGTGATGACCATTATTTTTAAACAATGGAATGAGTTACTGACTTTGTAAAATTATTAGAATATGTGGAGTAATCAGTTTTCAGTAAGTAGATGCAAGAATCCATTTGGATAATGTTTCAGATCAAGGCAGGCAATGGTGGTGGGCCTGGGACCATTTTTTTTTCTTTCTTTTTTGTCCCAATGGCCCTTGGGAAAGTTCATGGACTGCAAAAAATAAAAATAAAGCCAAACAAAACAAAACCAGGAATGGCAAGAAGTCCACTTTGTTTTTTGTTTAGTTTTGTTTTACTGTGGGTCTTTGTTTTGTTTTTTAAATGATGGTGGTGGTGGTGGCGAGACTCTGCCACCTATTTAAAAGTGTGTATTGCAGCTTCTAAAATCTTCCATGATAGGTAATCCACTCTTTTAATATTTTTGGAAAAAGACAAGTTCAGGGTTATACCTTCAGGAGTGAGAGAGATGGAGATGATGATGATGATGATGATGATGATGATGATGATGATGATGATGACTGCTACTGTTGTAGTTATTATATATATATATATATATATATATATATTTCTATCCCTTCTTTTCCCCAGGTTGGGACTCAAATAATGATTTAAAAAACAGCAGCATTGTTTGTTTATTAAAATATTTCTATTCTTGCTGTTGTGTTTCTTCAAGTCATGTCCAACCTATCAGTTAAAAACATATTAAACTAAGTATTACTTTAACCAAAAATATCAGGAGTTATTTTCTTTGAATAGAGGACAGTACTGTGTTTTTTCCCTTGTTACCTCTATTCTCAATTTAGGGTTTTTCTTCTCTTGGAGATGCATTATCTTTGTAAAACAAACATTGCTTTCTCCAATTTTTCCGTTAATGGTGAAGAATGGAAATAGAATAAAGTTTTACTGATTTTGAAAAAGTGAAAAAAAAAAACCATATTAAACTTAATTAGTTAAAACTGATTTAAAGGTTTAAATCAATTGATAATTATGTATGTTAGTAATTGAAAGAAATCACTAACGCCCAAAGGCTTTGAAAAACATCCAAGTTTTTATTTGGGACCAAAACACACTGCAGAAATAATCCAGTCTGAGACCGCTTTAACTGCCCTGGCTCAGTCCAAGGAATTCTGGGAACTGCAGATTCTTGTAGCACCAGAGCTCTCTGATAGAGAGGGATAAATCCTAAATGTCTCACATGACTACACTTCCCAGAATTCCCTAGCCAGGGCAGTTGAAACAGTGTCATACTGGATTATTTCTGCAGTGTGTTTTGGCCCTTGGTCTTTAAAAGATTTCTGTTTTGGTAATTTGGCCTCCAAATGTATTGCATTCCCCAGTTGGAGTGCCACAGCTGAGAAGGCTCTCTCCCACATCCCCATACAATGCATTGACCTCACTGGTGGGACATGGAGGAGAGCACCCCCGATAGATCTCAGTCTGCAGGCAGGCACATACAGGGAGAGGTGCTCCTTCATGTATCAACATCTTAATGCATTTAGGGCTTTAAATGTTATCACAAGTATCTTAAATTGAGACCAGAACTGTATTGGCAGCCAGTGCAATTCTATTAACATGTCATTATTTGTATTATATATGGCATATATATGTCATTATATATGCTGTCAGTGGAATATATGGTATTCCGCCAGAAAAAATCAGCACCCATCTCAACTATGATATTTGAAATAACAGACCAATTGAACAAACAATGTGAACTACCAACAAAAATTCCAATGATTAATATTTTTGAATGCAGTATATTGGGCAATGTATCACTTTGTCAGTTTGTTGATATGTATTGTAAATTCAAACAGATAGCTATAGTATAGGATGGTATTGCTATAATTATACAAACTTATATATGCCAAATCTTTGAAGCACTTACATTGTAATCAAGACTCTTAATTTTCCTTTACTCTCTGTGTCTTTTGGGTTTTGCTATGATAACTTGTATTATATGTGTATGTATGTATGTGTATATATATATATATATATATATTGTGTGTGTGTGTATATATATATATATATATATATATATAATTTTGCACAGTTACAGTAATATAGACCTACAGAACAGTTGTCTGTTGGAATTTATCATGCATATCTACAATCTCTCAAAATGATACATTGTCCAATATACTGCATTCAAAATAAGAATCATTGGGATTTTTTGTCAGTATTTAATATTGTGTTTTTTCCCTGTTGATTTATATTGTATTCCAGTCAGCTGTTGAGCTGATGCACTAGCTATAGCTTCCAAGTGTTCTTCAAGAGCAGCCCATGTATAGCACATTACAATAGCCTAGTAAAGAGGTTATCAGTGGACGAACTACTGTGATTATTTCTGTCAAGGAAAGGCTGTAGCTGGGCACATCAATCAAAGCTGGTGCCTTGTATTCCAAGACCCCCAAAGAGGCCTGAAGCTGCTTTTGTGGTTTGGGCATTTGTCTCATCAGGATTCAGCTTTAATTTATTGATCTTTGTCCAGCCAGGAACTGATCTTCCACTTACACAAGCACAGCTGACTCAGATGACATTAATAAATAGATCTGAACATCAGGGTTCCAACATATTTGCCCACCCTAATCTAAAGCATTATCCAAGATTCTTCAATCAGCATATGGATGACATCCAACTCCAAAGCCCCTAACAACGACAGCTCATATAGATACCAAAGAGCACGAGGAATAAGATAGAACCCTGCAACATCTCACAGCTTAATAGACATTGGGCTGAACAGGAATCTTACAGTGCTGCTATCTGGAACCAGCCATGTAGATAGGAGGCAGAACCACTCCAAACCAGTACCTCATATTCCCATACAATTGATCTGGGCCAGAAAGATACCATGTTCATTGTTATTGTTGTTAAGTTCCCTTGATTCAACTTTGGCTCATGGCAATCCCATGAGTGAGACACCTCCAAGCCCCTCTGTCCTCAATTACTCTGCTCAAGTCCCACCAGCTCAGGGCCATGGCCTCCTTTATTGAATCTCTCTCTCTCTCTCTCATTCTACCACCTTCCTCCTTTCCCTGTCTTTTCCAGTGAGTTGTGCCTTCTCATTATGTGGCCAAATACAACAACCTCAGTTTGATCATCTTGGCTTCCATGGAAAGCTCAGGCCTGATCTGCTGTAATAGCGACTTGTTTGACTTTCTTGAGATCCATGGTATTCTCAGCAACACATCTTGGTTATGAAAAGCCACTAAGTGATCCAGGGTAGTATTTTCCTTGTCTTTCCCTTGAAGTAGGTCATTCATCAGAGCAGCTAAGGCTTCATTGCCATACCCTGGCCTGAAACAAGATAGTAATGGATGCAGATAATTTCTTCAAAGTGAACCTGAAGTCCCATCCCTAACAACTCAAGCATAGGGACCAGAAAAAGAATATTTACAAAAGGACAACATTTCTCATATACTTGTGGGTCCAGAAAGGTTCTTCTTTAAAATGGAAGGCACATCCATGCTGTCAGACTGAAATGTTTACCACCTCCTGAACCCAACCATTCAATCGTGCTCTGCTAGATCTTAGTCAAGATAGGCAAATTTACATATGGTGGGATGGACTAATTCATACATTTATCCACACATCCCTCTCCCATAGGAATGCTAGCCTTCCCTCAAAAATGATTTTTTATCCCTCAGCCTCACAATTTCTAGCACTGCAAAGCATGAGTCACTGAAAATCATTAACACCAAGAACTCTTATATTTGCTGTGTTCACATTCCCTTGGTAACTTTGTCTGCTTTTTTGTTTGTTTATATGCTTAATTTTTTTAATGCTAAGCTGAAGTTTCAGTGCTGGAAATATTGTGATGGATGAAAAATGGGGGGGGGGGGGCAGAATTCTTAGCTTTAGATACAATTCCCTCATTGGTTACATCTCTGGGTGTTCAGTCAGTTTTGGAAGACTTGTGTCTGCAAAAATTACCTTCAACAGTCGCATACAGTATTTGCCCACACATGCTTCAGATTTTCTTTTCCAGTCTTAGAGTCAGCAATCTATTCCACATTAGTATACCTGAGTATCACAATGACATTCCTCAATCAGTGGGAATGGGCATTAAAACCACGATTGACACATTTCTTAATACAGCATTATGGTCATAATAATAGTAATACAATAATCAGGCTGTGGGCAAATTTCTAATTTGCTAAATCTATTCAGAAATAAGTCCTATCTGGTTCTTTAAATAGTATGGTTATAATTTGAAGCCCTCAGTAAGTATAATCTATTGCAATTGAGCACATCAATCAATTCTCTCTCTGTGTGTCTATTGCTCTGTCTGTCTGTCATCTATCTATCATCTATCTATCTATCTATCTATTTATCTATCATCTATTTGAAGGGAAAATATAATTCACCTGCTTCATATGAATATTCTGTAATAACTAACTGACCAAATAAAGCCAATACAAGAGAAAGCCGGTCATTTTGGAAGTTGCTTAAATAAGTAGGTAACATTTTTAAGACACTTGCTGTTCATTTGTTCTATAAAAGTTAGCAGGATTATTTTTGTATCAAGAATGTATTTTTTCTTTGAAGCTAAAGAAACCATTTTCCGAGCCTAGATAAAAACATCTGTACAAGCATAGCATCCATTTAAATTATCTTTTCTGAATTTCCTAAAGCTAAATTTACTGATTCTGTCAGAATTACTATATAGCTTTGAAAATTATTGTCATTTCAGTCTGACATCTTTCTCATTTTCTGCACTGCCTTTCCCCTTATATTTTTGGATTGTGGGCCACTCTTTTGGCCATATGTCTGTCACGTGTTGTAATGGGAACAAGCTTTGGGATCATATTGACTAACAAAGCAGAAGAAATTATATAGGAGAAGGGGAATTGTAGCATGTTGATGTGTAGAACTGGAAAGTGCTCTGTGGAGCCCTGAAAGACAAGTTGTATGGTACAGTGCCAGCTGAAATTACTAGTCCCTAAAAATAAAATTTATTTAGCACAACTGCTTATTTACACAGCAGCTACATATTTCCGTAGCTATTTCCTACAGAGGGATGTGTATGAATACAAACCATTATGGTATGAATGCCACTAAAAAGTGAATACAAAATATAAACTAGATTAAGAACTTGGAAATGGATTTATACAGGAAAATGAAATTGCACCTGCAAGTAAGGAGAATAATAGTAAAGGAATGCAGCACAACTTTGGAAAACAGGTGTATGTAAGAAAGATTGAGTACATGCACATACCTGGTATCTATGTATATTTAGTTGAAACCAGATTACTGGGGCAGTACAAACTCAGAAAATCCCAGTTGTAAGGGGTTATGATTAGGTAGAAGCATCCTGCAGGCAGATAGGCATTTCTACCACCAGAAAAGGCTTGTATGGAGAAGGGGTGGGGAAAGACATGTTACTTCCCCAGTTCAGGGACACAATGATAATGCTAACACAACATTAGGTAACAGTGAGTGTAGTCCTAAGTACTTCCCAACATCTCAGTGGACTCAAGACAAATTTCAGTTGGTCTAGTTTCAGCTGATCTGTCTCTTGGATTTCTACCAGTTCGAATTCTCTTCTAAGTTCAACTAAGGGCCGAAACAGACAGCTGAACAGGGTACAGGATCAGGGCCATGACAACAGCATGCCATGGCCATGATCTAGTGTATTTATTGTGCAAAAAGAAGTAGAAAAATACTGCTCCTCTTTGCACTGGAAAAAGGTGGCTTTTCCACCATAGCAGCAGCTTTTCTGCGCTCCTACGACATGTGGCATATGAACACCACAACACTGCCTGCTGTCTGGTCTGGCAGGCAGTGTGATACCAGCTTGGGGGCAGTGTTGGGTCATGCATCATATAAATGCCACATCCTCTTACCACCCCCAAGCTGATGTATTGTGCCCTTTTTTTTGCCCCCAACTTAGGATGGATCTAACTATATACACCAGTCTTCACAAATTTGGTGTCCTTGAGATTGTGGCATTGATGGCTTTCATGGCCGGCATCCATAGTTTTTTGTGGGGCTTTCAGGCTATGTGGCCATGCTCTAGATGAGTTCCTTTCTGACATTTTGCCAGCATATGTGGCTGGCATCCTCAGAGAAATTTCTGTGTAAATTTACAGCGCTATATAAATAAAGGTTAATTTAAAAAAATAAAGGTTAATTTATCAAGGTTTTTTTTTTATGTGTTCAGAGTGTTTCTCATATATAATCTCAGTTAACAACAAATAGAGCACTAGGGTTGAGAAAATCACAACATATT
The DNA here is from genome assembly GCA_034509955.1 of Urosaurus nigricauda. Taxonomy (NCBI): domain Eukaryota; kingdom Metazoa; phylum Chordata; class Lepidosauria; order Squamata; family Phrynosomatidae; genus Urosaurus; species Urosaurus nigricauda. Next base: position 43,574,060 of record JAOEGL010000003.1, on the reverse strand, counting down.
TAAAGCCACTTAATGAGATGACAATGGGGCTTTACAGACCACCCAAAAACAGACCTCCTTTTCCCCTGCATAGTCACTGCAGCAACCAGATCAAGTGGTGAGGATGTGGTGGAAAATGGAGTGCTGAAACCGGGCTCCTTTTTGTGTTGCAGTTGTGATGTATGAAGCTCCAGCCTGCACATTCATGACATCACAGGTGCTCAGCTCCATTTAGTTGCTACGCACCTGTGACGTCATCGCTCTGTGCACTGTTTGTATGGTGCTGCAGAGTGAGGATGCCCTTGTCACATGCTAGGGTTGCAGAGCATCTATTGGCTCCGCTCCCAGGCAACCCTAGCATGTGTAAATTGGGCCTGAGATGGTATTTGTCTTAGGTGCTTCCTGTCTCACTAATGACAGATGAGCACAAGAGAAGGGGTGTGCAAGCATTTGGGTTTTTGTTTTGTTTTCATTTGTTTGCATTTTGCTATCCAATTTGTTTTCACTATTACAGCTTTTTATTATTATTATTATTATTATTTGCTTTGCTTTCTAAAATCACATCTCTATTTCAGTATTCTTTTATTTCCATCCCATTAATTTTATCAACAACATTTATATTTGTTGTGGCTGAACTCTCTCTACCTTTCATTACTTTACCATTTGAGATAGTTTCACCGTACATGTATGATGAAATTAGCCCCATTGAGCTAGTGTGGTGTAGTGGGATTGTTGGACTAGGATTCTGGAGACCAGGGTTTGATTTCCAGCTCAGCCATGAAACCCACTGGGTTACCATGGGAAAGTCACATGCTCCCAGCCTCAGGAGTAAGCAATGGCAAACCTAATGTGAACAAATCTTGCCTAGAAAACTGTATGATAGATTCACTTTAGGGTTGTCATAAGTCAGACATGACTTGAAGGCACACAACAGCAACAAGCCTCATTCAACTATCCCTGAACATACATGTACAGAGGATACAAGCTCACTGTCATTGGGGCCCCTACTATGCCTGTAGGGTTTTGCAACCATGGGCCTTCCATGGTCTAATAAAAGGGTTTGAAATCCAACAACAATAGGGATGCTTGAAACACTATTTATTCACTTCACTTAGTTACACTGTCCCAGGTTAAGGCAGCATATGTTACAGCACAATCCCGCTTCTCTTTTGGAATCATCAGTCCTCTCCTCTGTTCCTCAGAGCCTATTCCTAGTGAGGCAATTCCTTCTCTGACCCCTCTACCTTGGCTTTTTCCTGAGCCTCAGGGTTCCTCCCTAAAGGCCAACACCCCCTTCTTATATCCCAACACAAGTGAGGCTCCTGGGCTTCACCTTGGAGAAGGGGGCGGTTCCTTTTACCAAGTGTTTTAGGTGGTTGCTCTTACTCACTCCACCAGAAAGCCTTCCACGCGAGGATCCTTCAAGCTGTCAGGACCCCAGCTCCTTCGCCTTCCCCTCAAATGTCTTCAGGACAAGGCCGCCGTCCACCCTTCTTGGTTCCTCAATTTCTCTTCCTCTTTCCTCCTTCCACTGACTGCCTCATGCACCACACCTTCCTTGCTCTTCCTCCCAGCGTCTCCCTCTCCCTCTCTTCTTAACCCCTCTTGTCCTAACTCCTCCCTCTTCCTATCCCCAGTTGTTTCCAGTTTCCCCATCTCTGAGCCCCCTTCTCCAATGTCCCTAGGTCCTGTTGTCCATCATCCTCTATTCTTACTCTAGTTTGTTGTCACTTTGTTCGCATAAAACTGTGCTGGAAGAGGAAAGCACTTCTACTCCTGGAAGTTCTCCACATGGAAACCACACAGAACACATAATCACCACCATAAAACATGGTGGTGATGGCTCCTTCCTCCTTCTCAGCTATTTGGCTACAAGCAGGTATTCAAGACAATAGCCAGAATCTATTCCCCACCACCACCCCCAAATCCTTCTCTTTTGGCAGGGTGTAGGGACCACCACCACTGGTGAAGTAGAAGCTGTTGCTGACTTTACATCCTTCTCTGTATTGTGGGTGTGCACATTTGGGTATGTGTGGAGGGTGGCAATGGCAGCAGCAATGGGGTAATTGGTAGCATAAGCAGGAGAATGGTGTTAGTGCTGGTGAATGTGCACTGAAAGGGAATTTCTGATAATTGTTCTTAAGTCCTTCATCATTTCTCCTAAAAGGGATCTCTGAGTTCTTCCTCATGTGGTGAGGGCCTACAGCTAGAAAGGCTCTCCTCTTTAGCTATGCCACTGTTGTACAAGCCAAATGGTCATGGAGGTGAAATGCTTGCATGCCTGCCTTACATATTTAAACAAAATGGAAAGCTGGAAATAATAGAGATGCAACTCTGCTCATACTGAATATGTGGGGGGGGGGGTTGTTTGTTTGTTTGTTTTTTGTTTTTTTTTTGTTTTGTTTTTTGTTTTTTTGTTTTTTGCATGGAAAAGGGTTGATAGAGAAAGACAAAGAGACCTCTTTGGGTTTTCCAAATTGCCCCTTTTTTCTGTTTTTTTTCCTATGGTAATCTTCCATATAATCTAGAATTTGCAAGTTTTTTTTTTTAAAAAAAAACATATTTACTCAATTGGACTACTGGAAGTGAGTCTTAATATAATTTGCTTTTTGAAAATCCTATTTTTTGGTCTCTGTGCATTCTGTGGTAGAAAGAAACCTATTATTCTGATTGTATACAGTTTTAAAAGTGCAAATGAAAAATAGACACATTTCTAAAATACACAGAAACACAAATTTGTCAGCATTTGTTTCATAATGTGTACTGTGGAAGAACACACACACACAAATACACAGTTAAAAAAAAAACCCTGCCAAGATATGTATGGATTTCTGTGGGAGAGAAATAGTGCATGATAATGAGATGAAATTAATTTGGAAATGGCAAAATGAGAATCTTGACAAAATTAATCTTGAGAGATATGTTCATCACTATTTGTGAATGAATGACAAATAGATTCAAACAGCCTACCTAAAAAGGCACCCGTTTAGATTATTTGTTACTGATTTCATTACTTTTGGAACCAATGAAATCTGAACTGAATGGATGGAACTAACCAGCTTGAATTAGAGCTGACCATGCCAACCATCTGTTAGGGGAACAAACACAATTTGGATGTTAATTTTAGTCTTTTAATGCTATCAAGCTCTGGAGTTAGCATTCTGTCATTCACTAACATTACAGAACTATCTATGGCAATTTGACAAATTTGTCTGGCTTGTAAGGTAACTATACACACTGAGGATTACTAGAAAAACCACATGGTGCCAATGCCTCTCTTGTCTGCATTTGTGCCTTTAGAGAAGAAAGAGACAGCAAAGAGCAATGGAGAAAATAGAACACCCTGAGAATGTGTTTTGTTGTTCCAGTTTCGAAGTAGATCCATTTTATGATTTAAGTGTGGACATCTGTAGATAGAACTCCAAGAGGGAGAAAATGGTTTAGGCAAGCAACTAGAACAAATACTGTTCAGTCAAAGTTGCTTCAGTGGCAGAATTCTTTGCAATAAAACTTGAATCCAGCCTTGCCATTTGAGAAGTGATGATAATAGAATTGCCAAACTACAGCTCGTAAGCTACATGTGGCTCTTTAACTATAACGTGTGGTTTGTGGAAATATGTTGGCTCAAATCCTTTTTACATTATAATTCATATAAATGTGTGTGTGTGTGTAGCTTTATAAATATTTACCGGATATAAACTGAGAGTCTACTGGTTTAAAATGTAAATTTAATGTTCATAGCGAGTAAATATTATTTTTTTTCTCTTGCTTTGACCAGATATTTACAAGACAAATAAATATCATTAAAATATCTGTCTCTATTCCTTTTATTTTTATTTTTATTTTTGGCAATTTCATTTACTGTTAATGAAATGCAAATTTGTGTATTTTAGTTTTCATAGTTTGTTAACACATTAAATATGTTCACTATAATTAAAACACTAATCAATCAGGATTTTGAAAACATTTGGTATATATATTTGCACTTTGTCATTATTGAAACTAATACACATTAACAGTTTAAAAACTATATTCATGAATAAATATCATTACGTACATTATTTCATATACAGTGGTCCCCCGGTTTACGAATCCCCGGTGTATGAAACAGGCGGGACCACTAAAATTCCCCCGGGATCCGAAGGATCCCCCGGGGAACGAAGCGGAAAAACCGCCCGGCCCCTTTAAATCGGCCGTGCGGTCCGTCCGCTAAAGCGGTCCCCCGGGATGCGGTCATTTCCGGGTTACAAAAGGTAATCCGGAACGGATTACTTTCGTAACCCGGGGGACCACTGTACAATTTTTGTAACAAAATATACATGTAACAATAATATGTGTGTAATATTTGTTCATGTCCTGTGGCTATCAAATACCTGAAGTTTATCATATGCAACTATGACGTTAAAGAAGTCTGGCCATTCCTGGGCTATACTATAGTGTGCCTTACTTTAACTGATACAATTTAAATGACTGTAACTTCCTCTGAAAATTCAAACAATTCAGAGTGTTGGCTTTTGCTATAAAACCCTATATGGATCAGGTCCAGGCTATTTGAAGGACTCTCACTATCACAGGTCCATCATGTGGGAACATGGAAGAGGATATTCATGGTGGCTGTAGTGGTTGTCCCCAGGCTCTGGAACACCCTTTCCAGAGAAGTCAGACTATCACCCTCCATACTGTCCCACAGTCAGGTGAAAACATTTTTGTTTCTATAGGTCATTGACAAATGAGTATACAAGGCCCCATCCCACCAAAACAATGTGTTGGACTTTCTGTTTGTCATTTTGTTGTGCTGATTTTTAATTGTTTATGTTTAATTTTTTTAAAAAAATTGTTTGCGTTTTTTATCTGTTTCAAATAGCCTTAGATCTCAAACTGGGAAAAAGGTGTGATATTCATCATCATCACATCCACTGGCTGCCAATTAGTTTTCAGGCAATGTACAAAGTGTTGGTTACTACTTTGAAAACCCTACATGCTTTGGGTCCAGATTACTTACAAGATTGTCTCCTGACATATAATTTTCCCTGTACACTCAGGTCATCTGGTGGATAGTTACTCCAGACAGCCAGATCTAGGTTGGTGACTGTCAGACAGAGGACTTTTTCTACAGCTGCCTCTAAACTGTTGAATGATCTGCCAGAAGAGATACAGCATCTGAATATGGTGTTTTAATTTAAACAGCATTGAAGTCTAATCTCCTCTGGAAGGCCTATCCAGATGACTTTTAAAACTGTAAATTTTATACAATGAATTTTAAACATAGATTCTTTTAATATGTTTGTGTCTTGTTCTTGTAAACTGATGTATGTTTTAACTGAAGTTGTGTAATACCTTATGCATATTTGTTGATCTGTTGTTGTTCCCTGCCTCAATCCATGGGGATAGATGGATAGGAAGCAATAACAATCACAATCATCATCATCATCATCATCATCATCATCATCATCATCCAGCCCAATGTTTTCCTTCTTCTAAGGACCCTTTTTTTAAACAAACAAACAAACAAACAAACATCACATTACTATTACTTCTTTTGCTAACATTATTTTATATAATGACATCAATGTACATAGTACCATACAAAAATAAATAATGAAACAGACAGACAGACTCAGTAAACGCATTTGAGCTAATTAATTCAAGCTAATTTTTCCTGTTCATAAGAAGAAAAATGTGAATTTTGGTAATTTTAAATATAATGTAACCCCCCCCCCCCATGCACACACACTTTGCATGGCACAATTGTAGATATTGCTGTCCTACTGTGGAGAGCATAGTCTTACGCCTGCCCAGCCTACTAGAGATTAAATCTCTAGGTGCTAGAGATTAAAGGTGTCTCAGAAACAAAGACATGATAACCATAATTAAGCAGTAGAGTAGCTGGGTATATAGTTATTAAGAATTAAATATGAACTCAATGCCTTGGGCCTAGAAAGACTAATTATATGGGTTTCTCTCACATAGTTCGTCTTCTTCCTCTTCTTAAAATGTTTTCCAGCCTGGATTTGGAGAGAGTTTTGAATTTTGGGAAACTGTTGTAAAAAGGAAACTGAAATGGAATTCTGAATGTTCTCTAATCCTAGTTCTGTTTACTCAGAGGCAAGTCTCATTTGAGAAGAATCCAAAGATATCATTCTCTTAGTAAAAATCTTCTTCTTGTTTTGATTCTGAAGCAGCTATAACATTTGATACTGTACAAACCATTTCGCAAGAACTTTCTGATGTCATTGTAACTTTATACTACCTCAGTATGGGGAAAGTGGAGAAAGTCTGCAAGCCACATCCTCAGGGTTTAAAAAATAAGGGAGTATGGGTGCTACAATATGACAAAATGAGCCCTCATAGCCCTTTAGTCCCAGTAGTTGGCTACCCCTTTTCTAGATGTTACTAGTTGCTCCACTAGAATTTGTGATAAATGCAAACAAAGCTTACAATCACTAACAAAATAAGCTCACTTTTTGTGTTTTCTCTACTACTATTATATATACAAACCATTGACATTTCTAGAGTTGTGTTTGCTACCCCCCCCCCCACCAGTATTCTTTGGATAAAATTGCAGTGAAATTTTATACATCTCTATTTAGAAGTAGGTACCACTGAGTTTACTGGGATTTGCTCTGCAGAGACAATGTGTAGGATCATAGCTTGAAGTGCTGATTTGTGAAGCATTCTATTGATAACATGTCACCAGTGATAAAAAAAAACAAAAACCAATTATTAATCTGCTGAACTGTATCCCATGTAAATGCAAGAAAATGGAATCCTTTCAGTGGTTGGCTTCACCATACAGTGAGCTCACTGACAATTTATTTTGACACACAGACTCATGTTCTCTGTGGGCTAAATTAGCAGGAAATATTTAAATTCAACATGTCACCAAAGATATGAGCAGAATTACAGATGGAAGGAATGTAACAAGGATAAAATTCTATCATAAGAAATTGTAATAAATGTAAAATGACTAAGAGTGAGGAAAACAAGAAACGAATAACAATTAGGCAGAGTTCAGCCAAAGAATCGGAATTAATTTTCTTGCAAAAGGGTATCTTTTTACTCTTTGACTGGGAACAGTAAGTGTTTCACCAGGCACTTAAGCCTTTGTGAGAGTGCTGTATTTATTTGTTAGTGAAGTCATAATTTAAGGAAGAAAAATATGTTATCTGCTAAAAGCTGTTCAGAGGTTCAAGATTTAATAAGCCTGAAAATAAGGGAATCAAAATAGCTTATTAGAACCTAATGCATTGTGTGTGTGTTTGTTGGGGTAGCACTATGAAAAGGAGGAAGAGTGTAATGCTGGGCAAGAAACAGATATTTGTTCAAATAAAATAATTAAATGACACCAAGAAACAATTTTGTTTGTTTCTTCAGAATATTTTACTTAGAGCAGCAGGTGGTTGTGACAAGAGCTGAAGATTAAATTGATGATGATCTGAGACAATGATTTGGAATGAAAAATGGACAGCCTTGCTACAATATTCAATCAACAACGGGGAGGAGGAGGAGGAGGAGGAGGAGGAGGAGGAGGAGGAGGAGAAACAGGAACATTTGGCTTAACATGCTTATCCAACCATACGCTCTGGTTCACAGAAGAACTCAGGGAGATGAAGCGGGTTGGATGACAACTAGAGCGCACGTGGTGGAAAACTTGACTCCTGTCCAACACGACTTGCCATAGGCAGCATCTTCGCGCCTATCGGGAGGCTTTGCGTGCAGCGTGGAAATCTTTCTGTGTTGTACGCATTGAGTCTGCAGAGTCTTGCCCAGCAGAACTGTTTAGGGTGATGGGGGAGCTGACGCAGGTTCCCCCTGCACCGAATCCCCTACTAGACACAACAAGGCCTGCTGCGATGCGTTCAACAACTATTTTGCAGATAAAATCTCTCGGATAAGAGTCAACTTGGATGCCACCTTTCCTTCAGATCCCACTGGTGAGGTGTCCAGCGACTCCGTTGTTGCTACATTACTGGATGAGTTTCAATCTGTAAGTACCAATGACATAGACAAGCTACTCGGGAGTATGAGGAAGATGACTTGCCCCCTCGATCATTGTCCATCTTGGCTGGTCTTCCAGGGGGGAGACGCATTGAGAGTGTTCCTTTGGGATACCATCAATGCATCCCTTAGGAAGGGTATCCTACCATCTTGCCTTAAGGAGGCAGTGGTTAAGCCCCTCCTGAAAAAACCCTCCCTTGACCCCCTGGATAGAAACAACTACAGACCAGTGTCCTTGCTGCCATTTTTAAGCAAGGTGATTGAGAGGGCAGTCACTTCCCAAATCCAGACAGTCTTGGCTGAAACTGATTATCTTGATCCATTTCAAACTGGCTTCAGGACAGGACATGGAGTGGAGACCGCAATGGTCACTCTGACCAATGACCTCCGCCTGAGCATCGACAGGGGTAGTGTGACCCTGCTGGTGCTCTTGGATCTCTCAGCGGCCTTTGACACTGTGGATCTTTCCATCCTTTTGGGTTGGCTGAGGGAACTGGGGATCGGAGGCACCGCTCTTCAGTGGTTCCAATCCTTTCTCTATGGCAGATCCCAAAGGGTGAGGCTCAGGGACAGTTGCTCATCCAAAATAAGCTTAAATGCAGTGTCCCTCAGGGCACCATCCTGTCCCCGATGCTATTCAATATCTATATGAAGCCGCTGGGAGAGATCATTCGGAGGCATGGAGCTCAGTGTCTTCAGTACACTAACGACACTCAAATATATCTCTCCATGACCAGATCGTCGGCTCAGACTTCAGATGGCATCTCCCCTCTTAATGACTGTCTTGCGGCGGTAATGGATTGGATGAGAGAAAACAGATTGAAGCTAAATCCAGACAAGATGGAGGTACTAACAGTTACAGGCCCGAAACCAGGTTTGGGAATACAGCTACCAGTCCTAGATGGAGGAACACAGAATCAAAGTACTTCTGAGAGATGGCCATGCAGCCTCTGTTTATAAACTTTCAAAGAAGAAGACTCCACCACTCTTTGATAGAGTGTATTCCACTGTTGAACAGCTCTTACTGTCAGGAATTTCTTCCTAATGTTGAGATGGAATCTCTTTTCCTGTAGTTTGCATCCATTGCCTCATGTCCTATACTCTGGAGCAGCATAAAACAAGCTTGCCCCATCCTCAAACTGACATCCCTTCAAATATTTAAACATGGCTATCATGTCCCCTCTTAGCCTTATATTCTCCAGGCTAAACATCCCCAGCTCCTTAAGTCACTCCTCATAGGGCCCAGACACTTCACCATTTTGGTTTCCCTCCTCTGGACATGCTGAAGCTTGTGAACATCCTTTCTTAACTATGATGCCCAGAAATGGACACAATATTCCAGGTGAGACCTGACAAAAGCAGAACATAGTGGCACTATTACTTCCCAGTTTTCCGCTCTAGAATATACTTCATTGGAGGGTGATGGCCTCTTCGTCTTTGGTTTATGTGTGTGCTGGATGGCTGTCTCTCAGGAGTGCTTTAATTGTGATTTCCTGCATGGCAGGTTGGATTTAATGGCTCTTACAGTACTTAACTATGGCTGAATCTGTGCTACAGAAATAACCTGGTTTTACACCACTTTAATTCCCATGGTTAATGCTGTTGAATTCAGGAAACTGTAGTTCATTGTGGCACCAGAGCGGAGCCAACTACACTTTCCATAGCATGGTGACATTAGAGGTCTCCCGTTCATGGTTTTTCCATAAGTTGAAATTGACTTGATGCAAGTTAACAACAACAACAACCCAAAGCCAAATTACCTGGTCTCTACTTGTAACAGTGCATGGGGGGGGGGGATGAAAGGAGTGAGAAAAATCTTACCTCATCCCCCAAAGGAAACAAACAGTGTGCTCTGTAGAGTAGATAGAGCAATGATGGAGTGGGACAGTCTAGGTCAGAATAGACTTACAAGCCTTCTGGCTCTGCCTCAAACTCTCTGTGCTTGGGACTGTTTATAGTTTTCAAATATCTTCTGACAGTGGGGGCGGGGGATCTAAAATTTCTTGTTACATTCTTTGTGAAGAAACTTAGGCCCAGTACAGACCTCCTGGGGCCAAAATTAGGCTTCAGGAGTGCACAGTGACCGCACGCTCATGAAGCCTAGTCCAAAATGGTGCCACCATCATGACAGCCTCCCATCCACATGGGGACCACCATGATGATGCAAGCATGGCTCAGCATCTGCACGTCATGGTGCCGCACTTGCATCATTGACACATGATGGTGCACCAATGGTGCACTGATGGCATTCACGCAGCACATCCAAAAGAACCCGGTTTTTCCAGGTTCTTTTTGGTGTGGAGGGTTGCTGAGGTTTGGTTTGGCTGCTGCGGCATCCCTTAGGAGCAAAAATGGGTGCCTCCAGCCCACCCTTTTGGGGCGGTCTGTCGAGCCCCTTAGTGAAGAATTACATACCTAGGTTTTAGCTGAATTTTGTTTTCACTGATTTGAGTTGCCTTGTGAGAGAAAGGGAGATATAGAGATAAAGGTATATTAAATACATACATACATACATGCCAACATGTTAAAGGCAGAGTCCCCAATGAGTCTAATTTTTCAGCATTCCAGAGCTTGAATGAATTTGAGATACTGTTAACATATTAATCCCAAGGTAGCTGACACAGGTAATTTTCTTTAGATGGATTTTATTCAGTTTTGTGGCACTGCCAAAATGAGAGCACCAGAACTGCCCTTCAATAGTATGTGGGGGATCAAGTAGGAAGGCAGCTTTCAGGATGAAGTTGATGGCATAACTAGAAATAAAGAGGACTCACTGAAAAAATTCAAGAAGTGAGCTAAGAAAAAATATGTTGACTCTGAAGGGGAATACTAGACACCCTTAGAAAAATTGTGGGGAGGTTAAGTCTAAAAGATGAGTAATAGAAAATATAACCGTTTGTCCTGTAAAGAGATAGTTAACATTAAGATCCTTCCTTCATGATATTTAATCTTAGATTGCAGTAATTCACATTGAATACAATACTACGTATTAAATTCAGAAGATTGTATGCTTCCATTTCTTCCTATCCAGCTTGGACAAATATTAGTACTGAACTCTACAAAAAACATAGTCAGAACTGAATACTTGAGGATAGGGAGTACTGAGGTAGAGTTCTTGCTTTTTATGCAGAAGTCTCATGTTCAATCTCTGATAAAATCCAGAGGTTGTAGTAAAATAAATTCAGATCTGAAGAGTTTACAAATGCTTAATATTAACTGTAATTAGTTAAGCATTTCTAATAAAGACATAACTGGATGTATGGTAAGGACTTTGTTACATTCTTACTTTTCTAATATTACTTTCCTAACATTTGTAAACATTAAACAATAGCTCCTTCACAGAGCTAAGAATATCAATGAGCTTTGTACAATGACTTAGAGATCTTTCCTAGGTAGATGTAAAACTCAGCACTGTGTGTAATCTCCTCCCCCTTTTTGTTCTAATATGCATCATTTAGCCCTAATGTTCAGTCTTGTGTGCCAATGTGTTGCCCATTCTGTAGGAAATACTAAATAAATTTACAGTTCTTCTACCTAAGACTTAAGTTCATGGAGTACAATAATTTTAAAACCTTAACAAACCCACTGTGTTTATTTAGTTATTTAATTGGTTAATTTATATTCTGTCTTTCTCTCATAATGGGATTCAAGGTGGTGTACAGCATCTACAACACATACAATTTTAAAAGTTCTTAATATAGAAAAGTTAAAACACATTATAAACTACAGAATAAGGATTCCAGATTAATATGCTATTTTATCATATGTCCACTACAACGCAATGTTAGCTTGACTTCTATTGGTTGTTCTTATCTACAGTAGACCCATTGAATCCATTCTGAATGAAGAGTCGACACATAGATAAATACCATTGACACTCTAGTTGACATCACAATAGGACTCAGTTTATTGTCTCATTGCATTTAAGCAACGTAGATGTCTGTAAATCACATCTTAAATCATGGGTGGTCCATGCACCTTATGTGGTTACCCAGTCCCTTTAGTGTGGTCTTAAAACCTGCAAGGACACACATGAATATATATATCCTCAAAATACCCTTGAAATATGTTGGTTTTCCTTATTTCACCATCCAGCCACTGACAACTCCCAGCCTCTGAAATTGTTGGAAATTGGTTTAAAAGCACACTCAGTGTGACCTCACATCACTTTCAAGTCACAGTAAACATGACACTGAATCCCACAGAAAGGCAGAGGAGACACAGTGAGGTAATTGGTCCTTGGCAGAAATCGTATGAAATAGAGTAACATAATTTAATGATAGAATGCAATATAGAGAACAAGATTTCAACTGATTTTTCTTCTATCTATCTATCTATTTATCTATTTATCTATCTATCTTGCACAGAGAAAGAGAGAGAAAGAATCCAACAGAAAACATGGTTTAAGATTGTGCAATTCACTGGCAAGCTATCATCAAAGTCTATGTGAGACACATTCAGTGGAATTTATTTCTTGGCAGATGTGGATAGGATTGCTCTGTAAATCTGAAAAGGTTAATCAGGTGAATGGTGGTAGTGATCTAGCAGACTCCAAAATATTGGATAGATTCTTAACATCTACTTGTAAACGTCTTCCTGAGTATGATGAGATTTCTGACTTATTTATAGCCATTTTCCTTTACTGAACTCCTTTTCAGGAGATAATAAGTGTGGGGTTACATGATAACTGGAGTAAAATGGCATGTCTGTAACTGTAATGTTATGTGTCAATGTTATGTTATGTTAAATTAGGAATGAAATTATTCAAAAATGACTTTTCTTCTGTAGCCCCAAATACGTGAGGCTATTACACTGGAACCTCAGGAAAATATCCTAAGACAATTGAGCAGGAGAAACATATTGGACCTAATATAAAAGTGAATCTATTAATTTAAAATTATTATGATATTATCACTTTTGTGAGCTGAACTCCATAGTGAATCATTTGGATATGCTTAAATAATATATAAATAAATAGGTATTTCGATTAAACTGATGTTTTTTCAAGCGAATTTTGTATAAGAGAATACATCTGTGATGCTGTTGTGTGGTGGATAGATAGTTCAATGGTTTAATTCCAATTTTTAAATCAACTAGAAGAGAAATGCTAAATCAAATGAATAAATTGTCAGAATCTGATTGAATCTGACATGAATTGTATGGTTGGGTTAATCATTTATCAATGTAGTAATATAGGGATATTATTTTAAAATTGTATAGCATGAATGTATTGTGGATATGTGGGGTGATGAGAGGTGCAGTGTTGGGAAAGAATCTTGATGGTGGTTTATAGTGAAGATAGTTGTCTAGTACTGTAAAACACAGATGTATGTGGCATGTGTTTATATCATTATGATGTCACTTTAACTGTCATGGTTTCATCCCATGGAATCCTGGGATTTGCAGTTTATGGAATGATATTTTGAATTATTAATCAACACCTTGCTAACATTTTTATCTGCCCAGGCTCCATCATCACATTTGTAGTTTCATTAGGTATTCAAAATTCTCTGTAAGAGTATTCTAGTGCCACACCAAATTCCAAACCCCAAGAGGCCATTAGATGCTGCCTTGGCAGTTAAAGTCAAATCATTGCACTGTTATTGTGCAGTGTGAAAGGGACCTGTGAGTCTACTCTAGTCAGGAATTGCATATTGGTTTTATGCCAGTTATTTCCAGATAGAACACTTCTAGCATGTGAAAACATCAGGTACAGCTTTTCTGCTACAATAAACTTTAATTGGACCATCCCTCCATTTGGCCCAAAGCAAATCACATGAAAACATGAATCAATCCTACTACTATCAAATGGCTACAAAAGAGTGCAAATAGCAACAATCATGTGACTTCTAGCTCCAGAAAATGCTGTAAGAAGTGAAATTTCTTTTTGACCTTCATGGCTATTATGTACTGAAATCCATACAATATTTATAATTGGGTAAAGGTGCCTTTCAGGTGAGATATCACATAGATCTAGTTGTTTTGGTAATTTGGTTGAATGGAGTCCCTGATGGGGTATAGTTTTGTAAGATATTTCATTTTATTTTTGGTTACCTTTAGCAAAATATAAAATAGGACAGCTCTTTGATTATTTCCGAATAAAATGCTTTTTTGACAAGTCAGCAGTCATCTGGGAAGATCAGATATTCAGTGAAGTCTTGCGAAAGAAAAAGGCTTTCTTAAAGTAGATATAAATGTGACAAGTTGTAATCTTCTAACATTTTCACACTGCAACATTGGTAACCCCCCCCCCCCCCAACAATTGTTTTAGACGTTAAAAAAAAGTCTTAGGGCACATTTGAAAGTTTTTTTTCTTCAAAAAAGGAAGCAATGATAAATATCTTGTTTATAACAAAAATTACAAAACACATAGCAATACCATAGTTCTATTAAACCAGCCAGAATCAATGGTTTGAAGGGTCTGCTTGTGCCTTTTCCACTAATCTGGTAAATATGTGTGAAGAACAGGCAGAATTATGCTAGGCTAGCAACAGCCAATTGGGAGTCATCTGGTGACAGTCAATAGACTGTTGGCCAGTAAGAGGAGAATAAAGGGTTCTGGTTTCGGACAATTAGGGTCTGGTTTGAAAGCTGTGAGAGCTAAAGTTTGGAAGGAAAAAACTTAGCTCTATGACAGGGTCTGATAGGGAACAAGAGAGGGACTTGGTTCTTTTTCTTTCTTTCTTTTTTAATTTTTTATTGAAGTTTCTAATACAGCATTCCAAGTGAGGAAATTGCTGGTCTGATATCCTGAGGGATAGGGTTAGCCTGAGCAGTAGGATAGAAATAAGGTCAGAAAGATAACAGGAAATGAGGATGTGAAGGTCCTAAGTGAGAGTAACTGGAAGTTCTCTAGAAAGAGAGAGAGAGAGAGAGAAGTAACAAAGTATAACTAAGGGCCCATTCACACTGAAAAAATAACCTGGTGTAGGAACCGGGTTATTTCTCTATGAAATGCCACGATTGAATCTCTCCATGGCATTGATTGCTGGGATCGATTCTATCTGTGGCATTAATTTGCCACAATCGTGGCATTTTACCCTGGGATTCCATTCACATTTGGCTACATAATAAAAGGCCACAATCCTGGCAGAAGGGGTGGAGGAGGAAGAAGGGGAGGAAGAGTGGAGGTGGCTGAGGGAGAGGGAGAGGAGGAGGAGTAAGGTCAAGAACGGAGGGGGCAAATGGTTGCAAGATTGGGGGTGGTGAAGGAGGAGGAGGATGAGGGGGCAAACAGAGGCAAGACTGAGGGTGGCAAACAGAAGCATGAACGGGGGTGGTGAATGGAGGTGTCTGGAAGGAGACAAGAACGGGGGTGGCTGAGCGAGAGGAAGAGGAAGGGAGGAATTGGATCGGATCAATTTTCAAATTCCCATTGGCAAAAAACTGGTTCTTTTGAAAAGAACAGCAAGAAAATCCATGGCAAAAACAAAACAAAACAAAACAAAAACAGTTAAGGGGGATGTACACCATTAGAAAACCCCAGTGCAAGTATGAACAACTCCTGATTCAGGTCAGGAAACCCCGGGGCAAGTGTGAACGACCCCCCAATTCAGGTCATGAAAATCCGACTGAAGTGTGAACGACCCTCACTTGAATCAAAATGGATCCCAGGTTAAAATGCAGTGTGAATGGGCCCTTAGTGCAACAAAGTGAAACAATAACAACTGAACGTACCAAGTGAACAAGTTAAACATTGTTAAACTGTGGTTTTTTTTTTTTTTCAAATAAAGTTTTACTGTTAATTACTTACAAGAGTGTCTGGGTCTTAAATAAGTAACCCCACTACTAAGTCCCATCTGAAAGTGAATTCTAAAAAGGGGAAATAAACAGTTTTGGTAGTTCTTGGCATATAATTTGGTGACAGCAGTAGAATGACAAAAATTTTGTAAACTCTTCATATCTGAATTTATTTTGTCATATTGTAGCACCCAGACCCCCTCATTTGAAATTGTGTTCAAATATTTTTTTAAGGTACTTTAACTGATTCTCGTTGGAAGCCACCTTTCTACCATTCTGAGAGAAAGACTGTATATCAATGAAATAAATTAATGAATAAAACATTATGGCATGTTATAAAAATAACATGCCACCCTTTAGGGAAGGAGACAGAGATCCAAAACACACTGCAGAAATAGTCCAGTTTGAGACCGATTTAACTGCCCTTGCTCAATGCCAGAGGATTCTAGGAAGGGTAGTTTTGTGAGACGTTTAGCCTTCTTTGTCAAAGCACTCTGATGCCATAATCAACTACAATTCCCAGGATTCCCTAGCACTGAGCCAGGGAAGTTAAAGTTATTTTTGCATTGTGTTTATTGACCATTATTATAACACCTAGTGATGTCTTTGGGACAGATGGTGGTGGTGTCCTTGGCATAAGCATTCTCAGTTCACTGGTCTGGATGAGATGAGACTGAGACAAGAAGCTGAGAATTGTCTTAGACTGCTTCTGTTGGTTTTGGTTTTTGAAATTGGTCCTCTTCAGACCTGGTTTCTGGACAAAGTAGAAATTATTGAACTCTTAGGATGGTGTATACCATACTGGTCACCTTCATTTTAAAAATATTTTTAAAAAATAGAAATTAAATTCTTCCATTTTATTACAAAAGTTAAAAATGTAGTTGCATTGCTTAGAACTCACACAGTATCATGTTTCATTATACAGCTACTCCAGTCATTCAGTCAAAATTTGGTATATCACACTTAGAGTCCAGCAAAATAGTCTGTCACCTTCACTCACACACACACACACTTAAAACCAGAGACCTAACAGATACATTTCTGCATCATGAAAAAGAAATCACCAAAGTAAAACATTAAAACTAAAAACAATTTTAGCAGCAAATATATGCTAATATACAAGGGTTGACAAGGTTTCCCATGACATTCTTGCAAACATTTGGAAGAATAGCTAATATTCCAGGGGAGAGGATCAAAATTCAAATTATCTTAATAGATTAGAAAGCTGGGCCAAAGCCAACAAAATGAATTTCAACGCACAAAAATGTAAGGTTCTGAATTTAGGGCAGAAAAATGAAATGCACAGATATAGGATAGGGCACACCTGAGTTAATGAGATGATGTGTGAAAGAGATGTTGGAGTCCAAGTAGACCATAAGTTGAACGTGAGTCAACAGTGAGAAGCGGCAGCTAAAAAGCCAATGCGATTCTGGGCTGCATCAATAGAAGTATAGTGTGTAGGTCAAGGGAAGTAATAGGGCCACTCTGTTCTGCCTTGGTCAGGCCTCACCTAGAATACTGTGTCCAGTTCTGGGCACCACAATTCAAAAAGGATGTTAAGAAGCTGAAGCATGTCTAGAGGACAGTGACCAAAATGGTGAGAGGTCTAGAAGCCATGCCTTATAAGGAGAGACTTAGGGAACTGGGTATGTTTCGTCTGAAAAAAGACAGTTAAGAGGTGATATGATAGCCTTGTTTAAATATTTGAAGGGATGTCATACTGAGGATGGAGCAAGATTATTTTCTCCTGCTCCAGAGAACAGAATCTGGAACAATGGATGCAAGCTACAGGAAAAGAAATTCCACCTCAACATTGGGAGGAACTCCTGACAGTAAGAGCTGTTCAACAGTGGAAAACACTTCCTTGGAGAGTTGTGGAGACTCCTTCTCTGGAGATCTTTAAACAGAGGATGGATGGCCATCTGTCGGGTATGCTTTGATCAAGAGATCCTGCATGGCAGGTGGGTTGGCCTAGATGGCCCTAGTGATCTCTTCCAACTCTATGATTCTAAGATTCTATTATTAGTGTACAGCAACAACCTATAGAAAAACAGTTTTTCACTGCTTGAGATTGGTTCAAATGGGGCTCTCTCTAAGGAATCGTCCACCATGATTGAAATAGTCTAGACACACCCTCTCACAAACACACCCATTCCAGTCAGTGGCTTCACTAGGGGGTGCAGGGGGTTCAGACCACACTGGGTGACATCCTAAGTGGGGATGACACCACTACTCCCCAAAAGTACTCAGGAGAGGGAGAAAGGCTCTCCTGCTCATTGCTAGTTGTGAACAAGGAAACCCTCTCTCTATGCCTGCTGAATCTGGGTGGATGGCATGGGGGGTGCGTGGGATGGGGTTCAGGGAGCAGAGAGACACCCTCCTCCCTCCCAGTCACCAGCAGCAAACAGGAGAGCCTCTCTCATGTCCCCTGAGCCTGACTGGAAGATAGATGTGTGTGTGTGTGTGTCTGTGTGTGTGTGTGTCTGTGTGTGTATAGATGCAGCTCTGGGGGCTGAGAGATACTTTCCTCCTTTCCAGTCAGGGCAGAGAGCAAGGAAGCCTCTATCCACCCCCTGAGCCTGGTTGAAATTTAGGAGTGTGTTCAATGTGAAGTCAAAGGCTTTCACAGCTGGCATCCATGATTTTTGGTGGGATTTTCATGGCCACATAACCAGAAAAACCTACAAAAATACTATAGGAGTGTGCTTGTTTTTACGTGTATGTGTGTGCGTAACTGAGGGGTGGTGGTGAAGAGAGACCCTTCTCCCTCCCAGTCAGGACAGAGAACAAGGATGTCTCCCTCCCAGGCGTTTTAGAAGTTAGGGGTGTGTGTGTGTATCAGGCTAAGGGAGGTGGAGAGACATCCTCATTCCCCCCTGCCCAGGTAGAGAGGTCTCCCCACCCCCAGCCTGGCTAGAAGACAGGGGTGCATTCTGAAGATCAGGTTTCAAAATGCTGCTTAGGCATGTAAACCCATTGGATCAGGTTGGGAAAGTCACACTCTCTCAGCATCAAAGGATGACAATGGTAAATCTCCTGTGAAGGAACTTGCCCAGAAAACTACATGATAGGTTCTGCTTAGGGTTGCCATAGGTTGGAAATGACATGAAGGCACACCACCACAACAACAAATGGTGTGGTATGGTTCAATGGGGGAGGGGGATGACACCATAAGTTACCACACCAGGTGACACCAAACCTAGTGACATCATTGATATCAGTCATTTTGAACTGGGGAACATAAACTAGGGATAAGCATCAGTGGTGTGAGACAGTCCTGCAGATATCCTGGTTCCAGATTATTAAAGGATTTATGCTTGCTGGTGGCTTTACTTAGGGCATCCCCAGATGTAAATTCTGTGATACTAGATTTTCATTTTGACATGACATGTAGGACACCTTGAGATAAGTGCCTTGGATTACCCACTTAACTTTGTGCCACAAAGGATCTCTTTTAAAAGAATTCATGATTTGGAATCCAGTTAGAGTTTCCTCTTAATACTGTGAATTCGAAATTACATTGGACTGGATTAAAAGTTATTTTCTACATCCAACCCATTCTCTTGGGAATCTTGATTTTTTTCAATTACATCAGTCACTGCAAAGGTTCAGCTCAATGGAGGATGAGAAAATACGATAGCAGGGTGACCTCTCTCACAGTTTTAATACACTTGCAGATGTAGGCATTAGGATTGTTGAAAGACAAATCAGCTCTACATATTAAGTGATCAGTTTTCAGCTCTGGAATCTTATTTTCCAAATGTTCCCTATTAATTCAACCGCTAACTGAAGCCTGCTGAAGTTTGAAGACCAGGATACAAAACTAATGCTAAGGGCATCTCTACTGGACTGACACTTTAAACTGATGATCCATTAGGATGATAAACATGGTCAGAGTTTGACCTTTTTATGTACAAGAGAGTAGTAGGGGCAATCAGTTTCTTCTGCAAGCTTTTGAGAGAGTGGGATAAATGGAAATATTTTTTTTCAATTATTGGAGTGGCTTTAGGCTTAAGAGTTTTACCTGACACAGTTTTGCTAAATAAGCACCTTTTTTATAGAATAGGAATGCTTCTCGCTAAGAGAAAAGCAGACTAGCACTTAATGTA
Organism: Urosaurus nigricauda; assembly: GCA_034509955.1. Lineage (NCBI taxonomy): Eukaryota > Metazoa > Chordata > Lepidosauria > Squamata > Phrynosomatidae > Urosaurus > Urosaurus nigricauda. Next base: position 43,554,234 of record JAOEGL010000003.1, on the reverse strand, counting down.
ATTGGGCATTAATATATGTTAAACTGCAGTGGAGTTTCTTTCAAATTGCATATAATAGCCAACCTAATACCAGCTGAGTTCTTTGTGAACAATAAATCTTGAAATGTTCCCACCCCCATCTATAAAAGATTAGCCACTTTTACTAAAGGCATACCATTTGCAGCATGCAAATTGGCTGCTTTGAAGATTAGATATGAATAACAATACAAGAAGAACAGGCTTGAAGATATAACTAAATGTACAACAGGCCAGCTGTAATCAAGACTAATGGGTGTAACTCCTTATAATACTACCTATAAGGGATCTGTGCAGCAAATTTATAGAGCAATAATAGACACATTCCTTTGAATAAAAAATGCAAGAAATAACAACATTCCCTTGTCAATGTAATAAGACATACAACAATTTGCAGCATGTTGTCATATTATCTATAAAACCACAAGCTTTTATATATATATATAAAGACAGACAGGATGGTTGAATTCAAAGACATAACTATATTAGTCTGGATCAGTAAGCAAAGGGATCTTGTAGCACCTTTCAGACTAACTTAAAGAAGTTTTCAGCATCCACTTTCATAGAATGAGGCGAAGTAGTGTCAGTCTAGGAGAGCTTATGTTACAAACTTCTTTCTCTCAATCTCAAAGATGTTACAACATCCCTTTGTAGACAGGATTGTTGTCATGTTTTGGGGAAAGAGGAGAAGGGTCAACACTAACCTCTTCATTCATTCATGGCATACCTATAAGGACATTGGGTCTTGTGCAAGAGAAAAAATGAAATATAAATTTAAATAAATAAATAGGAGAAAGGTGAAAAATAGATTTAAATAAATAAATATACCACTATGCTGCTAAAAGCTGGAGGGAACTGAGTCAGAGGTGTTAAAAGAAACAAGCAGGCCAGAAATGTCGATCTCTGACACAAAACCCTCCCATGAGATTTAGAGTAATTGCCATTTGTGCTATGACAGTTGAAGTGGAAAGCAGGATGGAGCTGTCTATCAACGTGATACAAAAATAAATCAATCTTAAATCTATCTAAATTGTGACCTGCACAGGGTTATCTCAATATAATTTTTTTTTGCCCCTATGCAAGGTGCAATTCCCCCACCAAACAACATAACTGCTAATTTCCAATTAAAATAAAATGAATCTGTGTATCTCTACTTAGATGAAACCATATAGCCAAGTATCATTTTTTTTTATTCAAAAGCAAATAATATTCAAGATGTAAGTACATATCAGCCTTCTTCTTTTTAAGCAAAGCAACAAAGTAGGGGAGAAAAACGATATGAATAACACATTGATTTCAGGTCTGTTCCTGTAGTCCATCAAATTTCCTTTCAGGATCCATTCCTTGCTCCTGATCCATTCCTTGTTCCATTTGTAGCTCTGTTGTACTTTGTACTGTTCTCAGTGGAACCCAGTCATGTCAAAATTTATCTTCAGTTGCCATTGCATATTTTAGAATCTCTAGTATACCCCATGGTTTCCAAAGGACAAACTCCCCCCTTCTTTTATTTATAATATGTTGGCACAATCAATGTTCTGATCCTCATTACAATTTCTTCAGTACAATGTATGTAGATTCAGATTCAAGCCAGCACTACAGCTCACTAAAGTACATAACTACTCAGAAGTAAGTACTGTAAAAACATCACAGTGAAGCAGTAGGCAAGCAGGAGAAGCATTTTGAAATCCAATATAACCAATGTTTGTGTGAAATAATCTTATACATATATATTTGCTGGAGCATTGTTTTAGTATCCTTCCTTCCTTCCTTCCTTCCTTCCTTCTCATGCAAATATACATAAAACAGGGCTCCTTCTCTTCCACCCTCTCAGGTGCCTTTTCATAATGTAACCTACTCACAGCAACCATGCCATTGGGCTGCCTTGATGCTTGGAAGCTAGGGGTGCATCACTGTAGAAATAATGTAGTTTGATGCCACTTTGATTTCTATTTCTCCATCCTATGGAATCCTGGAATTTGTAGTTTTACAAGGTCTTTAGTCTTCTATGCCCAAGAGTGCTGGTAACTTCTGGATTCAGCACTGAGCCTGGAAGCCCAGGTATCAGCAGTGACCAGGAGTGATTTTGCACAGCTAAAACTCGTGCGCCTACTGTGCCTTTTCCTGAAGACGTCAGATCTGGCCACAGTGGTACATGTCTTGGTTACATCCCATCTGGACTACTGTAATGTGCTCTGTGTGGGGCTGCCTTTGAAAAGTGCTCAGAAACTTCAGTTGGTCCAAAGAGCTGCAGCCAGGCTGTTAACTGGAGCTGGCTACAGGAAGCATACATCTCCCTTGTTGTAACAGCTCCATTGGCTGCCAGTCTGTTTCCGGGCACAATTCAAAGTGCTGGTTTTGATTCATAAAGCCCTATATGGCCTGGGTCCAGGCTATTTGAAGAACTGTATCTCCAGGTACAAGCCCCCCCAGAGAACTGAGATCATCAGGAGAGACCCTTCTTTCTGTCCCACCATCCTCTGAGGCACATTATGTGGGAACAAGACAAAGGGCCTTCTCAGTGGCTGCTCCCAAGCTTTGGTACTTCCTCCCTAAAGATGTCAAGATGGCTCCAGCCCTGATGTCCTTCCGGCAGCAGGTGAAGAAATTATTCTGCCAGCAGGTCTTTGCAAACTGAGAAGGACTGGTTTTTTAATGTTGTGAAATGTTATAAATTTAATGGTTTTTATTTTGATATGTTATATTTTAATTTATAACTGTTTTAACTCTTAAAATTGTTAAATTGGTTTTTTAAAAATTTTTATATTTATATATTTTCATATTCTTGTACTGTTAAAAATTGTATACATGTTGTTCACCGCCTTGACTCCCTATGCTGGGCGAAAAGTGGGATATAAGAAAGTAAAATAATTAATAAAATAATAATACCTCACAAAACTACAAATCCCAGGATTCTGTATGATGCAGCCATGGCAGTTAAAGTGGTGTCTAACTGTGTTAGTGCTACAGTGCAGATGCCCATAAATGGGGCTTTCCATGCTTGACCAGCCATATCATAGATCCGTTGGTCTTCTCAAGAGCACTGCTATATCTCCTACTTATTCCTTATATCTGTCCTGAACCTAGACTAAAGGGCCAAACTGCTCTTTATTTAGAAGAGCAATAAAAGGCTTCTCCTGACATGTTAATTTTCAGTTCAAAGAGGCCAAGGGAAGTTCTGAATGGCATCTGAGTAGCACAGCTGAGATAGGAAGCATTCAAATTATATTGTTCCCCAGAGAGGAAAACAGTGGCTTCAAGGTGAGCAATTAAGATCAGGAGAACAGTACAGAGAAGTCATTATGTACTCCCCTGGTGCTGCTGTTCTGATTCTGTCTGGAGACCTCTGTATCTAGAAAAGAAAGGACAGTAGCTTTGTTTTACAGGACATAACTTAAAAGCAGAATGTATTCAAATACCCTTCAGTCAATGTGAGAAAGCATTAGGTCAAAAGTATTTACTAAAATACATACTTTAGCAAAAACATACCAAAGTATGCTTGAAGAAAAATTCTTGCAACCTGATACAGAATGGGGACTGGTTGAGAAAGCTGGTGGGTGGGAGCTGAACAAGAAATTACTAATTGGGCTAGGAAAAAAAGGGGTCTTTATGGATTATTTCCCTATATGTTAAAAAAAATCAGGTCAACAAATTCAGGAGTAAGTTCTAGATGCTCCAAATCTGTGGATACCCCCCTCTCTCTCTCTCTCGTTGTGTACTTTTAAAGTAACAAAATTCATAATTTCAACAGTCATCAAGGCCACTCTCTCACTTTGAAAATATAATTATGTAATACATCTCTAAATTCAGAAGCTTGATATCAGTATTATATACAGTAACTATTTCTAGTTGTTCAATAATCGTATTGATGCAAGAGGTTAAATTTACATTAGAAGAAGATTTAGAATATGTTATTAATGACAATGGTTGCAGGCAGTAGCAAAAGAGGAAGGTCACATTATAGTCAGATAGATTCAGTCAAGAAAGCCACAGCCCCGAATTGGCAGGACCTGAGTAGGGCTGTTGATAACAGGGTGATTTGGAGGTCTCTCATTCAAAGGTTTGCCATTGATGGTGATTAACAAGTTTTAAAGATAAAGACTGAAACCATCTCTTTATTTCCCATCCACTCAAATCCATTTTTGCAAGAATTAGGAGGAAATCATTTAAAGTAATATATGGGTAGTATTATATCCCAGTTAGTTTAGAACATGCAAACAAGAACAGGCCAACACAATGTTAAACCTATATGGTAATTCCAACAAAAAATATTTTACACAAAGATTTAATCTCATTTCTATACTTGTAGCAGCCCAACTGGTTATTATAAGCAATTGGAAAGAAAACAGACCAGGTCATTACCACCCAGGTGAAAGGCCAGGATGTGTGGCGGAGGACCACAATGGTTCCTGAACAGCATTGGCAACAGGAGTGAGTGCACCCACTCACTCACATGTCACCCAATCCCAAGCAGAATCCAAAATGGCCATTCTGCACCTGGCATGCAGTCCAATAGACAAAGCTATGACCACAGCTCAAGATATAATGGCTCATTGGCAATGGCCTAGAATCTGTTAAAGATAACAAGTGCAAACAACACCTGTCAAGTGTTGCAATGGCTACACATATCTCCAATATGCCATTGACCTCTAGCATCCAATTCATCTTAGAGTTTTTAAATTCATGCCCACCACCAAAACAGTTGAGGCTGCTAAAATTTTAAGTAAGTGAGTACCAAATTTAACCCCTTTTAATCCAAGTAAGGCTAGAGCTGTGGAGGTGATGGTCCAGAACTGTTATTTTGTCAAAGGTGACCTGATCATATGACAAAATAAGGGGTCAGAATGACTCTCCCTACTTTGCATATATTCCATTAACACCCAAATAGGGCAGAGGCCCTAATTGATACAAATCTGGAACCAAATGATAGAACTCACCCTCTTTGGTCCATTTTAGAGTTCTGGACCTTTAAAAGAACATATTGACTGCCCAGTATAAAGTCTCTAAATTCTAACATCTTACCCCACTTGTCTCCCTTTGATTGAAACACTAGTTCACTTATGTGTAAGGCCTTGAAGAAAGCAGTCAGAGAGGCAGTGTGAAAGAGCAGAGCTTCATTGGTAGAAACACAGATACCTGACCACAGCCCTTTAAACCCTTAAGAACAGCAGGGGACAATGGGTCTCTGTCATCTAGAACTTTACATCTCTCCCTAGACCATGCTTCTAAAGTCTTACTAATATGACAGTCCTGGGCCTTGAACCAAAAAGCAAGAGCCAACTGATAGCACGTCTCATAAATGTGTTTGTTTCCTAAACTCCAGGAAGTCCTTAACAGTCCTGATGTAACTTTTCCTGGTGATAGGTGTTACCACACCCTTCCAAGAATCCATAGAGCTGCTGAGCTCAGGTCCAGCATGGGGGCTACTTCTGGTGCCAGCTGTCTGAAGCACTCCATCTGCATGCAGGAGAAAACATCAGCTAATACATTCACCTTGCTTGCAATATGGAGTGTCTTGAAAATAATATTGTGGCGTAAACACTACAGTGTGAACTCTTTGACCAGTCTAATTACTCTAGCAGATTTAAAAGAAAGGGAGTCACACCTGCACTGTGACCATATTATTACATCAAAAATGCATCAAGCTGCCTCACAAACCAGTCAAGCACAACTACACAAACTGTTGAGCTAACTGTTTGGACTGCGACTCAATCTGGCTTTTCCATGATGCAAAAAAGAAGCTGCAAAAAGTGGCTCCTTTCTGCACTGTTGAAAGGGCACCCTAGCCACCATGGCAGTGGCTTTTCAGCACTCCTTTGGCACAGTGCATTTAAATGCTGTGCCAACTGAGCACCGTGGCACACACACACAGACACACACATACACACCCTGCTGTGTGGTTCAGCACACGGACATGATACTGGCATGTGGGCAGCATGAGAGCAGCCAGTGTATGTACGTCACACTCTCACGCTGTCCCCCACACTGGTGTATAACTCTGGTCTGTATAAGAACTAAGGGGCGATCTAGACCACCCAAAAGGGCCGGTCCATGATTGCCTCAAGAAGCAGCGAGATGGGGCCACACCGGCAGCTTCCGCGGCCCCATCTGCCGCTTCCCCGTGGCCTCCAAGCGTGGTGCAGCAGGTGCCCTGGGCACCTGCTGCACCCTGATTCCGGAGGCAGGGCTGAGGATAGGCAAGAGAGGCCTTTGATGGCCTGGCCTGTTGCTGCTGCGGCCCCTTTCTCCCAGGGTTTTTGCCATGGTCATTTAAAAGCCGCAGCAAAGACCCACCCTCCAAAAGGAGCTCTGTTCGGAGCTCCTTTTTTGCATCTCAGAAAGAGAGCAATTGGCACCCTCCCATGGTGCAAAAGCATCATTACGTGTGCAGCATATCTAAACCCTGTGCACGTGATGACACTTTCATAGTGCGTTCGTATGGATGCCGCCATATTAAAATGGCGGCGCCCGTACGCTTTAGGGCTAGGGAGGGTGTAAAAGGTGTGCCCTCCCTAACCATAAAGGTGACACAAAGAGCCCTTATCATGGGTCTTTGCACCAATCTAAATCGGGCCATTGTCTTCTTTTTTTGTCACTGGTGTTACCTCCTGCCTCCACAGTGAATGAGATTTTTGGATGAAGCCCTTTGATGAACTCCAGATGAAGTCAGTAATCTAAAGTCATTATAAGCTAGCATCATCTTTCCATCATCTTTCCATCTCCAAAATTAAGATCATGACAATAATATTTGTTTTTCTCTTACATAGTAGATTAAGTGACTAAAATCAATCAGGCATATAATTGCTTGTTTTTTAATTGTGTGCGAGAGAAAGAGAGATACAGAGAGACTGTGTGTGTGTGTGTGTGTGTGTGTGTGTTAGTGAGTGAGTGAGGCTTTTTGTGTACAAATACTGCTTCAATCTTATCACATTTTTAATAAAGTGGAAAAACAAGGATGTAGCCTTCCATCTTTCATGTTATAAAACATTATTTCTATTCAATACTTTGCATGGAAGATCAGCACAAATACAAATAAAATGTTCTTGATTATATAAAGGGGGAAAATAATTTGGCTCTTCTTAAAATTCTCCAATAATCACCTGATCAACACAGTTTAAACACTTGCACTGACTATTTCCAAGCTCATGATCAATGTTAAAACTATGAGAGATCAATTGTGCTTACATTACAAGAAGGCCCACTCCAGTCATTACCCAAATTACGCTGTAGAAAAGATTTTGATTGCTGTGTACTCCGTGCTGTTTCCCGGTACGTATTATCTACCAAAACACAATCCTGTGACCTTAACAACTACTGCCATCTTCTGTAGCTCTGAAAAATATATTTAAGTACTTATATGTAAGGCATTACTGCTTCATTTTTCTTGAAGCTTTCTTCATTGCCCCCTCCTTTCCATGACTCCTTCTAGAAAGTTGTACAAGCACGTAGAAAAGAAAATTTGTGATCTCCACACTAATTCATAATCAGGAATGAATACACTGAAAATCAGCATGTACATAGAATTTTCTTCAAGTGAGAAGCTGGGAATGTACAACTTTTCACATCTTTTAATGCACACACTCACACAGACTCCTGTATGCATATTCAGTGTAGTATGCAAGATTCTGTGCTTAGCTTTAATCAGACATTTTATGAGCACATGGGGAGGGGATAGAAGGAACGTGTGTCCCTCTCCTCCACAAATTCATTACAAACCCAAACATATTAGCATGAATCGTAGAATCATAGAGTTGGAAGCCAAAAAAAAAAGTCCTTGTCCTTCATAAATGTGCAAAAGTAACATACTCTAGATACTGTCATTATTTTAACTTTTTACTTTGTATCATAGTAATACTAATACAATACATTATAAAGAAAGGCAATATAATCCAGTTTTATATATAGCATATTCCAATCCAGTCTAACCCAATACAAGACAATACTTCCAAGTTCTGAGAAAATCACTTTTACCCAAAGGAAACTGGGGAGGTCTTTGAGAGAGGGAAATTTGAATTGACTAATCAATAGATTAAAAGAACCTGAACAAACATTTTTCAGGTATGCAAAGTAATACTGTAGCACTTTTGAGACTTAGGGGCTGTACATACAGCTCCTAAGGGACGGCACAATGCCGCCCCTTTCCTAGCTAGATCGGGGCTGTGGCAACTGCCGTAACTCTGATCCGGCCTTTCCAAGGTGCAAAAAGGAGTTGCAAAAAGCAGATCCTTTTTGCACCCTTGAAAGGGAGCAATAGCCACAGCATTGCAGTTATATGGCACTCCTTCATTGCTGCATCATACAGACACAGCGCCAGAGCAGCGTTGTGATGCTGTGCACCATGTGTAGTGGCATGTGGTGTTACAGTGCCCTGGAGGCTGAGTCAGGGCATGCGTCATATGGACACGACACCCTGACTCTGTCTCCTGGCCGGCCTTAATGGCCGGTCTGAAGAGCCCCTAACTGAAGTGAAGATGTTGCATAAGCTTTTATAAACTTGGTCTACTTCATCAAATGATTCATCAGATGCTTCGTTTATGCATTAAAGGAAGTAGACCAAGCTCTGGACTTATGCTACATAAAGTTTATGCTACAATGTAATTTGCTCAGTTATTCTCAAAGATGCTATAAGATCCCTTTGCCTACTGATAGACTAGCTTGACTATGTCTTTGAATTCATTCTCCAGGTACTCTGCTATGAGATAGGACTTTGGTCTTAGCCAGTAGTGTACTTCTATGCTCATATAATTTTTAATTTTCTGCTTAACATTAACATGAATTGATGACATGGATACTATATAAAAGTACAAGAACTCCTGTATATCACAATTATATTATGAGAGGAAATTATCTTATTCTCTTGGGAGGAGGGGGTATACCTACTTTAGAGGGTTTCTCCTTGTAAAATGAAAACCATATATTTCCACAGCCCTCTGATGAAAATCTTCTGAAGAGAAATAAGATCTGATACCACCCAGCCACCCCACCTCAGTAATACTTGCAGAATATTCTTTTGAACAATCAGTAATTGTTATCTGTCACCTATGACACATCTCAGTAAGTAGGATAATAATGTTAATCCTTCATTAGCCACTCTTTCTCAAAGTACTATTTGGTATGCCAGGAAGCAGCCTCTTGCTTATTTATTAACCCAGTACATTTAGAAGAATGGAGAGTAATGCACCACAAAATTCACACTTCTAAAATATTAAAATGCAACTTTTCGCCCTTGGCAATACTTGTAAATGTTTCTTGTGGAAAAGAACAGAATTTTACTTATTTTCCTCATGGATCATTTTAAATATAATGGTTATGGCATTGAAACACTTGCAGTACAAAATTGGTGATTTCATACACTGGAGTTTCTTTGAAAAGTAGAACATTTTCATTTACTTAGGAATAAAAATGATGCTACAGGGAGCAGCAAGAATAGGACTTTAACTGAAAGATACCCTTGAGGAATTCACAATGGGCTGATGGGAAATTCTAGATTTTAAAACTTCAATGCATGTTAATGTAGGCTGGTGATGAGCTAGTTTTTTAGGCCAACAGTATTAAGTTCAAAGTATTGAAAGATGTTATCTATCAGTGTTTTAGAGGGAATGTGCTATTCAGAGTCTTTCTTTTTCAACTTTGACATTTCAGCTCTTGAGAGAAAGGACATGGATATATGTTAATCTTGTGATTTTATTCTGTTTGTATAGCCACTGTTTCTCATGGCTGAAAGAAGAAACACAGTGTTAGGATAAATTTAAAAGGTTTTTTTAAGGAAAAAAAATAACCAAACATTTTTAAGCCAAGAAATATTTGTATGGTTTTCTTCAGGGGACAGCAAATTTAAAATCTGCAAAGATTTCAAAACCAAGATCTTAAGTCTTGCAAATGGCACTTTGCATTAGCTAGACTGAAGACAAGAGACACAAATTTCGAGACACGTTTTCATGAAATCACCATTGTAGTTCATTAACAGGATACGAGGAAAAGAAAAGGGTGAATATTTAGTTTGAGATTTATGAGGAAAAATAGCATTTTGTACATTCTGGGATACTATTTTTATTGTGTAAAGGTATAGATATTCAGAATGTCCTTTACTGGTCAAAATAGATGTTAATGTATAGTTTATCTTCTAGATAAATTGGGGTGTGTGTGTGTGTGTGTGTGTGTGTGTATTTATTTATTTATTTATTTATTCACTCAAATTATAATTGCATTGATATTAAGTTTCACCAAAAACTCAAGTTGGAAAGTAACAAGATTAAAAGATACCGAAAGAATCACAAACACACACACATACTCCACTAAAACATGGTTAAACAAATTATAATATTAAAGAATGGTTGGAGTAAGAGAAATTAAAAACACAGCAACAGATTTTTTTTTCTGTAGAGATTGTCTCCTTTCTCTCACACACAAACCACAAAAGAGACAACTATCTAATACTGTAATCCAGAGATCCTTCACTGGCTGCACATTGTTTTTCATTTGTAACTTTAAACTATAGAGAGGAGCATTCCTTAGTAACTGAAGAACAATGGAAGGTCAGGAAATATTACTAGTCACATAGGAGGCAAGCCCCCTCCCCATTCACCATTTTAGCTCTGTAATCAGCTACAAGTATGGTGGTCTTCCTTTCTTCAGAGAACAGATGCAATAATAATTTTACATTTTGTTTTAATTATACAGAATGGAAAAATGAGAAGTGATAAGCATAGATCAGAACAGTTTATTCCTGTTGGGTGCAGTTTCAGATATTTTCTTGACCCACGTCAGCTGAGTTTAAAGATGACATTAACAAAACATTCAACTACATCATTTTTTCAGGCACCATCTGCACTGCCATACATGGAGAAAAGGAAAGCCACTGTTGTGGCACCAGAGCTCTCTGACAGAGAAAACTAAATGTCTTATGAAACTACAGTTCCCATAATTCCATAAAATTGAACCATGGCAGTTAAAGTACTGTCAAACTGAATTATTTCTGCAGTACAGGTGCCACCTCAGAAGGGCTTTCTTTTCCTCAGTGTACGGCATATTCCTCCAAGTTGCTCTACCTATTTACAGCTGCTATGCAAAGACTTTTCTTAGCACCATATCTATTTAAAGGGTGAATTGATACTCCTGGGGACTTTTGGAAAAGGCAATAATCTTTTTTTTAAATAAAAAGCATGGCCTGGGTTACCTTGGTGGGTGAAGGGCTGCAAAAACTCTCTTGGAGGGCCAAAAGCACCCCAAGGCTGCACTTGGTTCATTCCTGCTGAAAAATTTTTAATACTATAATTCACTCTTTCTCCTACACAGTGCCACATTATGATTCCATATTTGGAAGTTTCTATGACATACACTTTTCCAGAAATTATTTCTAGAAAATTTTATTCCCTAAGTGGTTTCCAGAATATTTTGTTGTATTATATTGAGGTTTGGCTTCCTTGAAAGTTGCATTACTGAACTGTGTTCTGGGTTACAGGTTCCCCCCCCACACACACACACACACTAAGAACTGGTATTGCAGTGTTTTCTATGAGAAATAAAGAAAGAACTATTAAAGGGAAATTAAGATGTCACATGGATACAATTCTGATTAAGGCAGGTTCTCCTGGCCTGGATTCTTTACAAAAATTAGCAAGTATTAATGGTATATCAAAACTGATGGTCTATCAAAATTACTCCAGTACTCCAGAAGTGAATTTTGACAAACCTTTCATCAACCTACTCCTTATTACACCAACAAGAAAGGAACACAACATTTTAAGCAACTGTACATTAATATAAACAGCACAATTCTGGGAAAAATAGCTTGCAAACTAGTTTTTTTTTTTTTTTTAGATCTTTAACACTTCATTCTGAGATATTTTTAAAGACCTAGGTGCACGGTAGGCTGAAATGTGAATTAAGATGTTTCTTCTCTAAGATCTGACTCCAAGAATCACTTCCCAAAAGATGTTCAGAGGTTTATGGCCTTTCTTCCAAGTTGCTGCCAGTGACAACCCATCTCCAAGCTCTACATGCCCTGGGTCTTGCCTCTGCCCTGACATGGCTATTTTAAAACTGGGACAGTAAGCATATTATACATGTATGTGCAATACATTTATAGATGTTTAAAGATGTTGTAAAGTCAAAGATCAGAGCAAGGGGCATCAGCGCTGAAGCAGAGCAGAAGAAGAGAAAATGAGAAGCAATGAGGTCATATCATGCACACGTTTGTACAAAATGCTAATTAGGAAAGAAAAGAGATGCAGAATTGAGGGCATATATTACTTCTGTAGCCACACAGGTCTGGCAATGTGTACTTCCACAGCTAATAAATGAACTGAAATATCTAGGGAGGAAACAAAACCAGAAAGTCACCTTTTCAGCACTTATCTAACAACAGACTAATCCCTGCAATTTTACATCAGTGTAACATACTTGTTATGATCTTTAGTTCTCCCAGCACCAAAGTGGAAAGAAAACCAAGAGATGTTCATCACAACATTGATAGACATTCCCACTGGACCTGTGACAACTCTGCACCATCACTGTTCCCATCCAGTCACATATGCTTAAGAAATGAAGGGTTTCAAAGTGCACCACCCCACTAGTTTTCCAGAAGCAAAAGTGTTGTGGGGGAAGGGGGAACAAGATCTTTCAGTATTTATTGTATGCAAATGTTGCTCAAAATTTTCATCACTGAGTGAATATCCACTCATACAAATCTGTGAGCCCTGATGGAGATGAGCACAACAAAGCTTCAAGTTGACTTGATTAGGAATATCTTAACTTCTATCAGTTCTTTTACAAATGTCATAGGATCACATTGTTTGAGGATGAGTCAAAGCAGACTCTTGCTTAGCTCTGGGTTCTTCTCTGACATATCCATAGCTCCATCCACCATTTTCTTGCCACTCTGACATACTCTTAGTAATGAAGATAGACTGGAGAACTTCTAATACCAGAAAGATTATGGTGTAAAAATGACATCGAAGATCCATTGCACCAGCAAATCTTCTGGCTACCTGACAACAGGGGGACCTCATACCAACCTTCATTTTGCCAACTAGGCAAAGAATTGTTTTTTGTTTCCTTCAAAATATAACACTCATGGGGAAAAATATAAAATCTAGACTAAGATAAGTGAAATATCTCTTTAAAGTCTGGGAATTAGTTATTCAAGTCCAAGTTTGTATTCAAGTCCAAGTTTGTAATGGTAAAGCTGCTCTGTTGAAATCTAACACATGCATGGGAAAGCATGTTATTTCCCAATTTTTGTTGGGATTCAAGTTCACATGAAATGGTGTTTATTTTATTTTTATTTTTTTTTTTAAAAAAAATATATATTTACATATGGTGCACAGCACAATTTAAATCTCATGTCAAAATATGTGTTCTGACTTTTAAATAACTGATATCTGCTGAATAATTATCAGGTTACCTTGATACGTACATATTCTGGCTACTTCTTCATGTGCACTCTAGCTCAAATGACAAGGATGTGCCTGTAGCTCCAACAACTTTTATAACTTGCAGCAATAGTAAACATTTTCATGTGTATGAGAGAGAGAGTATGAAGGAAGGCAAGCATGCGTGCATGCATGTGTATACGCACACTCATTTGGTTTTTTTCCCAGATGACATGCACGGCTACTTCTCTGAATGACAACCTGAAAATGCAAGCACATGATCATGAATGAATTCTTGTGTAGTCTGTGATGAGCTGGATGTAAAATTCCTGGATCTGTGACACACTGGTGCAATGGCTTGGAAATTCTAATGCAGCTTAATTTAAATTAAAAATGAAGGTTCCTAATGAAATATGAAATTGAATAATACAGTCTCTATAGTAGCCTCATTGCTGCTTATTTTGATATTAAATTGATTTTATGCTATCGCTACAATTCCATTTTGCAATGTGTCCATTATTGTGGCATTGGCAGTGTTTCACTGAGTGAAGTTTATCAAGCAGGCTCTTTTTTAAAAAAATTGGAAAGGATCAACTCAGGGGCATGGCAGAGTAAGCAATAGAGCTCATATTTTGAAAAGACATAAAGACTGGCATCCAACTAAGTTTGATACAAATTTTGAAATGGGGACAAACGTAGAGCAGTCTTTAGGAGAAGTGAAATGGTCATTGCTGGATTTGCCAAGTTCTAGATGTCCAGCGTGCACGCACACACACACACACACATCACATTCTCACAAACTGTGTAAGTCCACAGTTAGCCCTTCTCAGTTTTACTTGACCACTCAATATTTGGAAGCAAAGCTGCATTTGGGAATAACTGTCTGCCTTTTTCCACCAGAGCAGAAGACAGTTCCTGTTACCACAAGCACAGTTATACTGGTGGAGAGTTAAGCTTTCCCTGTATAATTGTTGCTTCTCACTCAATACAAGTGGAACTTAGATTAAGGCCCTGTGCAGACCTGCAGGAGAGGACGGGTTGGGGGTGGAGTTGGGGCATAGCATCCATATGATGCATGTCACGGCTTCAACCCCAGGGCGATGTGATACCACATGCCTCACAGCACAGCCCAGCATTACAGTGCTTCTCTGGCACTGCATCTGCATGACACAGCACTGAAGTAGCAACATAAAGTCCTGGCACTGTGGCTATCACGCCCTAGAAGGCCAGATCTGGGCTGCAGTATGAGGTTGCTGCAGCCCCTATCTGGCTGTAAAAGGGGCTGTAAAAAGGGTGGCTGGAGGTCTGCACAGCCCCTTAGTTTCTATAATAGAATGAATTCTGATGAATAGAGAAGCAACCATGGTTGCATCCTGACCCCTTTCTCTTTAATTGTCTCCTAATGAGATTGTTAATAGGATGTCTTCTCTTTTTTGTATTTATAGTGAGAAATTGTGAAGTAGAGATTTTACCACATGCTGATGACTTCACTTTGATTTCTCTTAATTAAATAGGACATAGAAAATGCTGGTGAGTTTGAGACTCATATGGAGAGAAGTTATTAACTATTTTCAAAGTTGATATCTAATCCCAATATCAAATAAAGATTAGAAGCACTGTCAATTTTTAGCACAGAGACAGGTTTGGCCGTACTAATTTATAGCCAGCTGTAACTCAGCACAACTGGACTCATTATGCCATTTTTCCCATTTAAAGCAGACCATACCACTGGCTTTGTTTTGGATGCAGTTATGTTAGGTCCTGTATACACTGACCTTAAAGGCTGGGTTGGGGGCGGATAGCATTTACACAACACATGCCCTGGCTCCACCCCCAGGGCAGTGTGATGCGTGTGCAGACACAGCACTAAAGGTGCACAGTAAAGCCACAGTACCATGGCTATCATGTCCTTTCCAGGATGCAAAAAGGAGCCACTTTTGGCCGCTCCACTTTGTTCCCTGGAAAGGCCAGATTGGGGCCTTGGCATGTGGTTCTGCTGTCCTGATCTGGCTGTAAAAGGGGCAGTTGGAGTCTTTGAAGCTACACATTTTTGAAGAGGTTTCTCATGGAGAGAAGGTCTCCAACAACACAAGGGTGAGAGGATATTCCTCTGGCCTGCTCTTGTATGGCTTTGGGAAGATGAGGTGGAAGGCAGATGGTGATCTGCAAGACTACATAACCTTCCAGATTTTTGGCTTTTTTAAAAACCTTACCCAGTCCATGTGACATTGGGATGGTGGGAGAAAGTCAAATAAGGCCTGTATTCTCAACTACCTTTCTTCCTCACTGGTCCTGCATGATATTGGGATAAGGAAGAAGGCTGCCGTTCCCCCCTTACATACCACATGGGACACCAGTGGAAGAGGAAGGCAGTCAAGGACCTGGAGACTTTCAGAATCCCTTCCTGGCTCTCCTGTATCTACTTGCCATGTGAAGTTGTCCAAAAGCTCCCCCCCCCCCAAAAAAAATCAACAATGCAGAAAACATCAGACTTGGAACAAGTATTACAGAATGTCAAAGAAGACAGTGCAAAGTTGAATATAAAGAAAACAAAAATAATGACCATGGAGGTTATTCTTAAATTCTACCTAGACAATGAGGAAATCACAATAATTAAACATTTCCTGTACCTTGGATCAAACATTGATCAGAATGCAGATTTCAGTTAAGATAAAGAAGGAGACTACGAATGGGAAAGGCAGCCATAAAAGAACTAGATAAGATCCTAAAGTGTAAAGATATACAACTGAGTACTGAAGTTAGAATAATCCAAACCATATTCTGCATCATCATATATGGGTGTGAGAGCTGGAAGGTGAAGAAAGTTGATAAGAAGAAAATCAACTCATCTGAGATATGGTGCTGGAGAAGACTGCTGATACCATGGATAACTAAAAAGACAAGCAAATGGGTCCTTGAAAAGATAAAGCCTGAACTCTCCCTTGAGGCCAAGGTGATCAAACTGAGACTGTTGTACTTTGGCCATATCATGATATTAATGCTAGAAAAGATTGAGGGTAGAAGAAAGAGATGAAGACCTCACACCAGATGGACTCAATCAGGGAGGTCATAGGCCTGAATTTACAGGACCTAAGCAGAGCAGTGGAGGACAGGGGGTCTTGGAAATGTCTCATCCACAGGGTTGCCAAGAGTCAGGGTCAACTCAAAGGCAGTTAATAACACACACACACACACACACACACACACGGACCATATTTAACAACAACAAAAAATTACCCCCTGAAGAATATATCCTATTCCACCCTTTGCAAAAGGGAGTGAAACAGTTGGCAAAGGAAGAAGCATTGGTATAAGATGAAATGTACCTCACTTGCCCAAAAAACTCTTGCTTGCTCTAAGCCATCTTTTAAACTAATTGAAACACAGTGACAATCAGAGATGTTCATTTGGTGTGCAATCTTCCGAGAGCTGTGCAAAAACACATGTTAATTAAAACAGGATCAAGTCAAAAGTGTTGCTGTGTGGTGGTGGTAGGCACTGCAGTTACCAACAGACCATAGCAAAGCAGGACAAATATGATGTAGCAATTCCCTCAATGATATTACAGTTTGAGCATCCCTGATCCAAAAATCCAAAATCTAAAATGCTTTACAATCTGAAAAATTTTGAGCACTGGCATGATGCCACAAGTACAATAGTTCTATCTACCCAAACTTTGTTGCATGTAGAAGTTGATTTTTAAAAAGTATTTTATAAAATTAATTCCAGGCTATGTGTATAAAGTGTACATGAAACAAACTAATTTTGTTTAGTCTTGAGTCCCATCTGCAAAATAGCTCATTATTCTGAAATCCTAAAAACTCCAAAATATAGAAAACTATAAATCCCAAACATTTGGATACAAGATACTTAACCTGTATCATGTTCAGTATATGATTTCTGATTAGTACAATACAATAAAAAGTTTAAAAAACACACTCTGAAACACCAACCAGTAACATTACTGGAAGGTGCAGAATGCACCAGATGACACCCCAAAGGGGGGGGGAGACACCCATCCCCCCCCGCCCCTGCCCTCCTTGCCAGAGCTCCGTTCTCCTCAGGAGAATGAGCTGGCAGCAAGGAACCAGGCTGAGTGTGACCATGCCCCATCGCCTCCTTTCCACCACCCTTTTCTCCCTTGACGTGAAGGGGTAATGGCAAGGATGGTGAGGAGACATGTGTGCTTCTCCCAGTTCCTTGCCACCTCCTTCTTCTCCCCTGAAGAAAAGGGGTCAGTGGCAAGGATGGGGCTGTGGCAAGGAGGGGTGGGACATGGGTGCACGCTCAGCCTGACTGATGCTGTGTTTGAGTCTCCTTGTGGAAGGCTTTCACCTCTGTATTCCCACCCTCTGCACCAGGTGACACCAGGGCCAGGGACGCCACTGATTCCAGCAGATTGGTGGAACCAGATGTTGTGAACATACAAGAGGAAATAAATTCAAGAAAGAAAGGGAAAAATTATTCATACACATGATTTCATATCTTTTGAAATGGCAACTTGCATAAAAAATTAATGCAGTATTAATAACCATTTTGTAGTAACTCAGTTTCTTGCCAATCCTATTCTTTTATCCCTACTCCATAGCCTCTAGATTAACAAAAGAAAAGACATCTGCAATGTAATGGAGCTGGTAGTTTTATCATTTGAGATACTACTTTCAGATGTCTCCCACCACAATAGCAACCATAATGTTGCAGATCGGTCTTGATAC